>JAPDOI010000007.1:0-1200000 GCA_029168955.1 Aplectana chamaeleonis | reverse complement strand
GTCAGATCAGCCAAATTTTCTGGAGGACGTGATCTCCCAATCAATATTGATTCGCTTTTTCATGGTATGCGGCAGGGTATCATGAAAACCATCCAGGACCGTTTGAAACTCCCGTTCAAACTGTTTGTACGTTTCCAGTGATGGGAACGAGTATTTCACAAGTGTGCAAAAATCTTGGGTGCAGCATGGATTCGAACCTGTGACCTCTTTCTTTAGTGCAGCACCCACTTTCACTGCGCCAACCGGTCACGACTGTAGGGGCGCCTACTTCGTATATGACGGCGCGCAGCCTTGTTCATCGTAGCAACATATTTCGGTGATATAACACACTATGAGGTGATCCCTGGTGTAGAAGTCACATCAGTGTATCTCAGGACGCGACGAAGACTCATGGATTACGCTTCTTATGCGTCTACGAGTGAAGCGCTCAAAACGCCTATAACTCCTCTCAGAGAAACGATTCGCAGCTGCAGAGTAAAAATTCGAATTCTACGTCTAAAATTGGTCGTTGTGATGCATATTTTATTTAGAATGGCCACGGCATGTAATGATCCTTCCCTTGTGAAAGTTTTGGCCGCTAAATGCCTGCTTGCCGCGAAATAGCCGCCAAATGATGCTCGCCGCGAAATAGCCGAGAAATAGCCGCTAAATAAGACTCGTCGCGAAATAGCCGAGAAATAATGCTTTCCAGGTAGATATACGGCGCATTCCAGAGGCATGATTCAGATGTCTGCACCTCCGTTGGTTCAGTTAACCAAGTGTGAGATACTTGGACTTCGTTCGGTCTCTGGAGGCTCCGCCCTACTGCTGGCGGCCCCAGATGGTGGCTCGGCGAGCCGGCGACGGTTGCGTCTTGATTATTTTTGGTTACTTCTAAATATTTATTGGGTCTATCTCGGCTA
Source organism: Aplectana chamaeleonis (assembly GCA_029168955.1). Taxonomy (NCBI): domain Eukaryota; kingdom Metazoa; phylum Nematoda; class Chromadorea; order Rhabditida; family Cosmocercidae; genus Aplectana; species Aplectana chamaeleonis. The sequence continues at coordinate 1,199,098 of JAPDOI010000007.1, read as the reverse complement.
CTTCTTGTCCGTTCCCTGAGAAGTCGAGAAATAGCCGCGAAATAGCCGCGAAGTTTCCTAACAGGAGCCGCTGCGTAGCCTGATGGGCTATTTCGCGGCAAAAACTCTCACAGAGTACGTGCTACAATTCAGTGGTAATCGTCAGTACTAAGCATCTTTGAGTGCTTCTTTTTACTTTGAGGTAAACCACCAAACTTGCCTGAATTTACAGGATGTGTGAGCCACCTTAGAATTAGATGATAGCGTTTGCAGAAAATTTCGACACAGCGTAATTATTGATTTTTAGCGGATTTTGTTATTTTTCGGCTTCGGTCTTTTCTGGCTAATCCTAGAAGCCTCAGCCTAGAAGCTTCAAATTTGAGCATTGGCCAAGTCCCTACTCAACAGTATTTTTTTGGTCAATTATCAATGGTTTTTCGAAAATCGAGTTTTTAACAAAAATCTGTGGATAATCGGCGAAAAAAAATCCTGTTGAGCAGGGACTTGCCCATTGTACTTAACTTTGAAGCTCCGAGGTCGAGACTTCTCGGAAAAGACAGATAAGACCGAAGTTGCAAAATCACAAAATCCGCTAAAAATCAATAATTACGCTCGTCGAAAGCTTCGTCAAACGCTATCATCTAGTTCTAAGGTGGCTCAAATATCCTGTCAACTCCGTCAGGTTTGGTGGTTTACCTCAAAGTAAATAGAAGCACTCAAAGCTGCTCTGTACGAAAGATTACCACTGAATTATAGGATATGTTTCGCAAATGAGCAGGCCCAAGTGAATTGATAGAAAATTGGATATGTTTTTTTATGGTTTTCTGTGTAGAAAAAAAAAGAAAAATTCACCTGAAAGGGGAGAAAAAGGAGAACTCCATACTTCTGATGACGATTTCCTGCCCAGACAGCTGGCTCGGTCTGTTAGACTAATTAGGTCTTTTTGTCGATTCGAGCGTAATATGCCACCATGTGCTGGCTTATCACGAGTGGAATACGCTGTGATCCCCGATTCTGACTTCAGAGAACGATAAGGACCCAGCGAAGGGGTTTTTCAGATGTTCACACATCATCAGAAGCAATTTCTCATTGGTTGGTGAGGTATGCTAGCTGACAAGTCGCTCAGCAGGAGGTCGATTGCTGGTTGAGATTTTTCAGGGATTTGGGCAGATGAACACGAGATTTGTGAGCATTCAGAGCTCATATGGTCTTCTCCGGAATAGTTTAAAGCTGGAAATTTTGATAGACCCGCACCCCAATCTGTTGTAAAGCTGCGGGATCTGAAAATTGGGAAATTTCTAAGTACAGTCTTGAAGAAAAATTTTATTATCCGATCAGATAAAGCAGAAGACAATCGGTTGAAAGCCGATTCCTCTTGCGGATAAAGCGGACAATGATTGGATAAATCATTTGATCTTTTTCAACGACCTGGTGGAATCTCACAAACCACCATAGCGTCAGTTGCGAATCTGGGTCTCGGCCAGGGAAAAGAACCTATTAGAATCATGTGAGGAAACATCTAGAATAACCGCCGAGAGATTGATTACAAGTAGCGCGAACGCCAATAATCGCGGCTAGTTTGCTTTGAGGTCAAGGCAAGGCCTATGCTACGGTAGCCTGACTGGTTGATGTTCAGCGAGATGTTGCTGAAGTTTCGGGGCTGACAGTGAGGTTTCCATTAGGTGGAGATCACATTCAGGCATGGGGTAAGAATTGAATCTGAAAATCCGGATGGCAGATGTCCGATAGTTTTCCCTAAATGGGGCGGATGACGGATGAAGAGCCCATATCAACAATGCAAGACCATGCCAAATGAATGATATTAGATGGGAAATCAGTAATGCTTCTAAAAATCAATAATGTGATCACAAGCAAAGTCAGAAAGATGTAAAAAAGTAGTTGAATACTCAAAAAGTTGAATTATTCGTTGCACCAAACGAATCGAATATTCGAATGCTGTTGGCTAGAAAGCCAAATACTCGAGAAATCGATTATATTGATCACGCGAGCAAACCCTATATTCAAAATAGCGAATAACAAAGCCTGAGTAAGGTAGATATTTGAACAATTTACGCTTCTTTATGGATCGAAATTTAAAAAAAAACAAATAGTTCAAAACCTTGAACGCTTGGTATTCCCGAACACAGTCAAACAGAATCGAAATTGGTCTATGAATTGAAAAGTTTTCATTTGGCGAGTGGAATGCACAATTAAAATGACAAATAAGAAGTCACAAGTGTATGAAATGTACGAAAAACAATTACACACTTGAATGAATCAAATACTCAATAAACCCAAAACTTGAATTTTCACATAAACCGTATAGTCAGAAAAATGAACCGAGTATGAGATTCCCTAATGAAACGCATATGAAAAACAAAAAATATATGTGTTCGAGCGAATCGAATAATACAACTGTCCAATGAATAGTTTTCAAATATCAGCGAAGTAAAAATTCTAGGTGCCGAATGAGAAGAAAATTCGAATATTTCTGGCATTCGACTATGATACGAATTATTCATCTGTGCATAAGGTCAGTCTTAACCTAACAAGTGAACGACCAGACCTATGTAGTTGTCACAGCTACCCATGAAGTCGTTTTTCTGATCGATTACCTTCCATGTGCTGGTAAAATCCCTATTCTAGCTGTCCGATTAATAGTAAAATAATAGTTGTGAGTTGAAAAGTTACGAGATCTATAGTTAAATATAATAATATTTACTTGCCGTAAACTGCTTTGATGGTCTGAAATACGAAAAAATTTCTTTATAATTGTTTTCAGCACCCCAAATCACCCTCCGGGGAGAAGTAAGGACAGTAAGAATCTAAAGCAAATCTCAGAATTTCTACAAAAATAGTATTTATCGGGCAGCTCAAATAGTGTTTTGACGAGCATTCAGAACGTAGCCGATCAGAAAAACATGGCTACATGGGTAGTTCTGGAAACCAAGTCTGGTCATTCCCATGTAAGGTGTACAAGTGCCTTCAAGACAGTTTTAACGATGATTTTCGTCCCTGAATTTCTTACATAAAACAATGCGTTGGCCTCCAAGTGTTACCAAAATTACGAAGAAACGGCAAGAAACGCACTTCATCGTCTTATTTCAGTGACAATATTCTATAACATGGACTAATTGTTCGGTTGTATGAACATGTTCATGGTGGCTGTCACCGGTGGAAAATTAGGTCAATCGAAAATAGAAGAATATTTTATGCAAAGCAGGATTAGTTAGGGCTCTAAGGAAAGAGCGGAGCAATAGAGAGTAGAGAATTGCTAAGGACCGGCCCTAAAAAGATTTCATTGTCGCAACAAACACTTCCTGTGATACTCAAAAGAGGCTGGGTGATACTTAAAGGCAGTGTTAACGGTAATCTTCAAATTTCAGATTATTCGCTATATTGATTTTGTGGATACCGGGTGGAACTAAAATGATGTAGAAGTTGATAAAAACGCACCAGAAGTACAAGGAATCCTCAAGTATCAGCCCACCTTTTAAGTATCACAGGAAGTGTTTGTTGTGACTGTGAAATCTTTTGTGGACCCGTCCTTCGCAATTCTCTACTTTCTATTGCTCCGTTCTTTCATTAGGGCCCTAAATAATCCTGCTTTGCACAAAATATTCTTCTATTTTCGATTGACCCTATTTCCCACCGGTGACAGCCACCATGAACATGTTCATCCAACCGGACAACTAGTCCATCATATAGAATAATGCCACTGAAATAAAATGACGTTTTAATGCGTTTCTCGCCGTTTCTTCGTAGTTTTGGTAACACTTGGAAACCAACGCGTTGTTTTGAGTAGAAAACTCCAGGACGAAAATCATCATGAACACTGCTTTTAAGCCCACTTCGGCTTTACTGTTGGGATTTCTACCTTCTAGATTTCCATCCAGTGCACAACCAATATTTTTTCTCACCATTCACTTACTCTTGTGAGAAGAGAAGTTCATCATGCCAGTTTTTCCTCCTATGGATTATCAGCTGCAGCATCTGTGCTAGCTCCGTGGTCCACGTCGTCTCCACGATGAGCGATGTAGCCGTGACGGCATCGATCCTGAGGGCCAGGCCAGTCGCCGCGGCCGTCGCCGCTGCTCCGCCCCATCGACCCTCGTCGGCCGATGGCCCCCCACCCTCCGTTCCCTTTGTAGTCATCGCTGGCACTATTTGTGGCGCACTGTGTGGCCGGCCGTCTGAATTACTACTCTGGTGCAGATTCCGATTTTTTACCTTGTTGATCTGTTCTCCATGCAGCTGCAGGCTGTTTTCATGACACAATTTGGCTGAATTCCACATGTTTTCGTCCTTTTCTGACTGGTTAGCTATGGGACTGTTCTGAAATCCGGCTTTTCTCCTTGGATTCTTTCCGAAGTTCGACATTTTTTTTCGAAACATGAGCACCCAGAAATCCAAGCAGAGCTCTTTGGAGCATACAACTGGGTCTACCTCGAAAGTTTGTGGTCAGTTTTCTCGTAACCCATGGTCTCCAGTATACATTGGATCCGACTCATCCCGTAAAACTGCGCTATTTTTTGTGTTGAGTCCGCATGTGAGAACTACGCTGTTCTAAAAGTTCCCTAACACTTGTAGGTCAGCAAGTTCACCTTGTTCGTCTGTGATCTTTCGATCAGCTGTGGTATACCACTCAAGAGCTCAACTCTTCCTCTATTCAACATTGTTTACCGCTACACGAAAAACTCGACCTGGTTCGAATTATATATCAAAATGTGGAGGAAGGTTTGGGTCCCGAAAATCCTCAAATTTCTATCGATCACTTCTTTCCATTCAAAAAGACTGACTCGGTTGATATAACATTTGGACCCTATAAAGGTTGGTTTATAATACCCTAATGGGTTCATAAAGTTTCTTAAATGGGGCCAATTTTTGGAATTATTCCAACAGTGACAAACCCTATCATATTATCATTATTCAACGACATTAGGTGAAGCCCAAACCTCTTAGTTTAGTATTATGGGCACTGCTACATTGAGCGATGTCGATTTTTCCAATTATTGCCGATCATGATTTTTACATTTTTCTTTCATAAAATCTGTCGATAATCGACAAATGAAATGTCATTAAATAAGACACTAATACTAAGCTGGAAAGTTGTAAGTCCTTTAGTCGCTGGATAATGATCATGTGATGAAAGTTGTCAAAAATTTCCGAAAAATGCATAATTAGCTTTATTGAAGAAGGGTTGTGAACAAGTTTTGGTACTATATTCTACCTCTCAGAGGGTTAAAATTTTCTGTGAGCTGTAACAGAGTGATAGGTAGATAGGAGAGAACTAGATACATTTAAAGATTTTCGCTGCTTTAAAGTTTCTCTACATTTCGATATAAAACCTGAAGCAGTTCGAGTTTTCTGCGTAGCGGTAAAAGCTGTCAGGTGGAGGAAGAGTTGAGTTTTCGAATAGTATACAATACCTGATCGAGTGATCACTGAAGGACAAGGAACAGGTTGCTGATTAATAAGTGTTAGGGATCGTTTAGGACGAGTCAGTGCTTTCTGAGGACAGGGCTGTTAAGGGGGTTTTCCTCCAGGCTTACCCATTTTCACTAGAAAACCCGGTTGTAGTTGATTTATGAGGGTTTTCTGACTTTCGGTTACTTTCCTCCAGTACATACCGGAGGTTCTGAATGAAATGCGGAAGTTGAAGGGTACTAGGTGGAATCTACAACCTCTTCTCCCATTGGCCTTGATCCCTCTACGGTTAGGTAAATACAGACAGTGAAAATAGGTGTTTAGAATAGCCCTTTCGCATCTAGAATCACATGTTTGCCAAAGGAGGCGCACAGATAGCATCCGCATTGAAGTCTACAGGGGTTTAGTCATCGCTGGCAATGTTCAATATTCAGACGGAAAAATGCCATCTGATGTGGGGTGTATGATGAAATATGTGATGAAATTGTTGTGATGGGACGATAGATCGTATTCTGTGTCCATTATTCTCGCTAGGTGGCCGGAATAATCAGGTGAGCGGCTTTTGATGGTGTAGGGAGGAGGCTGTAATCTTCGGGGTGTCATACAAGTAGAGCTGGGACTTCAGCGGTACATAAGTCAGGGGCAGAGTATTGAGTCGGAATCTCTCCGAAATAAGCTCAAACCCTTCTTTCTCTCCTTCCCTTGTGCAGGGGAGAGAAGAAGATGTCGTGGGAGAGATAAAAACTAGCCTTTGTGGGCTGAGATTGATTGCGAAGATTTCCCTGCAGGAATTCATAAAATGAGTCCCGCGCGTTAATGGTGGACTTGCAGCAAATTTTGCAATGAATCCACCCACCTTTGTGGTAATTGAAAAGACGATTCCCTGGACAAATCCAGAGATCGTGTTCCGTTGAGCCACGATGAGTGCAGCTCAGCTTGTTGCTCCTGAATTTCGTTGGGTTTTCGCTCAGTTGGTCGCCTCAGTCAGAAGACCGCTCGGTTAGGAAACAAGTTCAGGCTGTGATCGGATTCGAGCAGTTTTTGCTTTAAACCTTGATGTTCAGAAGGTGAATCCCATTTTTGTGCTGCTCAGTGCCCTCAAACTCTGGAAATGTGGAAATGAACCCAAAAATTTGCGACAATTGCAGACAATAAGGCCCAGCACTGGGTTTATCACACGTTAAACCTCTCTTTTGGTTTACTCGAAGTGAGGTTTTTGTAGCGCAGTGGTGAGAGGTGTGTTCTCAAGTAACGGGGTCGAGCACGATCCCTGCTCGAGACCAACGAAGTAAGCTGTCATCAATGGAAGAATAAGAACTCTGCACTCTAGGATTTTGACTAGGTGTGGGATGGTTTGACGCAACCTCGAGCTTGGGATTGGTTGGTCCCACAAGTCATCGAGCAGGAGTCTCTATGATGCTGAACAGGAGCCGAAGAAGTGACGCATTTGGATGGTTTTGTCCTTTGTCATTACCCGAGGTATCCGAGGATGCCCTGACACTGAATAATGTCGCAGCTTGAAATTTGACTCAGACAGTGGCTTTCCTAGAGTTCCACAAATTACGGCGCGTAAAACGCTCCTTCACGACCGACAATGGTCTCTGTTTAAAGGCGGCCAAGCTCGGTATTCCTTCGTGATCTGATGAAGCCACTGTCAGGCTTTAGCGTAGGATACGGACACTAAGTTCAACACTGACTGGATCTCTAGGTCGTTATTGAGGGTTCTCCACGGTTCTGAGCAAGTATCCAGTGGGCGGCCTGTCTCTCTAGGGATCGATGGCCGAGAACACAATCCTTGTCTTAACATGGACAAACCTTGGGAGGTGAAGCCCGGATCAGAGGTTGGTTCTGGGCTGAATTCTCTTTGTGAGGGCACTTAGATCGCTTTGCCGCACGGCCGACAACGATACCTGTTCAAGGCCACCCAAGCCGAATACCTCCAGAATCCAGTGAAGTTGCTAATAGATTTGTATGCAAGATTAAGAACTCGAGATTCTGGGGGTACTGGGCTTGGGTGGCCTTGAACAGGTATCGTTGTCGGCCATGCTGCAAAGCGCTATAAGCGCTCCTCATAAAGAGAGTTCCGCCTAGGACCACCATCTGATTCGGGCTTCCCTTCCGATGGTTTGTCGATGTTTAGACAAGGGTTGTGTTCTTGGCAGTTGATCCCCAGAGAGATCGCCTACTGTATACTTGCTCAAAATTTTGGAGAGCTTTCAACAATTTTAGAGAACCAGTCTGTTTAGCTCAGGGTTCGTATCCTACGGAGGTCATTCATTTTTCGAGCAACTTAGTGTCGCCGATGGCTTCATCTCTGCTCTGACCTGAGTAGAGCCTAATCGGAAGATGACGTGTACTTCGGGAAACGGCTATGGGCAGATTTGTTCATCTTTGACTATATTTAGAGTGACAGGTGGTGCAAACGATCTGACTCTGACACTGAGTCAACTCTGAACACGAACTGTAGTTCGCCGCGGGACACATCATAGTGTTTGTCTAGTGTATTGGCTGAAACACTGTAAGCACGAGTTGGCTCAATGATGAATCTTGATCATGACTTCTGCTGTGGCAAGCAATTTCATGGGTATATAGCACCAGTGTTTTCGTTGGGAAAGTAAATGAGCTCGAGGTGCTCGAGTGGTGAAAAGGACTTGTTTTGGTTGCGCCAGCGGTGAGCAGAGAACACGCAATCCCGTCAGCAGTTATCCATAACTACTGAACGGAAAACAAACCCTTGCTCTGGTGATAAATAGTCAACATGCATATCTGGTCTTAATCCTATTGAGCCTTGTAAGGACTTCCTGTTCTGGAAATCCAGAAGATGACATGTTCTCAGTCTATATTCAGAACCAGGATAAACACCCACATGCGGGAGGGATTATCAGGGATTACACGTGTTCCTCCACATTTATAGAGTTATTTACTCTACAAAACCTTGATCAAAGCACTCGAATTAATCCGACTATATTCCTATCTGATGTGGGTGGCTGGCAGTCAGTGCTAAACATCATAGAACCCTCTTGTTCATCCCCACCGCTGCTGCTCTACAATACATAGTGCGAGTGATGATGAAGAAGTAGGCTCAGAGACAGCTGAAGTGCTTCGGGCTGATTCCTCTCATTCGTAACGTACGAGCGGCGCCTCGGCCGTGTTACAACGCCAGACAAGTGAGCGGCAAGCAATGTGGACAATCTGGGGATTGGTCGCGAGGCCAACCGACCGGCTGGCCAATTGAGCGTTCTCTGCTCGGCCCAGCGCAGTGACAACAATCCCTTTGCGCCACACAAGGGACTCCCTCTCATTTACCCAGACACTCATTCTTCAGTACGACACGTACCACGCATTGCACATGCTCCCAAAGACATCTTTCATTAATGGAGCCTGTGTCAATTATTTGCCTGGGTTCATCCTGCCATTTACTTCAATTCATTCACCAACAACAAATTCGAGACTGAATGCAAGTATAAAAAATCTTAAAGCGGTACAACAAACTTCTAAGACAAAACAAAAACAGTAAAAAAAAACAAGAAAAGACTCGAACAAGTGACAAGAAGCGTCCATCATCACATACACAGCAGCACTGGTCGAAAAGATACCAATTGGCATTTTCGCCGATGCTGTTTTTGGTATCTCGGCCTAATCTCGGCTAAACTCGATGGAACTTTAATATCTTATAGGGTACATCATAAAACATAACTAATGCATGCTTAAATTTGACTTTCGAATGCAAAGTTTACTAAATACGTAATTTAATAACAATTTCGCATTAATGAGGGAAGGCTACAATTCTTAAAGGCAGCAGACACGCTCGAAAAAGTTGTTGAGATAATTACTCTACTTGGGTCGTATGGCCCCTAGTAGACTGCTCACGCCGTTGGAAGCGTCAAAAACGAGTCAAAACTACTAAATTTCAGCAATGCAAATCGAAAAATTTCTGCAACCCCGCCCCTGAGCTTCTGCAACCCCGCCCCAAAATACAAACTCGTCCAGATTGATAGTACTAATACGGTCCTTTTAGCTGGCTTTTGATGCTTCCTGCTAATATTCACTGTTTCACCCGCGCGCCGTAAAACTCGTCCACTTTCACCTGATAACAAAATAACCGTTATTCCTCTATTTGCACACAGTTTTCGTTCGTTTTTTCGTCAGTTCCCAATACAACCAGCTCCAAACCTATGATTTATGTCATAAACTCGATACAATTTTTGAGCGTGTCTGCTGCCTTCAAAACAAAGCTGTAGAACTTACAATACCGTTTGCACCTTTCTGCCACAAAGAGGCCCTGCGAACCGCTGTGCGTAATGATAGTTCAAGATTGTACTTTCGTGGTACATTTTCCTCAAAACTGAAAATTGAGCAAAATAGGACTTTTTTGATGATATATAGGACTCTACAGAAATATTCACTTCAGAACCATTTCAAGACAGGCAGTGCATACTCAGACGATTCTCAGGCCCGCGCCGCCTGACAGTTTGGCTTGTTCTCCCAAACTGCAGGTCGGCTTCTGTCGCTGCCCGGGCTCTTCCAGTTCGTCCAAACAGCGAAAGCAGTGGCCCGGAGATCGGAAGATCGAGCCGAGCTGTCAGACGGCTCCGAATCCTGTTCGGTACGGCTCGGGGTCGAGAATCGCCTGAGTAGGGATCAGCAGTGTTCAATCAGGGTGTGAATTTGGTCCCTCTTATTTCATGCCCAAGCGATATGCCCATTAGAGACGAAAATTGGTGAATTGATTTCGAATTCGTTTTAAAAATATGCGACAAGAACTCACAATCTTTCGATGACGTACAGTGGTTTTTAAAGCCTCCTCAGGACAATATAGTGAGTGCTACGGGTTTGAAAATTTTATAATACAGGAAAGTCGCCTTAGTTTGAGTTTTTGCGGCAGAATCGTTATTAAATTATGACTTCAGAAAGCTGCATTCAAAACTCAAGTTCAGTAAGGCGTTTGTCATGTTTCATGAAATCCCATAACATGTTGAAGTTTCTTAGAGTTTTGCTGCGATTAGGCCGAGATATGTAAAACGCCAAGTTTGATATTCTCTGTCCAGTGTTGTATGTTCATATGATTCAAATAAACTTAGTTGCATATAGCCATAAATTTGGATACACTCTGCTTAGTTTTCTTGGGAGACCTAGAACTCGGAGAGTATAAGCTAGAGCGATAAGATTCACACCAGAGTAATCAACTTTGGATTCTCTAAGGCGAAGAACTTGATGAAATTAGGGGCGTTGCCCAGTTTTTCCTCAAAATCCAACCCTAGTGAGGCACAACTTTCGCTCTCAGGTGTGACGCATGACCATATTGATCCTTATTTTTACCGGGGGTAAATGGTAGCTTCTCCGCCCGAAACCTGCTCCCATGAGAAATCATCAAATCATTTGAAGAATGCGTTGTTTTCTCACATCGAAAATGACAGCGGACGTTTTCGATGGCGTTGTGTATATTTCGGTCACATTTCACACCCACCTGTGTACTTTGAAAATTAATTATATTAGTATTCCCTCTTTGGGGGGTGTGTATACAAGTCCGTTGGTACCTGCTCGTTGGTGCCCCTGCTTCTACTGAACCCAGCAGACGTTTGAGTGTACACAGGGAACGTTCGGGCGATATAGCGTGCACAACTATATCGCGAAAGTATCCCGCACATTGCATAAAGGTGTCGCCGTCCGGCACACTAAGGCCTCTGGTCCATAACACCTTAGGATCCGTACCTAGGGAGTCATGGAGTCTTTGGCCACAAGCCACAATTTCGCCACCCTGAACTGTCGATCGCTGTCGAGTGATATCCAAAAAACTGCGCTATCCAGACTTCTGAGCTATTTCCATGCACCGTTTGCTGCTTTGCAGGAAACCCGCCTCAGGATAGACCCGTCATCAGCGTCGGAGAGTACACCATCTACTGCGGTAACGCTGACGATAGGAGAGTGGGAGGCTGTGCAATAGCTGTAAGGAAGGATTTCAATGGTATGGTCAAGGAGTTTGGCTCAACGTCGTGCCGGAATGCATTCGTACGACTGCGGGATCACAGAGGATTCAATCTGTGGATAGTGAGTGCTCATGCGCCCACAGAAACCGTCGAAGACAATCCGAAGGATGCGTTCTATGAGGAACTCAATACGTTGCTGGCCAGATACCTTGTCAACATGCTGTAGTCGTGGGGATTGACGCAAATGCGAAGATGGGACTTGATCAGGAATCCGAAGTACTCGGTAAATGGTTCTTCCCAGTGAAGCAAACATCGGACAATGGCTACCGCCTTGTCGACTTGTGTGAACGCAGTGGTCTGATTATCGCATCGACATTCAAGAGGAATCATCGCCGCCATCAGCTTACGTGGCAGGGACCAACCCAGCTATCTCCAGAAAGAGCAGCGGAAGCGGAAGATGACAACTTTGAAACTACAGCTTGACTATGTCCTGACGAGGAATATTCCAGTATCGGACATTCGAAGATCTAGAGCTGTGTGGGATGTCGCATTCGATTCGGATCACCGTCCTGTTCTGTTGAACTTCACTGCGAGGATTCATAAGAGGAAGCGAGGGGCTCAGCCTCTCCAGAGGATTGACATGACAAGTCTCAGAGATGAAGAGTGCAGAAGGAAGTTCCGACAACGCGTTTCTATTCACATCGGAGTACGGACTAAGAAGAAACTTTGCGACGCGGATTCTTTTGTCAAGTGCATCCAGGCCGCTTCGAAAGAGGCACTCCCGGTTGTACAGCCTAAGAAGAAGTTCGCCTACGTCTCAGAAGAAACAACATCTACCTACAACAGAGTATGTGCTCTCCGAACTGCAGGAAACTTCGTGGAGGAGAAGCGTCTGAGGAGGAAGTTGCGTCGGCAGCTTCAAAGTGACCGCGAACGAGAGTGGACGTGTAGAGCTAAGGAGTTCGAGAAGGCTTGGGAGGAGAAGAATCCGAAGAAAGCCTACACGTTGCTGCGACAGTATAGCGGGAAGATGAAGAGATGTTCTCCTGTCTTGAACACTACCAATGGAGTTGCAGTTGGTGATGCGACGCTGCCAATATGGAAGGATTACTTCAGTTCACTACTGAATCGTCCAGCGCCATCAGTACCTGAGCTCCCGCATGTTCCAGAGAGCACATTACGATGTCAGTGAGGAACGGCCGACTGAGTCTGAAGTTTTGGATTGTGTCCGGAAAATGAAGAATGGAAAGGCAGGTGGAGATGACAACATCACTGCTGAAATGCTGAAAGCTCTTCCTCCGTCTGGGATTCGTGAAATGACCAACACCATCCGTGCCATATGGATGAGCGAAAGGATACCCGATTCGTGGAGACATGCGATCATCGTACCTCTTCACAAGAAGCTATCCGTCACGGATCCTAAGAACTACAGAGGAATCTCTACTTCGTGTCATGTACAAGGTTTTAGAACGTATCATTCTCGAGCGACTTATCAAACATCGTGAAGGAACGACCAGAGATGAGCAAGCCGGTTTTCGACCTGGAAGATCGACCATCGACCAAGTGTTCGTCGTGAGAAGAGTAATTGAATCGTAGGCAGCGCTTTTTCGGAAGCCATTACAGCTTGCTTTTTTGGACTTTGAAGCCGTGTTCGACTCTCCTCATCGTGGTCGATTGCTCAACGCTCTGCGAGCAGATGGAGTCCCGGAAAAGTATGCTCGGTTAATCGAGGACATGAGCAAAGGAGCAACAGCAGCAGTTCGTACACCTGTCGAATTTACGTCAGCTTTTGAGGTGAAAATAGGAGTAAGCCAAGGAGCCGTTGCAGGACCGTTTTTTCAACTTCGCGGGTGATGACATCATGTGTAGAGTTGCAGAACAGTTTCCTGCAGATGTGATCCTAACACCATAAGGACGCTCCCTTGTCGACCTGGAGTACGCCGACGGCATCGTGTTATTCGCTGAAAACAACGCAAAGCTGCAAAGGATTGCGAGCCTCGTTTCGAAGTATGCCGCAGCCTATGGACTTCGTCTTCGTCCCGACAAATGCAAGCAGATGTGGGTCTCTCAGAGGCCTTCAGCTGGAGTTTGTGTGGACGGACAACGTATCGAACTGGTGGACGATTTCTGTTATTTGGGCTGTTTGCTGAAGAACGATGGTAGTTATGCAGCGGATATTCGACAACGATGTGCGAAAGCTACGTCTGCATTCAATTCTCTAACCAAGTGTTTGTGGTCTACCACCATCGCGAAGGAAGTCAAGTTGCGCGTCTACCTATCCGCTATTCGCCCTATCATGATGTACGGATCGGAGACGTGGGCAGCACCGAAAACGCAGATGGAAAGGTTGGATTGCACGGAGAGGAAGCTTTTTAGGCGTTTGCTTTGATATTTCTGGCCGCGTGTATGCCATAACGAAGACCTTTACAAGGAAATCGACGCAGTACATCAACGCTTGACACGAGGGAGGTGCCAGCATCTCCTAACGCCATCTCAAGCAGCAATAGAAAGTCGACTTCGACTGCTCGGGCATATACTAAGAAGAACGCCGGATCGTCTCGTACAACACGCTTTAAAAATGCTTCCAAATCCTGTCTGGAAACGGCCACCTGGGCGTAGGCGAAAGTTCTGGACGGATGTGGTTAAAGAGGATTTAAAGTCACTCGGCATCGAAAGACAGTTCAGGCGCGATGTTTCGTTTCGCAGGAAATGGAATAGTGACAGCTGGATGGAATGTGTTCAAATTGTGGCTGAAGACCGTGAAAAATGGACACGGCTGACTTCTAGGACGGCACACCTCGGTGAAGATGCGGAATGACCGCGTCAGGCGAAAGCCAACCGATTAAGTCAAGTAAGTAAGTCAGTATTCCCTCTTGTTTGGGTGGCGTTAATGTCATTCATAGGAGCTATATGTGTATGTGTTTGTGTTACCACGTGGGCTGGAGTGGGGGGGGGTAGGCGTGTATAGCACGCATATGCAGAGACCATCATAAATTGAGCGTCCGGCGCACAATCAATTCTCCGAGTGGCGTTGTATATATAATGAGTGGACGGACCCCTGGTCAATCGGCAGCTTTGTCTGCACGAGCGTAAATCAATCACTGGGAACCCAAACTACGAATAACCCCTAAGGTCCTATGGGACGTTACCAAATACGGGTGGTATGCCCAGAGGGTAGAACCTCACTTAGCCATTTGGCGGTTCTAAAAGGAGCGTGAAAGGATATCGCCTGGAAGGACGAAGTGAGGCGCTGAGACTCATCGGTCGCAATCCAGAACGTTTAAATATGGAAAATTTACCCTCTATGGGTTTATCCAACCAAATCGTTACCCAATGGATGATATAAAGGTTCTAAAAGCGCTACTCGCTATCAAATATGCCAGCTGACCATATGTATGTGGAGCGAAAGTGATAGAGAGCCCATTCTTCCTTTGTCTCCCCACCTAAAATCGCCGATAAGAATTTAATTCCCTCATTAGATGTGATAGAACGACACCACTGTGTAGACACTTTGGGCGTTGGTGACAACCACAGCAAAAAGGGATTTCACGTCCTGCTACTCAGGGGGAAAGATTTCATTGTCATCTCACTGAAGCAGTAGTTATCCATGTGGCTTCCCTTAGCGTAGTCCAGGACTTTCGGCTAGACTCGAAGTTCTTCGGGGCTGCTACAGGAAGCGACAGGGATAACTACTGCATCAGTGGGATGACAATGGAATCTTTCACCCCGACGAGTAGCTCGAGATGAAAGCCCTTTGTGCTGTCTCTGTCATAACGCCCTGAGTGTCTATTCAGTGGTGCCGTCTTCTTATCGCATCTCATGTGGGAATTCAATTCTTATCGGCGATCTTGGGTGGGGAGACAAAGAGCGAAAGTGCTCTCTATTAGTTTCCCTCTACATATGGTTAGCTGGCATATTGATAGCGAGTTGTCAGTTGTGCTCTCAAGACCTTTATATCATCGAATAGGTAGAGACGACATGAAACTAGTTGGGGGGGGGGCACTCAAGATTCATTCATGAGAAATGGCGATTTTCTCCACGGCTACTTTTATGAGGAACGTGTTAATCGTGTTAGCAACGTGTCAAATGTGTCGTATCACGTGTTAGAAACGTATTAAAAAGGTCTCAAATCAATCATTTCATTATAAATCTTGAGTGCTCCCCCCCCAACTAGTTTCATACCGGTAGACACCTTTTAACAATTGAGTATAGGAAACATTTCTTAGTCTTTTAAGGTGATTTAAAAGGTTATTTTTGGAACTAAATCTGTTTATCAGAACCAGTTAAGATAGTTGGAGTCAAGGTTTTTTCTCCAGATTTGAACTGGTGACAATAGCAATTGTCCTAATCCGCTTTTGATGTGACCAGTGCTGTTATCTGCAGTGCCAATCATCAGTGCGTCTGCACTTTCTCTACCCCTGGCACACCTGTAGCAGTATCAAGGTTATTGCCCCAGTTTGCGCTACCCCGACGATATCATACTTGCCAGTCTGTCGAGTGCTGGGCTGTCTTGCCAAGGTAGTCAGTCCTCCATACTATTTTTTTCTACCAAATCCAAGGGTAAGGGGTTGAATACAGGTTAGGATGGTATACTACATCCCGATGAGTTCTGTTCAGCGAATCACCCAGTCCCTAAAGTCAGTTCTAGAGGATTCTTTAGAATCTTAAAGCTTCTCCTGTTCATCTTTATATGTCTGCAGTTTCATAAGCAATCCATTTTGTACCTATTTCAACCCTCATCTTCATGCCTTTTTTTGGATATATTGCCTTTCCTTCTCCTTTTCCTTTCCTTTTCCTCTCCTTTTCCTTTCCTTTTTCTATTCTTTTCCTCTCCTTCCTTCCCTCCCTTTCCTTCCTTCCCTTCCCTTCCTTTCCTTTCTTTTCCTTTCCTTTCCTTTCGCTACCCTTTCCTTGCTTTCTTTCCTTTCCTTCCTTTCCTTCCTCTTTCCTTCCTTTCCTTCCTTTCCTTCCTTTCCTTCCTTTCCTTCCCTTTCCTTCCTTTCCTTCCTTTCCTTCCTTTCCCTCCTTTCCTTCCTTTTTCCTTTCCTTCCCTTCCTTTCCTTTCCTTCCTTTCCTGCCTTTCCTTCCTTTCCTGCCTTTCCTTCCTTTCCTTCCTTTCCTTGCTCTCCTTCTTTTCCTTTCTTTCCCTCCTTTCCTTCCTTTCCGTGCTCTTATTTTCCGTGATTTTTTCCGCTTTTCAAATCCCTCCCTCTTCCCTTTTTCTGTCAGTCTTATCTTCTTTCCTAATCCCTTACTAATTTTTCTCTTCCTTTCTTGCTTTCATTCTCATTTTCTTTTTCCTTCCCTACTTTCTTTCTTTTTTTCCTTTCTTTCTTTCTTATATTACTTCCCTTTGTTCGTTGCTCACCTTTCCCTGTCTCTCTCTGTGTCTTTATTTCCTTCCCTCAGTCTTTCTGTTTGCCGGTCTTTCTTCCCTTCTTCCCTATTTCTTGCCCCTGTCCTTTCTTTCTTAATTCTCTCCCTCCTTCGTTCATTACTTCTTCTTTCTCTCTTCTATTCCTTCTTTCTCTCTTTCCTTCTCTCGTTCTAGCCCTCTTTCTCTTCGTTTCCTTCCTTCCTTCGTTTCTTCTTTCCTTTATTCCTCCTTTCTTCCTGGCTTGCTTGCTGTTTTGCTTTCTTTCTTTCAAATCTCTTTTTCTTTCTATACTTGTTAATGCATTTATTTATTTTCGTTCTCTCTTTCATTCTTTTTCTTTTCTTTCTTTCTTTCTTTTGAATATTTCTTTTTCCTCATTTCATCCTTCCCTCCCTTACGAGCTTTCTTCTCTTCCACGATGTTCTGACTTCTTCTGCTGTCAGTCTTTTACTTCTTTCCCGTCAGCACTTCACTCTATTCGTCTGTTCATTTGTTCATGTCTTTTCCAGATTTCTTACGCTTCCATTTTATGTTACTCTTTCTTGTGTTTTCAAATTTCATTCATCGAATTGATTCTTTTCATTCATTCAATCAATCAATCAATCAATAATCCGTTGATACTATTCGGGCATTCATTCATTTGCTGTATTTTCGCATTTATGAATTTTTAATTCATTTGTTTGCTTTCTCAGTATTTCATTCAATGCAATTAATTCGTGTCTATCATACATTTATCCACTTTACCTTAAACTAAGAGCTCATTCATTCACGAATTGACAGATCCACTAAAAATGAGTCTCCTGTTGACTTCTATGTTTTCTACAATTTTTTTCCTATTGCTTTTGTTGCCGTGATTTATGTGCTGAGAACTGAAACGTTTGTGTTTTGGGTGCATATTATTATTTTGGATATGGCACGAACTCATAATCCGTGTAAAATCCAGGATTCTGGGGTATATATAATTCGGTAGAAATTCAATTTTTTTTCGTAGGTAAGCAATTTCAACTTTAACCCAGGTTTAGGCGATGGGTTCAGGACTAGATTGAGGTCTCGACCAATGTTGTCTGGCTAAATATGTGCTGAAAACTCATGTTTGGACTGCTGGCCAGTTCAGCTTTTCCTATCATTTGAGAAAGTTCATTCTGGTATCGTACGTTTTGCGCAAGTCCGCTCCAGATGGGGCCATTTCCATCGAGATTCTTCCCCTATACTGAATCCCCTATGGAGAACTTACTTAGTGGGAAAAGGGCAAAAAGTGGCGCAGTTAGGCTCTGGGCAGTACCAGTGGCTTGAAGCAAGTTATATTCATGACCTCGTAAAGTAGTTAGAGCGGTAGGTGTCCTACTAACTCTCTAACCACGTTTTGCGCAGTCATGAAGAAAATTTGCGTGAGACTCCGCAGGATGGCACTGCCTGGAGCGGGCCTGCTCCACTTTTATCTGCTTCCAACTAACTGAATTTTCTTTATGAGAATGACTATAGTGGAGAAATCCCGATGGAGGTGGCACCACCTGGAACTGAAGAAATTGATCTGAAGAACATATGACGCCACAATGAATGAGCGCATGTTTTATTTCCGATGGAAAGAAGTGATAAAGTGGCTTGCACTTGAAACCTGCGCTCCGCTGCGTCTAGCCTACGGGCTGCGTTTTTCTTTGCACTTGTGATCTGGCGTGGAACCAACTGTATACATTCGTCTGGCGCTAGGCATGAGCAGTCAACTAAAGCAAGGAATTTTCGTTTTATGGTTGGTATTAAAGTCGGATATCCGAATCAGCGAATATAGTCGGATCTTGGAGTTTTAGGATTGGGATTTAGTCGGAAAACGAAGAACTTTTTGTTATCGGAGCTTTCGAATGTTGTACTGTGCTTCTCTGGGCCAGATTCCGGTCCGCAACTGCGTCTCGACACGCTTTGCCTCAATTTTCAGAATTTGAAATACATCCGGCATTTCAATAGGATTCAAAAAACGAATTAAAATCAGAGTTTTAGAAATTTTATCGAAATTCCAACTTTCAAGAAAATAATGTAATCCGGATATCTCAAAATTTGATTTAAATAACAGATTTTCGAAATCTGAAATGAATGAGGAAAAATTGAAAAAAAAATCAGAAATAAAATTTGAATGAAAATCAGATTTTTTTTCTAAATTCAAATAAATTTGCAGTGTTACTAATTTGGATTAACTGCTGAGTTTCAAAACTTGAAATAATTCAGGGATTTTTAAAATAAACACCTAAGACAAATTAGGAAATCGAAAAAAAACTGGATATTCTCAATCAAAAAGAGTTTCAATTAAATTAAGGTTTTTCTAAATGCGAAGAATTTTCCAGTTTCAGGAAACTGAATCGGATGCAGAATGCAGAAGGTTTTCTGTACTAATCAACTAATCTATTGTGCTTCTCTGGGCCAAATTCCGGTCAGCAACTGCGTCTCAACACGCTTTGCGGCCGCGCGCTTTCGAGTCGGAAGAGTTTCCAGCGCCGCAGCCGCTGATCTGTTAACTCTAGGTGGGTTTTGGAAACTGGAAACTGAGAAAAATTGGAGAAAACTGTTTAAAAAAGCCACATCGAATCGGCTTTGGCGCTGGAAACTCGAATGACTCGAATGCGTGCGGTCGCGACGCAATCGCGGACCGGAATTCGGTTCAGAGAAGCACAGTAGTATGAAGTGTTTCGCATATCCAACTTTTCTAATGAAGGTGAATTTAGGACTTCCCGAGTGTCCGACTTTTCGAATATTCGAATTTTCCAATGTAGGCTGATATTGATTGGGCTCTTCGAATATCCGAATTACGATTATGGTGGGGCTTTTCTATCGAATACCCGACTGCTCGCTTTTCGAATGAAGTCGAGTTTTCAGACTTTTAAAAAAATTACTATATTTTTCGAATATTTCCTCTGTCTTGGATATGGTCGAATATCCGGCATTCCGATCATCCGAATTTTCGAATTAACTCCGCACCCTAATCAATTTTCTGATTTTCGAATTCAGGAAAGCACACCCACGCCTCACCATATTGAATATAGTCGGAAAGCGATTGGATCATCCTCTGGCAAACTGGGGCGTCGACAACAGGTTGATCTGCCCACCATGAGTCACCGCTGGCCAACGCGCCGATATTAGGCGGGGCCGTGGCCGCTAGTTATGATCTGGTCGATGTCGAGCTTTTGCACAGCTAGCGTTTTCGCGACTCGTGGCTGTGCCGACCGCGACGCGTGTCAGTGTGACAACCGCGGAGTGTTGATCGAACCCACAGCGCAGGAGCAGTTCGGCCTGCACACGTGACGCACCCGGCGGAAAACCGCTGCGTGCGCGTCGTTGTTGGATTGCTTTATCAGGCGCCAAGTATTTTTCTTGTCGAGGCCCCATGGTTAACGTGCTGCAACGAGGACGTGCGCGCAGCGGTTTTACGCTGAGTGCGTCACGTGTGCAGGCCGAACTGCTCCTGCGCTGTGGATTCGATCAACATCCCTCGATCGCTACGCGTGTAGGTAGGCAGACCGCGACGCGTGTCGTGTACTGCTGCTATATTGGCCGCTAAACGTGATACATCGAAATCTCAACAGCTCAACAATAGGCGGGCGTCGCTGGGCAACGGGCAGGTCTCAGGCTGACATTGCGCGCGATTTGAGTTGTCAACAGGGAGCGGTTTGTGAGATGACAACTTATCAACCTGTTGTCGACGCCCCAGTTAGCCTAGTCAGGAGACCCGGCTTTTTAAACGTCCATCTTTTCGAATTCTGTCGGATATTGTCCTTCTCGTATCTCCAATTCTAGGATTTTGTCAGATTTTCTTTTTTTCCGAAACAAGCGGATTTCCGAGTACATATAATCGGATATAGATTGGTCTTCGGATATCCGACTTTTGATTATGAGCGGATATTGATTGAGTGGATTCCTTTGATGGCCGACCTTTTGAAATTAGTCGGATATTAGACTTCTCGAATATTGGGATTTCCGAGTGTAGCTATATATCGAGTGAATTCTCCGGATATCCGATTTTTATAATAGAATTATTTATCTGACTACTCGAATATCCGACTTCTCGAATATAGTCGGATATTGATTCATGGTTTGACTTTTCAGACACTCTACCCTTTGGAGATATTGATAGGGTCTGTCGAATATCCGATTTATCGAATGTAGCGGGCTATTGATAGAATTTGATGAATCATACATTCAAATATTCGATTTCTCAAGTATAGTCGGTTACTTCTTGGAAAGTTATATCTGATTTTCTGAGCGTCCGGCTTTCCCAGTACGTTTGGATATTGATCGGATATCTGATTTTCCGGACATCCAACTTCACAAACATAGTCGGATGTTGGTAGGAATGGTGTTCATCAGGACCACCAGTTGAAAAGTCGGGTATTCGAAATTTCAACCTTCAAGTATCCTCTGATTCCAAGCCAGATTTACTCTGTTCCCTCGCGCGCTTGTGCGGAGCGAGGGTAGAGACAGCGAGATATTGTGGGGAGAAGGAGAGGCAGCGTATGCACGCAGACGCACGCGGCGAACGGAAATAGATCACACTTGGAAACAGAGGATTTGTACGTCTGAAAAGTCGGCTTGCTGTTCGAAAGGCTCAATATAGTCGCAGGGTCGAGCAGGGTTGCAACACGGTTTAAAGAGGGTAGAATTTTGGAAAAAAAGTAGGGGGGTCGTAAAGGAAGAAGAGGTTATCGAATTGTCTCCCCTCTGTAGCTTTAGTAAGAAGCAAGGAAGTATTAAGTTTACCACTAGCTTGAATTTTTCCAACTTTATGACTTAAAAAGGGCTAGAGAAGTTTTTCATCTCGGGCGGCGATTGTATAAATTTGGGGAATTTCCACAAAATTTCGAACAACAGAGGGGGGTCGTGGTTCAGCCGAAAATTGACATAACAGCCTGCTCAGCACTGCCTAGTCGGATACAAACCACCAGAATTTGTACTTTTCGTACATCCGTCTTTACGAATACGAAATCGACTATTTTATTCCACTGAAGATTGACGCATCCACGTATTTGATTCGGGTCAAAGTATGTTGAGCACACCTATTTGTTGGTCTCGTGGTTCGTTCGCTGTGTGCATATCTCGATTTTGCATCTTGAATTCATTTTTCATTCGATGGTGGACAGTTTTGGTCGGCGTCGGTACAGTAACCTTGGCTCGTCCTTGTCTCATTTCGCAGTCTGTTGCGCTATGCAGGTGGAAGTCACATGATTCTCTCCGACTTGGCCCGCCAAGCGTGGCCTTACTCTTCATTTTCTCGTGCTTATTCGATTACGAAAAGCGGGTTTCATGGTAAACCGTTGGATCTCTGCTGTGGATTTGTCATTCTTGGCATGTGATTTGAAGAAGGGTTCTACATTCTGACATCTGTGCAATCAATCAGGTGTACGAATTGGGATACTTCGCATGATGGCATGGGGCAAACTAGACCGAAAACCTCTGAGGGAAATTGCCGCTTTGACTCCGCGATAGTGCCGCAGCGGCTCCGTGAGAGTGTCTAATATGAAGTTATATAAGAATTATAATACAGCTAGGGGGGCCTAAGAACAAAAATACGCACCTGCGGTCGTTACGTCATCTGTCTGATAGCGACAGAGGTTACCGCCGCTTTTGCGCCCAAGGCAAATACGGAATATACCTTAAACTTTGGGTAATTGAACCGGCGACAACTTCGTTTCACCACACAGGATAGTGCATCGTACTCCATGCGGGTTCACTGCTGCATCCTCACGGAGCCGGCGCGGTTCTAACGCGGAGCCGCTGCGGTACTATTGCGGCGATGTCGAGGCTCAAGACACGGCTACAAAATCGTCTGGTCACGAAGCCGCCGCGGTACTGTCGTGGAACTATCGCGGTAAAGTCGAGGCTCCCGGCCCTGACGCGGCAAATTTTCTCAGAGACAGCCCAGGAGGATTACAACCTGTTGCTCTTTGACTAAGGTCTCTTGACATTGTGACCGCTCCGTGACCAGCAAGAAAAGAAATCATTCAGAGGATGAGGCCATTTTTAGAAAATGGCGCTGGTCAGGATTATCTGTGCGGATTATCCGCTTTCGTGGGACTTCCCCTGTGATATTAAGGGTTATGAGGTGGGGTGACGTGATGTGCAGATTAGTGGGTTTTGCAAGTACGGTTCCATAGGGTGCACTTTTTATTCTGTTGGATTCTGAACAGATGATATGAGAGAACTGGTTTGGATCGAAGTTTTCCGATTTCAGACCAAAGTGCAGGTTGAGAGATAGTCCTGCTCTTCTCTTCGAACACAGTATGCTCACTGCAGAGACTTTTCTTTTCTGCTAAGGAGTTTTGCATCTCGTAGGTGAGCATTGGGAGTTAGGGAAAAGTTTTCTGGTCAACTTCGTCAAGCTTTCATTGAATCTTTGATCAGATTTTTCTCTGGACTTCTGTGGAGAGGGTTACACCCTTTTAAAGGCAGTGTCCACGATGAAAACTATCTTCGCGTTTCCACCGGGAATCGTAAGGGATGCGGCCCAGTGCAACTACCACCTCGAAAATCTGCCTTGAGCGGGCCGAATCGGTCCTATGCGGCCCTAAAGTTGACCGCATGAGGCCCACCAGTTTTCACAACAGCCAACCATCGAGATGAACATGTGAGAAAGGAGAATAAGAAATCAAAAGGATACAATCAGGCGAGTCCAACGTGTTCCTTCGATTATGGTTATTGTGAAAACTGGGCCTCGTGCGGTCAACTTCAGGACCGTAGAGGGCTGATTGGGGCTCGGTCAAAGCGTTTTTTTCGACAGGGTTGTTGCACTGAGCCGCAGTGCTTTCGATTTTCTGCGGAAAATTGAAGAGTTTTCTTCGTGAACACTGCCTTTAAAGGACGTATATAACTCGTTTCCTAGAAATCCGATGCACAATCTGATTTCGGACTTTCTCTCGTATCTTACTGTTCGAAAGGCGGCATATGAACGAATGCACTCTATGAAAGCGCACCTGGAGGCCCTGCTAAGCTGCTGTTTTTCCCTATGGCGATATCACGTCACCTCACCTTATTACATTGAATATCGCTAGGAAGTCCTATGAAAACGTATAATCCGCAGAGATAATCCTAAACAGGACCGTTATTCTGAAAACGGACGCAATCTTTGATTGAATGATACAATTGCTGCTAATGCGACGTTCGGAGCAGCGTTCAGCGGGCAGTTGCACAAAAAACGTCGCCGGAGCTACGACCCCCCCTCCCACTGGTGGCCACAGTTGTTAAAAATTTCCTAAATCTTGATGGTATCCCTTCAAGCGAACATTTCCGACAATTTCAGACCCAAAAAGTTGAAAAAAAAATCATACTACTCCTACACATTGTTTGAATCACATTAGATTAAAACAGGTTGCGGGGACCACCCATGAAGTTGCGGTTCCTCAATCCGGTTCCGTAGTTTTTCCTTGCCGTAGGTATCGTATTGACCACCTATGACATTTAGCCTACCGTAACACACATGGATTTATGTCTTATGCAGTGTTCTCTTTAAATGTTACTGTAGGCATCGCCCATGAAGTCAGATGCTGCTGTCCTGCGGACCACCCATGAAATTTAGTCTTCTTCCGAACCACCCATGAAACTCAGTATGTTCTAAACCACCCATGGATTCAAGTTCGCTCAAATCGCACCTCTAGTTGGTATTACAGGTACCGCCCATGTCGTCGGATGCTGGTGTCCTACGGGCCACCCATGAACTTTAGTCTTCTTCTGAACCACCCATGAATTGATGCCCGCTGAAATTGCTCCCTTGGTTCGCATTCCGAGCACCGCCCATGAAGTTTGATGTTGGTATCCTACGGACCACCCATGAAACTTAGTCTGCTTGGAAACCACCCAAGAAACTCAGTCTTCTTCTGAACCACCCATGAAACTTGGTCCTCTTAGGAACCACCCACTAACTTAAGTCCGCTGAACTTGCTATCTTAGTTCGTATTTGAGTCACCGTCTATGAAGTTTGAGGTTGGTATCCTGCGGACCACCCACGAAACTTAGTCTGCTTTGAAACCACCCATGAAACTTAGTCTTCTTCTGAACCACCCACTAACTTAAGTCCGGCTCCCGTAGTTCGTATTTGAGTCACCGCCCATGAAGTTTGATTTTGGTGTTCTACGGACCACCTACGAATTTAAGTTCTTTTCTGTCGTAAATTTTGTCCTATTTACCACCCTGAGGTTGATTCTCCACCGGCATTTTCTAGTTCGTTGCTGTCCTACGGACCACCCTCGATGTCGAGTCTTCCACAGTCTGTTTCGTAATTGCCATCTTATGGACCACCCATGAAATCGTCTTCTCCAATCGTTCCCATACTTTGTATTCTACGCCCCGCCCATAAAGTTTAGTCAGACTTTCCCTGTTCATACAACAGCTGTGTGCCCAGCATGGTTTTCCCCAGTCCTCTTATCATCAGCGGCCAGTTTTCTGTCGTATTTTGTAGATATGGACCGAAAGACGGTGTCATACTTTACGCATTCTGACTTTCTATCAGTATAGAAGTCCATCATATAGCAGACTATCTGAGGCCGGGTTCATCACTGCGTTAACCTTGGGTTCATCGATTTGGAATGGGTTTAGTGTGTGCACAAACGCGCCGATCCTGGCGCTAAATCCAACGCAAATCCACAAACCCAGGCCTCTAGTGCATGTTTGGTGTATGTAGCTGTGGGTTTTTTCGCACCGGGCACGTGGCGCGGAATGACGGGCAGTGCGTAGCTGGTGAGGGTTTTTGCAGAATGATCACACAGGGGTGTAGGACGGAGAGGTCATGTGCTGATGTTGGAGGTTGACGTATCTACATGTAGGCTCATCCTCCCTCACTCAACTCGGAATGGTTGGAGGTGGTCGGCCAAGGGGTGGGGTCCGGTTGTATCGTCGCAACGCGGCGGGGCGTCGCGCGCGGTGAAGGGTGCGTCGCGCGCGGTGGAAGGGCGCAGCGATACGAAATCTACAGTACCCATGGCGTATCGACTAGAGCACGTTAACCCACGCTAGTGCATTACGACAACAACAGCAGAGAAATGACGCGTCTGATTGCCTGAAGTTTGATTTTCACAGCTAGTTCTTTAATGCGAAAAAAAAAACTAAAACATTCAGTTAAATTCCAGTGATCCAAATATTCCATCGCAAAAGAAATACATAGCTCAATCGTTTTCGGGCATCTTTCGGCAATATTTGAAATTACGAGTAGTTTTTCAAATCAGAGAATGAAATTAAATAATTACCCGAGCGTTTATTCGAGTCGGATATAGATCAGTTTCTTGATTGCATTCACGCAGAGGAAAAATTTGAACCTATGAGTTCGAATAAGTATAACTTTATTCGAAATTTCGAAAGCCATTGTTCGAATTGATGGAGGAGAGGTTCCTAATCAAATAAAACTTGAATAAAACATCGTTGAAAAGAATTTAAAATCGAAGGGTGAAGGGAGGAGTCTCGAATCGTCGGTCAAAGTCAAAAAGCCACAGAAAAATGCAAATGAAAAAAGGAAGTATAAATGAGTTCAAAAATGTTTTTTTTCAAAACGACGGTAGTACAACTAACTTTTCCTATTTTTAATTGCCCGACTGTGGTTTTTCTTTTTTTCTCCTTTTTTCAAAATTTAATTAGCTATTTAGTAAGCTTTCTCTAGCTCTAAAAATTTTTACGGTCCCTTTTCCGGTAAACTGTTACAAACTAATCACTCATAAAACATCCGTATTGAGCCTCGTGTTCATATTTCTCTTCCGAGAACTGAATATTGTTCACTGTTTACGGAAAAAACCTACATTTTTTATTTAATCCTTCTTTTGAGACAAATAAAAACTTAAAGTCAAATTTTTAATAATATTTCTAGGTTAGGATTAGCAATGACGAATACAATGAGTTAGCAATGTCTTCAAGAAATATGAATAAAAAAGACAAAAAAATCACCAACTACAACCAGAACGTTTCAGTCGAACATGTGGTTTTCTTCTCATGGATAATAATCAATATGAAACCAATGCCCGGCTACTAAAATTAGATTGTTTTCATATAGAAAAAGGACATTTTCGAAAGCATGTGTAAATAAACAAAGTTTTACGTTTGTTTGGCCATATCTTTACACTAAAATTTTGAACACCCCCCCCCCCTCAATCACGAACACTAAAATAGAGCTACGTTCCTTTCCGGTGCGTTTCGGGGTAACTTCATATTTGAGCAAAATTTAAAGAAAAACTAATCTAGTTTTGGGCTAACGCTCGCAAGTTCAGACAAAATTATTAAGTGAAATATTTTGCTACAGTCCAAGGAGTCTATCTAGTTAGAGAAACGAATTTATTGCAAGAATAATTTTTCATTCACTCGACGACTACCTTCAATATTTCAGAATTTGATCAGAAAAAATTTGGGACAACAACAGAAGGAGAGGAGCGAGTGATCCGGATCACTCTAGATCTGGAATGTAAATATAATCGGGGTACACATGTAATCATTATGGTAATGGCAATATGTGTGATATACGGTCCTCCTTTCCTGAAGGAAACTTCGCACATTCGCCACGGCCTACATATGTGCGAGCTATGTGTGACTAGCGCTGCTGATACGTGAGAGGCCTGAGGTAATCTAAGGTGATAACATTTAGGGATGTTGGGTCAGTTGAAAGCGCGAGAGCGCCAATTGATAACTACCTATCCTAAGTCTAGTCAGTTGTCAATGACAATCGATTTTGGTTTCGAAAAACCCACCCAAATTGTGACAATCTTTCAAATTGGCGAAAATTTGGGCATAGTGGAGGGATGAGTTTTCGAAAAAACATCTAGATTGCGACACTTTTTGATTTCGTTTACAAATTTCTTTTAAATCAACCCTAAATTGAACATGTTTACAATCGGAGGAAATTTGGGCATAGTGAATGTAATTTTTCGAAAAACCGACCATAGATTCAAAATATTCACCATTGGGGTAGTTGGGCATAAAGGAGGACGATTTTTTGAAAATTGATTTCAACTGTGAGAATTTTTAAAATCGGGGAAAATTTGGGCATAGTGGAGAGAGGATTCTTTCAACCCGCAAATTGTAACAATTTTTAAGATCGGGCAAAATTTGAACATATTGGAGGGACGATTTTTGAAAACCTACCCAAATTGTGGCTTATAATTGCAGTCGTAGTAGAAAAGTTGAGTTTTATAATGGAAAAAACTCCACCTTACGAAAAAATCTTCCACTCTCTTCCTTCAAAGTTTTTATGATTATGTATAAAATATCTTAATGTAGGTTGAATTTTCGCACAAAGTCGCATGTTTTCATCATCAATTTTTATTGGAAATGATTTATTGATTACATACGCTGTTTTAAATTTCAGTGAGTTCCAACCACAAAATCATCTTAATCAACGCCCTTTTTCCGCCTTTTTTTAGCTTGGACAAAAAAAAGAAGAAACTCAAGTTAATTACAAAAATCAATCTCGAAATAGTTGGAAAAATAGGGCTCCATGACATTGCTCACCTGCGTGCGTACGCGTCACGGCCCGGTGAGTGTCGCGCGCGCGGCGAACGCGGAAAAGTCGCCATCGTGTGGGAGAGTCATCTGCACCATATAGGGCAAAACAATTATCGTTAGCTGCATAAAACGCACACAGCAACTCAAATAGTGCCTCAAAACATGCAACTTTACTTGATTTCACTTGAATGCTGGGATGTCGCGCCGCCGCCTTTCCCGCCGCGCGCGACGCTCACCGACCGCGACGCATAACACACGGGTGAGCAATGACCGCTCCCCGGAAAAATAGAGGCTTTGAAGCATCACTAATATCAATAATTATCCACAGATATTCACAAAACGTAAAATTTGGGATAATTAACCAATGTTCCATTTAATTCTATTTCGAAAATTCAAGAAACCTATTACGAACTCTAGCTAGTTCCTAAATTTCTGCTAAACCTAAAGGTGAAGGAGCACTAGCCTTTTTCTAACTTTCTGCGATAAAATACACGTTTCAGAGAACGGGAATTTAATCGCAAAATGTCTAGAAAAGTACAGCTTGGACGGAAACGTAGACGAAGACTAGAATAATAGTGAATATCAGTTAGAAACGTAGACGAAGACTAGAATAATAGTGAATATCAGTAAGAAATGTAGACCAAGAACAGTGAATATCACTCAGAATAGCGTGTTAAGAAGAATATTGCAGTAAACAGGGTCTGCGCGTCCTTTAAGATTCAAATCCAGTATCGCGGAGGGTAACTCGTCCGCGACCTAGCCGTGCGACGCCGCGTCGCGACGTGGTCAAGCTGCGGCGATACAAGCGGGCGTCCCCCTCGGCCAAGCCCTGCTGGTTGTCTAAAGATCAGGCCGCGATCAGGCCATCCATTCCCGATACGCGCCAGCTGGTCTCCTTGGGCTACATTTTCCGTTCGGCGCCATCATCCTATCTCTTTTATGAATCCGCACGGGCGATTCTGCTCTGTCAGTGGTTTCTTATCGTTGCGTGTTCGTTCATGGGTATAAAAACCCCATATTAGTTCTGCTTGTTTTCTCTAAAGTTCCTGGTTTGACGCCTTTATGTGTTCTGCGGAATGATTGAGTTCCTCTGCAGCTGGGTGTTTATCGAACTGCCTGCCTTCAGCGACTTCCGCGTTCACGAATTGAACTGGTTTTGCACTTTTGCGGACAGACGATTCGTGCTTTGGCAGAAAAAGTATGCTGCAAAAGGCTGGCGAACTCCTCCATTTTTGTGCATTGAGGCAACAACCCGTCTCTCGCCACTCGACTTAGCATAATTTAAAAGAAATTATGTGTTCTTCTGGAGCCGTACAATGTGCTCAGAAACGAGGAATCATCGAGGCAGAAGTTGCCGATCGATAATTTCAATTTTTCCGTTTTTGGCCAAGATCATACTTCCCGCGACCAGCGGCAGCGACAGTGTACATCACACATATTGATTTTCGGTCGATAGGAATGGTAAACATTGCTTCGCGTCGCTCGTCGCTGGAAGTATGATCCCGGCCTTTGGGAGTTCCGCACCCGTTGAGGGTCAGGCGAGTGTTGTCCGGTTGAACAATAGGGGAGGGGGGGAGGGAGTAAAAATTTGAAATTTCCAAAAAACAAAATGGAAATGTGGAGATGGGGCGTACTCTCGATTTCGTAGTGAAATTTATTTCTGCCTTTCGCGTGAGTGTGAGTGCGTATGCTGCGTCTCATCCTCTCACACGCTTTCTCGTTGTCTCTCTCCTCGTTCAGCATACGCACGCGATAGAGCAAAGTAAATTTTGCCCTGAAATAGAGAATGGCTGTGTTTTTTCTGAAGGTTTTCACTTCGTTAAACCGTCAAAAAAAATTGAGAACTAGTGGGGGACGTAAAAATTTTGGACATTTTTTCAGAAATTTTCGACACCTAAGGGGGAGGGATTTAGCTTCATCGAGATACAGGACTGCGATATGCTTGATCTTGCACCCGATATCCGAAAACAAAAAAATTATGTCGAATTCCAAAACCTGACCTGAAATTTAATTTTTTTTCTCACAACTCGTCACAACCTCAAAGGCTATGTTCATTATGGGAACAATCTTCGAATTTACAACGGAAATCGAAAGCTTCGGGGTCCATCGCAGCAATAATGTCGAAAAATGGTTAAAAGCGAGCCATGAATAGCCTATTACGCCCCTCAAACCCCGACGGGAGTGCCCGCCTTGCCCATTTCCTCTTTGGGCGCGGAGAAAGTGGGCGGGGCGGGCACAGCGCATCCAAGTTTTAGGGCCATATATGAACATCAACGGGTTGTTTTTA
This sequence comes from Aplectana chamaeleonis, assembly GCA_029168955.1. Classification (NCBI taxonomy): domain Eukaryota; kingdom Metazoa; phylum Nematoda; class Chromadorea; order Rhabditida; family Cosmocercidae; genus Aplectana; species Aplectana chamaeleonis. The sequence continues at coordinate 1,168,650 of JAPDOI010000007.1, read as the reverse complement.
GCCGTTTTTCGTCAGTATTGTTGCAATGGACACCGGACTCTCCCATTTCCGGGAAAAACTCGAAGACTGTTACCATCGTGAACCCTGCCATTGAAAGCACTTCACAGCCTCGTAAATGGCTTGAAGACAGTGACGATATTAGACTTGGTAGACTTGTACTAGAAGAAATACGCCGAAAACGAGCCAAAATGACGGCATTCCAGCGATAAGTTTGAGAATTTGCAATGAGGGGCGGGGCTTGGCCGAAAATGGGCGGAGTCTCGACGCTTTGTTCTCTCAGTGTGGCTTGGATGTGGTCATTTTGACGCGTTTTTGACGCTTTCAACTGCATAAACTTCCTAATATAGGCCGTATAAAGTATGCTACCATAAAGTTTTTTTTTGGTAGTTGGTACCTAACACAATCTCCTTGATTATTCCTCCATCTTAAAGAAAGGTTTTGTGATTACTGTCCGTCGTATGGATTCGTTGGGAAAACATGTGTGTTTTCTTTTGCTCTAATAACTTTTCGAAAACTCGTCCGGGCAGGGTCAAGCAGGCTGTTGTGCTACACCCCCCCCCTATCTTCGAACTGGCGGTTTGCTCCGGTAAAGGCAGCATACACGCTCGTAAACGTGATTGGGATAACTACGGAAGTAGAATCGTATGGCTTAGATTACAAAGCCTACGCATTTTGAAGCGTCAATAACGGCCCACAACGCCGTTACAGGAGTAGCAAGTTTGGCCCCGCCCTTATTTCCACGCCCCCTGTATTTGCCCTTTTCCTGCTACGCTAGGTCGCTGGGTCCTTTTCACCGTCGGTACCGTTGGTGGATTGCCTAAAAAGTAAACCAGACGCGTGACTGATGGTGAAGATGACCCAGCAAGCCTGCCTTGGAGGAAAAGGGCAAATACAGGGGGCGTGAAAATGCGGGCGGGGCTAAACTTGCTAGTCCTGTAACGGCATTGTGGGTCGTTTTTGACGCCTCAAAATGCGTAGGCGTTGTAATCTGAGCCATACCATTCTATTTTCGTAGTTATCCCAATCACGTTCACGAGTGTGTACGCTGCCTTTAAGCATAATGCGAACAAAAGTTGGTGAAGCGAAATGACTTCACATTATTCTTATTAAATACATCTTCTTCATAGAGGTGCACCGGAAACGCCATACTGATAGTTTTTCTGAGGCCATCTTCGCATTCAGTGTTGGAACTGGTTTACCGTAGACAGTTTTTCTCAGTATTCCTTTACACAGTTTCCATCACCTAGTCTCTCAGGAATAAAAGTGCTTTCCATCAATCGCTTATGCCTGTGTGAAAGTTTCGTACTGTCGTTCTCTGGGCCTAATTCCGGTCTGCAACTGCGGACTACGGCTATCGCATCATGTGACACGTGTTAATGGTGCTGAGACCTCTTGGTCCCGGCACGATTCACCCTTCTCCCAGCACGAGTATCACGTGTCGCGTGATGCAACAGCCGTAGTCCGCAATTGTGGACCAGAATATGGCTCGGACAACGATACTACTTATTCATTTTTCTCTGACTTTTCCGCTGGTTGCGTGCGTATTAGCGTCACATGCTTCGTAATCGATCTAGGATATTTTCTGTAAAAATGAGTTTGTTTTGGTTGTATCATGAGTATACATGGCTTTTGCAGATGATGGAAGAGTGTCAACTGCGTATCGATGATCTGCGTCGTCGCCTAGATGAGTCATTGGCCGCGTTTCAACGCAACGCGTCGCGGCGTGACACGAAACCGCGTGCTCTCTACATTGTGCGACAGAATAACACTGAGACTCTGATTGAGATCAACAATGTGAGTTTTTGGAGAATTATTCTTTCAGCGACCCTCTCTGAATGAGCTTACGGTAACGAGCCTGTTCTTTTCGTGTTGTGCAAGTACGACCCTCTGTAGAAGCCGATTACGACCCCCCCGTGGTGCTCGTGAACGAGCCCTATATAGGCTTCCAGTGCGACCTCCCTAGTGGTGATTTAAAGGCAGCATACACGCTCAAAAATGATGTCAATTTTGTGGAATGAATCGAAGGTCTGAAGCTGTTGATATTCAGAGATAACGAAAAAACCGAAAAAAAAATCAGCTGAAATGAAGATATAACGGTTGGTTCTAAATTGGCCCAGAAGTGGATGAGTTGTGTCGCACTGGCTGAAGTAGCGGAGCTAGCGACAAATTTGTTGGGATAACGACGCTAATGTGCTCGTACGGCCCTTTCTGGAATGCTCAGGACGTTAGAAGCGTAAAAAATGAGCCAAAATGACCGTAATCGAGCATTGAACATTTGTATTGAGGGGCGGAGCCCTTATCGATGGGCGGGAAAGGATGATTTTGTGATCCAATACGGCTCAAATACGGTCACTTTAACTTGCTCTCAACTCTTCCAACTTTGTGAGGGCTCTTCTAGGGCCCGTACGACCCCACTAATGTAGTTATCTCAACAACTTTTGCGAGCGTGTATGCTGCCTTTAAAGGCAGTGTTCACGATAAATTTCACTTCCGATATCTCCATGGTTTACGGAAGGTCTGGTGCCCTATATAGCAAGGCATGCTTAAAAAGGATTCGAAAGACGCGTTTTTGAGCGAAAATAGGCCCTCTCTTCTTTACATTGATTTTTGAGCGTGGAGGAATTGACCGCTAGAAGGATGATACCTATCAGTGCAATGAAGCGATCAGCTCACTTATCCGCACTTCCTTCACTTGCTCATTCCTATAGTCTGAGTCTTCATTTGTTCCTTTCGAGGGGCGGATCTGGGGCACGGGGCGTGTCTGGGGCACCAAAACGCTTGTTTGCAGCCGTTATTTTGCAGCTCCTGGCTCGTTTTCTACCGTTCTTTCGACAGTGGGAGCCTAGGATCCTTCTCGCCTATCATTTCACCGTGGAAAGTCTACGAGGATGATCATCGTGAACACTGCCTTTAACATGATTTTTCAGGGTAAATGGGTCTGCTTTTCATAGCTTTGGGGCACTACCCATCCATATTTTTTTGAGTACGACCCCCTCATGGAGTCCGAATAGTAGCCCTTCATAGGCTTCCAGTAAGACCTTCCTCATGGTACGAACATGATATTTCATGGTGAATGGGTCTGTTCTCATGGCTTACAGGGGAAGTGTTTAGAGTGTCAAACGCATCTGCGAAAACGACTAGTACCGTTAATATCTCTTCTGGCGCAATAGTATAACTGCGCAGTATCCAGCCCCGAACTGCAGGTTCCAAGAAGTTACAAGCCTGGAACGGTAATTTTTGTGCTTTTTGTACCTTCTTCCGCATATCTTAGGAAAAACCGGAAACGGACCACATGAATGTGTTCAGCGCCCAAAACTACCCCCCTGAGCAAAATTTGGGTGAAGGCACATTTTCCAAACTTTGTTCAGAGTGGTCCGGATTTTCGGTTGGGCCTTTATTTACTGTGCTTCTCTGGGCGAAATTCCGGTCCGAAATTACGTCTCGACACGCTTTGCGGCCGCACGCGCTCGAGTCAGTCGAGTTTCCAGCGCCGAAGCCGACTCGCTATGGCTTTTCTTATACAGTTTTCTCCAATTTTGTTTAGTTTCCAGTTTTTAAAACCCACCTAGAGTCAACAGATCAGCGGCTGCGGCGCTGGAAACTCTTCTGACCCGAAAGCGCGCGGCCGCAAAGCGTGTCGAGACGCGACTGCTGACCGGAGTTTGGCCCAGAGAAGCACAGTAGACCGACTAGAGGGCTCTGGAAGCATTTTAGAAAAATGTTCCAGACTTGACTTAAAATTCTCCCAGGGTGGTTTTTTGGGGCGCTGATCACGATTCTGAAATTTATTAGTCGATTTTCAAAACTTTTCGGCTCATTTCGTTTGAAGATTCCCAAGCGGGGAAAATTTTGAGGGAAAAACGCCACTTTCGGGATTTCCGGATCCCCACAATAGATATGTCTCAAAATCATTCTCTGAGGGTTATTTGGAGTGCTAAACACGAATTTGGAGTCCGTTTATCGATTTTTTTGTAGATTACGGTGGGTATACAGTAGTTTGGTCAAAATCTCAGATTTTTTCAAAATATGTATACGGGGGTTATTCGGGGTGTAGAATACGAATTTAACGTCCGTTTGTCGATTTTCAAAATACTAAGGTTGGTTTTGTCCCCTAAATGACATGTTATCTACCGTAGTCTACAGTAAACCTCAACATTTCGACAAATGAACTCCAAATTCGTGTTCACCACCATAGATTACATACCCTACATACAAGTTTTGAGCTAAATCCGAATAAAATTTTGGAAACACCTAAAAATGGCTGATGGGTACCCTTGCCTTTTCGCGAGGCTTGAAAAATGCGCATAACTTTTTTGAATCTGCAGCTCGGGCGAGATACTGCGCTCTTTTACTATTGAGACAGAAAAGATACAAACGATACTAAACGTTTTCGCAGATGCGTTTCACACTCTAAACACTTTCCTTGTTAGGAGCACGACCCCTCCATATTTTTTGAGTACGACTCCCTCATGGGTCCTAGTATGACTTCCGCTGGTGTGCGAGTGCCCTTGGCTCGAGCTAGCGGCCCCTTCTTGTACGACCCCCTCCACGATAAGGAACCTCCTTCTTCGAAGACCACTCCTTTTATCTATCTATCTAAGCTTTATTCAGTCAAGGAAAAATAATAATCCGTAAATCACGGTTGGCAAACCATTGACTGAAAATGTTAGCAAAAAAGGACAATAAAAAGCAGAAAGAAATACGGGAGAGCTTAACTAATCATAAAGCGGTAGTAATCCAAAAGAGCGAAAAAAATTTGGAGGTCCAATTCACGCAGTTGATGGCTAGCGGTGCAATTAACTCGTTAATAAATCTCGTTAATGATCCTTTCTTGAACCCTTGTGCCGTTTTTTTTTTAAATTCTTGTGCCGCATGTGAGATTGGAAAGTATTCAGATCTCTGTTTCGGAAGCAACGGTACACTCAATGAAATATATTCTCGCGTCAAGCACGCAACTGGATAAACCATACCGGGGCGGGCCACGCGGGACCTCGTTGATCTAAACACGAACCTCGGGCGATAGCTTGAGCCGATATTTACTGAGCGTACACGCTGAGCCAGAGGTGAGATATGTCGCGGCAATCACGCAATTAACTGGATGTACCATGCCGGGGTTGGCCACAGGTGACCTCATCGAACTGAACGAGAACCCCAGGTGATTAGTCGGATCGATTCACTTACTGCAAATCAAAAGAAACAGCTAAAAACTCAAGGTGTGGACGGATTTCCAAGGATGGTCAACGAAAAAAGCCGAAAGTATGCAGCCGCCAAAACTTCGAGAATTTAGGATCATGCATGAGAAATGGAAAGGCACACGGATTGGATATCTCTGACATAATGGAAAACACCACCATGGAAACACCACTATTATTGAACGAGACAGCAGAACGGTTCACAAGCGGCACTTCAAATCCTAAAACATCCGAGACAGAAGGATAGATATCTCCAAAAAAAGACCGGAAAGGGATTGCAAACTGGGAGCATCAGAAAAAAAAGAAACGCTATATGATTGCACTAGATCATGTTCTGCAAATGACTCTGGTGACGTAACTCTGAAATCCATTCGACCACAGATACCTGAACGCTTCGCTACCTAAATTATTCCAAGGATTAATAACTCTGAAGAGAAAAGAATTACTGCAAGACGTAGTTTTAGGGGAAGGAAGGCGAACCCTGAAGGCGTGCGCTCTGGTCACGGAGGCGGAGGTCGAGGCATCAAATAGATCCCAAAGCGTCATGTCTAGTTCAGGCGTAATAGGTTTGTACATTAATGTCAAGTCCGCTACCTTTCTGCGATCATGGAGTGATACCGCCCCAGGTTTTCTAAACCTTGAATCATAAGAAAGCCTAAATATTCCCATTCTTGCAAAACACCTGTAAGTGAACGACTTTTGTACGCTTAGGGGAGCAGTACTCGGTCAAGGGCCTGACATATGTCACGAAAAGTTTGAAAAGGATGAGGGGATTACGTGTAGTAAAAGCTCTCAGAATAAAGTTTGACCGTGCTTTTGCTTTACTTACTATATCCGCAATGTAACCGTGGTAGCTAAACGTGTCAATATAAATCATTCCTAAATCACGAATGCTCTGAGATCGATTAAAAGCCGCTGTTCCAATGCAAAGCTGCAGCTGCAAAGCTTTTTGATAGCTGCAATTTTACGACCCCTCCCCTATTCTGAGTTCAGTAGATGATCGTGCCATTGCTGATGCAGCAGTGCCGTCCTCGTTTCTTTTATATCTTGTATTTAATTTTTCATTATATAGTATATGTTTTTCTGTTGGAAAATTTTGCTTTGCTTTCAGCCAGGACAGCGAGCCCGCTTTGATCGATTGATGGCGTCAGCGCCGCTGAATGTGATCTGCTCCAATGGCGCCATGACAGCAGTACCATCAAGTCCTGCGGACTCGACTGACTCTGGCTGTGCGGTTTCTCCTCTACCATCTCCTATGAGTGGCGGAAAACACTCACCTTTTTATCAGTATTCGGGTAGGTCCAATTTTACAGCCTCGGCTATCTTTCCGCTTTCGGTCCAATAGTTTTACGGTCTTATTATTCTGCGTCTCACAGTGGTTTTTGGTGTCCTATGAAACTACGAAACGCTTTAATACCCCTTTGTCAGGCGCCGTGTGTTGAGTTTTGATCGGCTAAATGTATTTACGGTTTCGTTTCGAGTTTTCAGAGATGAATCAGGATTCTTTATGGCGCCGCTGCATAATAGGTTTATCGTCGTTTTTTCGCTCTTTTTTTTTTGGAGTTCTCCATAGGTTGTTGTGTTCCGTTTGATCATGGTCTCATATCTGATCAAAACTCCACCGCGCGGGGTAGTTCGATGTGCTGATCAGGAATCTGAAGTTCATATGTTGTTGTTTTTTTTTCGGATGGAGGCTTGAAGAGCTTAGATAGGCAAAGTTTGAATCAATTGCTTGAAGAGCTTAGATAGGCCAAGTTTGAATCAAATCGGAGGCATAGACCAAACTACCGTATGCCTATCAGGGATGTGCGTAATAGAAATTTTTCAATTCGTTAGTCGTTAGTCGTTCAACCGGCCAAAACCCTCGTGAGTCGTTAAAAATCTAGGTTTTGAAAGCAAGCTAAGTTGAGGCAGAAAAAAGTCCTTATGAATAGAAAAAAAAGGAAGGCATGAAGAAATGTATGTTCTCCAAAACATTCATGGCCATTAAAGACACAAATCACTCTTTGTTAGGGAGCCTAGTTCAAACTGCAATTCTACATATACACAATTAAAATCATGCACGAAAGCCTGTGTGTTCGAGACTGACTCGAGAGTGTGTGTTTATCGATTTTTGCCATTTTTTGGTAAAAAAAGAAACAATATGGGAAACCGAGGAAATCTTGAACTTTGCTTTTTTTCCAGCGCAAATTTTGCAACTCTGCGTTATATGATGTTATTTGGGATCTACCTGGTGGTGACAACACTGAGAATTGCACCGACTTTGCACTATTTGTGCTTCGCGTAGCGATCCGAGCGCTTGCGTGAGCTTGTTCCCATAATGGGGAATGTTCGGGAGAAATCAGCACCCAAGTTGAAATTCTACCCCCGAGAGCCTTAGCACCACTTTATGCAAACCCCATATCTCGAATTTATGACTGAAAGTCGAAGGACGGCACCCTTTACAATCCAATCATCCGATACAGTTCCCGTCGTTGGGCAGTTCTGGCCTGCAGGCACCGCTCCATATTATCACATCTTATAGTGTCCTCTGCAAAAATCTCCGCTGGAGCCGATCAGTGTCGGAGCCGGTTCAGTGAGTCTACTATAAAGTAGCGCGACCGACGCGAAGTCGCATAAATGCTGCGCCTAACCTTGCGTAACGTTCGGTTGGGGTTTTAAAGTGGGGGTTCCAGAATTATGAAGCAGTGTGAGTAGAAATTATAAATACTGAAGGCTATGGTTATGTTGTACCAAACATCTAGAACAGCCAACATGGCAATATGTATCAATCCTGGTCTAAGCCTTGGGTTGGAGCGTGATTTAAATGACTACTGACTTTTTAACGAATTTTGGGATTGCTTACGAAAATATTTTTAATTTCGTTAGTCATTAGTCGTTAGTCGTAACACCCAAAAAGCCCGTTAGTCGTTAAATTCGTTAGTCGTTAGTCGTAATTACGCACATCCCTGATGCCTATCGTAATCGCACGAAAAACTGAAAACGGGCTTCATTTTCATGTTCAGCACCTCATTTAACACCTGCTACGAATTTTGGAAGGGGCTTTTATTATCGGTCTCTAGAGTCCTAAAAGTGGATTAGTACCGAGCGGAAATTTTGAATTTCAAGAAAAGGGTTTGTGTTTGGAGTTAGAGCGGAAATTTTGAATTTGTAACTCAAAGTTGTAACGGTAAATTGAGAACTGGACTCAAGAGCTGAAAATGTGAATTTGAAGATGGGAATCAACGTACTGTGCTTATCTGAGCCAAATTCCGGTCTGCAAATGCGTCTCGACACGCTTTGCGGCCGCACGCGCTCGAGTCAGTCGGGTTTCCAGCGCCAAAGCCGATTCGATGCGGCTTTTCTACACAATTTTCTCCAAATTTCTTAGTTTCTAGTTTCCCAAACCCACCTAGAGTCAGCAGATCGGCGGCAGCGGCGCTGGAAGCTCTTCTGACTTGGGAGCGTGCGGCCGCAAAGCCTGTCGAGACGCAATTGCGGACCGGATTTTGGCCCAGATAAGCACAGTATGAAAATCAGGACTCGAAGCGGAAAATTTGAGTTTGTGGTTTCAGAGAGAATTTTGAACAATGAGTTCGAGCTGGAAATTCGAATGCACTAATCTGAAAGATTTTGCCATTCAGGTCTCAGCGGGAAATTTGAAATTGGAATTATAGCACGGGCAATTTGAATTTGAAGATTGATCTGGAGGTGTGAAAGTAGAGGCGAGCAGGACTGAATAGCTTACTAACGGAAGTCGTAGATTTTGGTGTGAAAGTTTCAATGGGTCGCTAACGGGGGGTCGTAGATTTTTGGTGTGAAAGTTTCAATGGGTCGTCTTCTGTGAATTGAAAAAAAAATGGAGCGAAAAGGTCAAAGGAGTTACTGAGAAATTTATTGCGAAAGGCATCCCCGAAAAAATTTAGGCTTACAGCTGTATTTAATAATATGTTCTTCTTATTCAGCGGTATTTAAAAAATGCGGTTGCAGATTTCTTTAATCAAAGTATAAATTTTAATTTCAAAGAATTGTAGGCTTTGGAAAGCTTTTACATTTTTACACGCTACAGAAGGTATCGTAGATTTTCTGAGAAAAAACTCGTAATTTCATCGAAACCCTTGCTAACGAGCTGCTGGACTGTGTTTTAAAGAGGGTAAAGCGGGAGTTTCGAAATCGTGGTTTTAGAGGGAAGTTTGAAATTTTGCATAACGGCTGTCCGGACGAGTCCGTCCATGAGGTCCGCGTGCGTGTTCATCGGGCGTGGCGAGAGCATTTTTTAGACTCGGAAATCGATTAGCGAGATTATTACAGAAATTTAGTGAATAATGTGTCAGTCATCTATTTCCTGTCGTGGGCAAGCTCGCCCAATAAACACCCTCGTAATGACCGCGAAACACGCACGACGACCGCGTGGGCGGACGGTCCCATTCGGACAGATTTTAGTTTCAGGTGGAGTTTCAAATCTGGGCATTGAGCGGAAAACTCGAAATTGGGTATCGAATGAGATATCCGAAATTGGACTTTAAACTAGAATTTTGGAATTCACGCATAAAATTTGGTTTAGAGGTGGAAATTTCGATTTGGAATTTCGGCGGGAATTCGGAAATCTTTATCTGTGATTCCAAGCCGGCTTTCGTGAGGTCCCGACAAGAATGGAATATTCGGCTTTTCTGAGTAATTTTTCAGGTCTGCTACCTTGTCTATAGATGGGGGCTGTATGAAACTCGTCTATTGTATGGCGCCTGACCAAATTATTGCTGGCAAAGTGCCAACACGTGCGCGAAATTTGAATGCCCTGAGAGTACATTCTCGTTTGGAAAGTCCACCCTCCTCACTGCCATTGTGATGAAGATAGAACTTTGATCATTTCGTGAGATGTTCACTGTACGAGGTTTTTGTTTGTTTGCAGAGCAAAGTCGTATGGGATTGCGGCAGCGTTCCGCGAGTGAATGCGGCGATTGGGACGGCATTGTGCTGAAAAGTATTCTCAAAAAACCTCAGCGTATCGATCGATTTTCCAGGTAAAAGTGATTTTTTCAGTTCGAAATCGTTGAAGGTTTTTACTTCCCCCAATTTAGATCAGTTTCGGAATCCCACCATTTCACAGCAGATTCAATCCACCACCTGTCACTTCTGATGGAATCGACGACGGAGGTGGACGAGAGCGATGTGCATACGGATCATGGTAATGGTTGCAGGCACTGCTGTAGGAGTATGTATGTAGTGGCAGAAGATTTAGTCCTGATGTTTCAGAGGAGCCGATGATTGTGCAGCGAAAGAAGCGGGTCTCGTTCAGTGAGAAGGTACAGGAGCGACGTTTCCGCGTCGGGCAGTGTATCTTGACGGCGGCGAAGAAGAACGAGAAGAAACGGGCGTATAGGAAGCGTAAGGAGGAGAGACAGCGTAGTTTCGACGATAATGATCAGGTTGGTTGGCGGTGTTTTCAGGGATTATCCTGGGTCGGATGAGCCACCGGTGGCTCATGTGGGTTTACTCGGAGGGGTCCGAATGGGCCACCGGTGGTTGGGTATAGGACAAAATGGGCTAACTTTGGCTCTTTGTGACAGCCTGGGCCAACACTGATTCTCAGTGGGACAACATGGGCCACCAGTGGACCGTGTGGCACTACTGCGACTTGTCGAGGGCGGTGAGGACCTCCGGTGGATCGTATGGGCCACCGGTGGCTCATGTGGGTCTACTTTTAGGGGTCCGAATGAGCCACCGGTGGTTGGGTATAGGACAAAATGGGTCAACCTTGGCCTTTTGTGACCGCCTGGGCCAACACTGATTCTCAGTGGGACAACATGGGCTACCGGTGGGCGCGGTGTGGACCTCCGTTGGATCATATGGGACAGCTTGGGCCAACGATGGTTGTCATGGGGGACCTCATGGATCACTTCTGGTTTGTGCTATGGGCTGTATGTGACATTGTTTGAAATCATGAGGCCCATCGGTGTCTCGTGTGAGAGCGCGTGGGCCAGCGGTGAGTCTTATAGGGCCATGTTGAGCATATTTCCCTAATCGTGTAATATTAAGAGCCATCGGCGGCTCTAGTAAAAATTGATTGTTTGGGCCACCGGAGGCTTGTTTGGTATTGTATGGGCCACCGATGGCTCATGTTTGTCTACTTGAAGGGGTCCGAATGTGCCACCAGTGGTTGGGTATAGGACAAAATGGGTCAACTTTGGCTCTTTGTGACCGCCTGGGCCAACACTGATTCTCAATGGGACAACATGGGCCACCGGTGGGCGTGGTGTGGACCTCCGTTGGATCATATGGGACAGCTTGGGCCAACGATGGTTGTCATGGGGGACCTCATGGATCACTTCTGGTTTGTGCTATGGGCTGTATGTGACATTGTTTGAAACCATGAGGCCCATCGGTGTCTCGTGTGAGAGCGCGTGGGCCAGCGGTGAGTCTTATAGGGCCATGTTGAGCATAATTCCCTAATCGTGTAATATTAAGAGCCACCGGCGGCTCTAGTAAAAATTGATTGTTTGGGCCACCGGAGGCTTGTTTGGTATTGTAAGGGCCACCGATGGCTCATGAACGACCTTACGGGCCACCGATGTTCCCCTGTGGAAATCGTATGTGCCATTGGTGTCTTATGTTGGGGTGCCATATGGTCCACCGTTGACCTGTGTGAGACTGTGGGTCACCCGGGTGGTCCTCATGGGATCGTATGGGCCACCGGTGGTTCATATGCAGCTGCAGGAGCGGCCTGTGACTCGGACCAGCTGTATGAGCCACCAGTGGCTCTATCGGAACCGCATGGGTCACTTGTGTGTTGCAAGCATAAATTTGTTGTGGTTTTATATACTGAAAGTTTTTCTTTATAGGACTGTGCAAAGGAGAATTCGGCCTCTTCTTGCGATGAGAGTCATGAAGGTGAGCATTTTTTTCTTACTTTTCGTCGAAATTTGGCAGAAATTGGGGGAGATAATGAAGTTTTGCTAACTGGTAGGGAGCAAAAAAACTCCAGTATGCAAACTTATTGCATTGGTTGCATAGGAATTGGAGGGAATGAGTTGGACTGTGCTGGATCAGGAGATCTCCATGAATTTTCCTTTTAGACAAACCCGGACTTCGTTCGGAGCGCCAGGATAGTGGTTTTGTTGATGGCGATGAGAATGAATATGATGATGAAGAGAAGCCAGCGTTTCCAGTGGACGGATCGCTAGTTAACGCGGAGGATCGCTGGAAGAGTATTGTGCGCAAGCAGAGAGAGGTAAGGGTTGCGTTTTGATAGGGACGTAGGGTTAGACTGCCGCTGCGAGAAACGCAGCGCTTGCAATAGGGATGCGTCCTGAGGGAGAAAGTGTACATAGACGAAAAAAATCAAAGTCTCATAGAAACATTAACACTTTTTGTCGCTGCGGCGAAGTATAACTCTATTTCACGAATTTTCTGGCTTCGTGACTTTCATCGGAATGTGCAATTCATCGCAGCGTCTAGGCAGGACGCATTCAAAGAAAAGGTGGACAGCAGGGTTTTCTAGCCCTCTGAAAACTGGCTACCTTTGCACGATTCGTTTACTGCTGCGACGAAGTATATTTCTCAACTACGACTTCTCTTGTGACAAACTGCGTGCGGAGTGATGGCTGGTCGCAGCGGCAAGTGCATTGATTTAGGCGTCTGTCATTATTTTTAGTGTGAACAATGAGAGCTCAAATTTGCTGAGCGCGTGCCTTTGTGCTATGCCTTTTTCGCTGCGTGGAAGTATAACTCCATCGTACAGGTTTCTGCCATTTTGACCTGCAACCAGATTTATACCTTATCTCAGTGTCCAGTTAGGATGCCTTTGAACAGCAAGGATTTACAAGTCTTCATAGAAATAGGGTCCCTCGGCGCTATTTGTTTGCCGCTGCGATCAAGTATAGTTTTGATATCCGACTTCTCATGTGGCGACCTGCTCTCTGAACCATGAGCGCTAGAGATTTTGGAGCATATTTTGATGTGTCCTGCGTTTGCCGCTACGACGAAGTATAACTCTGACCTACGACTTCTCTTGTTGCGACCTGCGTGTGGATATATAGTTCATCACAGCAACAAGGGCATTGTTTTAGGAATCTGCCGTTTATTAGGAGCAGACGATGAGCGCTTAAATTTGCTAAGTGCGTTTTTCGCTGCGGCGAAGTATAACCTCTATTGTACGAGCCTTCCCTCACTGCAACCTAAAGCCAGATTTTTACTCCTTCGCTGCGTCCAAGAAGAATGTCTTTGAAGAAAAACTGGACAGTAAGGGGTTTCAAGCCTTTCAGAACTAGTTGTGTCTGGCACGATGCGTTTGCTGCTGCGCCGAAGTATAACTCTGACTTACGACTTCTCTTGTTGCGACCTGCATACAGAACTATACTCTGCCAGAGCGGTAAGGCATTGTTTGGAGAGCCTGTTATGTGTTAGGAGTTGACGTTGTGTGCTCAAATCTGTTGAACGGGTGCCTTTGTGCGGTGCGTTTGTCTCTACGGCGAAGTGTGACCCTGCCATGCGGATTTTCCCACACTGTGACCTACGCGACCAGATTTATACTTCATCGCAGCGTTCAAGTAGGATGTATAAGAGGAAGGCTGGGAAGGGAGTGTTTCCAGGCCCAATGGAAATGAAATTTCTTTGCGCAGGGTTTTTGTCGCTGCGGCGAATTGTAACTCTGTTGTACGATATTTCTCCTACTGCGACCTAAGGCCAGATTTATACTCCATCTCTGCGTCCAGGAAAAATGTCTTTCAACATAGGCTGGACAGCAGGGGGTCTTCAGACTTTCTAGAGATAAGTTAGCTTTTCACGATGCGTTTGCCGCTGCGACGGAGTATAACTTTGGTTTACCACTTCTCTCGCCGCGAGTACAGAATTATACTCCGCCACGGCGGCAAGGGCTTCCGAGAGGAGAGGCTCTCAAGTGTTAGGAGTAGGCGATACCGCTCAAATCTCTCTCGCGCTGCTGTGAAGTATGACTGTGTTATATGGGTTTTCCCGCACTGTGACCTGCGACCAGATTTATACTTAATCGCGGCGTTGGAGTAGGATTCCTGTGAGGAAAGGCTGGGAAGGGAGAGTTTCAGGCTCCATAGAAATGAAATTTCTTTGCGCGATGCGTTTGCCGCTGCGGAGAAGTGTAACTCTATTGTACGATGTTTCTCCTACTGCGACCTAAGACCAGATTTATACTCCATCTCTGCGTCTGAGGAGGTTCTCTTTGGAAAAAGGCTGGACAGCAAGGTTTCCAAGCCTTTTAGAAGTAGGTCTGCTTCGCACGATGCGTTAGCCGCTGCGACGAAGTATAACTCCGACCTATGACTTCTCTTGTTGCGACCTGCATATACAACTATACTCCGCTACGGCGGAGAAGGCAGTGTTTGAAGAGCGAATCTGCTGAGCGCGCACGTTTGTGCGTTGCGTTCGTCGCTGCGGCGAAGTATATTTCTAGCTTACGGGTTTCCATCCAACCCATTTTGTGTCGTAATTTTGCTGCATTTTCAGGTTGCCACTCACTGAGTCGGCGTGCCCCTTCGGTAGATAGACGAGGCAGACTCATACGAATCTCATGCGGCGACAATGTGGTTTTTTTGTATATAAATGCTGTACATTCTATAAGCTTATTCATCTCTTTTCTTCTACTTCATTATTGTTCATTATTTTTGTTTTCGTCTGCATGGGGGATTTGCCCATATTCATTCAAATTTTCCCTATTCGTATGTTGTAGTTAAGTTGTAAATTAATACTAGTGGTAGTGGTGGTAGTTCAGAGTTCCGTAGAGATATAATGTAGTAATCCTGTCAGTCAGTCCGTGTGTCTGACTGTCAGTCAGTCGGTAGCTATAGTAGTCATTCATGAGTCATCTTCTTCCTCTCTTTTCCCGGACAACTGTTCTTTTTTAAGCCTTCTAGTAACGAGAGATTTTCACCGGGTCAATCTTTTTCTTATATTTGCAGTTCAAAAGCTAAGCGTGTGTATGTATGAGTGCGTGTATGGGTGAGTGATATGTGTTTTTTGTCAGAGTTATATTTTTTTTAGTAGAGAAGGTATGTGTGTGTGTTGTGTACACTTTTTTTGTGATTTTTAGATGTAGTTCTACTATTTTGTAGTTCGAAATAATATGCGTTTACAGTACGGTTCATATGGGCATTGGTTGCCGCGCGCGCGAGTGGTCGCAACGCGGTCAGGGGAGTGACTGAGATTGTTTGCATGCTCTAGGTGGATGGTAAACAAAGTAAATTCCACCACTTGACATTCCCTATCGAATGATACCCATATTTGCTGATTTTCGTTGGAATCGATTTTATCGATCGATTATCGATTTTTCATGATTAGTTGATAGCTGTTGGTATCGCCCGGCGGAGGATTGTTTGCACGATATAACTGCCAATTTTCCCAATTGAAAAACTATTTTGCAGAGAGTGTTCTCGTTGCAAGTGTTTGTAGCCGTGTCGCGACCGCACGCAACGGTGTTAGTAGCCTAGATGAAGTCAAAAAAGCCACTGGGAATTTCCGCATATCTTTTATCGATGATTTGTAGATCAGATAACTTAGTTTCTTTTGAAATTCCCTATCGATTGAAACCCATATTTCTCATTTCGGTTGAAATCAATTTTATCGATCGATTATCGATTTTTCGGTTAAACAGTCATTGCTACTACAATTTTTTAGAGAATTGTGTGTGGGGCATATTTGTCCGTTTTCTTGATTGAAACGCCTGGTTACATATAATGATTCTATGAAATCGAATTTTCGATCGATTATCGATTTTGTTGTAAATCAAAAATTGTGGATGTTGATAGAAAATTCTCGTTGCCTGGTCTGGTTTCTTTCATGAGAGGCTATTTCAAGCTAGGAAATGTATATTGAATTTTCGAAATCAACTCTACTGATCGATCGGCTATCGATTTTTCAAAGTACATAGGTCAATATCAGTATCAGTTGATGGAATTTTCTATTGGGATATTACTGTTTCACTGTCGATTTTTAGCTATCCTTTTGAAATTGATTTATCGATTGAATATCGATTATTTGTAATCAATCAATATTGGTATCTATCAAGGGGGACTTTCGCCTATATTTTCGCCAATTTTTATTGATTGGAGGTGCCAGATTAGAATATTTGACAATTTTGAGATATTCGGCCGCACCGCGGTCGCGCGCAGCTGCCTATCGCTCCGAAACAGACTGTAAACGCGGTTTTCTAGCACCACTTGATGTAAATTTTGTGTGTGTTTATGTATATACATAAGTGCCGTGTGTGCTGCGTGCGTATGGTTCAAAGTCACCTCTCTAACTGTAGTGTTAGAAATGTTTCGATCAATAAGTCATAGTAGATCAATTTTAAGATCGAGGTGTTTTGATCTACTGTGGTTCGTGAATAAATCGTGGGCGTTAGTGCAGCAGATATCGATTGATTGAGGTCATCTTTGCTGCACTAGTGCCGCGTAAACATTTTGAAAGACCATGTTGTTGATTTGTCGTCGTTATTCATTATTGATTTTTTTCTTTTTAATTATTTTTATAATTATATTTATGTACTGCATCTACATCTCTGTCTAAGTTTTTGAGTAGTTTGTGTGCGTGTTGTTTGATCTACCATTCATTTCCAGCCGCCGCGATGAGAGAAAAGAAAATATTCATTAAAAAAAATCTACAAAAATACGGGGGGAGTTCGGGCGTGTACGGTTTTGTGGTTCTGCTGTCGCTGTATATATGATGATATATAATCTATGTATTTGTAGTGAGCGCATCACATTCGTCACCCACATATGTGTATTTGTCGTTACGGTTTTCCTATTGCTATGTATTTTGCATTTTGTTTTGTGGAAGGAGTTATTGATCTGTTAGTGGAGAAACTTTTTTCTTTGGATTTTTGAAAAAAAATCGTTTTTTTTTTGGGCGGAAATTGCGATTTTGGCGGACTTTGTGGAAGCCACGCCCCTAGCACGTCATTTGCCGGTGCGCGAAATGGGCGGGGCCAGACTATACAGTGGGCAGTGGTCACGACAGAGTTACACTATGTTGAGTTTTCACTGCTGGCGCTATGACTGTCACAGTTGATCGATCGATAATCGATCACCGTGACGTCACATTGATCGATTTGACCGCCTACAGAGGTGCCTGGCGGTGGGTCGCAGGCCACGCCCCTTGAATTTCATCAGCCGCCATCGTGGAGTGGACGGGGTTATAAAATTTGATCGGTTTCACAGTTACCCATTGCGTTCTGACGCGAAATCAATCGATAATCGTTTGGTTTGACGCGTCGGCTATTGATTGATGACATTCGATTATGGAACGCAACAGCAGCAGTGCCTTGTAACAAGTCTGCAATTGCGTATTCAGTTGCCAATTTGGTCATTTGGCATTCCCTACTCCCAAGAAAAGTTGGTATATCTCTAGCTGGCCACGCCCCTCAGATGTCAAGGGTTAGCGACTTTGTGGGCGGAGTTTCGCAGGCCGATATGCGCCGGGGTTTCGCAACTTTTGAACAAGTCTCCAGTAAGTTCAGCGCAAGTTGTTTGAAGGCTGCATACAACTTGCTGCAGTTATGTTGTGGTGGGCTGGCTTGCACTGTATCAAATTGGCTTTCTTGTTTGGGAGTTAAGTTGATTCACCCATTACATGATAATGTGTGCAATTCAAAAGTTTGCCGGTAACATGCTATGATAGAGACAAGCTGCTTGCAAGATAAAAACTCGGTGGTAACCTGTTCGAAGGTTGTTGAGTAGTTGAAACATGTCGTTTTATGGCTGTGGACCCTACCACAGGATTTCGATCGATTACTATCAATCGGCAGAGCACTATACCAATCGATAATAATTGCCCAAATTTGATCTACCCTTAAAAACAGATCGATAACTTTTTCTTCAATGCAAGCAGTGTTGATTTCTCCTTATCGAGCTATTGGATCTACTTGTGTCAATTTCTTTCGCCAGCTTATTTATCTCTAACCAGTTATTTTGTTGAAGTAGCGTCGTGTCTGGCCTCCCGTAGGCGAGCGGTTGCGTCGCGTGCGGTGCTGCCTTTGGGTGGAACTCTAGTTTTACAGCTGTGCACGCGCCGCGACCGCTGACACGTGTTAGTGTTAGACGAGGGCTGTCGTCGTTTATAGTAGTTTGAGTCTGAGAGTCCGGTCATCCGAATTGTCGATAAGTGTTTTTTTTTGTCTAAGCGCTTGTTCCTTCTGCGTTGTACTCTCGTACTGCATCTGATCCCTCCCGAGACTGAGACTGAGCCCATTTAGATAATGTAATCCTCATTTTGTTTTGGGTCGGGTTCATAGTTTCAGCGACGCGCGACAGTGGCGATGCATATTGATTTTCAATCGCCCGTCGCGGGGAGTATGTACCCGCCCTCGTTGTGTGCATTATGTGTCTATGTGTGTTTAGAGTTGACGTCACGACATGATTGTTGTTGTACGGCCTCCGCCGCCGTCGTTTTCGTCGTGGTAGGTGACTAGAGGTGTGGTGGAATGTTGGATGCACATTTGTTGTTTTACTAGTGTTTATATTCGAATTTAACGAGTAAATCCGTTGCTTCTCAGGTTTTTGTGTTAAATGGTGGTGTTGTTGTCAGGCAACTACACAAGTACCAAACAGAAAATTTTCCTGCCGTTTTTTTGGGTGTGCGCGGTGTGTTTGCGGATGACCTGTCATGTTCCGCGACAGAAAAAAAACGTTGAAATGTTGGGCTTTATCCGCTTATAGCCTGGTTATACTTCGATGGGATGCCGCGGACATGACGAGAGAGCTGACTATTTCTATTGGAAATCTGCCAAAATCCTTCATTGAGGCCGCGTTCCTTACAAAAAAGCTGTTTTTATGAGGACTATTCTAGTGGCTTTCTCTCTAAGGAATCGCCCAGAATTCACCGGGATTTCGCCGCGAAACTGAATTTCAACGAGATTTTTATGCAAAAGTACCGCGATAGCGACTCGAGTTTACCGACAGGTGTCTGCCGCGATTTCGCCGCGAAAGCACTGTGAAATCATCGAGCAAATGGCGCGATTTTTCGGAGAAGTGCATGTCGCGAATTCACCTCGAAAATTCCGCGACAGCACAGTCATCATTGCAGTGAGATCACTATGGTGCAGCAGCGGAGGTGGCGCAGTGGATAACACGGCAGTCTACAAAGCGATGGATTGGTAAGGGTTGACGGTTCGAATCTTGGCATGCTGTGGCGAAAATCACGGCTGATTCGCGGCAGAAGACCGACTTCGCCGCATTTTCACCTGGTCGAGGTAATGGGGTCTAGGTAGGATCAAGGCAGTGCCTCGATTCTTCCGTTAATCTGCCGTGAATCTGTGGCGTCGGCTTCGGCCCGGCACCGGGGCGGCAGGTTATCGGTGGAATCCGGGCCATTCTCTTCGGAGTTATTGTGGTCCCGCGGTTGAAATCGATCGACGCACTTCAACCAGTTTGAAGGTAGAATAAGTTCTTATTCCTATCCCGGGTCATGTGGGTGTTGTCCGATCGGACAACGGGGGGAGGACATAAAATTTTTCAAAAATTTGGATTTTTTCCGGGATTTTAAAATTTTGAACTAAAAATTTAGAAAAAAATGGGGGGTGTTTCCGAAGGAGAAAGAGCTTCTGACAAATTTGAGTAAAAAAATTCTCAAAAGGAAGGCATACACAGGCGATTATCGGCCCCGATCCGCCTGACAGCTCGGCTCGCGTTCCCAATCTGCGAGTCGGCTCCTGTTGCTGTCCGGGCCACTGCTGTTGCTGTCCAGGCTATTCCGGTTGGCCTGAACAGCAACAGCAGTAGGCCGGAGATTGGGAGAACGAGCCGAACTGTCAGGCGGCTCCGATTCCTATTCGGTGCGGCTCGGGGCCGAGAATCGCCTGAGTACATATTGTAATAGGAGAAAACGTGTAAGGTAACAATACCAGCTCTATAACAGTATAATTGAATAAGGTCTCTATAAAAACCAATGTAATAGCAGTCTTTTAGACTGCAGCCGAAGTTTGACCCCATAAGACTCAATATCGGCATGGAAGAGACTTTGCGTTCCCCATTGGAGATTGGCGCAGACTCGGTGCACCTCTGTTATAGCATATGGCACCGAATTTGCGCCAACCTTCAACAATGAACGCGAAGTCTGTTCAGGATCCATGCTGACGTTACTTTCAGACTAGTTAAGTACATACACTAATGGGTCTATTAATGTTTAAATCCTTCACTTCGTAGACGAGGGAATGTACGTCCGCCCATAAAATTTGAGGTTTCCATAATTCCTGAAAGAGATTCATATTGTCCGTGAAATTTTCTACAAATATCTACCTAGCAACTCTCCCATAACCCGTAAAATACGAAAAAACCCCGCCTAAACCCGAAGAACCGCACCTTCGACCGACATTGGACAACGTAGGCTTCTTTTTTGAAAAGACAACCCCGAGTTCCCTAAGGCACTATTTCCATGCGAAGCCTATCCTCTACAAACTGCGGTAAGATCGCCCGGAAACTCCGCAACTTAAGGGGTATTCAGAGTTGCAACGGCCGGCGAGTGGTCGCCGAGCGTCAGCCTTGACGCGGCGACAAAAATGTTTTCGTACATTATCGTCGTAGCGTCGGCTGCCGCTCGCTGGCAGTGACGCAGGGCCGTCGCGGCGTTAGAGCACTTTGCGGTGCTCCCTCGTCGCCCTTCACGCCGCGTCGGTTGACCTCGTCGCCGAATGTGAGGCGCTATTCATACTCCTCAACGCCAGCACGACGCGCGGACGTGGCTATGGAGTATGAATGGCCTGACGCCACGCCCGCGCGGCACACGTGTGACGCCCGCTCCACCATGGCGGCGGCGGCCGTAATCATTTTTTAGTCATTTTCACTATTCAAACATCAGTTAAATTTCGTTTTATGATAATTGATCCCATTACTGTCCTCTGCTATCGTGAAGGTGAATGCGTGTACAGATTTTGTTTGTTTAGAGAAGTTGAGGCCTTTTTTCTGCTCCGCCATCGCGTCGCCGCTGGAGTATTCATAGTCTCCGCAAGCGCGTGACGCGGTTGACGCTCGTAGAAACTATCCACACTCTAACGCCACGCCCGCGCGTGCTGCGCTGGCGTTGAGGAGTACGAATAGCGCCCAATCGATGTTGCATCACCCAACGCTAATTGTCGCGGCGAGCGACGCGGCAACTTAAACTCTGCAGACTTCTTTAAAGGCAGTGCTCACGATGGTTTTCGTCCCCGAGTTTTCCACATAAAACAATGCTTTATCCTCCAAGTGTTACCAAAATCACGTAGAAACGGCGAGAAACGCATTAAAACGTCGCATTTCAGTAACATTATTCTATAAGATGGACTAGTTGTCCGATTGGATGAAAATGTTCATGGTGGTTGTCAGCGGTGGAAAATTGGGTCAATCGAAAATAGTGAACCCTAAGGAAAGTACGGAGCAATAGAGAGTAGAGAATTGCAAAGGACGGGTCCACAAAAGATTTTATTGTCACAACAAACAGTTCCTGTGATACTCAAGAGGCGGGGTATACTTGAGGATTTCGTGCACTTCTGGTGCATTTTTCTCAATTTCCACGTCATTTTAGTTCTACCCGGGGGCCACTTAATCAATATAACAAATAATCTCAAAATTGAAGATTATCGTGAACACTGCCTCTAAGGTATCTGAGAGCAATGTTCCAAATTGCACCGCGGCGAGCCGTGGAAAAATACTGCGCTCCAAAGCCAAGCAGAGCTACGCCCGCTGCAGAAACCAAAAAAACTATATAATGCTAGTGTATAGCGAAGAGCAAGTCAAAACTACACTCCCCAGGCCTATTCATTAGGGTAGGGAGCGCAGTATTTACATGATAACTACATACAGGCTATAAAATGACGAAATTCCCTTGGTTCCTACGCGTGTTGGTGCAGAGCGGAGGTTAGAGACAGTGAAAGAGCGTAGGGCAGACGGAGGCCGAGGCGTCGCGCGCGCCTCGAACGATGTGAATTACAACGTTTTATAGAGGGTAACTATAGTTAGGTCCGTGTCTTGTTTCCTCAAGAAAAAACATTCAAATCTCACCCGTGGCTAGCGCGGCGGTGGCGTGCGCGGCCCCTCTAATCGATTCAGGCCGAGAGAAGGGCGCAGCTGATCAGCTCACCATACCGCTAGCCGCCGAGATAGAGTTTTAAGCCGCCTGCGCCAGCCGCGGGTGAGATTTAAATGTTTTTTCTTCAGGAGACAAGCCACGGACCTAACTGCACATATGGATAAGTAGTGGTCGGTCTTCTTGAGAGTTCTAGTTGTTTACAGTATTATGAATTTTTTTCTGCACTGACTTTTTTGTGTTCTGTTCCTATGTTGTGTTGCACGTCATGCATGACGTATGCATGAATAAATAAATACACCAATAAATGAAAAATTTAACAAATACACTATCAAATGTTTCAAAAAGTTTAAGCACTGCAACAAATGTCGAAAACGTTTTTCAGAACTTGGGCAGACGCAGAAGTTCTGGACGTTCTGATAACCATATAGCTTTGTCGAGATCCTGGACAACGGTCTGCCTGGCCCTGTTACGATGTACTGTGCTTATCTGGGTCAAATTCCGGTCCGCAATTGCGTCTCGTCACGCTTTGCGGCCGCGCGCTTTCGTGTTGGAGGAGTTTTCAGTGCCGCTGCTGCCGATCTGTTGACTCTAGGTGGGGTTTAGAAACTGGAAACTAAACAAAATTGAAGAAAACTGTCTAGAAAAGCCATATCGAGTCGGCTTTGGAGCTGGAGACTTTATTGACTCGAGCGCGTGCGGCCGCGAAGCGTGTCGAGACGCAATCGCGGACCGCAATTTGACCCAGATAAGCACAGTAGACGCTGTGGGTTTAGTTCACCTCTTCGAAACTTGTATGGGCCTAGTGATTAGGTCCGTGCCAGAGATAAGCGGATTAATTATCAGAAGTTTTGGTGTTTTGTTTGCAGCCCGAAAATCTGGACTTTTTCAAGTCTCGTGTTCTTATCAATTCCTAGACGGTGCAGGGAAAGGGCAGTCAAATGAAAAGCTCTCCGTCATGACTATTTGTTTCGAAGAACAATCACTAGACGGTCTGTGTCGACCGATTTCGCAACCGTGGAACCATCCGTCATGCGTCGTCACTTTCCATAAACTCTCGAACGGAAAAGTGCAGTCAAACAAATGTCGTGCACAGTTCGATGCAGTCAGGGTCTCTGAAAATTTGTGAAAGCTTTTTAGATGATAAGACCGATCTGAACACCAGCAGCGAACGGGTTGAGGGTCAGGACCAGGGCTGTACGGAAATCTTTTTCAAAATTTCCGGAAACGGAAACGGAAGAAAAATGGTCAAAAATCGCCGGAAACGGAAATCCGGAAACGGAAACGGAAGAGACCGAGGAAATTTTGGGTTTGTCTCATTTTTTTCGCTGCTGCCCCCAGCTCTCAATCAATAACCAATGACTTCAGTTAACAAACTAATAATTATTCAAAATAAAGTCACTACGAATACCAAAAAGGAATCTCTAAAAATACTTATTATATGTTGCCGCCTTTCAAATAGTGTAAATGGGAAAATTCCTTTATGATCTGCCTCAAACGAGCCTCTCCGTGGTCACCTCCACCTGTCTCCGCCGAGACTTTCTGTATGCGCAAAAAAAGTTTCTCAATTTGTGTTGGTGTCGTGGCGGTAAACAAGCGAAGAAGTCGAATCTAGAAGAGAAGCTTTACGAAATCACTGAATCTGAGAGAAAAAGCTGTATGTTTAATAAAATTATCCTCAAAAGGCGTTTAGATTCCTGCCACGCCCATTTCGTGTCACCATTTTATAGGGTTCGAATCTCAGACCCCCAAACTTTGGGAATGATCCCAGCCACGCGGAGATATTTGCTTGGGTTCAAGAGGTCGGATGTAATTTTCAGCGTCTCATGAAACCTTCAAGAATCCTTGCCTAGACCTGCTATCATAGATCGCATTGCACTAATTTATTCCGTTTCCGGGCCCAAGAACTCGGAAACGGAATCGGAACGGAACAGCCCAAAAATCACCGGAAATACGGAAACGGAATCGGAAACGGAACAGTTCCGCACAGCCCTGGTCAGGACATGTGGGCACCTAGTCCAAAGTTATAAAGGCCTAACCCTCATCTTAGTTCACTACTGAATCGTCCAGCGCCGTCAGTACCTGAGCTCCCGCATGTTCAGAGAGCACATTACGATGTCAGTAAGGAACCGCCGAATGAGGCTGAAGTTTTGGATTGTGTCCGGAAAATGAAGAATGGAAAGGCAGGTGGAGAACATCACTGCTGGAATGCTGAAAGCTCTTCCTCCGTCTGGGATTCGTGAAATGACCAACACTATCCGTGCCACATGGATGAGATAAAGGATACCCGATTTGTAGAGACATGCGATCACCGTACCTCTTCACAAGCAGTTATCCGTCACGGACCCCAAGAACCATAGGGAGATTTCTCTACTGCGTGTCATGTACAAGGTTTTGGAACGTGTCATTCTCGAGCGACTCATCAAAAATCGTGCCGAAACTACCAGAGGGGAGTAAGCTGGTTTTCAACCTGGAAGATCGACCATCGAGCATGTGTTCTTGAATTGTGGCAGCGCTATTCGAAGCCACTACTGCTTGCTTTTTTGGACTTGGAAGCCGCGTTCGACTCTCCTCATCGTGATCGATTGCTCAATGCACTGCGAGCAGATGGAGTCCCGGAAAAGTTTGTACGGTTAATCGCGGACATGAACAAAGGAACAACAGCAGCAGTTCGTACACCTTTCGGATTTACGTCAGCTTTTGAGGTGAAAACAGGAGTAGGAGTCGTTGCAGGACCTTTTCTTTTCAACTTCGCCGTTGATGACATCATGCGTAGAGTTGCAGAACAGTTTCCTGCGGACGTGATCCTGACCCCATCAGGACGCTCCCTTGTCGACCTGGAGTACGCCGACGACATTGTGTTATTCGCTGAAAACAACGTAAAACTGCAAAGGATTGTGAACCTCGTTTCGAAGTATGCCGCAGCCTATGGACTTCTTCTTCGTCCCGACAAATGCAAGCAGATGTGGGTCTCTCAGAGGCCTTCAACGGGAGTTTGTGTGGACGGACAACGTATCGAACTGGTAGATGATTTCTGTTATTTGGGCTGTTTGCTGAAGAACGATGGTAGTTATGCAGCGGATATTCGACAACGATGTGCGAAAGCTACGTCTGCATTCAATTCTCGAACCAAGTGTTTGTGGTCTCCCCCCCATCGCGAAGGAAGTCAAGTTGCGCGTCTACCTATCCGCTATTCGCCCTATCATGATGTACGGATCGGAGACGTGGGCAGCACCGAAGACGCAGAAGGAAAGGTTGGATTGCACGGAGAGAAAGTTATTTAGACGCTTGCTTGAGTATTTCTTTCCGCAAGTGTGTCAGAGGTAAATCGACGCATTTTGTCAACTCTTGACACAAGGCATGTGCTAACATCTCCCAACGCCATCTCAAGCGGCGACGGAAGGTCGACTTCGACTATTTGGGCGTATTCTAGGAAGACCGCCAGATTGCCTTGTTCAACCCGCTTTAAGAATACTTTCAAATCCTGTCTGGAAACGGGCTCCTGAACTAAGGCGAAAGTCCTGGACGGATGTAGTAAAATAGGATTCGAATTCACTCGGCCTCGAAAGACCAGTTCAGGCGCGATATTCTACTTCACCGAAAGTGGAATACCTGAGCTGTCCTTTATCCGCTCACATGTGATCACCCTTGTGCATCCCAAAACCAATCATTAGGACATGATGGAGCTGATTCTTCTGACTGAATGATGGAATGGCGCCGCATGACATTTGTTTAATCGCACTTTTCCATGTGAAAGAGTTCGGCGCACATGGGCATTGTGAGAAGTTACGGCGAATGACGGACGCTTTCCTGGTTGCGAAATTCGTCCGGCACAGACCGTCATATTTCAATTCTCTGAAGCGAATCGTCGCCGTCCATAGAACTAGGGGTACTGACGACCGTGGGGGACATCCTTCAATGAATGACCATTGGCTACATTGCGCCTCTGACAAGGAGAAGGCTACACGTACATAGTCACTTACACACCTGCTGCATGTCTACTAACATCGGCATGGAATTCTTATGAGATTTTGCGTTCACCATTTGAGGTTGGCGCAACCTGGGTGCACCTATGTTATAGCATATGGCACCGAGTTTGCGCCAACCTTCAATAGTGAACGTAAAGTCTCATTAGGATTCATGCCGACGATACTTTATTTGTAATGGAAAGTACTGTGCTTCTTCAGGCCAAGCTGCGGTCCGCAATTGCGTCTCGACACGCTTTGCGGCCGCACGCGCTCGAGTCATTCGGGTTTCCAGCGCTAAAGCCGACTCGATTCGGCCTTTTATACAGTTTTCTCCAATTTTCCTTAGTTTACGGTTTCCAAAACCCACTTAGAGCCAGCAGATCGGCGGCTGCGGCGCTGCAGGCTCTTCCGACTCGGGAGCGTGCGGCCGCAAAGCGTGTCGAGACGTAATTGCGGACCGGAATTTGGACCAGATAAGCACAGTAGAGTTAAATGTCCACTCTGGTCTTGCGTGTATCGGAAAAAAGGAGTAGGGTCTTGTTGAGGCTCGAGTAGATCGTTATCGATTCGTGACCGGCGCGAACCACGCGCATTAGATTTATCGATCTCACTCATGGGATAAGCTATATAACAAGGAAACTACCATTAGCCAACCTGGCCATTCCTATCTAAATGTACTTTTCTAGAATCATTTTTCGACGCAAAGTTCGAATATACTCTTCGCAGCTGCCTAGAATCACTCTGGAAAAAGTTATAGGCGTATTTTCTCTAATTTTTGTACACACTGTACCCTCCAAAAAGCGCATTAAAATTGCGAAAGTCCGGAAACGGAACTCATAATCATGTTCAGAGCCCAAAACAACCTCTCTAGGCAACATTTACCGCACTTTGTACAGACTGATAGGACTTACTGTGCTTATCTGGGTCAAATTCTAGTCCGCAATTGTGTCTCGACACGCTTCGCGGCCGCGCGCTTCCAAGTCGGAAGAGTTTAAGGACGCAGCCGCCGATTTGTTTGCTCTAGGTGGGTTTTAGAAACTGGAAACTAAGAAAAATTGGAGAAATTGTATAAAAAGTCATATCGAGTCGGCTTTAGCGCGGGAAACCCGACTGACTCGAGCGCGTGCGGCCGCAAAGCGTGTCGAGACGCAATCGCGGACCGGAATTTGACCCAGATAAGCACAGTGCATTAGACGAATTTTCGGTTGGGCGTTTATGTATACCAATTAGAGGGCTCTCGAAGCGTTTTAGAAAAATATTGCAGATTTGACTTAAAATTCGCCCTGGGGAGTTATTCGGAGTGCTCAACACGAATCTGATGTCAATTTATCGTTTATGACAGCTTACGGAAGATTACGGTGGGTATACGGTAGTTTGGTCAAAGTCTCAGATTTGTCTCAAAGCTTTTAAGCGGGGTTATTTGGGGTGCTGAATATGAATTCGATGTCCATTTGTCGATTTTCGATTTATTAAGGTAGGTTTTGCCTTCTAAATGGCATATTACTTTTTCTTTCTTTTCATTTGGTCTCAGTTGCTAGTCCTGATTTATTCAGTTTTGATTTTTTTTCAGGAATTTCGTTGATGATTTACAGATGTGCCTCTCTGTTATTGGGTGGCTCACCTTGAGTGCAATTAAAGGAATAATTATTACTTACCGTAACCTGCAGCAAACCTTAGAATTTCGATGAACAGACTCCAGATTCGTTTTCCGCGCCCTAGATTACTCCTATATACCGTGCTTATCTGGGCCGAATTCCGGTCCGCAATTGCGTCTTGACACGCTTTGCGGCCACACGCGCTCGAGTCAGTCGGGTTTCCAGCGCCAAAGCCGACTCAATGTGGTTTTTTTATACAATGTTCTCCAATTTTTCTTGGTTTCCAGTTTTTAAAACCCACCTAGAGTCAGCAGATCGGCGGCTGCGGCTCTGGAAACTCTTCTGACTCGGGAGCGTGCGGCTGCAAAGCGTGCCGAGACGCATTTGCGGACCGGAATTTGGCCCAGATAAGCACAGTACAAGTTTTTAGCAAAATCTGAAATTTTTTCAAAACTCTCAAAAAAATATTGATAAATACTGTGCGTGTCTGGGCGAAATTCCGGTCCGCAATTGCGTCTCGAAACGCTTTGCGGCCGCACGCTTCCGAGTCGGAAGAGCTTCCAGCGCCACAGCCGCCG
Organism: Aplectana chamaeleonis; assembly: GCA_029168955.1. Classification (NCBI taxonomy): domain Eukaryota; kingdom Metazoa; phylum Nematoda; class Chromadorea; order Rhabditida; family Cosmocercidae; genus Aplectana; species Aplectana chamaeleonis. The sequence goes on along the minus strand of JAPDOI010000007.1, from coordinate 1,140,316 downwards.
ATCTGCTGACCCTAGGTGGGTTTTGGAAACTGGAAACTAAGAAAAATTGGAGAAATTGTATAAAGTCATATCGAGTCGGCTTTAGCGCGGGAAACCCGACTGACTCGAGCGCGTGCGGCCGCAAAGCGTGTGGAGACGCAATTGCAGACCGGAATTTGGCCCAGAGATGCACAGTACCCTTATCTTTTCTCGACACTTTAAAACGCTCATAACGTTTCGGAACCAGCTGCTTGGGGCGGGGTACTGCAAAGTTTTACTATAGATGCTAAAGGGATACTTACAATATAATTCGTTTCCGCATATCCAACCTACGCTTTCTATACTTCCCTTGGTAGTTTCCTCTGTTATCTCCTCCACTCCGCCTTTGGCTACTATCACCTACGGTGGTATCGCAAGCTGTTTACCTACGTTATCGATAGGTTTGGAAAACAGCTCATCGCCAAAGAAATGATGTACCGGATATCGTTCAAGTTAGTAAACATAGGTACCCAGTGTTTATGTGGATGATAGAGACAGAGTCGTGGTAGGTTTTATTTCGTATTATAGTGCTCCTGACGTAGTATGTCATGTATACATACAATATAATCCCACTTCTCATCTATTCGTCACAGGCAATCGGGTAAGTGTGCAGTAGTGTGCAGGAACAGTGAACTTATTGCACGAAGTCGTGATTCGTATGAGAAGTCGTCACACGCCACTGTAATGATGAACATCTGCTGCATTGTAATTTGACTGGGATAGGCGTTGGCCTCCCTTAGGTGAACATTGTGGGCAGCTGGGGACCTACTTTTCCGTAGCGTCGAAGGAACTCAGACATTGGGATTGGCGGACCGCCGGCATTTGCTTGGCGAGCAAAAACCGTTCCCGGTGTCGGAGAGCCACTAGCTGGCTGTCCGCCAAAACCCTGCCAGCGGTCCGCCAGAACGTTGGCCGACCGCTGGCAATCTTTTGGCTAATACCTGGCAGCCCACTGCTGAGCAATCATTTGCCAGCGGTCCGCCAGTCTCATGGCAGACCGATGAGTCGAGGTGGGTCTCTCACCGCAGATAGTTACGTTGGAAATCGCCCATGCAACGATCTGAGGTGGGGGACCCACCCCACTTCCTCCCCCTCCTAGCCGTGGGGATTTGCCCCTCAGCTGCCTAAAATATGCCAGCCTCTGTAGAGTGACTTCAGGTCACCTTCCAGGGCCGGCATCAAAGTGCCGAGTGAACACTCATTGGACTGAATCGCCTTATATACCGGCTTGGCTTATCAGTGAAATCAGAGATCAAACTACAACATGTTAAAACGTGAGTAGTCGTCAACTCTCTCGAGTGCCAGCCATGTGACGACTCAGTGCCAAGCGAAGGCCACTGGGTGGTTATGCGCCAGCCAAGTGCCGATTGGTGGATAACTGCGTTTTTATGCGCTCGGTAATTTCGAGGTTTGATTGCCCTTGTCAGCTGAATGCAAGTTATCACGCAGCTTTCAGGCAGCTGGCACATGTTCGCCAGCCGTCCGTCGCTGGCATTAAATGACATGCCTAGTGTATGCCAACTGTTGGCCTCATTATTGCCATTGGCCACCTAAATGCCAGCTGTCCCCCAGCTGTTCAGCAACTGGCGAATTTTCGCCAGCGGTCCGCTGCTCCCAATGTCTGAGAAAAGCGACATATGTCGTGCTACGTTTTGTCGAGCGCAAACACCTGCCACTGTCGATCAACCCTCCTTTATCATTGATGAGTTGGTTGGTGCCATACATGTTTGGGAGGATGTAAACCAAAACCCTGACGCAGGGTACTGCACGAGGAGCGGAGAATTGCCAACTAGACTGAGATCTCCAGAAGCGTGATGTGGTCAAACTTTTGGTGGTTTTCTCGGACCCCCTTCAAAAGCCTGACTAGGTCTTTTTCGTAAACTTTAAAGAAGAGGAACAATTTATTTAAAGGTACAATTAACCTATGAATGAATCGGAGTGCTGACTGTTCATTGCTTTTGATTATGAATGATGTATCACGACGTGTGCTACACTACACCACAAGCCTGCGTTTCCGTCCTTGCAACATCGGTTGTCACATAGGGTGAGTAGCCGCTAGCCCGACACGACTGAACCAGTTGAGTTACGGCACGCCCCTTGCCTAAACCTTCCACGCGGAAACAGAGTCTCAGGAATACTTCTTGTGTGTGTCAGGCAGCCTCCGGCCGCACACTACGCTGTTGACACGCTCTTACCCACAAATAAGGGCCAGCTCCGGAATAAGTCTGGAACAACTACAACCGCCTTTGCGCAGTACACACAAAACATAACATATGTCACTGAACCAAGTATGGTTTCCGTACTCGATTTGGTTTGAGGCGTGGACCAGGCGGCTAGCCGTGCGGTTGGTGGCATTGCCAACGGGGTTTCGATTGGCTCGCAGCGATATACCGTCGCAGCCTCGTCCATTCATCACACTACTCAGATATTCGCTGAGCAGCTAGGGCACTGAAACGACCTCTCATTTTCTGAGCAGCACCATGGAGATATCTGCTGACGACCGCCCACCAGTTTGTGATTGGCTGATGGACTCAGCGTTGCAAACCCCATCGTCGCAGGATATCGTCCCATGATGCTGGAAGTGCAGCATATGTCGCGGAGCTCCGGCGCCTTACGGAAGAAAAATGTCCTGAAGCCAGCGGCCGCTCGCCATTGGATGGCTCCGCCCACCCCTCTTCCTAACTGGTCTAATCCTGACATGTTTAGACAAAAGTATTAACAATGTTGCTGGTATAAAAGGCTTCTCATTTCACAGTGTGTTTCAGTCGGCTCTTCGGAGTCGGACCTGGAAGGTGGCCTCGAGTCACTCACCAGAAGATCCACCGGATACCGGAGGATAATTTTTGTCGTCGAGGGGAGGGGGCTCCCCACCGCTCGGGGGGGGGGGGTAGTGGTACCCAACTGTGGGGTCACCTCCCCACGGTCCACGGTGGAGTGCACCCACTGCGGACCGTGGCAGTGGGGTGTCCCCCCCCCCTCTGGGGACCCCAAAGCGGAGATTACCACATTATCATGTTCCCGGACAGAATTATAAAATTCAAACCGCAGATTCTTTCCACAGTAACCCAATGGACATGATAAAAGTATTGAAAACAACTCCATTCATTTATCGTCATGATGAAGCGCTGGTCGGTGGAATGATGTCGTGCTCCGTGCAAATTAAAATTCCAGTTTTCATGAAATAAGGTTTCGTATGACCGTGCGGTACACTAAGGACTTTCATATCGAGGTAATTGTCAATTTGGAAGACTTGCAGCTTTCCCTTACTGCTGCATAGTATAGCCCGTTAGGCCCTTATAGGTGAAGCTCTGAATTCTACCGGAGCTTCACCTACTTCAATTGTTGCCCGATTTCCTGCGCTTCAACGCTTCCCAACTGTTGCTCTCGACAACACTCACCGAACAGTCATGTGAAACCACTTTCCGCAAGTATCGGAGTGAATTCCGCCCGAGGAGCATGATATCATTCCACCAACCCACATTTTATCGCGGCTGTAAATGGGATGCAGATGTGTTCCTTCATTCTTATCCTGTCTATTGGGTTACGGTGGATAAAATCTGCGGTTTGAGTTCTATAATTCTGTTGTTCCCGGGGCATGTCAGGCCGGAAACTTTTTGTGATGGTGCGCTCACGGCGAAATTTCAGTGATGGTGCGCGTCTCGGAACACTGCCGACGGTGAGCGCACCTTGTCGCACTCGGACGCGCGCTGGGAGCAGCATAAGTCGCGAGATGTGGCGTGGATACCAAGGCTGGGAGCAGCATATGTCCCGTGAACTGGGGTTTCAAACGCAAAACTGGCAGCAGCATATGCTGCGGTGGTTCCGCCCCGTTACGCCCACTTTTTCAGCAGCTAGGGAACGGCCTTGGCCTAGAAACCTCCATGATGTGTCCTAGCTGCTCAGCGATTATGCGAGTAAATTTATTACGTGAACTCTATAGACCGACTGAAAGCATGATATTGTTACATAACACTGAGAACCGGGCGAGGACCAATTCCACTACTTAACGAACTCAAAGGCATGGGAAGAACCAGACGCACGGGCAGCTAAGCTTGGATCTTGACAGTCGCAGCCGTCACGGCGGCTGCGGGGTGTAACTCGTCCATGTGCGGTGGGGAACTCTTGGATTGCGAGGAGGTGTTGTAACTTTTGGAAGCCTGGAGCTCTAATGTGCGTGTGGAAGCCTTCACTGCTCCGAAAGAAAAGCAAATACCAGTTTAGGTTGCTTAGCGGTTCTGCAAAGTGAGCGCCGTGGACGAGTTGTCTGTCAGACAACCAACTCACCTTAAAAACACAACTTAACCACTTTCTTTCAGAGTGTACCCAAGCGAGGCCCCCGTTTTTCAAAAGATGAGGCTAATCAAAATGAACATCTGCTTGTTCTGACGGATTTAGGTCTACGCGAATGACGAAAATATGGGTTACACCCTCCACAGCCGCCGTGATGGTTAGCTTCGAGTGGTCTTGACAAAGCCCCTGCTTGACCATCAGGCGATGACGAGGGCAGGTGAGGTGCGGGCAAGACGACTCTGCACTGTAGACCCTGCTCCCTCCGTACGCGGGATCAGGCCAAACGGCTCGCAGGACTGATGTCGATCCGAAGGAAGCAGTACGTCACAGGTATGTGACGCGATCGCACGAAGAGTGGCACCCTTGATGGCAGCGGTGTTGACACTGACGATCTGACTTGCCAAGCAGCCGGGGTGGCGCGTCCTCTGCGTCTCTGCACGATGACAATACCTTCGGTAGGCGATCGTGGAGTGACGGATAGGCCTATGGTATACTTTGTCGCTGCAATGAGCGACAGGCATGCAATCTGACACAGATCGTGGCGGGACCCGCATCGGAGCAACGGCAACGGTCGTCGTAGGAACAGATGTCGCATGTGGGTCGCAGCGACGTGTCGCTGAGGGCTGACATACTACAAATGTGCCATAGCCTGTCGCTACTACTGTCGCTGTCGCTGTGCAGTGCACTGCGACAGCGACAGATTTAAAGGACGGGAGGCGGTCGCTGTCGCTGTGCAGAGCGACGCGACCGTGTGTCGCAAAAGTATGCCATACCCCATAGGCCAGGCGGCGACCTTTAGGGGGTTTTTAGAGTTCTATCGCGGCGCGGCGCGATTTCATAATTCATATGCGAATCGACGAGCGGCGCGTTATTGATTGATGCGCACAGAAAACATCTTATCGCGCCGCGCTGCGATGAAACTCTAAAATAGGCGTTAGATGACAAAATCGTGGGGAAGTCACGACATGATGATAAGACATTGTCAAGCTCTTCCACTGGCTAGAAGAAACTACAGTATCCTCTATCGTTTACAGTAGTTGAAGATAATACACAGCCTAATCACGCCTATTGATTTTATCGTGAACGCTGCTTTAGAAAAACAAGGCATTCATTGTGAATTAGGGCACGGACGAGAGTTTCCTTTATGGGGTAATTTGAAGTAGGACGGTAGCGGGCTACAGTAATCTTTCGCCCTTTTACCCCGAAAATTTTCTGTTTATACTCTGTCTTTACAGAACAAACACTACCTATAACCTTCCATCACTGCGCCGACTGCCGGAAGGGAATTTCACTGGCAAGTGTGCGAATACGTTTCCACCGCCATGTAACGATGAACTGTGCTACGGTATGGTCTTAAGGCACAGCGAGGTTAGCGTGTTGATCCTGCTTAGAAAAAATTGTTTAAGGAAAACTTAATAGCAGTCAAATTTCAGGGTCAAGTTGTCCGGTTAGGTTGCTTATCATCCTTGACGAGGGACCAGTCTCTGGACTGCAAAACGGCCCTACTTCTTTCCACTTACAATTCGACTTGTATAGATACAGGTATGATTTGTTGTGGAAACTATTCTTCTTTCAGTAGAGATGATTGTATAATGTCCGTGTCATTCAATTAGGAACCTGCACCCAAAAATTTTGGCGGGAAATCATTCGATCGATAGCCATCTTCTCTTTGTTTTCCCGCGTGCAAGTTTTCCCGCCGAGCAGCGTTGCCAGACCATACTCTGTTTACGACGAAGTGCACAAGCTTATGGTCCGCCACTGACCCTATACTACTGTAATCGTCGCGTTTTGACCCCGGAGTGCATCAGCGATCGATTCGTCACTGCCGCCACCCAGCCATCCACCATGCCACTATGTCGTCCAGACGGATCGATTGCTGACCGGGGTCACCGATGCATGCCGGTGTCGGTCGAGAGCGCGTTGATTACAGTAGTTGAGGGCCAGTGGCGGACCATAAGCTTGCGCATTTCGTTACAAACAGAGTACACAAGTCTCTCTGCAGGTACTCGCCGAGTCTGCTGCTGTTTTCCGGCAGCTGAAGAATGCAACTCGTCCTGGAAACCCAAACCAGTTCTGCCACATTTGAGTAGCGAAGAGGCGGGTTATTTTTACGGTTTTTCCGAATGCTATTGAGGTTATGGTCTACTTTAAGATGGTGCTACTGGTAGGTAGCATCCTAATAATCGTCGGCATCGTCTATGGCCTAAATGGCCTGCTAAGGTATGCTACTGAAGAATGGGGATATAATATAGCGGCTAGCGGTGGTGATAGGCTCATATCGCTGGAACTGAAATTCGGTGTCGTCAAGGTGAGTGTAGGATTTGCAGATTTCGAAAGAATTTCCTACTGCATTTAAAGTTCCTTCGTCCGAATGAGACTGTCCGCCCACGCGGCCGGCGTGCGCATCCAGCTGCTTCTCGGACTTGTGAATTGATTAACAGAAATATCAGACGATCAAAGACTGATACATGTTCCAGTCAGCTGTTTGCAGCCGTGGGATGACCCGTCCGCAAAATGCTGCCGTGACGGCCGCTAAACACGCACGTTGACCGCGTGGGCGGGCAGTCTCATTTGGACAGACCTTATATATTTAGCTGATGCTCCTACTGGTCCTCCTCATCACCCTTTGGTATCCTGTGATACGAGACTGTCAAGATCATGCTGATGGAGTGTTTGAGCAGAAGTATCTGTTCATAGTTCAGGTCAGCTGTCCTAAGGATTCAGCATCAACCTGCAAAGTGGCACTAGTGTAGAAGTGGTGACTGGGTTAGACTGGCTTGGAGAACCGACGGATCACCCTGGAAAGCACGCGTATGGACCGTCTGTGGAGCGCATCGGTTCCGGGCTTATGTAGCCTTTGGGCTACGGTTTCTGGGTTTACTTGAGGAAAAGGTCATGAATGCGACCTTACCTTCCGCATTAGTACCCTAAGGAAAACAATTTACGAAATTTTCTCATAAAATGCATATTTTTCAGCTCTTTGACTCGTATCTTGTCGGCGTCCTCTTCTGTGCCTACCCCATTCTCTTACTGCTGCTGGACATTAATCGAATGCGTTATATGGTAAGGGCTAAGAGGCACTACCGTATTCAAGATTGTAATTTTTTAAGGAACTACTCCTAATTTTTCAGGCTATGCGATTATTTGTCTGTCGACCAGCTCACACCTGCGTTTCCCTTGCCGCTACAATCTTCTCAATAGTGCCACTCGCCTGGTTCATCTATCACTGTACTGGGGTAGGTTATTGATTTTTTTCAGATCATTGTGGGCGGATCTTCCGGATCACTTTGGACTGTGTCTTCACTCAACAAAAATATACCCATTTGATCACTAAGGTGGAAAAGAGAGTGAGGTTAACCTTCGCTGCGCCCTCTTTCGTATTCTATGAGAAGTTGAAGTGAATTTTGAATTGGGTTGAATTCATCCAAAAAAGTTATCCAAGTGGGTGTGGCTTGTGGTTTACTCGTGTAGGTAGGCGGAACATAATCATTTCTGTTTACAACCGCTTTTTGTAGCACTTGCTCAGCTGATCAATGTCATTGAAAGGACTCATTCAAGTGAGCGTGGCTTAGAGTTCACTTGCGCAACACCCGTTTAGATAAACTTCTACATATTTTCCACCATGCAGGAGTAAAGAGTTGTCCCCTTGATGAAACTAGTACAGAAAGTTGGTTAAGTGGGCGTGGCTCCAGATTTGCTCTCGCCATACCCTTCGCGTTACCCTTGATTCTTCATCACGTTAGGGTAGTGGTTCATTTAAATAATAAACAATAGAAATCAACGTAACATCAAGTGTCAGATGGTTTTGGGGCTTGGGTAGGCCTTCCGCCTTGGTTCATCAACGCATCCATGCCACTTGGGGTTGAATGATTACCACGGCTGAGCTTGACCTCTTCCAAGTCATCCCTGCTATTTAATTTCCCAGTACGAACACAACAACTATTGACTGTGCAGACACCGTAAGCTATACTCTTTATAACAATAAATAACAACAAGCACAGGATAACAACTATGGAAGCACGCCCAGTGCTACTTCTGACCAATCCGCTAGCCCTATGCCTAGGTGCGCGACTTTCCGTCCTTCTCGACGGATCCCGTCTGCTAGGTGTGTGCGTGGACCTTCCGTCTCTCACGACGAAACCCGTCTGCTAGATGTGTATGCGGACTTTCCGTCCCTTACGACAGAACACGTCTGCCGACTCCCTCTCGAACCTGTAGAGTTCAACCCTTCCACTGGCGTAAATAGTAATATGGACATGCGGGTGGATCCTTAGTTCCTCTGCGTCACTGCCACTATCGACGCATCAGACCAATTGACTAGACACCAGACTGCCATACACCAGCCACGAGACACCAGCCAGCCAGACACCAGCTCGCCAGACACCAGACCGCTAGACACCAGTTCGCCAGACACCAGACCGCTAGACACCAGTTCGCCAGACACCAGCCACCAGACCGCCAGACATCAGAGCCGCCAACCACCAGATCAACCAGACATCAGCACAAGCTGCCGGGACACGCCGGAGGACCAACTCGCTCCGAAAGAGCGCGTTATGTACGCTGTGGCGGGGTCTCGCGGGGCCTGCCCCGCCCACTGGCGCGTGAGGGCTTCCCCGCCCACTAGCCAGCGGGGGCAGCCCCGCCTCATTGAATCGCCTCTGGTCGGTGGCTTTTCCGACACTTCGGCAAAGGACAACAGCAAACAAGCCAAAGACAACAATATAGGCTAAATCACAATACTTTACAATGTCATACAATTACTACTAAGCTATAAACAATACAATTACAACAATGGAGCTCTATAGATCACTGACACGTCCCTCCTCCACAAATTGGGTTGTTCCACTCAACCCCACTCTTCCCCCAGATGTCGTCGGCACCTCGCCATCACGTCCAACACGAATGCAGGAACCATCGCATCTATCCGGGAGACCACAATTGACACATTCATCGAAGCCATCGCATCTACCGCGTTCAGCTCGTCCGTTGGAACCATCGCATCTACCGCGTTCAGCTCGTCCATTGGAACCATCGCATCTACCGCGTTCAGCTTGTCCGTTGGAACAACCGCATCTACCGCGTTCAGCTCGTACTTCGGAACTATCGCATCTAATGACGGAGTAACGTTCAGCTCGTCCAGAGAGATCATAGCGTCGACCACGTCGACTGCATTCGTCTCGATCATCGCAAGCACCACCTTGACGTCTAATGAAATCATGGCGTCGACTACATTCATAACGTCTACCGGTGCAGCTACTATCGTCTTCGCAAGTTACACCACCTATAGCGCGTCCTTCAGCACGAATCACATCCGGCCATCGTTGGGATTTGGCACACCGCCGCATCTCCTCATGGTCAGCACTAACCCCAGAACAGCGTGTCCAACAACGCTTGACTGCTATCTTATCAGGTGGTCGTCCTCTGCGTCTTCGACTAGTGTTTCTCATAACCGGGGATTCAATCATCACAGCCGGTGTCTTCACTAGCTCACCGTTTTGTTCACAAACTGGCTCCAGTTTCTTTGCAAAAAGTCTTACAAGTGCAAGTTTCGCACATGCTTTCGCAACATGGAGTGAACCACACGAGTCCATCGCTAGCTCAGGGTGAGAGGATTTTCCACGCTTTGCAGGTACTCTAGCATCAACTCGATCACCCTTGCCACAAACTTCGGACTCCTGTGCATTCTCTTGTCCTTCGCAACCGACAGGACACATGTGAGTGGGTTCTGCCTTGCAAGCAGCGAACACCTCGCTGTAGTTGCTTGTGCCAAGTTCCGGGAGCTCAGCGAGTTGCTTTGTCAACCTCTGTGACCTGTTCAACTCCGCTTTTTTTCTCCTCCGTCTGCACCCTGTCCACCCAATGCAATTGCTGCATATCTAGGGTATGTTAGCCATCCCTGGGGTTGCACCCACGGTACACCGACCGTTCGCTGGGTCCGTCTCCATCACGGATAACCCTCGGCTCAACATCTCTATTTACGACAGGTACACAACCGGAACCATCCCACACACGGCGAACTCCTAACTCCAGACTGTCGCTGCTCGACAAGACATCGCTCTTGGCCGCAGCCACTTCCCCTGACGACGAAGACTCTCCGACAGCCTCAGAGGATGGCGGGATCGCAGCCCGCCTTCGCGCCCCTCTCCCTACCTTCGTGATGGCGCTGCTGGGTCTGCTGCCCCTCGCCTGCTCGACTCTTTCGGCATATCTGCTTGTCGATGCTGGAATCAATTTGACCTCTATCCCTAACGCAGCCAATACGTTAGTCTTCAGCAAGATTGTGTGTCGTCATGGAGTGCATGACATGCAACTCAGCCTTGGCTTCCTGGGCCCCCCTTCACCTTGATGTCCACTGCACCCCGCCCTGGAAGTCCTCCGGGTCTACTGGACGTGTCCGCGGCAGCTCTGTGCTCTCTGTCGTCATGCCGACTCATTGGTTCGACTAGCGGTGCTAACCGGGGCGAAGTACATGACGACAGCAGTGCTTGCGAAGAACACAATTGTGATCGCAGCAAAGCAATCTGCTCCTCCTTTTCTCTAAGTAACGACTGGGTATAGAACAATTGATGTGCACTCTGCTTCAGCGAGAAATCGATCGCAGCAACTGCTGCATCGATTGTCGTCTGCACAAGTGAACGTACAGTACCGCGCTTCGTTTCAGATACACCCTTCATCTGTTCTTGAAGTTCATCATTGACCTGTCTGGGAATACAAGTGATGAGTTTCTTCCAGTAACTTCTTCCAGTCGCGACCGTTCCGCGTTCCGCGTCGACTTCCACTGCGTTGTTGACCATGTCAGTGTTGTGAGTGCTGCGGATGTCCGCAATCAATAGATGTTGTGGTGGCTTGGCCCCCATGTCAGATGGTTTCACCGGCTTGGCCCCCATGTCAGATGGTTTTGGGGCTTGGGTAGGCCTTCCGCCTTGGTTCATCAACGCATCCATGCCACTTGGGGTTGAATGATTACCACGGCTGAGCTTGACCTCTTCCAAGTCACCCCTGCTATTCAATTTCCCATTACGAACACAACAACTATTGACTGTGCAGACACCGTAAGCTATACTCTTTATTACAATAAATAACAACAAGCACAGGATAACAACTATGGAAGCACGCCCAGTGCTACTTCTGACCAATCCATGGCCCTATGCCCTAGGTGCGCGGCTTTCCCTCCTTCTCGACGGATCCCGTCTGCTAGGTGTGTGCGTGGACCTTCCGCCTCTCACGACAAAACCCGTCTGCTAGGTGTGTATGCGGACTTTCCGCCCCTTACGACAGAACACGTCTGCCGACTCCCTCTCGAACCTGTAGAGTTCAACCCTTCCACTGGCGTAAATAGTAATATGGACATGCGGGTGGATCCTTAGTTCCGCTGCGTCACTGCCACTATCAACGCATCAGACCAATTGACTAGACACCAGACTGCCATACACCAGCCACGAGACACCAGCCAGCCAGACACCAGCTCGCCAGACACCAGACCGCTAGACACCAGTTCGCCAGACACCAGACCGCTAGACACCAGTTCGCCAGACACCAGCCACCAGACCGCCAGACATCAGAGCCGCCAACCACCAGATCAACCAGACATCAGCACAAGCTGCCGGCACACGCCAGAAGACCAATTCGCTCCGAAATAGCGCCTTATGTACGCTGTGGCGGGGTCTCGCGGGGCCTGCCCCGCCCACTAGCCAGCGGGGGCAGCCCCGCCTCATTGAATCGCCTCTGGTCGGTGGCTTTTCCGACACTTCGGCAAAGGACAACAGCAAACAAGCCAAAGACAACAATATAGGCTAAATCACAATACTTTACAATGTCATACAATTACTACTAAGCTATAAACAATACAATTACAACAATGGAGCTCTATAGATCACTGACACAAGAAGTAAAATAGAGCTCATTAAAAATTGCAGAAAATGACATGATCAAAATACGAGGAGTTTATTGATTACCTATTCCAGGCCCACTATTGTATTAACAAGGGTGTTTACTTGATTCGCAGTTTGTTGACGAACTTTGTCTAAGTAGGCGTGGCTTGTAGTTTACTCTAGCCACACCTCTTGAGGTCACAGTTTTCGGTGTGGTACGGTAACAGAAAAGAAAAATAAAGTGAATGAAAAATTATCATTTTTTTGAATGAAATCATAAGTACTTCTTTTCGAAAATCAGAAATAATCTGCATCGTACATAGAAATGCGCGGGTTTTCAAGTTTGTTTTGCCATCTGTTACAAACTTTCTTTGGTTTTCTAGTGTTTCATTGAATTTTACTGTTTTATCCTTGTTCTAGAATCTTCTTTTTGATTTATAATTAATTAAGCATGTTTATGCAAAAACTTGGCTAAGTGGGCGTGGTTTGGAGTTCACTTTTGTGAGTGAGCGGATCATGGGAGTACCTGATTCCACTAACTTTTGTGAAAGTTGTCACATTTGTCCAGAGGGTTATCCAGGGGGGGGGCGTGGCTGCAGTTTTCCCTTGGTACGAGTATTTAAGCTACCCCTAAATTTTCTATCATGGTAGTGGAACACTCCACGCAATAGAACGGTTTTAGCAGAGTGGGCGGAGCTTAGAGATCCCTTTACGCATTTTTACACACCTTCCGCCACACTGGAAGGGTTTCATAATTATGACTATTGTTCAATCGAACCCAGGTATGCACCAGATCGCTCAAGTGGGAGGAGCGTAGGTATACCATTTGCCACGCCCACTTTTTCATCCACACAAGTGCTTCCGTAAACATGCAATTCAATGATGAAGTATCCCAAAAGATCGCCTAAGTGGGCGCAGCGTGTTTGGGCCGCCAAACTGGGAGGAGCTTAGGGTTCACTTCTGCCACGCCCCTTCCTTGCTTCTAAGGGTGATCATTTAAAATATAATTTATGGATGAATTTCATCTAAAAAAATGTTTTATAAGTGGGCATAGCGTGGTTAGTCCGTAGAGGTGGGAGGAGCGTAGGGTTCACTTCTGCCACGCCCCGATTTCTCACCTACAGTAGTTGGAATTCCAATGGATTCATAAGATTCATCCGTAAAGGTCTGCCAGGTGGGTGTGGTAAGGTCAGACCGTCTAGGTGGGTGGAGCCTTCAGTTTACTCCTGCTGCTCCCATTTTTTCTTATTCACAAGGGTGATAATGTAAATTGCTATTGATTTATGAAACTCATCAGAAAAAAATCGTCAAAGTGGGCGTGGTATGGGGTTTACTCTTCGCGGTAGGCCGGATTAACATTCTAATATTTCAAATTTTCAGCTTTATAGTCAAGAGAAGGAAGTGCGGTATTGCAAACTTAGTAAACAGTGGATTCGTATTGGGGTAAGTTGTACCTACACCCACAAATATTCCCTATACCTTTGGGTATATGCATGACTGAGGGAAGTTCCAGCTGAACTGTGTGCTGTATTTGATCTACATCCTCCTGGTTTTGATCGAAGAATTGATTCTGCTCGTGATGATCAATAGCTGCCCTGTCGATGAAGTTGCCGTGATGAACTCACCTGACAAACTCATCTTTAACGAGAGCTTAAGGTCAGCTTAGGCGTTAGTCACGAAAAGGGGCGTGGCCAGCGGCAGAGTTGTGCTCCGCCCAGTTTACATCGAGAAATTAAGCTATTACTCTCAAAACTTTTTTCTCTAACATTTCTGCATCAAAAATGACAGTATTCGAAAATATGGTGGGGACGTCTTTTTGCTGGCCACGCCCATTTTCGTAACCAATGCTCTGTCTCGACATTTCCACAGAGAAGAAGAAACTTCCTGTGGAGATAAAAACACAATTAATTGGTAGTGGGTGAATAGTTACGAAAAAGGGCGTGGCAACCGGCAGAGTCATGCCCCGCCCACTTGACGTCATCAAGGCACCAATATTCGTCAGATTATGAAGGTATTCCAAAATATAGAGGGACGGCTTCTTGCTAACCATGCCCACTTTTGTAACCCATGTCCTCTTGAAGATTTTCACAAAGTAGAAGAAACAATTCGTGGGCTGTAACATAATCAATTGGTATTGGGTAAATAGTCACGGAAAGAGGCGTGGCAACAGGCAAAAATTAGCTCCGCCCCTTGAAAGTCTTCGAAAAATCTCTCGTCAATATTCTGTGACATACAGCGATGGCATTATTAAGTATGAAGAACTGCCTCTGACACAGCCACGCCCTTTTTCGTAACCAAAAACGTCTTTTTTCGCGTCAAACGTCGGTGGTATTCCCAAATCGGGGAGGGGGGCGGTGATTTCTTAGTTTCATAGCCACGCCCACTCTTGTAACCAATGCTCTCCGTTGACAATCCATAAATGGAAGAAAAATGAAGCAATTAGTCGAGCTAGGACACAGCCAATCGATTGGGGTGAATTGTTACGAAAGAGGGCGTGGCTTCTCAAGTCCAAGATGATGTGCAGGTATTTGGCTTCTATTTATGGGGCCACGCCCGTTTTCGTGACCAATGGGTTGCAGTAACTACATGTACAGAGAAAATATGCTGTTTATCTAGTAGTAATTGTCGGCTTCGTGCTCGAGTACACGAAAAAGGTGAAATCTGGGACTAGTTGGCCAAGCTATTCCATTCGGGGCATTCTCGTGACACCGCTGGAGTAAGCATGAGCGAGTCTCGATTAGAATAGTTCGCTCAACTCGTCCCAAACACCACCCTTTCCTACTTGACAGCACTGATGCCTCAGCAGTCACGAAAATGGGCGTGGTTTTCGCGATAGGCCACGCCCACTCTATAACCATCGATGTTCAAATTCTTCAGGGAACAACTCGAAACAGCCAAGTCTAACACCGTTATAGAAAAGGAAGACGCCTTACGCGTGCATCCGAGAGTGAATTTTTTCCATATTTTGACTTTTTTTTGGAATAGTCTCAATAATATACATACATTTTATATGTTTTAGCCATTTATAATCGATAATTCTGGAGAAGGTGTACTTTCTCTGGATAACCTACACATCAGTGAATGGATAACTCTCAGGTACCAAGGGTTAAAGCGGTTATAACTAGTGAATACATCTCGCAGTGGGCGGTAGGGACAGTGATTTCCAGTCATACCGAGTCCCAATCGATATTTACAAGTTGTAGACACTATGTCGCGCCACTTATCGCGAGAAGTATGAACCGAGTCTCAGACCTAGTGCATACTTTCCGCGACGTGCGACAGCGGCAGTGCATATCAGCAATATCGATTTTCGGTCGATTCATATGGCAAACACTATGTCGCGTCGCCCGTCGCGGGAAGTATGCACTAGGTCTTACCGAAGTAAGAAGAGAATCAATCGATTTCAGGGTATTGATCTCCGCCCCGCGTTCTTATGTGATCTATCCTCAGAAGGTCATTATACCACCGCAACGCAGCTCAACAGTGAGTCTAGTGTTTCATATACTTCCGTCGAGAAGAAAGCTGCCCGCGGCTGTAGAGTGCGTTTGGGAGCGTGGGGTGACCCCATGATCCAATCAATATTCGTCACCTCCGCTAGCGATGGCTTGCGGCTGACCCCCACGTTTTCAAATAGGACCTATCGTGCTTCTCTGGGCCAAATTCCGGTCCGCAATTGCGTTTCGAAACGCTTTGCGGCCGCGCGCTTTCGAGTCGGAAGAGTTTCCAGCGCCGCAGCCGCCGATCTGTTAACTCTAGGTGGGTTCTAGAAACTGTAAAGTAAACAAAATCGGAGAAAACTGTACAGAAAAGCCATATCGACTCGGCTTTGGCGCTGGAAACTCGACTGACCCGTGCGCGTGCGGCCGCAAAGCGTGTCAGGACGCAATTGCGGACCGGAATTCGACCCAGAGAAGCACAGTACATATAGCCAGCTGGGTACGACTTACACTTCTCTACACCTCACGTGCTTCTTCATGACACCAATTAGGAAGTAATCGATCCATCGAACCTTCCTGTGAATATATTTATCGATCCTTCCAAGTGATGGATTAATCAACCTTTTTGGATGATCGATTTATCGACTTTTTTGGGTCATCGGTTTAGCGACCATTTTGAGTTAACCATTCATTGACCCTCTGAAGTAATCGATTTATCGAGTAATTCAAGTAATCCATTTATCGATCCTTTTAGGTAAATGATTTATCCACCCTTTTGGGTAAGCGATTATTGGTAATTTCATTAATAGGCTTAACTACCCTTCTCAGCATTAGATTCATCGATTATTTTGAGAAAACCATCAATCGATCATTTATCGATCCTTGCAAGTGTTCGATATCTCGACCATTCTGAGGGATCGATTCATCGATTCTTCAGTAATAGATTTTCTCGAACCTCTCAATTGACTAATTACCCGAATTTTTTTAGTTCTAGCGATCCTTACAAGTTATCGATTTGTCGGTGCTTGTAAGTCACCGAGTGGCGGCCTTCACCTGTAATCGATTTATCGACTTTTTTGAAAAGTCGATTATCGATCCCTTTGGTTAATCGATTGTCGACTCCTTCGAGTGGCCGATACGCCTATCTGAGCAATAGATTTATTGACCCCGTCAAGTTATCGATTTACCGATGCTTTCAAATAATCAGTTTCTCAACACTTTTTAAAAATTGATCTTCGCCTCTTTGAAGTGATGTATTTATCGATCTTTCTTTGTGATCTATCGATGGACCCATGAAGGTGATCAGACTTTGTATCCCTTCAGGTTATAAGTTTTATCTACACTTTTGAGTAATCGATTTATCGACCCTTCCAAACGATCGATTGTCAACCTTTTCGTGCCATCGCTCCTTAAAATGCTCTTTGGCTGACTCTGTGATCGAATTATTGACACTCAGATGATCGAACTATCGGACCCGTAAAGTAATCGATCATCGGCTTTTTTGAGATTTGTAGACAAATTAAGGTACTAAATTCTCCGACTCTTTCGAGCAATCGATTTATCCAACATTCCAAACAATCGATTTATCGATCATTATCTTTCATGCTTCTGAACAGCTGTACATTCTTCAGATTTCCGTCTGTGTCCGTCACAACGCTGATCTAGGCTCTGTGAGAGAAGCCGGTTTGATGCTGCAATGGTGAGAGTTCACATTGTGTCCCGCTATACGACCGATATTGGTCTGCAATTGGCCGGCAGTTCGACAGCGATCCACTCGAGATTGTGTTATACCTGGTGGACCGAGAGTAGTGACTGGCGGAACAACGCACACACCGTCAGCCTACCGTCACCGACCCGGTGATAGGGCGTCATGAAGACGTCGCCGGGCTAACACCGGGCGGTTGGCGGGCCAAAGAGCAATACGTACGGGAAATCGGTGACTGGTTCTGCCTAACGGAATAATGGTTGAAGTGGCATCTAACGAATTCAAAAAGGTCCGCTATCCGCCCGGCTAGCCTTCTATTGACCGCTATCCGCCCGCGATCATCTCTAGATTCGCGGAAATCTCCTTGTTAAGCTGTCTTCTTTCAGGTATTCTGTGGGTAGAAGTTGTCCTAGTGTTGACGTGACTCGACTATGGCAAAGACCTTACATAATGCCACGATCTACTTGGAAGTTTTATGTGCTGCCAATCTATCATGAGTCTCCAGAAGGATCCCTGAGAACGGCTGAAAGAGGAGGAAGTGCCGATTGACGTGGCTGAAGCTGAAGGTCGTGCTCTTCGGCTCTCGTAGTGAATAAATGGTTTAATTGAAAACATCAAATTATTCCGGATATTGTGGAGAGGCAGAATTTGTATACGATCTAGAAAGAGCTGAGACGATAACCCACGAACGACAAAAGGACAAAACGTGCGGCGCTTTGCCGGCTCTACACCGGCTCCAGCGGGGGATTATCCGGTCGTCTACCGCGCATGTTCCATGAACTCCTATGCAAGTGGCTTCTCCAGAATCGTTAAAAATGCTCTGTCAAAGATGCTTTGGACATGGCTCACTTCACGTCTACAAACACTCTAAAAGAACTAAACATAAAAAGGAACAGTTGAAAAATCAACCACTCGCTTAGCCTCTATCGATCTGGAAAGCATGAAAAGGGGTGTGGCCTCGGGTTTCCAGTAGGGCCTCCTAGTATACTCGCCGAGCCTCTTTTTCTCCGGAAAAACTCTGGAATAGGTGTGGCCTCGGGTTTCTAGTTTGGTTTCCAGTATACTCACCTAGCCTCTCTTGACACGGAAAATTTTTGAAAAGGGGTAGGCTCTCGGGTTTCCAGTGGGGCGTCCTAGTACTCACGTAGCTTACCTTAATTGGGTAAAACCCTTGAAACAGGGTGTGGCTCCGAGATTCCAGTAATGTAAGCTGGTGGCCTCGGGTTTCTAGTTAAGCATCCTCTCAGGCGATTCTGAGCCCCGAGCCGCCTGACAGTTCGGCTCGTGTTTCCTTATTTTCCGGGCCACTGCTGTGGCTGTCTGGGCTACAGCTGTTGCTGTCCTGGCTCCTCCAGATCGCCCGGATGGCAACAGCAGTGGCTCGGATATCAACAGCTGTTGCCCGGAAATGGAGAAATACGAGTCGAACTGTTAGGCGGCTCGGGGCCGAGAATTGCCTGAGCTGGTTACTCACCCAGCCTATCTTGATCTGGAAAACTCTTGAAAAAGGGTGTGGCCTCGAGTGTCCAGTTAGGTAATCAAGATTACTCACCTAACCTCTTGACACGGGAAACTCGTGGAAAGGGATGTGGCTTCAGAATTCCAACCAGGTAACCTTATTACCTAACTAGCCTAACTCGAGCTGGAGAACTCTCGGAGAGAGGTGTGGCCTCGAGTTTCCAGTTGGGTGTCCTAGTATACTCACCTAAACTATCTTGATCTGGGAAACTATTGAAAAGGGGTGTGTCCTCGGGTGTCCAGTTAGGTAACCTAGAATACTCACCTAGCCTGTCTTCATCTGTTAAACTCTAGAGAAGGGATGTGGCCTCTGGTTTCCTGCTAGGTATCCAGCATACTTATCTAGCCTCTCTTGACACGGAAAACTCTTGAAAAGGGGTGTGGTCCCGGGTTCCCAGGTAGGTAACCTAGAATGCTCACCAAGCCTCTCTCGTTCTAGAAAACTCTTGAAAAGGGGTGTGGCCACGGGTTTCCATTTAGGTGTTCTAGTACACTCAACTAGCCTCTCTTGATCTGTGAAGTTCCTGGATAGGGGTGTGGCTCCGAGATAACAGCCAGGTATCCTATCATACCCAACTAGCCTGCTTTGATCGGCGATTCTCAAAAGAGGTGTGGTCTCGAGTTTCCAGTTGAAGCTTCGAGTTTCCAGTAATCTTTATAAGGGGTGTGGCCTCGGGATCTCAGTGGGGCTTGCTAGTATACTCATATTGCCTACTGCAACCTCGAAAGCTTATAAAATTGAGTGTGGTTGCAGCTTATCAGCGGTGTACCTTATTGCTAGTAGACCCACCTATATAGTCCACTTTGACTTGAAAATTTTAAAAAAAGGGGTGTGGTCTTGAGTTTCCAGTGTGGCCTTCCTTGCATGCTCACCTCGTCTACTCTATTCTGGAAAACTCGTTGAAAACGGGATCTGACAGGAATGAGTCTTTAAATGTACTCACCACTGTACTCCTAATTTAATCTAGAAAGATGAAAAAAGGGGTGTGGCTTCGGGTTTCTCCTGGAGGTTTCCTTGTATATTCCGTTTATTTGGAGGAATACTGAATTCTACCAGTGATCGGTTGGAGCTTGGGCTTACCTTCAGATCGAGGATGAGCGAAATTTCGATTTCCGACGGTTTCGGGCCTTCCGATTTCTGGAAGAAGCCTGAAAATGCGGAAGAAATCGGAAATATCCACGAGATTAGAATTTTTTACACTATTTCTTGCCAACTTCCTAGGGGGTTCAATCGGGCGCTGAATTAGAATTCGAGGTCTGGCTTCACTTTTCACAAAGGTTGATTGTGTTTACAAGAAAATTATTCAATAAAAATGAGCAAGTCCAAGTTTTCTGGTAGGCACAGTCACCAGGGGAGGGTTAAGACTTTCGCTGAACGAATTTGCCATCTCCGATGGTTTTTGACGTTCCAATTTCCGAAATTGAGAGAGTCCTTCCGATTTCCGATTTTTGAAATTCAAAAAGAAATTTCCGCTTACCCCAAGCAGCGAGATTCGATGGGAATCAAAATCGTTCCTGAAAAACGTTTTCAAATTCAAAAAAATTGGATCTTTAAAAATATGTAATATGTATGTGAAAAGGACTGTTCGACGGTATAATGTTAGGCAGGGTAAAGTTAAAACAAGAAATATTGGGTAGACTCAGAAAAATGAAATTAAGTTACTTGTAATAAAAATGTAAGTCACTTGAATGTCTCAAGTAACTTACATTTATGTTGCTTGTAACATATATTTATATCACATATAATTTAAATCAATATTAAATGTAAGTTACATTTATGTTGCATGTAACTTACACTTATATAGTCCCCGTAGGCGGCCATTTCGCCACACAGACGACACGCGACGCAGACACGGGTTCGGTACCTCAAACTTGGGTAACTGAACCGACAGCAACGCCTTTTTTAAGCCTGATCCCAGTAGTGCGTCATATACTCTCCTAGGAAATGCCTTCTTGCCAAATCTAGGTTACTTGCGAATTATCTTGGCCAAGTAAGTTACATGCAACATATCGGAGGCGCTCTACCGTCGATATGTTACATGTAACTTAAATGGCCTGTGATAGGTCGCAAGTAACTTATATAGGCTTAGATATGTTACAAGTAACTTGTTTTTGACCTTCCGTGGTACAAGTAACTTGTTTCCATTTTTCTGAGTGCACGCGGTATCCCGTAGATAGGTTGCATGTAACTTAAAGGACCTAAGATAAGCCGCGAGTAAAATATATCGGCTTAGATATGTTACAAGTAACTTGTTTTCATCCTTTTATGTTACAAGTAACTTGTTTTCATTTTTGTGCGGAGTAGCCGCACAGCGGATCGGAGCCGAACTCTGTTGTAGCTCCCATTTCTTTTGTGGTCGGCTGGGATACAACAGTCACCCAAATGAAGCGAAGGTGAAGTCCTGCGATTCCAGCCCTTGTTTTCGATTAGTTACCAGTTGCAAAATGCAACTGGTAACGGCTAGTGAAACCAGAACCGGCTTCGTGCAGCCAGCCGCCGACGGGGTGACGTCAGCAGCAGAGTTTCTACAGGAAATTCAGCAAAAGTCAGTTCTCAGGTGGGCGTGGCATGGGACGAGTTCTATGTGCAAGGACGAGTCTGTAAACCTGGGCGGTCCTAGGTGATTGGAGGGCACTGGGTCAGTCACCTACTAGCCAGCCGGCTGTGGCCTATCGCATCTCATTACCGCCTCTGCTGATTATCATCATACGGGGAATGCGGTTTCTGACACTTCTTCTGATATTCCTGAGCACCACCATGGCCAAAATTCATCGACAACGACATCTGCTGCACCACAAACCGCATCGGGTCTGCTCCGAGCCGCCCACACTGGTAATACATACATATGTACTTTGATACAAGTACTGGATCTTCTATGAAAAGTTTGGGTTGTCCTGGATTTGATAGGAGTGAATCATTAGAGAATGTTTCCCTTTTTTCAAACTCGTGGATCTCGTACTTCTCGTCTCGGAACTTTTTCTGAAGTTTTCCTGTTCATCAATGACTTTCGAATTCGACGACGGACGAATTTCACCTGACCTAAAAAACACGGAGACCACGGCTGGTCTTGATTTGATTCGCGGCGCTATTAGACGAATTCCACGTAGTCTGGTGGAATCTTTAAAAGAAGTTTCAAAAATATGGAAATTACACGATTTTACATTTCTATACAGGCAGTATTAGTATTACAATTCAGATTTTTCTCTCTGGAACTTTTCAAAATTCAAACTTTTCTCAGAAACTTCAGAAATTTTTCAGAAAATTGGTGAGGAAAAATTTTGACGTTTAAGGTTCTTTAAAAGTTTCAAAATAATTCTGCGAGAAATTATGAAATCATCAAGAAGAAGTTTTTGTGACAGTTTAACTTCCTGAAATGGATGGCCTGGTTCGAGCATTACATACATATGTAAACTCAGGCGGTTCTCAGCTCTGAGCCACCTGCTGCGTGTCGGCTTCCGTTGCTGTCCAGGCCACTGCTGTTGCTGTCTGGGCTCCTCCAGTTTGTCCGGAGATTGGCTGAACTAGCTGCACGGTCAGGCGGCTGCGCTTCCTGTCGGGTGCGGCTCGTGGCGGAAAATCGATTGAAAAGAATATTCTAGCAATCTGAGGTTTTAGTGTGTTCGGAAAATTCAAAATATTTGAATGATCTCAAAAACTTAACGATTTTTCACGGAAGTCTGTTTTTTTCAGTTGATTCAATTGGTTTTTGGATAAATTTGTCCACCAATCAATAATCTTTTTGATTGAATTTTCGAAAAAAAATATTTGAAATTCACTCAAAAATTGTCTTCGAGTACTCTTCGAATAATACTTTAATTTTTGTTCGAACATTCGAATATCCGTCGAAATCAGGGATGTGCGGAATTATTTGTTCTTTGGTTCCCCTCTTCCGGCCTTTTTGCATGTCTGTTTTCCATTTTTGGTATTTTTTTTGGGAAAATACAAAAAAAAATTGGGAAAAGTGAGTTGATAACAATCGTCATTAATATAGAAATTTCCCGTGTTTTTTTCGTTTCAATTTTCCGCCTTCCGGTCCATTTTCGCTTATCCGTTTTCCGTTCCCGGTCGTTATCCTTTTCCGGGTAAGATTTTTTCGCAAATAACTGGTTTGAATCGAATATAGTGTATTTTTCCAATTACTAAAGGCAGGTTTCGCGATAAAAAGCGACTTTTTAGCTCTCTTTCTGAGAATGTAGATTTGGTCATCACAAAAGTTGAAAGAAGAGAAAAAAGTGAAAATTCGCGGGAAAACGCTCAAAAACAAGGTACAACGGTTAATCATTGGTGCCGGCCGCCTCCCCTCCCCCCAATTAAGGATATTTGCATTAATGCTTGTTTATCTGTCTTTTATTTTGCTCCTAGAGTAGTCAGTTGTCTCTAGAATTACTCTAGAAGCAAAATAAGAGATGGCAAAACAGGCGTTCATAGAAATCTCGATAATTGGGGGTGGGCGGACACCAAGCAATAACTTGTCCTTGAGCGTATCTTCTCCAATTTCTGTGATGGCCAGATCTACTCAGGCGATTCGCGGCCCAAGCCGCACCGAAGAGAATTCGAAGCTGCCTGACAGTTCGGCTTGTTCTTCTAATCTCCGGGCCACTGCTGTTGCTTTTCGGGCCAACTGGAGGAGCCCGGACAGCAACAGCAGTGGCCTAAAAAACAACAGCAGCGGCCCGGACAGCAACAGGAGCCGACCAGCAGATTGGGAGCACGAGCCGAACTGTCAGGCGGCTCGGGGCCGATAATAGCCTGAGTACCTTCTCATGAGGAGAGCACAACAACCGGTTTCACCGCAAGCCTTGTCTTAAAAGCTACCTCGAGAAATCATAAAATTTTTAGGGAGGAGTTTTTTTGGCATTTTGAAGTTCTTGAAATCGATGGCCTGATTTGAGCATTACATATTTAAAGTCAGAAGGTTCTTAGCCTTAAGCCGCTTGACAGTTCGGCTCGTTCTCCCACTTGTGGGTCGGCTTCTGTTGCTGTCCGGGCTACTCCAGTTCGCCCGGACAGAAACAACACTTACCCGGAGATCTGGAAAACTGACCGAACGATCAGGCGGCTCTTATTTTTATTGAGTGTGGCTCGGGGCCGAGAATCTTTTGAAAAGAATATTCTACTTATTCGAAATTTTGGTACATTCAGAAAATCAGAATATTCGATTGATCTCAAATATTTCTTGATTTATTGCGAAAGTTTTCGCTTGATTCATTTTGTTTCCGAACAAATTTTCCCACCAGAATAATCTTCTCCATTGCAATTTCAAAAAAAAATGAAGCTTACTCAAAAATTGTATTCAAGTACATACTCTCAGATTATTTAAATATTTTTTGTTTGAACGTTCGAATATCCTTTAATAGCAGCGATGTGGGAAATTATCCGTTTTCCGATTTCCGTCCTCCGGACTTTTTTGCATATCCGTTTTCTTTTTGCTGTTTTTCGGTATTTTTCGGGGAAAGACGGAAAAAATTGGGAAAAAATTAAGCTGGTGACAAAGAAAAACCTCAGTATTTTCGAAATTTTCGTCCTTTTCCCGTTTCCGTTTTTCGCCTTCCGGTCGATTTTTGCTTATCTGTTTTCCGTTTTCGGGTGAAATTTTTTTCCGCTCATCCCTGGCTCGAATGCTGATTTGAACGGAATATAGTGTATTTTCCAATTATTCAACCACTCAAAACTTTTGAAAGCGCATCATTCGAATTTCCCATCCAGTCGGGATTTCTTGAATTTCGCTTCTCGATGTACCTATCTATTAGAAAAAATTACAACGCAATATTCATTCGTTGTTTCGGAAACTCGGAAAAACCCATTTTTCAGAGGGCCATTCATTCCAAAAATAGTTGTCGAATATCAGAGCAGAAAAAAACTGTGTCCCTGGGCAATCTGTGGTACACATAAAAAATTTTGTGGAAGGTGTTTACATTTTTTTTGTTTTTCGTCTTTCAGTTCGTTTCTAATTATTTGGTTCATTAATGTCTTCTAGAAGAAAATTTTCCAGCCCAAAATGCTCAGCTATTTTGTGTTTGAGAAAATACCAAATTGATTCTTTAAAAATTTTCCATGTTTTGTCCGCCGTCCTTCGATTCTTTCTGACCGATTTATCTCACATTCTGGCATTTTTTGGAATTTTTTTTTCAGAAAATGTTTTTGTTCTACATCCTCTGATGTTTTTCGCTGACCTGTTTCCATTTTCCAACCTGGGAAAATTTGGCGATCTTCACCCAATTGTAAATTCGAGAAATATGCGACAGGGATGAGTTTATGAGGATATAAAATTATTTTGAAAATCGGGTTCTGGATCGATTTTTTTAAATATCCAGTAGTTGTTTCTTGATGAGAAACACCCAGAAATGCGCGAAAAATTCTATGAGTTACTGGAAAACATATTTGATCGGAGTGAAGACAGAAACATATTTTTTTTCCTTTTTTATTATTGTCCTAATCTCCTACATATGTACATCGAAAGCTTTCATCCAGATGATTAAACTGATGATTGATGAAGTTCAATGTGTTTATACTAGTTATTTCTGTTTTTTTTTTGAATTTCACGTCCTCTACTAGGCTAGTGATATCCCCGATTAGGATATTCATGTATATGTATGTAGGTTGACGCGGAGGTGTTATGGAAACAACAAATCGGATATCTTGTTGTTGTGATGAAGACTAACCGCAGCCCCCCCCCATGAAAGAAGATCCGGGCGGATAGAGAGAAAACCACGAGATGTGAAGGAAGGATTAGGAAAAATTGCTATTATAATTCGTCCGTGGCTTTCTATTGGAATAATTGTGAAATGCAGTGATATGAAAAATTTTCAATAATCAAAATGGGAATAAACTGTTCTTTTTCCAAAATTTTCGCTCTTAATAATATTTTTTAATATGAAGTAAGAACGTTATATAGAAATTCGGTTGTTTCTTTTTGCTGTGAAAACGGTTTGAATTTCAATAAATGCCCAAAAAATGGTGGGAAGGTGTTGTGAAAAGTTTTTAATAGTATCATTAAAGGCAATGTTCACGATGGAAAAGTTGGCCGTTTTTCTGCAGAAACGTAAGCTTTGGGTCCCTCTAAGAAGAGTAAGGACGGAAGTACGACGAAAAATGGCCAGGAAGTGGGTGAAAATCTTTTGGATCAGCCGACCCATTGGATCATCCCGCCCACGTCATATAACAGTTGTCCTGCGTTTCTTTCACCAGAGGAACAGTTGCCGATTATCTGAATATCCTTTTTCGCGAAAGGCTCTAAAATCCCAGCATGTGCATTGAGCGATCTTAATTTTTGAAGGTATTCGTGACAATAAACAGGAAATGAAGTCTCTCAGCGAAGAATTTCGAAGCCAAAATCATTTTTGACGTTTTAAGTGTCGAAGGTCCGCAGTACGCCAAACACACCGAACAGGCGTAATTAAATTTTTCGGAGGTTTTCAAAACAGTTTTTCCTCCGATTTTTGAGAGTTTAGTGAACAACTTCCCTTACTATCCTCTACTTTGTGGACTTGCCCTACTGAAAAAAACGTCGAAAACCAGAATACGGTTTGTTATTGCGAACACTGCCTTCAAATAAGGCATACACGCTAAAATTACTATCGAGTGAATGACATACTGTGCTTATCTGGGCCAAATTCTGGTCCGCAATTGCGTCTCGACACGCTTTGCGGCCGTACGCTCCCGAGTCAGAAGAGCTTCCAGCGCCGCAGCCGCCGATCTGCTGACTCTAGGTGGGTTTTGGAGATTAGAAACTAAGAAAAATTGGAGAAAAATTGTGAAAAAAAGCCACATCGAGTCTGCTTTGGCGTTGGAAACCCGACTGACTCGAGCGCGTGCGGCTGCAAAGCGTGTCGAGACGCAATTGTGGACCTGAATTCGGCCCAGATAAGCACAGTAAATTGGAGGTTTGAAAAAAAACTGGATGGAAATAAAGAAATAACGGGATCTTCTTGTATGGGACTGGAATTGGACGAGTTACCCCGCAGCAAACATGCCCGGCTGAAATAGCGAAGCTAGCGACGAAGTGATTGTGATAGCAGAGTAAATAGATTCGTATTGTCTGCACTAGCACACTTAAGGCGTTGGAAGCGCCAAAAACGGGTCGAAGTGACCGTATTTGAGCAACCAATTTCATAGTGTCTACTGATGGGGCGGGGTTTGGCACATAATGGGCGGAGTCCTGACTCTCACGGCTCAAATGCGGTCATTTTGACTCGTTTTTTGACGTTTCCAACGGCTTGAGCGTTCTGGTAGAAGCCGTGCGACTCTACTAGCGTCGCTATTTCAACAACCTTTGCGAGCGTGCATGCTGCCCTAGAATGCAAAGTCCATCGTCAGGCATCGTTCTTGAGAAGTTCTTAAAGTATATGTTTACCACTCTACACACTTCCCTTGTTAGTTCCAAGTATGTCTTCCTGTATAACACCTGCTATGTGCGAAACCTCAATCCTCCAAGTAGGTGACCTGATGGAGGATACCAATGACCACGCCCCTTTGGGCAAGCTTTCGAGCTCGAATTAGGGTAACGCCCGACAAATTTCAATCAATTTTCTTAGTTGCCCCTTGTTTATCAATCTTACTCTTGATTATGTTTCTCTTCTGCTCGACGATAGCGAAGAAGGACGAGAAGTGCTATCCCGAGACAACTCGTCCACCAAATTTTCCCGCTCAAATTCAGGCGATTCTATGCCGGGCCATAATTCGCTTCTTACAAGATTTTGAGTGATTCTACTTTTTCTTCTGTGATCTGTGCGCTAATCTGTCTAAGCAAGGTACAAATGTTTTTTGGGTAAGCCTTTAAAGGCATAGTATTCTCGGGGGATTTTTTTTCAGATTATCTACTAGTCTTGAAGAGATTCGCGTGCTGAACACAATGGTGTCCCCAAAACAGATCAAAACACATTGCGAACGGAGTTAAGACCCTTCAAAAATGAAGCCTTTCTAAATGAGTCTGTCCGCCCACGCGGTCGGCTTGCGTGTCGAGCGGCGGTCGCGAGGGCAGTTTCTGGTCATGTAGATCGATAAGCAAGAATATTAGACGAACAGTGACTAAAATCCCAGTCAGCTTTTTGCAACCGGGAGAATGCTTCTCCATGAAAGGTCTTCACGAGGGCTGCTCCACAGGCACGCCGACCGCGTGGGCGGACAGTCTCATATGGACAGACTTTAGTCTGAATTTCAGAGGCAAAAGTTCGCTGGACGAGTTGTCTCACAGGACTGTACGTATTTTTCGGCATTCGTAGCCGTTGCATAGTTGCGTTTCAAAATGAGCAGAGAGAGAGAGAGAGAGAGAGAGAGAGAGAGAGAGAGAAAAGAGAGAGAGACTAAGAAATAAAGATGAATGAAAGAGATTTATCGATTTCATTGGGCGTCCATTGTTGGTCATCGTGCAGAGGGGCGGAGCCATTGGCTTCCATCACTTATCTGGAGGCATTGGGGTCTCGCACTTGTGAGGTATTACGCAGAAGAGGTCCACTTCACATTCAAACATAAAAAAACCAGAGCAGTATCAGCTGTAGCCCGGTTATTGGTCGCCGCAACGCAGCCGCTCTGCGTCACTTTGTCGCTTCTAGAGCGTTGTTTATAATTCTCCGCCAAGCGGCGCGGCACAGTTCATTCCTATAATATTGATTGAGATCAATAGCGTTGCACTCTGCCGCGCCGCTCGGCGGTGGAAGTATAAACAACGCCTGAAATCAGTTCTCAGGCAGCCAACTTGATATAGTAAACACACGAAAATCGATATGGTAAACTGACGAAAATCAAAAAATATATGATGCACCATCGTTGCAGAAGGACGATCTGGCCGCATGGATGCGCGAATCGCTGGTGGAAGGTATCGGCGGTGAGGTGGACGAGGACTGGACACCTCCCACCACGGAACCGCCCATTTGTAGCAGTTCGCCGCGGGCAGAAGGTGACACCACAGTCATGCAGAGGGCCATGTGTCCGTGGGAGTCGAGGTGGGTCAAGTCCTGGTCATATCTTGGTCACCCTCCCTCAAATTTTCCCTGATTTTCAGGGTGAGTTTCGACGAGACCCGTGAGCCGAAAATGATCTCCGAGGCTGTCTGCCTCTGCAGACGAAGTCGTGGAGCAACTGGCGCTTTCTGTCTTCCCATACGAAGAGAGGTGGGATTGTTTCCAGAGAACCTCGCGCGACGTCGCAGGTATTCGCACGCGATCGTTTGCGACGTTGTGGTCGCTAAATCGATATCGATTTTTTTTGTGAAATATGGAGTTGAAAACTGTCCAATTAAGGTACCAGTGCTGCGAAGAGTGTCCTGCGACTGGGACACCGGACACTGGCGATACGAGCGCAGTTCACAGTCGATCACAGTAGGATGTCATTCGGTCCTGCCACGAACCCAGCGAGCCACATCGTTGACTGTACATTATAGGAAGAAGGGCTCGATAGAATCAATTTAGATGCAATTTTCGGCCGCGTTTATACTTCGTCACAGCGGAAAACGCAGCCACGTTTTTGCCGCTGCGGTGGAGTATGCTGTAGCCTTATTAGCCCATTTGAACTGGTAATGTTTGCGATATCTCTTACAAATATCTGTCTTTCCAAGCGTTCTTTCGCCATTTCACGGGTACATTTGCAGTCAATCAATTATTCGATTATCGATCCTGTGGATTTTATTGATCGAAAATAAATATATTTTAGCAGCTTCTGATCAGTAGAGTATCTGGGAAAAAACACCCAAAAAATATTTCATTGATCAATCCAGTGTATGTACAAAAATATGTGCATGCGTGTGTCACGCGTCTGTCACGCTTTCAACTGTATAAGCTCCTTGTCGTGGAGATTTCGAATCGATTTTGCGATGACGTCCGCGCTCTCCATCAGGTAACCGCCACTTGTCACCATCGCTATTGGGGTGGAATTCTGGCGGCAAAGACGGAATACCAACTCGTCCCTGCGTCGGATGCACTGGAATTGCATGTTTGTTACTAGTGGGCAACGTATGCCCTGCCCAGTTGGACGAGTTTTAACAGGTTTCATGTTTTTCCAGGTTTCAACTTGAAAGAAAAAGTCAATGTAGGGCGTAGCAGACCTGCTGAAGCTCCGCCCACTTTGGACGACTTTTGGAGATGAAGTCATTATGGGCGGAGCATGATGTTCGTGGTTTTATGGTACCGAAGCTCCGTTCTCTCAAACGAGATTTCGAGAAAGAAAAGTCCAAGTGGGCGGAGCTTAGGTCTAGAAGCTTTACCCGACCTATGCTCCGCCCACTTGGACGAGTTTCTGGTAAAACGTCTGCGGACAGACTCTCGTTCTAACAGTTTCTATGATACTCAAGCTTGGTAGAGTTCAACGTGTTTTTTGAAAAGCCAGTGTGGGCGGAGCCTAAGACTTACAGTTTTTAAAAGACCGATGCTCCGCCTACTTAGGCCACATTCTGAATAAGAAAAGTAGATACGGGCGGGGCATATCGTTGAGAACTCCTATAAGGTCAGCGCCGCTCCGCCCACTTGGACGAGTTTTCGAAGGAGAAAGTTGGATATGGGCGGAGCGTAGTGTTGATGGCTCCTATGAGGTCTGCGCTTTACCCTTCAATGCAGGTTACTGTAGAAAGAACCCAACGCATGCGAGCATAGTGCCGATAGTTTCTAAGATGCAGACGCTCCGCCTACTTGGACGAGTCTGCACAATTTTTCTTCCCGAATTGGAAACTGAACCAGAAAAGTCAATGTGAGCTGACAGTTTCCATAAAATACTTCCCATAGGGCCGATACTGAGCTTATTTGGACATTTTTTGAATGTGGGTGGAGCGCGATCCTGATAGTTTTCTCGATATCGATGTTCCGCCCACTTGAACGAGTTTCTGGCGAAAAAAGCCAAAGGGCAGAGTGTAGTGCTCACAGCCTTTACAAGACCAACACTCCGCCTGCTTTGATGAGTCTTCGAAAGAGAAAAGTCATGTGGGTGGAGCATATGTCGAGTTGATAGCATCTATGAGACAGAGACTCCGCCCACTTGGACGAGTTTCTGAAGAAGAAAAAACAATGAATGAGTAGCAAGCTGCTAAGGGTCCCTACACTTGGATGAGTTTCTGGAACGGAATAGTCAGTGTGGGCGGAGCATGATGTTCACTGCTTTTACACGACCGACGCTCCGCCCCTTTGGAGGAATTTGTGCGGATGACAAGTCAACCTAAGCAAAACATCTCAGGCGATTCCCGGCCCCGAGCAGCATGACAGTTCGGCACGTGTTCCCAATCTGCAAGTCGGCTTCTGTCGATGTCCGGGCCTCTGCTGTTGCTTTCCGGGCCACTGCTGTTGCTCTCCAGGCCGCTCCGGTTGGCCCGAACAGCAACAGCAGTGGCCCTGAGATTGGGAGAACGAGCCGAACTGTCAGGCGGCTCCGATTCCTGTTCGGTGCGGCTCGGGGCCGAGAATCGCCTGAGATGGTACTGGTAGTTCCTGCAAGGCCGACGCTCCGCCCACTTGGACGAGTTTCAGACGAGGAAACGTCACTGTGGGTGGACCTTAATTATATAAAGGTAACAATCGCCACGCTCATCTTTGTAACTAATGGAGGGGTATGAAAGGTCACGCCAGCAGCACTGTGAATTAGCGAGAAGAGGCTCCGCCAATTCGGACGAGTTTTCACAATTTCCATAGTTTTAGTATACAAAAAAATTGAAGAAAGGCCAAAGTGGGTGGAGCATGTAACTGAATGTTGTTGCCCCGCCCACAGCTGTAACTACTTTTGGTGCCAGTACCTAGGATCCTATCTCAGAAGTTTCAAACCATGTTACTCGCGAATTATCTCGGGGTTCGTATATAACTTGCGAATTATTTTTGCCCTAGTATGTTACTTGCGACTGATTTCCGCAGTAGTAAATTACTTGCGACGTATTTTTGGATTGGTAAATTACTTGCGACTAATTTTGGGCTCGGTATGTTACTTGTCAAACTTAGGTATGTTACTTGTGACTTACTTCGGGGCAAGTATATTACTTGCGACTGATTTTTGAACAAGTAATTTACTTACGACTTATTTAGGGTGTGTATATTACTCGCGAATAATCTTGGGGTTCGTATATTACTTGCAAGTCCACGCCCCCCCCCCTATCATCCTATTGATCGCCAGCAGCCATTTTAACCGTTAATTGTTCGAGGCGCTTCGTTCTTGTGTGCCATTTTGTCCTGTTTTTCACTTTTATCTTTGCTAATTTTCTTTGTCTCTCATTATTCCTTCTATTTTGCTATTTTTGAACAAATCGCTTGAACACGTTGTAGCCTACAGGCTGTGCTTTTTCCGATGGAGTAGTACACGGGTAGCGGCCAACAAATAACTTACTTACTGTTTACCATATCGATCGACATTATTGATTTTTCACACAAATCGCCAAAACATAATGTAGGCTGTGCTTTTTCCGATAGGGTGGGACAAGGATACTGGCCAACGAGTTACTTACTTTTTGTTGACCATATCGATCGACATTATTGATTTTTCGCACAAATCGCCAAAACATGTTGTAGGCTTTTATTCGATGGGGTGGGACAAGGGTGCTGGCCAACGAGTTATTTACTTATTGTCTACCATATCAATCGACATTATTGATTTTTCGCACAAATCGCCAAAACATATTGTAGGCTGCGCTTTTTTTGATGAGGTGGGACAAGGGGTGCTGGCCAACGAGTTACTTACTCATTGTTTGCCATCTCGATCGACATTAATGATTTTTCGCACAAATCCGCTTTTTTACGCGATACGCTTTTTCCGATTGGGTGGGTTCCATCTGATTTGGTCCGAAGCTTCGAAATGGGGGACAATTAGCTGCTCAAACGCGACTTTTGTCGAGTTCGAGAATCCTACGGTCAAATCGCCTCAAAACTTGTACACTTGTACAAACTTTCGAAGCAATTCGGGCTGCCTAACGCGAATCTGCAACCTGTTTATCAATTTTCGATAAATTACGGTAGGTTACGGTGGGTATACAGTAGCTCGGCCAAAGTCTCAGAGTTGACCCGAAATTTCTCTGTGGGTGTTATTTGGGTTTCTGATCACGATTTTGAGGTCTACTTTTCGCTTTTCAAAATTTTAGGGCAAGTATCGCCAGTTGATCATTTTTTCTGAACACCCCGAAAATTTCCTGATGAGTGCCCTTACCTTTTTTGAAGCAATAAAAATGCCGTTCTGGGGAATCTCAACAGCCATTTAGCCAATTTCAAGCACGGGTCATCTATATACTCTCACAGATCTACGGAAACGGCAACATGATTCTCTAAATCGCCACCGGTAGGTAACAAGCTTGGGAGAGGCAGTTGGCCGTTTGAGGCCGGTCTGAGAAGATGACCATGTGTCACTTAGTGAACCCCAATTTCGGACGCTGAGGGATGCGTCCCGATGGCCTGTCGCGAGGAAAGCCTCTTCGTTGTGGACCACCACAAAAATTATGCCGTTGCAGCGGGCCGTGACAAGGATCATACCTAACACCGCTGAAAAAAGTGCTATTCCAAATTTCCGCTCTGTTTGCAGAAAAGGCTGCCAATGAGGAGGTTATCGTCAGTTATCGTCAGTTTTCATTTTCAGACATCGTCAATCGGTTGCCCAATACATCTGCTGACCCTTCATCAAAAACTACTAAACTTGGCTCGATCACGCAGAATTTTTTTTTCGATTATCTGGAGTTCGAGGGTGTATGAGTGAGCATATGACAAAAAAAACCTCGAAGAAAAAATTCTCTCCATATTGATCCAAATAAAGCAGATTGAGGTAGTGATGTTACTATATCCATTCCCTTTAACTTTTAAAAGAACTTTTTTTCATTACGTCTCATCCCCCCGGGGGGGGGGGGGTTGTCCCTTGTGAGATCTGCGTTATCTCTTGATTTGTGCACTCCAACAGGCCATAGCCGAGAGATTGAGCAAGGTCGACTCGTGAAGGCCGACCATTTCATGACGCTGCACATGTAATACGGAAGCGTTTCTTTTCAACCGCGCGGCACACGCTCCACAAGAACGCCACCCACATTTCACGACACTGCACACGCTGTACATTGGCTGCTACTCACTTTTCACGACGCGGCGCACGCTCCCCATAAAGCGCTTCTTGCTCTACACGAGACGGTGCACGCTCAACATGTAGCGCTTTTGCTTTCTGCTCACTTTCTACTATGCGGGGTTAGCTGAAAAAGCGCTTTTCATGTTTCAAAATGCTGCGCACGCTCCATATAAAGCGCTACTCGAATTTTCACGAAGCTACACACGCTATACATTGAGCGCTACTGCATTTCACGACCTTGCGCCCGCGTCACATAAAGCGCTAGTCACGTTCCACAAAGCTGCACACGCTTTACTTTGAATGCTACTCACATTTTACGACGTGAAATGTGAGTCGCGTTTAACGTTTTCATTTCACGCTTCTCTCGATGCTCCTTCCACCGACCCATGACGTCATCTTTCACTGCGTCTAGCGAACACTTTCAGAAGCCCTATATGTTTTCCATGACGTACCGATAACATCATCTGGGGCCCAACACTCTTTTCACGACATCCTGACGACTCCCCTTGAAGCCCTGCCCACCTTGCATGACGTTCTGTCGACACTCTCTGGAACTCTATCTACTTTCCTCTACGCACTGCTGAAGTCATCTGAAGCTCTGTCTACTTCCACACGACTTGCTGCTGACGACATCTGAAATCAAACCAACTTTCCCCGACATCCTGCTGACTTCACCTTGGCCCCATCTACTTTCCACAGTTTTCTCCTACTAGAGCCTTACCCACTCTGCACTACGTCTTGCGGACACCTTCTGAAGCCCTACACTTTTCTAACGATGGCCAGCTGACGTCATCTGACGTTCTCTCACGTTCTACAAACCACTTCTGCACTTTTGTGGGATGGATTTATTGGTAACTTTTTCAAGCCACAAGAGTTCTACTGCAGATTGCAAAAAAACTAGAATGACGGACGGACACCAATCTATTTCATTGCTGTGAAAGGATATGGAACGATCACCAGCACTTATCAAGTGGTACAACATCCAACGAGAAACCTCGCAAAACAGCAAAACAAAAATGTTTTGTCGCGTTTTTCTCGCCCCTTCGTCAGAGCTCTGTCAAATATGGGCTTAGGGGGTGAGAAAGATATTGCTAGAATCGCCTCATCATGATCTACAACATGGTGACAAACTCTTATTGATGACTTTGACTATCCCGTAATTATAGGTATGTTTTTCTTTCCAGAACACGTTTTGACTCGTCGGAATGAAAGTGCCGGCCGACCATCCTGACGAGTCAAGAAGTGTTATGAAAAGCGCAGCATACCTACAAATAAGGGACAGTTGAAGCTATCAATAGACTTTTACCACCACCTGGTAGATCTTGATGAGGCGGATCTAGCAATATCTTTCATATTCCCGCAAATCAGCATCAGCCAGAGTTATGAAAATGGGGCGGAAAAAACGCGAGAAAACTTTTTTTGCTGTTTTACGAAGTTCGAGGGTGGGTATTGTATATTACTTGCCTGCTCCTGGTATGTTACTTGCAGGCTTTCGGTATATTACTTGCACTCTTCAATAGTATATTACTTGCATGCTTCTCGCATGTTACTCGCACGTATGTGGTATATTACTTGCACGCTTCAAATAGTATATTACCTGCATGCTTTTGGTATGTTACTTGCATGCTTGTGGTATATTACTTGCATGGTCGAAATAGTATATTACTCGCATGTTTGTGGTATATTACTCACATGCTTGAAATAGTATATTACTTGCATGTTTATGGTAGTTTACTCACATGTTTGTAGTATATTACTCGCATCATTGTGGTATATTACTAGCGAATTTATGGTATATTACCTGAAGCCATCAGGTAACATACTATTATATTACGAGTAACATGTATTGAAACTTCTGAGATGGACCCAATGCTCCGCCCATTCGGACGAGTTTCCCTCAAAAAGTAGGCCCAACAGTTCGTCCACGTCAATTTTTAGGCACGCTTTCACGGTTTGAAGTGCCCAATAAATAAACGTTGTTGTGGGCGGAGCTGAGCGTTTACCACTCCCTTTTTTTCTTCAACTAATACACTTTTATTTTTTCAGCCAATTTCCTACTTAGAAAAATCCTTATGCCCTGAAAGTTTAGAGTAAAATAAGAAAATAGCGACAAACCTCAGGACTAAGGTTGAGGCTACCCAATGGATCATCCTCGAGGCTATCCGTGCCTGCATTGTAGACAACCAGGTCACAATTGAACTCGGCCAGGGCGGCTGTTAGGTGTTTTTTGACCAACCTAAACATTTCGTGCATTTCTTTTCTGGAGTTAACAGACAAAATGTGGAAAATTTTATTTTAAGAATGTATGAGTTTTTCACGGCGACCGCAACGCAGATACGCACGCCTACATTTGTACCAGTTGTCCGACTTGTGCCAGTGACTAAGTTCCAAGGTTGCTCACCCACCTAATGTAGTCCGCATCTGACGTCATTGATCCGACATGTACCGATCTAGAAATGCCCTCCTGGGCTTTGTGATCCCATGGGTAAATTCGTGGGTTGTAGACATCCAGGATGAATACGCGAGGATCATCACCAAAATCACGTTCATGTCCATTACCCTGTAAAGGACTCATCCTTAACAACACAGCGGACAAACTGCGGCTGAATAGCGGGCGATTAGCGGTCAAACTGAGGGCATATCGTGGGTGATTAGCGAGTGAATACCCGTGTAATCTGCCAGTTTGGTATCTCCTAGGGGTCTAATAATGCTTCAAGAACACGCGACAATCGAAAACTTCCAAGTAAGTCGCATTTAATTACCGGATGCTTCGCCGTCAAGTGCTGGGCGAGCCGCGGGTAACTGCCGGGCGAATTACTAGTCACTGCCAAGTGAACATCAAGATTGTTTTTCAAGTTTATTGCTTTTTTATAGATTCATTGGTCAGACATTAGCGTGTGTAAAACCAAAAAACGGCGACCACTTCTGTACCATACAGCCGGCGGATCGCGGTCAATAATCGGGCAGATAGCGGGTCATAGCAGGATGAAGCCTGTTTGACCTTCCGATTTACATCACTCGGGAAATGGAAGGGCAATAACACATGAAATTGATGAAAAACACCGGGCGAATCAAGGCCGAATACAGGGAAGATCGCGGACCGCCAGCGGGTGAACACCGGAGAAGAGGAACCAGTCTCAAGAGTGGCATTACCCCAATAAGGTTCGGAATCGATAGTTCCAACACATGATCGAAATACATTATTAGATAGAAAAATACGGGGGCGCCGCGGTCTAGATTCGGTAAAACCGCGGCCCATTTCCGGGCGTCAAGCGCCCAATCGTCTAGCGAGCCGCGGGCGTTCCCCTATGCTTCCGTAGCGGTCAAAATCTCACCTGGTGAGCGTCCAAATCCACAATCATCGCCTTTCCAATAAGATCCAGTCCAAATAAGATTTTCAGCGCCAATGATATATCCGCATAGACACAAAATCCTCCACCGGAACTACCTGGAAATCAGAAAAAAATATTTTGTCTTCTGCAGGCTGACCGCGGTTAGCCTGCGGTTGAACTGTCATCGGTCTGCAGTTGAACAGCTCAAACAGTCGGAAACTCGATTAAGAAATTCTGCGAAAACCCACGATAAGCATGATGAAACCCTCCGCCCAAGTTTATCGCCCAGCCACGTTCAAGTGCTATTCGACAAGCAGCTACAGTACCACCAACCTGATGCCTGAACATATCTATAACTTACAAAGATTTTACCATGTAATATTGTGTTATGTTATGTTATGTCATGTCCTGTTACGTTGTGTTACGTCATGTTGGGTTATGTTATGTTATGTTACATCGTGTTATGCTATGTTATGTTATGTTATGTTGTGTTATGTTATGTTATGTTATGTCATGTCATGTCATGTCATGTTATGCAATGTTATGTTATGTTATAATTTGCCTCCAACATATTCACAAACCTCATTCTCCTCAGGAAATATTTATCCGTAATGCATGTGGGAATAATACAGGCAATTGGCACTTCAACAACTTTTGCGAGTATACATGGTGAGTATAAACTGCCCAAATACCTGAAAAAAAGGGTGTATCTCATGGTAAGAACGCATTTTCTACAAGAACTAATATATTTCTGTCGCACCGCTTCCAAAGTGGTGCCGTCCAATCACAGATCAGGGAAGGGCACGCCCACTCAGGTGTCAATATTTTGATTTCGACTCTTTTTCTTTCACAAAAAGGTTTTGATCATTTGAGTTTTGCATTGAAACTACTTCGTCATCAACATGAAAAAATATTGAAGACAATCTTCATAGGTAATAACATGACTTTAATTCCCCGCCATCTGTGTGGTATCGTCCAATCACAAGGGAGCAAAGGCCACGCCCACTCTAGTGCAAATACTTTGATTTTGGTTGTTTTCCTTTTACAAAAATGTTTATGATAATTTTTGCATCATAATTACTTCGTTCCCTAAATCAAAAAAGTATTGAACTCGCTTTCAACAGATTTTAACATGTTCTCGTCACTCCGCCCCTTCAAGTGGAATTGTCTAATCATAAGGTATGTACGACCACGCCCACTCAAAAGCCAATATAGTTGCGGTGCTTCTCTGAGCCAAATTCCGGTCCGCAATTGGATCTCGACACGCTTTGCGGCCGCACGCACGCTTCCGAGTCGGAAGAGCTTCCCGCGCCGCAGCCGCCGATCTGCTGACTTTATGTGGGTTTTGGAAATTGGAAACTAAGAAAAATTGGAGAAAACTGTATAAAAAAGCCAGATCGACTCGGCTTTTGCGCTGGAAACCCGACTGACTCGAGCGCGTGCGGTCGCAAAGCGTGTCGAGACGCAATTGCGGACCGGAATTTGGCCCAGAGAAGCACGGTAGTTAGGTCCGTGGTTTGCTTCCTCAAGAAAAAAACATTTAGATCTCACCCGCGGCTTGCGTGTGCGCCGGCATGCTAATCGATTCAGGCCGAGAGAAGAGCGCAGCTGATCAGCTCACCATACCGCCAGCCGCCGATGAGATTTAAGCCGGCAGCGGGTGAGATTTTAATGTTTTCTCTTGAGGGAGCAAGCCATGGATCTAACTATACCTTCAATTTTTGCTCTTTTTTTAACAAGGAAATAGTATTTCTATGTTTATACTTTTGATGAGAATACCTTAATCCAATACATGGCTACAATACCTTGGGAAACATGTGACTTTCGTTGCATGTTTTCCAATTTTTTTTTCAATTTTTTATCCATTTCATTATCCACGTCAAGAAATATCGATTTATAATTTAAAATCACTCAAAAATAAGCGAACCCACAGTTTGCTGTGAGCAATGAGAAGATCACTTCTGGTCGCCTCGTTCGGTTTCACAATTGAATCATCCGACACCAGTTGCCACTCTGAATATAAATTATTTTTCTAAAAATATATGTATATTCTTCAATTTTTTGAAAATTAAATGGGTCCGATTGGGCGAATAAGTCTCGTTTTATCCTATTGATCTGCGAAGTACACCTGACCGCGACGCATACGCGCGCCGCCTCTGGCAGAATGGCGACATTTACTCAGTAGATTGCGATCAAACTTGACCCCACCTTTCAACTTCGCGTACACTCGCCCCCATTTGCCAGCGTCGAATGGATGACATTTTTCAATGCCGAACATTTTCACGTCGTAGATTTCATGAAAAACCAACGGGCATTGATGATCCTCGATGTTCACGAGCAGATCAGTGGCATGGATTCTGTCACCGCCGCTGTAAAAGTATAAATTATCGATATTGAGGCGGAAAATAGCAAAGTATAAACGCACGGAGCCTGCCTCCCGGATGCCCTGTTACTCTTGGTCGATGAGGACTTTGTAGATGATCGATTGACAGACATGCATCAATGCACATTCACCGGTCAATTCGTATGGAATCGTCTGAATAAACTTTAAAATCACTGGATTGTTAGATAAAAAATCGAGGCATCGATCGATAACAGGTGAAAAACTTTTCATGTTATGGTAAGTTATGTTATGTTATGTTATGTTATGCCATGTTGTGTTATGTTATACCAAGTCATGCCATAACCTGTTTTGCTATGCTGTGTCATGTCATGATATACACTCGATTATAATTTCTACAGGTTAGTGTTTCGCCACCGCCAAGAAATACTTGTGTTTTGACACGTTCGCACAAGATTTTCTGTTTTGAAACATTGAACGTGTTGAAATTCGTGTAATTCACCGCGGTGGCAAAACACTAACCTTTATTAAAAC
Source organism: Aplectana chamaeleonis (assembly GCA_029168955.1). Classification (NCBI taxonomy): domain Eukaryota; kingdom Metazoa; phylum Nematoda; class Chromadorea; order Rhabditida; family Cosmocercidae; genus Aplectana; species Aplectana chamaeleonis. Next base: position 1,100,272 of record JAPDOI010000007.1, on the reverse strand, counting down.
TTAAAATCGACTGTGTTATGCTATGGTATGCCATGCTGCTCTCTTTTTATGTGATGTTATGTTACGTAACGTCATGTTATGTTATGTTATGTTATGTTATGTTATGTTATGTTACGTAACGTCATGTTATGTTATGCTATGCTATGCTATGTTATGTTTTGTTATGTTATGTCCTGTTACGTCGTGTTAGGTTATGTTATGTTATGTTATGTTATGCTGTGTTATGTTATGTTACTTTATGTAAAGTTACGTTATGTTGTGTTATATTATGTTATGTTGTTTTGTTATGTTACGTTATGTTATGTTATGTTACGTAACGTCATGTTATGTTATGTTAAGCTTCAAGACTACTACCCCAATTTTTTCGTGCGGCAAGTTGAAACGCAAACGTTTCCCATGAATAAAATGACAGACAGCAATGGAGAGTGCACATGCGAATTCTGACAGATGATCTTGTATTCCCAAGTGATTCACTTTACACGAATAAAGAATTTTCGGAGAGGAAAAAGAACTCTCCGCCATATGCCGAAGAGTCGAGCCAGCACAATCCACGCTCTTTCATGAAGTTTTGTTTCGTAGCTCTGATTTTTCTTCTAATAGCAGAACGCAAACTCTGGGGCATTTCCAGTGAGCTCTCCGATTTCGATTATCACCAACATTGGACCGGTGGGACCAGCAGGGGCCGGATTCAGCAACGCGACAGTGCCGGTAGCACAATCCAGTGGTAGCTCTACCCACGGTAGATTGCTACCCTAAACACCACATTGCGATTCACGAGCGCAATGCTACCGCGGGTAGCGCTACCAAGCAGTTACGCCTAAAAGTGTTTTGTGTGTGTGGCGACGCCGCCGTGTTTTACAAACGACGGCTACTGCACATCGCTCGTAATCGCTTTCCAAAAGCTTAAACTTTTGGGAACTAACAAAACCTAAAACATAAAAAAGCAAAAAACCATGAATAAAGTAAATCTATATTCGAATCACATGAAGAATTCAGCGGTATGGGAAACGTGGCTATGGTTTTCGGTATATTTTATTGATATGTTCTTTAATCTGTAACATATGTAGTTTGAATATTGAGAATGAGGATGATGCGTGTATTAATCGGGAAATTTTTTGGGACGCTCAATTGATTTCGCGTCTCATATGTACCTGGATTGCGGCGTTCCATAAAAGTACCCAAGACGATATTTTTGCGTAGAAAATGTCAATAACTATAAACAAAAGAAACAAAAAATCAGCCGTAACGGAAAAGCTTGGGCCTAAATGTGTTATCATTGATTTGCCGTAGTACTTATGCGAACGCTTTATACCTTATATTCACCTAGTTTCCGCATAGTTTTTAGGTTAGGAAAGAAACCGGGAGTGGATCACGACTGTTCCTTTTCGATGATGTTTTCAATATTCTTTTCCTAATCTCGTCATCATCAATCCTACACCGCCCTCGTCGTTTGAGTAATTTGAAAGTGTTTTGCCTGAAAATTAGAAGCTGTGAGAATCCAATTCTCGCACAAAGGGGATACATGTCAGTTGGTTTGGTTTTTACTAAATCAAACTTTTTTGCCGAAACGAGCTCTTTTTGCAAAATTCAATGTGGCAATCAAAAGCGCATTCCTTCATCTATCTTACCCTACCGGTGGAAGAAAAGCAAAATAAAATTTGCGAATTAAGGGATTCCGTGTAGTTTTTAACTAAGATTGGTGTCTCAAAGTCATTGCGTGAAAGAGAAATTGAAGGCAGCAAGAATATTCACCATTTAGAACACATATCGAACTTCTAATTTGAAAAAAACCAGAGTTTTATGAGAAAATGCAAGAAGTATCAGATAGAGAAGCATCAAAATCCACAAAAAAACCAACCGGTTAAGAAAAACTATTTATCAAAACCCACAATTATTTTTGCTCTAACCAAATAATTCAAAAACAATCAAGCCTCGACGATAAATAACGAGTATTGAGAAGAGGGTGGCGGAAACTGACGATGAAAACACAACACTTGACTAAATAAATATAAAAATTGCAGGAAATCCGTTATATACTCTGTTTATCTTGAATTGCACAAAACACGGTCCGCCAATAGTCCTCTAATTGGACCGCTAGTACCGTAGCGTACGTCCACGACGCGTTCTCGGCAGACCCGGGTGTGCACCCGTTGTGCAGAGCAATCGATTCGTCAATGCCGTCACTCGGCCACCCACCCTGCCACCCGCGTTTGCCGAGAACGCGTCGTGGACGTACACTACGGTACTAGCGGGCCAATTAGAGGACTATTGGCGGACCGTGTTTTGTGCAATTCAAGATAAACAGAGTATACAAGGGGCTTTGAAACAGCTGTTCATAGGACGAGCGCGCAAATTCAGCATAAGAGCGCGAAATCTTGCTGGGTAGGACGCCGCTGGTAGGACCCTACCCGAGATTCGCGCAGGGTATGCTTGGTAGGCTGCTACCGTGGGTAGCAAGTTTCGTGAATCGCGTCATTCGCGCGAATTTCGGTAGGAAGCTACCCTTACCCAGCCTACCAGCGCTAAATTTCGTTGATGAATCCGGCCCCAGAAGACAAAAATGCGCTCGCCTTTGGCGATTATTGGTATCGAGTGCTCACTAGAAATGCCCCAAATCTTAACCTAGCTTAGTATACCATACCAAAACATTAGATAGCATTAAATTACATGTATTAAACATAAGGTCACACAATATGGAATCCCAAAGAATCACCTTTTTACGGGGATAACATTAAACCACATAACATAATACAGAAATACAGCATAACACGAACAAGTTATTGAGTCCGAAGAGGGGAAAGGCTTTCAGAAGTTGCTGAAATCCAGAACACATAGCAAGAAGTCTATCGGGTACTGAAAACGAGGGTTGGGAATACTCTTAGGTCTGCTTTGGAAGCCGAAAATGACATAACATTAAATAACAACATGACATAACAAAACAACATAACATAACATAACATAACATAGCATAACATACCATAAAAGCTCGAAGAAAATTTCTTATGGTGTACCCAAAACTAGTCTTAGGTTAAACAGCTTTACCTGTAGAGCTGGGTCTGCTTTTGCCTCTCTAAAACTAAATTTCCAAACTGTTCCCAATTCTTTTCTATCGTTTAAACGCAAGGCTTCAAATATTCTACTGTCGTGGTAAAATGTCACTTTGTTTTTCAGTGTTTCTCTTTGCTTTTCCTTGTATATCATGCCTACCTTATGTAGCATAAATAAATAAATAAAATAAATAACGTAACATAACTTGATATAACATGACATAGCATGACATAACACAACATAACATGACATAACATGCCATAACATAACATAACATAACATAACATAACATAACATAACGCAATATCTGGTCCCTCAAGATACTACCGCTATGAACCATTTAGGCATTAATTCGTGAAAATTCAAAGGTGGAAACAGCTGACAAGTGACTTGCATAAGTTTTTAAAGGACACAAAACGACGAGATATGCATTTTCACCGAAATGGTGTGAAGTTTAGACCAGCGTCAGGGGAGAGAGAATAGGGCCAACCCCCGAAATCGATACTTGTCAATTGTACTTATCATTGGAACTAAAGTTTGTTTTTCTACCTTTACAGGCACATGTGACTAGTGTAACTGGTTATCTGTTTTCAGAAACAGGTGAAAAATTCCACATTTTTCCTCGGGCTATATTCAGTTCAAATAATGTGGGTTTAGTCCTCTAACCCTTTGGTTATTATTAACCTTACCCATGCCCAATCACCTCCCCCATCCTCTTCCGGGATCACCCGAGGCGACCACCTGCGATCACAGGTCGTTGCGGCACATGCCGTCATCGTCGACCACCCTCAGTCGATCGATGGTGGTCTTCTCTCTCGAAAGCATTCCCGTATACGGGGTTGGAGGGCTGGTTTCGGCGCTTTGATGACGATGTTTAGCAAAAAATTAAGCCGCTCGTTCCTGTTCTAATAGTCTCTCCCGTGTGTCGTGTTATACCTTGGAATCTGAGCTAATTTCGGACTTATTTTGGGATTTTTTTCATTTATTCGTGACAGTTTTCAATGTTTTCTTTGTCATGGGAGAGGCTAATGTGATGAAATTAGAAAATAGTTGAAATGAACAGTCTATTAAACTTTGATGAAATAAAAATTCCGTTTTCTGAAGAAATTTTTCGTAATTCGTTTTTTTTCTCGTTCTTTTATTGAGAAAATATTTTTAACGAAAATAATTTTGTGAGATTATCTCATGATTTTTATACCAACTTGGTCACAAGAAAATTTTCATTTTTTCTGTATTTTCTAATGTGGAATAACTCACCCTTTCACTTTTTTTGATTTTTATTTATTAAATTTATTTCATTTTTTAATCTATTCAGGGCTATTTAATTCAAGAAGTTTTGTCAAAAAGGAGCCAGTCAAAAAATTTAGAACAAAGAAATCCGCTGCGTGAAACCTTTTTTGGGCCAAAAAATTGCTAAAAATCAGTTTTTTTTTTGCTGGAAAGATATGCGAATTTGTTCAAAACTCAGCCGTAAAAGGAAACATTCTTTCTTTTTTCCAGAAAAAAAAAGTTAAGACTTTTTTCTTGGGAAAAATTCGCCGTAGAGAATGTTTCAAAAGAATAAAACAAAACACTTGAGCGAGAAAAAATTGGGCTAAATCGAATTAGGAATTCGAAAAATGATGAAAAATCAGCCACAACGCATTTTCAATTCGCGAAGACAATTTCTAATTCTCTTCACCCCTTATTTTCAATTTTTAGGCATTTATCATCTACTATCGACACACTTTTTATTCAATATTTGCTATTTTATATTATTATATTTCGATTAATCTTGCGTTTTTCTAACAAAATTAGGCAAAGGCCATAGGAAACGCTTCTTTCTGTCGCATGCGTGTCTCAAATAGGACTATTTTTTAGAATAGAACACTGTGCTTTTGCAAACTCAACTTTCCACTTTGATGAAAGTTCAAAGCAAGGTTCCAGGTTCGAAAAACGTATTTGCCACGCCCGCTTGACTCTGAGAGAAATTGCCGCTGCGGCTCCGCGATAGTGCCGCTTCGGCGCCTACAGGCGCGGAGCCGCGGCGGAACTAACGTGGAGCCGTAACGGCGATGTGGCAGCCGGTTTGGCTCCGCGATAGTGCCGCAGCGGCTCCGGGGGAGTATCTGATATGAAGTTATATGAGAATTATAATACAACTAGGGGGCCTAAGAACAAAAATACGCAGCTGCGGTCGTAACGTCCTCTATCTGATAGGGACAGAGGTTACCGCCGATTTTGCGCTCAAGGAAATACGAAATGTACCTCAAACTTGAGTCATTGAACCGGCGACCATTTCGTTTTACCACATAGGACAGTACATCGTACTCCACGCGGGTTCGCTGCTGCTTTCTTGCGGAGCCGCTGCGGTACTGTCGCGGCGATGTCGAGGCTCAAGACACGGCAATAGAATCGCCTGATCACGGAGCCGCTGCGGTACTATCGCGGCACCGTCGAGGGTCGCGGTACTTTTCAGGCGCTGACGCGGCGATTTTTCTCAGAGGACACGCCCGTCAACCGCGTGGGCGGACTGTCTTTTTCGGACAGATTTTAATTGATTATTGAGTTTTGTTAATAACGAGAAAACACTATCGGAATTCGTTCTCCAGTAGCCTCTACGTATTGATGTTAATGTTTGCTCCAGTTCAACTTCTCATGAATTTTCATGATTTCACTCTAACTAGGTGATTATATCGAGCAATTTAATTTCATTTGTATGGTCTTGTAATCAGATTGTTTTTGTACCTTAATACACTTTTTAAAAAATTGGGACACGCTGACCCGTGCGTGTTGCGTCGCGGTCCGTGAGCGTCTCGGGCGACGGAATTGCCGGCGACGCGACATCTCTGCAATTAGGAGGGATCAAGTCGATTGACATGTCAGAGAGCACTATTCACTTTTCTGCGAACGTTTTGGGTCACTAACGATAGCCGTTTCCGTGCATAAGATGCTGAAGACTAGCCCACACATTGACGGGCTGTTTGCGTGTGCCGCGCGCGCGACACTCACCGGACCGTGACGCGTACGCACGCGAGTGAGCCGAAAAATCATGTTGACAGAATCTTCATTTTAAGAAAGAAATTCAATACAAAGATACTGTTCCGAATGATTTCGTAAGAATTTTCCCCATTTTCCATTTTCTTATGCATATGGCCAGCGTTTTACAGATTTGCACCCAGCTTTTATTCTGCTTTTTGACCTAAATTGCTATCATTCTTCCTGCAATCTACTCTTATTTTGTGATACTTGGCTTTCATATTGATTATTCTTGCTTTGATTTTTATCGATTCCTCCAAGAACATATCATTATTCAGTTGCCTGTGAGGAGAATTCTGAAAAAAAAACTACATGGAAGACTTTTCTAAGGAAAAAGCACCATTGAAATTTGTTTGTGTCAAAATGTTTTCTATTCGATTTCATATTGCTAGCGTTTAAACAGGCTCAAGCATTTGAAAATTCACTTTGGTGACATCATATGTATATTGGCGTCGTTTATAATTGCCTCGCCGACCGGCGCGGCGAAGTGCAATGCTATAATATCGATCTTGCCGTGCCGCGTGGTCAGTATGATATTCATCATATGTATAGGCGTCGTTTATAATTGCCGCGCCGGTTGGCGAGGCAATTATAAACGACGCCTATACATATGATGTCACCAAAGTGAATTTTCAAATTCTTAAGTCTGTTAAGACGCTGGCAATATGAAACCAGATAAAAAACATTCTGACACAAACGAATTTCAATGGTGCTTTTTCTTTAGAAAAGTCGTCCATGTAGTTTTTTTCAGAATTCTCCTCACAGGCTACTGAATAATGATATGTTCTTGGAGAAATCGATGAAAATTAAAGCAAGAATAATCAATATGAAAGCCAAGTATCACAAAATAAAAATAGATTGCAAGAAGAATGATAGCAATTTAGGTCAAAAAGCAGAATAAAAGCTGGGTGCAAATCTGTAAAACGCTGGCCATATGCATAAGAAAATGGAAAATGGGGAAAATTCTTACGAAATCAATCGGAACAGTAACTTTGTATTGGATTTCTTTCTTAAAATGAAGATTCTGTCAACATGATTTTTTGGCTCACTCGCGTGCGTACGCGTCACGGTCCGGTGAGTGTCGCGCGCGCGGCACACGCAAACAGCCCGTCATTGTGTGGGCTAGTCTTCAGCATCTTATGCACGGAAACGGCTATCGTTAGTGACCCAAAACGTTCGCAGAAAAGTGAATAGTGCTCTCTGACATGTCAATCGACTTGATCCCTCCTAAATGCAGAGATGTCGCGTCGCCGGCAATTTCGTCGCCCGAGACGCTCACGGACCGCGACGCAACACGCACGGGTCAGCGTGTCCCAATTTTTTAAAAAGTGTATTAAGGTACAAAAACAATCTGATTACAAGACCATACAAATGAAATTAAATTGCTCGATATAATCACCTTGTTAGAGTGAAATTATGAAAATTCATGAGAAAAAAGTTGAACTGGAGCAAACATTTGATCAGTAGTGCGTCGTTTATACTTTCGCCGCCGAGGGGCGCGGCGAAGTGCAACTCTATGGCGTCCTTCACACTTTTGCCGCCGAGCGGCGCCGCAAGTGCAATCCGATAATATCGATCACGCGGCGAGGCACGATCGATATAAGGCATCATTAATACTTCCACCGCCGAGCGGCGCCGCAATGTGCAATCCGATAATATTGATCAAGCCGCGCTGCGTGATCAAGATTGAGAGTCGTTTATACTTTCGCCGCCGAGAGGTGCGGCACAGTGCCTTACTGTAATCTTGATCACGCGGCGCGGCACGATGGCTACGATAGGATTGCACTTCGCCGCGTCGCTCGGCGATGGAATTATGAACGACGCCTTTGAAAATTGCACTTCGCCGCTCCGCTCGGCGGCGGAAGTATAAACGACGGCTTAGAGGATTGTAGTTCGCCGCGCAGCATGGCGGCGGAAGTATAAACGATGCCTTATATGATTTCAGTTCATGCAGCTCGACGGCGGAAGTATAAACTACGCCTTATAGGAATGTAGTTCGCCACGCCGCTCGGCAGCGGAAATATTAATGAGGCTTTTATAGAACTACACTACGCTGCGCCGCTCGGCAGCGGAAGTATAAACGACGTCTTATAGAATTTCACTGTGACGCGCAGCTCGGTTGTAGAAGTATAAACGACCCCTAATAACACGATAATCCTCCCAATTCCCCCCGCAATGCATTTATTGCTTGACTTGGAGCGCAATTTCTCATTTGAGCGCGTTGGATACAGTGATTGGAACGAGAAATCCGCAGGAGACATGACTATAGAAGATCCACGATTTTTAATTCGAAACGTTTCAAAAGCACACCAAGTTAGATGCCGCTGTGCACCCGCGCGCGCCTGAATGCTGTGCGCCTAATAGGGGTCTATTTTGATGAAATTATTTGTGTAGGAGGGTATTCCAAATTTATATTTTACTATGTTGCAAGTAATAGTACAAGGAAATAGTGTTCTTATTGGTAGGAGATTGCGGTCTGCAGTTGCGGACAACCGCTCTTGCGACACGCAATGAAACAAAAAGCGTGCCGGGACCATGTGAAATCGTGCTAGGACAACGATTATAATTATTTGCGGCTGATTTCTACAGTAAAAATATGTATGAATCTTTTGAGAATTATAATATTTGAACAGTAATAGAGTTTAGAACGTTTTTTTTTGTCATAAAACCCTATATTTTCCATTCTTAATAGCCATTTTAGGCATTTAAGGGCCACAATAAATCGATTGTGATGAATATCGGAGTGAGATTCTACTATAAATGGTCCTATTATCATCTTAGTGTGAGAAAAAAACGGATGCCGGCCGGGTGGTCGATCGTTCGGGCCAGCAGTATTGAGCTTCCCGGCTTCCTCCCCGCAGGCGAAAACCGTGCACCCTTTGCGCGCGGAGGGCGTGGCCTCGCCAGTCCGACAATCGTTGTCAGGGACAACTATTCAGCTATTGCGAGCCTCATATCAGATTATTCCACTCATATCCCTAGCAGCTATACTCAAGAATACGTCTCTCGCAGGTATATCTATCCATATAATCTTTTAACAACATCATTCTGATTGAATTTAGTAAGAAAATATGAAAAAAATCAATTTGGATTTTTTTCGGAGTTTTTTTTATTGATTTTCATATTAATAATAATGTTTTTTGAGTGTAATAAACACCTCATATTACATTATCAAATGAAACTAAATACCGAAAACTTTGCAGAACATATATCAATTAAAATGGGGATTTATTTTTAAAAAATTAATATCGCCTCCAAAAAGAGTATTTTTTTGTTCAACTTTTTACAGCAAGCAAAGAAGTATGTATCCTCTGTTTCTGGGTATGATTTATTTCCGTTCGTCGCGTGAGTCTGCGTGCGTACGCTGCGTCTCCTTCTCCCTAAAATTTCTCGCTGTCTCTACCCTCGCTCCGCACAAGCGCGCGAGGGAACAGTGTAAATCTGGCGCGGCACCAGAGCATATATACAGATGAAAATTTGAAAAAAATCATTTGTATCGTCCATGTCATTCAGACAGGAAGCCGCATTCAGCAATTGTGCGCGAAGTCATTCGATCGATCGATAGTCATCTTCCTGTTGTTTCCCGCCAAGCAGCGTCGCGGCTTCCTTCTTGAATTACCCAGACCATACAGTTGTAATAGTGAGGGTTCATTAGAAAACTTGGATTTTTTTTGGCTTGTTGATCGAGTCCACAGCTCAAAATTAGTGGCTGCCCTTTCATCACTACGGCGCGCCTGACAGCGGGGATCCACGCCGCCGTAAGCTGTGGATTCGATCAACAAGCTTTTTTTTTACCCTGAAAATTGTAATTTTTTTCTGTGAAAAAAATGTCTACATACTTAGATTAATTGAAAAATGTGAAAAAATACACTTGGGCAATATTTTCGGAGTTTTTTTTTTCATTACGGAAGTTCTTCGACTGATTAAAGCCTTTTTGATAAATTATAACACATAATCAATTGAATATCACCACTTCCGGAATTTCAAATTGTACATTATACATTTCAATTTCATTTTTTTAAATTATTTTTTTCTGAAATGGAAGCGGTGGTTTATAAATTTTTTGCATTGACTGTAAGATGAAAAATTGAAACGTTCTTTTTGAAATAAAAGGTTCGATTTGTAATCGCGCTGTGGAAAGATTCTAGTCAATAGATATTTTACAATATTTTTTTAGGCAATTTCCTCACCATTTTCAAACTTTCTCGTTTAAAATGTATTATTAAACGATCACGCTGAAGTGGGAATTTCACAAATGCTTTTGGTCACTTTCAGAGCAAATTGGAGAATTTCAACCTTGAACGTAAGCTCCGAAAAAGTTTTTCTACTGTTATTGTACTTAGGTGAAGAATTTTGATGTTTACAATCGTACAGTTATGAAAATAAAAATCAATCGAAAAGTGTTTCAATTTTCCCCGAGTTTTTTTATTGTTCTGAAAAAGTTCTAGTCAAATTTGAGGATGCGAAAAAATACATTTGGTTTTTTTTTCAAATTTCCTGGCTGCTCACGGATTAACTGGGATTTTATTGAAAAAAATATATAATTTTCTCAAAAGTGTGCGGTTATATGGAAAGCCGATGTGAAGTTTTTATAAACCATGGGCTCTCAAGAAATGTTTGCTCAGCTTCTTGCAGTGCACAGATTAAAATTATAAACAGATAAAAATTTAAAGTTTTGACTCGTACAGTTGTAATATTTAGTTTTCATCAGAAAGGTTTGGTTTTTTGGAAAAAAATCTGTTTAATTTGAGAAGTAGAAAGACACATTTGGGGTTTTTCGGAGTTTTTTTTTCACTTATTTTATGTCCTTTTCGTAGACTTTCTGGCGTACCTTCGATTTTGGAGCCAAATTCGCTTTCTTCCGCCGCTGGCGTGTGTGGAGCGAGGGGAGAGACAACGAGGAAGTGTGGGGGAGAAGGAGGCGCAGCATGTGCGCACACGCACGCGCCCGACGGAAGTAAACTCTGTTTCAAAATAAAGGACATCATACTTATAACACATTATCAACTGAATTCGAGCACTTGCAGAATTTCAAGTGTTTTTAACGTCATTTTGAAAAATTTTTTAACGCTAAATTTCGTTCCACGGAGGAAATTTGCTTCGAATGTGTATTATGATTTTTTTCTCTTAAGCCAAATTCCATTCATTTTTCAAAGTTTTCTGATCCTCCTTGGCTTACTGTATCTGTTCATGCCGTTTTCTGATAGCATTTTGGTCTTACCTAAATGGGGTTTTTCGTAATATAATCAAAAGAGAAGTTTTTCAACATGCCACTGAGAAGTTCGATTTTATTGGGAAATGCTTTTTGTGAGACTTTTTTGCGGAAAATTTGTAATATAGTAATAATAAGTGGAAAAATCAGCTGTGAATTTGTTTTATTTGTTTTCTGACTTTGCATTGATTTTTCGATATTATATTCGAGCACAGTTGAGACTCAGTGATTAGAGAAATTTCACTTTTTCTTTGCTCGAAATTCAAGTCGACAAGTTTTTGGGTGCTTTGTAGGCTAGATTTACTCTAAAAGTAGCGACTACTGTGCTTCTCCTGGCCAAATTCTGGTCCGTAATCGCGCCTCGACACGCTTTGCGGCCGCACGCGCTCGAGTCGGCCGAGCTTCCAGCGCCAAAGCCGACTCGATATGGCTTATTTATACAGTTTTCTCTAATTTTGTTTAGTTTTCAGTTTCTAAAACCCACCTAGAGTCAACAGATCGGCGGCTGCGGCGCTGGAAGCTCTTCTGACTCGGGAGCGTGCGGCCGCAAAGCCTGTCGAGACGCAATTGCGGACCGGAATTTGGCCCAGAGAAGCGCAGTACCGGGCTCTGAAATATGGCACGGCAGTCATGAATATTCAATTCCCGCTCTCATTTTTGGCGGCTGTACATCACATTAGTCCGAAAAGTGGCCAGTGCTATGCAGGAATTACTTACAGGCTCAGAAACGCTGTTGTACTGACCTTATCGGAACGAAATTCTGGTCTGCAGTTGCGGACAACCGCTGTTGCAGCATGCAGTTATTAGATAATCGTGCTGGAGTCACGAGGTCTCGGCACGATTATCTTCTTCTTCTTATCGGCCACATCAGAGCACGATTATCTTCGCGCTGCGTACTGCAACGGCGGTTTTCTGCAAATGCGGGCCGGAGTTCTGTTTCTATTTTGGACAGTTCTTCATACCGCATGTTGTGTTAAGCAGGGCAATAAGACATTTGAAAAGACTAAGTTGAATTTGAGAATTCAGAATTGTGTGCGTTTCTGCATTTTTATTACATTTTCGCTGATTAATCGATTTTTGTAACGAATTGGGAAGCGTTATTTACCATTTCAAACTCGAAGTTTCGAAGTTTCAGATGGATTTTGAGGCTCCACCACCATTTGCTGGAGCGTTGGAGGAGCCTCCTGATGTCGACTGTGATACGCGATTGACGATAGATGATGATGAAGACGTTAATCTCCCGGAACTTGAGATTCCCACAGATTTGCCGTGTACATCCGCGTCACCGTCTCCTATACATGTTCCTTGTTTGAAGCAAGACTTGAAGAATATTAGGGTGGAGAAGCCACCTGGAACCACGCCTGGGTATAGTTCTGACTGTTCACAGACGAATGGATTGATTGAGGAGGAAGGTATGGCTTGGTATTCTTAGTATTTTCGAGACGACTTGAGAGGCCGAAATAGTTTGCTTCTTACTAGGGAACCTCGCTTGGTGTAACCCCGGATCAGAAAGGTGATACATGTTTTCTAGTCAACTGTGGCACGCCCTCTTCGAATCTGAACTCGGATTTTGCTACGGACATCTGCGAAAAAAAAAGTTATAGCCTGTCAAAGTTCGTATTTCCCGCCTTTTTTCTATCAAAAAACGCGCATTAATGTTTACGGAATCCGGAAACGGACCTCATGCTTGTATTCAGCACCCAAAGCTACCCCACTGACCAAATTTTGGGTGTAGGCACATTTTCCAAACTTTGCACAGACTGACAGCGTTTTGGACTTGCGCGGATTTTCGGTTGGGCGCTTTTTTATACCTCTGAAAGCGTTAAAAAAATGTTGCAGATTTCACTCAAAATTCTTCCAGGTAGGTCATTTGGGGCGCTGGTCACGAAACTGAAAAATTTGGTCTATTTAACGGGTTTTCGGAGCTTTTCGACTTGATTTGTTCAATGCTTCCCTTCGGGGGGAAAATTTGATGGTAAATTGCGACGTTTGCCGAATCCAGGAGTGGTTTGATAGATATGGTTCAAATTGTTGCTTTGGGGGCTATTTGCAGTGCTAAACACGAATCGGCAGTCCGTTTATCGATTTTTGATAGATTACGGTAGCTTATGGTGGGTATACGGTAGCTTGGTCGAAGTCTCAGATTTGGCTCAGAATTTCTTGGTGGGTGTTATTTAGGACGCCGAACACGAATTTGAGGTCCATTTTCTGATTTCCGAAGTATCAAGGTAGGTAAAGCTAGGTAAAAGGCATTATGCCTACCGTAACCTACAGTAACCATAGGTCTAGCGACAAACAGACCCCAGATTCGCGTTCAGCGCCCCTGAATAACCCTCAGTTGGAAGTTTTGAGCCGAATCCGATTTTTTAACACCCTAAAAATTGGCTGACCCTTACCTTTTCACGAAGCTTCAAAACGCTTATAACTTTGCTCAGAGGTGTCCGTAGCAAAATCCGATGTCAGATTTGGAGACAGCGGAGCAGAATTGACCAAAAAACATTCATCATGTTTTAAATGGTGGGATGGGCCATGCGAGCTTCCCTACTCAGGCAGTAACGCCGGTTGAGGGGGCAGGCAATAGCGGCTGACTAAACATTGTACTCGGGCGAGCCCCGGTATTCATTGCCCCCTCAGCCGGTAAATTACTGCCCCTCAGCCCGTATTCACTGCTCCCTCAGCCGGTAAATGGAGGTCCGCTCTGACGGTATTAGTTGCTTATCACGTGAATGATATCGATCTGCAAGAGTAGACAAAGACCTTAGTAGGCTCTCCCTATTCCCCAGCTAGTTCGAGGCTTGGGTTTCATTTCTGAAGCGGCAAGCCTTACCTTGCTTCAAAAGTCATGAACTGGCCCGCCGTCACGTCCCCACGGTCACAACGAACGGTAAGGGGTGAGGGGTCAATGAACCAAATCGTGTGGATGACCACCCGTTCGAATGCCAACACCCGAATCAGCTCGAAGCCCATTTCGCTCGCGCCGTACATGAGCCTGGTTCGCTTTAGTGTCTGCCCGATCAGCCGGTGATATGCTCCGCCATCGATTAATGTCTGCCCGCTCATCCCGTGAAGCCATGCCCCTCAGCCGGTAAAACGCATGCCCGCCCGCTCAGCCTGTAAGACGCTCCGCCTCCAAAATAAGCCTGCCCGCTCAGCCGGTGTTATTATGTGAGTACAGGCCATAAAACGGCCAAATTCTCACCGTCGACTGCGTACCACGCGCTGCGCGACCGCACACGCGTCGGAAGCGAACGAGTTTTGGCCGCCGCTCGGCGGCCGAAACGTCGCGCGGCGGCCAGAACTCGTTCGCTTCCGACGCGCGTGCGGTCGCGCAGCGCGTGGTACGCAGTCGACGGTGAGAAGTTGGCCGTTTTATGGCCTGTAGTTAGTTTTGGTCCAGGGTCAAGCGCGGGGCGTTTCGGAATTTTTCGAAATCGGAGCGACCCCCAACATCGAAATTTGTTTTCCGAAGTCCAAAAGTTCTGCGACCCTCCGGGCACGATTCATTCGTGAAATCGGTGTCTACGGTTTTTTATTTTTATTTTCGTGTCCTTCGGAAAACCAAAATAATCAATATATAGTTCGAGTATCCAAAAAAGGGAAGACCAAAATGGTAGAGAATTATACGGGATTTTCTCGAATCTCTCCCCAGTTTCAAGCAGAGTGTTGCGTAATTTTTCAAAATCGGACCCCCCACCATCAATTTTTTTCCATCAGCCAAAATTTGTACGGCTCCCCCCCCAAGGCGCGATTTCGGGGCAGTTTATATTTGATTACTAAAACTGTCAGACGCCTTAAATTCGTTTAGTAGTCGGGCTCAAACGTCTAAAGCCTGAGAAATGCTGCGATCCTTCCCTTTGGTGACCAAAAATATCGAAAATTTTTGGGATATGTTCACCAAATTTTTCAATTTTGGTCGGAAATTTTAGCGACCCCATCTAAACTTTATTTTCGGGTCAAAAATTTCGCGACCCCCCACCCCCCCCTGCAAACTTTCGAAATCCCGCTTGCCCCTTACCCCCCCCCCTCTTCTTCTGTGGGAATTGGTACTATCGCAGATGCGCGGGGGGGTACTAAGGAAAAACTGACACCAATAAGGTAAGGAGTGGGATGTTGTTTAAGAAAATGAATTTTTTTTATTCTGGTCGAGAGATCGCCGCGTCGAACACAAGTGGCACGCACGCAAGCGAGGAGGTAGTGATGGTATCATTGCCTCCTCGCTTGCGTGCGTGCCACTGGTGTTCGACGCGGCGATCTCTCGACCAGTGATCGATCATATAGCTGCCGCAGGCGTTTGAGGAACTGAGGAAGAACTTCGGAATCAAGCTCAGCAACCCTAAACGACCTTTTCTACGAGCTTTGGGTGATTTTTTAGAACCATAAAAGTGGACTCATGGCTTGAGGTTCTAAAAATATCGAAAGTTGTGGTCACTGCGGCTGCCTTTGCTGCCGACTATGTTTCTGGTTTTGGTCAGGCTAAGTAAACTAATGACCTGTTTCAGACCTGAGAGATGTCCAAACTGCTTCCGATTTCAATCCTACCTCCAAAGATGACGACAGTCGAGCGTCGGCAGATGAGAAGGATGCCAGCGATGACTTGGAGAATGTCCAAACTGCGTCCGACTTCGAGCCTTCCCCTGAGGAGCTGGATCGGGAGGGTCCTGATAGCTCGAAGAGCGAAGACCGCAGCAATCCTGTTGTTCAAGATGAAGCAGACGATTTTGAAGATGATTTTGGCGATTTCGCATGCGTAGATGAAACACAGGGACCAGGTATGTTTGTGGGTTTTGCTAGGAGGACAAGGTCATTTTGTGCCCAGTCAAACATTCGCAAAGTTTAAAGGGCGGGGGGTGTCGGATTCACATCGGCTTTTGTAGAGCTTCATGTTAGGCTTGAGCGGTCGCACTAGCTGTAAAAAATCTCCTTGGAAGCAGAACATACCCCGTTGAGAAATTTCGAAACCCCGTTTGACTCTGCCTCTTGTTAACCAAAATTTTGAAAAAAAAGACAAATTTTCGCAATCCCCATCCCTCTTCGACGAAAACTAAACTTTGATCTTAGCCGAAAGGCCGAGAAGCGATAAACAGACATCGAATTTGTATCCATCACACCGAATAACCTCTGAATAGAAAATTGATAGAAATCTGATAGCCTACTGAAACTACTGTATACCTACCGTAATCTACTGCTAGATGTCTGAAACGAAGAAACGGACCTCAGATTCGTGTTAGGCATTCTAAATCAGGGTCAAGCGGGCTTGCGAAATTCTGCAATGGGGGTGGGGGGTCGCAAACATTTTCACTCGACATTGAAGGTTAGGGGGGATCGCAAAAGTTTCAGACCAAAAATGAAAAGTTGTCGAAGATATCCCGAAAATTCTCGATATTTTTGGTTCCCAAAGGGAAGGATCAAAGCAGTGCTCAGGTTTTAGACGCTTGAGCCCGACTACTTAACGAGTTTTCGGCGTTTGGCAATTTTACCAGGTTGTCCAATAATTCTTGTCCAAAAAAATTCACCATTTTTAATTTTTTTCAACTTTATTGAAAAACAAGTCTAATCAACAATATAATCACCACAGTTATCCACAACAGTGGCCCATCGATTGGGCAGGCCGCCGATGCCCTTCGCCCGGAACTCCGTGGGCTGCGACTCGAAGGCAACCGTCTCCCAGCCGAGCGTCGCCAACTTCTGCTGGGTCTCCTTCGCCACGTGGGGGCGCGCGTTGTCGTGCAGCAGGTGGACCGAGGCCCGTCGGGGGCGCTTTTATCGGATGGAGGCGCCTAGTTTCTCGAGATGATTGGTGTAGATGGAGGCGGTGACCGTTCTGCCTTGCGGGAGCAGCCCAAAAGGACAGTAAGCCCTTGGTGTCCCACCAGCAGCAGAGCATGATCTTCAGCGGGTGCAGGTCGGCTTTCGGCGTCATCGGCGGCTCTTCTCCGCGCGGGATCCAGACGGCACGGCGGGCGACGTTGTCGTAGAGGACCCAGCTCTCATCCCCAGTGACCAGGTCCTCGAGAAACTCCTTGCGATGCGGACGAAGGAGGAGGGACTGGCAGACGGCCACGCGGCTCTGCTTGTTGGCTTCCGTCAGACGGTGGGGGATCCAACGGGCCAGAACTTTGTGGTAGCCGAGCAAGTTGAGTCGATTGTGGATGGTGGACTTGCTGCAGCCGAGCGTCGTCGCCAGTTCACGAGTGGTGGCTTCCGGCTTCTCCCTGATACAGCGACGGACTTCGTCATCATCCACCGTAGAAGGCCTCCCGCTGTGCTCCCTGTCCTCGAGGCTCGTGTCGCCGCTCTCGAAACGATTGAACCAGCGGCTGACTGTGCGTTGGGACACTGCATCCTCCTTGCAAGCTCTGCAGATGTTGGCGACCGCGGTGCCCGTGTCGTTGCCCAGCAGCCACTCGTAGTACACGAACGTACGAATTCGACCTTGGTCCATTTTAGCTTGTACTGGTAGCTAGACGCGGCGACTGCGCCTTATATACCCCTAGCGTAGAACTTTGGAGAACCTTCTAGAAGGTTCTTACACTTGCCTGATATTATAACACTTCTAAGGAAAATTATAGAATTTTGAAAATTTTCGGACAGGAATTATTGGACGGCCTGGTACTAATCAAATATATTGATTATTTTGGTTTTCCCAACGACCCGGATATTCAAAAAACTGTGTACTCCGATTTCACGAATAAATTGTTCCTCGGGGGATTCCAAAAATCTAGGATTTTGGAAGAAATTGATGGTGGTGGGCCGCAAACACTAAATAAATCCCTGAAAAATGGGAAAGCCGACAACTACTGAATGGAGAAAAGTTCTTAGGAGAGAATTCCCTTTATTTTCTCCGAAAAATTTACGAGCCTCCTTCTCCCCTAAATTTTCTTTTTTTTAGAATTATCGAAAAATTCCGCGATCTTCTGTTGCGCAGAGCCAACCTTGCTGAAGCGTGTGTGTAATGGTAAACGGGCGGTGAAGGGGTCGTAAGAATGTTACAAAAAGAATTTGGGAAATTGGAAAATTTTTGGAGCGAAAAAGTTCCATTTTGAGACGTGGTTGGCAGTCAGGTTTCAGCGGGGTTGTTGGGGGGGGGGGGATTTGGAATTTTGAAAGAATTTTTGGATGAAAAAAAGAAAATTTCCTCGCAAATTTGGGAGAGGGATCGTCAACATTTCGAACAAAATTTCCACGTAGGAAGGGGGGTTCATGGAAGTTTTGGATTTTCTCGAGATTGTGGGTGAGTGAAGGGGGTCGTAGCTACGTCGAGATCGGTCACAACGCCCTGCTGGGCCCTGTTCGTAATATATCCAATTGTTTGATCGCTAGCAGGCTCACTACTGCAAAGGCTGTTACGTCAAGAACAGGGATGGGCGGAATTTTTCTCAAAAACAGTGATCAGAAGCCCCAGATTAATAGAACATGGAATGCAAGAATTTTTAGAAGATTTTGAGCTGTGTGGCAAGTTTTTTTTTGTATTTTTAATGGTTTTCTCGTCTTTCTCAGGCGATTCGCGGCCCCGAGCCGTACCGAACAGGAATCGAAGCCGCCTGACAGTTCGGCTCGTTCTTCTAATCTTCGGGCCACTGCTGTTGCTGTTCGGGCCAATTGGAGGAGCCCGGACAGCAACAGCAGTGACCTGAAAAACAACAGCAGTTGCCCGGACAGCAACAGGAGCCGACTAGCATTTTGGGAGAACGAGCCGAACTGTCAGGCGGCTCGGGGCCGATAATCGCCTGAGTCTGTTGGACAGAAAAAAAACTGAAGCAGTTCAGACTTTGCTTAGTGCAATGCTTTAGGTTCTTCAAGCGATGCCTCGTCTCTCCGACAGGATGATGGCGATAGTTCCGATGTGTTGAAGCGATCTGACTCTATACGGAACTCGGTAGGTTCGAATCTCCCTCATCTGACCATAGTATTCGTACAGTTGAAGTCGCAGTTTTGCAGGCTGTATGTATCGAGGCAACCCGAGGCGAGGTTAGTGAAGGTTGGAGCGCGTTTGACCGATCTGATTCCGTGAAGGAAACAGTAAGTTGACTGGTCTGTATTGGCAGCTCAGTGCAGAATGGGTTCTGTGCATAGCCATAAAACAAACTACTCCCCCCCCCTCCCACACACCCAATAGGGTTAAAATGGGATGTGTAATATTTCAACGGTCGGTGAAGGGGAGTCATGAAAATACTAGCCAAAAATAAGGGTTTCGTCCAGGGTCCGTTCGGATTTTCGGCCTAAAAACCATTATTTCTGGGAAGGGGTCGTGTAAATTCCAGAAAAAGTTTGCTCACAGTGGGGAGGGGTCGTAGCTCCTTTGATGTCTTGTAGCTGGCAGTGGCTCGTAGTGCACCCGAACACACAATGGTTTTGAAAATGATCGTCCCGTTCTGTTACAGGAACGACCTTCCTTCCGACGTACGACGAGCAGGGTCCCTTTGTTGGACTTTAGGGAAGCTACGACCCGCCGCCTTCTTTGGTGATCAAAAATTCAGGAAAATGCTACTTAGTTACGATTCCTTCCCTGAACTTTCAATTTTGTCTCGAGTTTCCCACCATCTTCCATTGAATTTCTTTTTTTTGACCGAAAATCCTTGCGAGCCCTGTCACTACCCTTGTGACGCAAAAACCCTGCATCAACCTGATGGGTGATGGCGATTTTGGTGTGGTGTTGAGGGGATCTGATATCCTACGCAAAGCTTGATTTCTAGACAATCCAGATGACCTTTTACGACCCTCTTTATGTTGCATCGCACGACCCTTTACTTTGAAGGCAGTGTTCACGATGAAAAATGTGTTTCAGTTTCCACTAGAAATGGGTAAAGGAGTGGTACACTGTAACGATGACGTCAAAAGAACGTATGAAAACGTGACAGGAAAGGCTCCAAAAGAGCCCGAAGTTGCCATTTTGAGCGCAAGGGAAACCCCAAAGGCGCGATGCCCGCACTCCGACTTGAACAAAGGAAAGCTCGAGATCGTGAGATGAGCGATGGTTTCCGATCAATAGCCTCGTTCTTCCCTTCATTCTCAACTTCTCTCTTTACTCTGGTCAGCTCGCATACATCGGCTGCACATGATGGAAGTTACAAGCCTCGGACAACTCGTCCAGCATGCTTCCCTAGCTCTATTTTCGAGGAACCATAACTCCGTTTCAAGAAGGTCCTGTTCAATTCCATGGACATCATTGGAATCAGCATGGGACCGTTTTCAAGATAGACGGAAAAACAGAAAAACGATTCTTATCGTGAACACTGCTTTTGAGAATTCTTGTCTAGGGTCCCAGTTGACCACGAGGTGGTTGCGATTGCTTGTAGTTGACCCCCCCTCGTTGTGCTGGGCCGCGACCACCAGGGTCAAGCGGGGCGTTGCGTAATTTTCGAAATAGGAGCGACCCCCCACCACAAAATTTTTTCCAAAATCCAAAATTCTCGCGACCCTCCCTTCTCCGAGGCGCTGTTTCTGGGAAGTTCATATTCGATCACTACATTTGTCAGACCCCTGAAGTTTGTTCAGTAGTAGGGCTCAAGTGTCTGAAAAAAAAAGTCGCACGTTCTCATCACCCGGATGTTATCATGGTTCAAGAAACCAAGCTCTCTCCATCTACCACTTATCCCCAACCTAACATTCCGGGCTACACCGCCTATCACATGCCAAGGACAGCTCTTGGGGGCGGAGTGTCTACTTTCGTTCAATCTGCCTTACCTTCTCATATTATCCCTAATACTCCTAAGGACGGTACTCTCGAGTACATTCCTGTCCACCTCCCCCTCAAAACCCCTTTATCTCTATTTAACATCTATATTCCTCCTATATCATCTTGTCCCCCTCTTATAATCCTATTCCTCCTTAAGCAGTTGTACGACTGCTCACTCTCCCCTTCAGCTGTCTTTGCGGGTGACTTCAATGCACACACTTTCTGTTCCGCTCTTGATTCTGACGCCAGAGGGGAAGATGTCGAAGAATGGGCTGAGGAGTGTGACCTGGTTATCCTCAATGATGACCAGCCCACTCGTCTCCCTGCCAACGGCCGACCTTCTAGCCCAGACATCTCTCTTGTGTCATCCAATCTCTCTAATGCTTGCACGTGGTCCACATCCACAACTCTCTCCAGTGATCACATTCCCGTCTTTGTCTATATTGATCTCTCTGACTCTCTTGCCCCTTACTCTGGTTTTCGTCATCGTACTTATCTTAATTTAGGCCTAGCAGACTGGACCCTGTTCAGAGATGTTGCACTTCGCCATGCGGTCGACTACCCATGGAATGGTGATGTTCATCAGAAAGAGCGCCATCTAACAAGTGCCATTCGCAAGGCCATGAAAGCTGCAATTCCTGAGGGTCGTGTCAAGACCTTTTTTCCAAATGTCAGCAGGGAAATACTGCAGAAGATAAGAACCAGAGATGAGAAGAGAGCCGCAGACCATCTAGACCCGGACATAGCTGTGCTGGATAACGAGATCAAGCAGGATCTGGATAAGAACAAGAAGGAATGCTGGGAGAAGTTCACTGAAAAGCTGAATTTCAAGGCTGACGGAACTACGACGTGGAAAGTGTTGAGGAAAATTTCCGGCAAGTCCGCTCCTCGATGAGCTCCGCTATTGAGTTCGAGGAGAACGTCTTCAAATCAGGGAAAGCGGCTGCTTATGCGCTCGGCAAGAACTTCTTCATCACACGTGCCAAGCGAGGCGTGCAGAACAGAGTCACGGTTAGAGAACTGAGCCGGTTGCCGCTCATGAACGCTTCTGAGGCCTTTACTCTCACGCAAGTAGAGAAGGCTATCGAGGAAATGCGGAATTCGAAGGCTATCGGACCTGATGGTATCTCCCCAGCCATCCTGAAGAAGCTTCCCACGGAACTTCTACCGATGCTTGCAGATATCATTAACACTTCTTTCCGGACCTGCACTCTACCCCAAGCTTGGAAGACAGCCAATGTGATACCGTTGCCAAAGCCAGGCAAGTCCCAAAGCACGGCAAAGGGCTTTCGACCAATAAGCCTGTTATCGCCCGTCGCTAAATTAGCTGAAAAGTTGATCGTGACGGACCTGGCTGATCAAAATGAGCGACAGCAGCATCAGCATGGGTTCAGGAAACTTCACTCCACTACTACAGCTCTATTAGAGATCGTGAGCTTTGCGGTCGATGGGTTCAACATGAGAAAGCCCCTGAGAACGGTGGCCGTCGCCCTCGACCTGAGCAAAGCGTTTGACTCTGTTAACTTGGGACTGCTGTCCGAGAAACTGCTCAAGTCGTCGCTACCATCATGGCAGAAGCGATGGATTGCAGCGTTCACTAAGGGCCGCCGTGCTAAGGTTCTGTTCCAGAATCATGTATCCGATAGCATTCCAATAGCAGCCGGTGTTCCGCAAGGCGGAGTGTTGTCCCCTGCCCTATTCAGCCTGTATCTTGAGGACATTCCCGAGCCTTCCAATGATGTAAGGATTGTTATGTATGCCGACGACATCACCATCATGTGCCAGGATCGTGACCTGCAGATAGCCGCTAACAAGATCAGCGCCTATCTCGTCGAGTTGAAGCTCTTCCTCGATAAAATGATGCTCACAGTCTCTGCCGCAAAATCCTCTGTTTCAGTGTTCACAACGAACACCAAGGAACACAGTGCCCATCCAGATGTCAAATGGGATGGTGACCTGTTGCCAGCAGCAAAATTCCCCAAGCTGCTTGGCCTTATTCTTGATCCATCACTGAAGTTCCACAAAAACGCGGAACAGAAACAAACAGTCGTCAAGGCTAGACTTAATATCTTGAGAGCTCTCGGAGGAACATCATGGGGAAGCAGCCGAGAGACTATATTGAGAACCTACAGAGCAATACTTCAGCCGGCTCTGGAATATGCGGCACCAGTGTGGCAGCACCTGGTGTCTGACAGCTCCTGGAATAAGCTGCAGCGTGTACAGAATGCTGCGCTTAGAATTGCTACCGGTTGTGCAAGGAGCTCCCGGTGGAGCATCTTCACGCGGAGGCCTGCATATTGCCGGTCAAGGAGCATTGTGAACTCCAGGCACAGCAGATGTATATTAATGTTCTGAGGCAGCCGAATCATCCGTCAAAGAGAATCATGAAGCCCATAAGAGAGGTCGATTAGGACGCCGTTCGCCGATGCTCCTCATAAAGTTGATGTACAGAGATGGGCCGACTCCAACATGGAAAGGCTTCGTCTTCTGCGTGAGGAGCACACGCAATTTGTTCGAGGATATCTAGCAAAGGCGGCTGTGAACCCTATCTTGGGAACGGTGCCGCCTCGGGTTTGCGAGTCCGAGTCTCAACTCGGCAGACGAGCCAGATGTGCTCTTGCATCGCTGCGCTGTGGTCACTCTATTCTGCTCATGTCTTACGTCAACAAGATCGACAGCAGCCGACCAGACGCATGCCCGGACTGTGGTGCTCCCGGACACGACACGGCGCACTTGTTCATGTGCCCGAAGAGACCTACCTCCTTAACAACAATGGACCTTTGGACGAATCCTGTGAAGGCCGCCCAGTTCCTCAACCTATGACAAAAACCACTTTGAGGCTGCAGAAGAAGAAGAAGAAGTGTCTGAAACCTGAGCAACGCTACAACCCTTCCATTTGGTGACCAAAAATATCGAGAGTTCTTGGGATATCTTCACCAAATTTTCTCTTTTGGTCCGAAATTTTTGCGAACCCTTCTTAACCTTCATTTTCGGGCCAGCATTTTTGCGACCCCCCCTTCCTACTCCCGTTGCGACATTTTGCAACCCAGCTTGACCCTGTTCGGGTCAGTGATGATATCGGGGACCTCTTAAAGGTCAGGTCAACCGGTTTGGGTAATTTCTTAACTGGTGTGAGGGGTCGTAGAATTCTGGTGTCTATAAATGAGAATTTCGGGTGGGTATCTTAAGAATTCTTGCCAGGGGTTCCAGTCAACCATGAGGTGGCTGCGATTGCTTGTAGTTGACCACCCGCATTCGTTGCAGGGCAGGGTCAAGCAAGGGGTTTGCGTAATTTTTCGAAATCTGAGCAACTCTCCCACCGTAATTTTTTTCAAAATCCAGAATTTTTGCGACCATTCCCCCTCCGGGGCGCGGTTTCTGGGCAGTTTATATTTGATTACTGAAACTGTCTGAAAAATCGTTCAGTAGTCGGGGTTAAGCATCTAAAACGTGAGCAATGCTACGATACTTTCCTTTGGTGACCAAAAATATCGAGAATTTGGGGATGTCTTCACCGAATTTTCATTTTTATCCGAAATGTTTGCGACACCCCTCTCCACCCCCGTTGCTAAATTTCGCAATCCCGCTCCGCCGTAAGGCGTTCCGATTAGGGCTTGACTAGCTGCTGGCTGCTTGCTCTTCCACTTGCACGGATGATTTATGTTATAGGCTTCATCCTTCGACACAGCCCAACAGGAAGACTCTGAAGGATGGAATGCTTTTAGTCCAAGTATTGATGCTGAAAAGGGTGCGTTTTTTGGGTCCTTATTTCACCATTCTGCCATGTGTGATATTTTACGCTTTTTTTTGTAAGGTGAGGACTGGGCGGCGGATTTTGGAGAGTTTGGGGAGACTTCCTCGAGGAGGGAAAGTGCAGAGGATATACCCGCCGCCGATGTAAACACTCCGTGTTCCGAAATTGTGAGTTGGCTTTGAGTTGTTTTACGGGTTTGAGACCTTTATAGTCGATTGATTACCCTGTGCATAGGTGTGTTGTCCGGTCTTGGACGAGTTGTATGACTCCATGGAGTTGTGGAATGTCGATAGTCAAGTTGGAGGCGATGAAGTGACGATCGAACATTTTTTAATTGAAGATGTCCTGAAAAGTGTCGATTTTTCTTCTTTCAGGCTTATAGCATCACAGAACTGCTTGATTCGGATGTTTCGGCGAAAAGTGGGAGGGATGGCAAGCTCTGCTGGGAAAGGTTCGTGACCAACGGTCTGACAAAGGGGGAGGGGGGTCACAAAGCTGTGTGTAAAAGTAGAGAATCTTGAACGACCAGAGTTTTTTTTTCGTGAAGATCTGCAGGGTCAAAAAGGGTAGGTTCACTCCCCCAAAGACTTTGGAGGGGGGGTCTTAGGACATTTTCTATGAAGTTTGCAGAGTCATGTGGGGTTGTCACAAGAGACGGCATGTGTGTATGGGGGGATGGGCAGATTTTGGAACTGTATTTGATATTGGGGGGGGGTAGTCTAAAAACTCATATGCCCACTCAGGGGTCCCACTTCTTTGGTGAAAATCAAGGATGGTCTACATACTGTGCGTCTCTGGGTTAAATTTCGGTCCGCAATTGCGTCTCGACACGCCTTGCGGCCGCATGCGCTCGAGTCAGTCGGGTTTCCAGCGCCAAAGCCGACTCGATGTGGCTTTTTTATGCAATTTTCTCCAATTTTTCTTAGTTTCCAGTTTCCAAAACCCACCTAGAGTCAGCAGATTGGCGGCTGCGGCGCTGAAAGCACTTCCGACTTGGGAGCGTGATGCCGTAAAGCGTGTCGAGGCGCAATTGCGGACAGGAGCTTAGCCCAGATAAGCATAGTACATGTTAGAATTCATAAAAATCCCAGGTGTCCGACATGTGGTCAAAAATCTGAGGGAGGCTTCCATCACTACCCCATTATCGGATACAGTTCCCAATTTTTTTCTTAATGTCGGAAGTTGGAACGTCGAAAGCCATCGGACATCGGGAAATTGGGGAAAGTGTAGTCTTGGGTATTCTCGGTTCTCCCGTCCTTTCGAACGTTTTTCAGGAATTGAAAAGCCAAAAAAGTATCATGGTTTGGACTTCAGCTGACCCCTGGTGGGAGGTCGTAGCGTTTTTTTTGTCTAAGACTTGAAATTTGAAAGATTGTGAAATTTTCCTGCTAAAAATAAAAATTTTGGGTGGCAAAATCTTGATTGGCATAATTTGAAACAAAAATTGACCACCTTCAAAAATTTTATCCCTAAATTTTACAAATTCAGCTCTAACAGAATTATTCTCGGAAATTCTTTATTACTGTGAGACCGCAGTTCACCAATGATAGAGCAACGACACTTCACACTGATTGTCTTGTGAGACATGGTGTGGGCTGTAAGAATACTGGATTTAGGGAGTTGTAAAATATTTTTCTAGAAAAAAATGAAAATGCGAGTCATGGCTGGCTCAGTTCCAAGTTTGCCATTAATCGATAAGGGAATGAGCTGATTTTTTCTCTCTGTGTTACTGTTTTTCTGTTTAATCTTTTTGTGCTCCGAAATTCACAATAATTTGTCGTAGATTATGGCGGAGTTTCCGCATAGGCGCACCAAAATGCTCTAGTCGACGACATGCTTCACAATCTTGTCTAAATTCTGAAACAAGCACCTGAAACTTCAGGAACGGTAAGTTTTCCCCCCACACTCACAACACCTTTACATTTAAAGTACTCTCTATAGATACGCGTAAAATTCACACGAAAAATTGAAAGAAGCAGAAAAAAACATAGCCCAGCAAGAAGTATCAATTGTTTCTTTATCGATTAATGGCAAACTTGGAACTGAGCTAGCCATGGCGACCAGAGACAGGGCGCAACGAGGGTGGGTGGGGGTCGTCAAATTCCTGGCCCAAAAATATAATGTGTAAATAGATTTCAGAGGGGTCGTAAATGTTTTAGACAAAATTTTCCCTTTGGAAAAAAAGGGGGGGGTCGTAAAAAATCTTGAACGTGTTTTTTTGAGAAGTTTGTTCCGCTAAGAGGAGGGGTCGTAGTTCTGTTGAGACTGGTCGCAGCGCCTCATTGGACCCTGGTGGCGACAGAAGTGGACTGTAAATGGTCTATATATTCATTTTGCCAGGGGATAATGCGCGTAAAGTCTATAGGAGGAGTCGAGTGAGGTGGGGGGGGGGGTGCCTTAAGATTCTTAGGAAATTCATGTTCTGGTGTGGGAAGGGATTCTGCCGTTCTCGGAGCCAAATTCCGGTACACAATTGCGGACTACGGTTGCTGCATCACGTGACACGATATAATAGTGTTGGAAGGAAGGTGAATCGTGCCAGGACCGCGATTCACCTTTTTCTCAGCACAAATATCATCGTGTCACGTGATGCAACAGCCGTAGTCCGCAAATGCGAACAGGAATTCGGCTCCGAAAACGACAGAATCCCTCCCCCCACAATAACAAGATTTTCCCAAGAGGCTTAAGGCACCCCCTCCCCCACCTCACTCGTTTCCTCCTATTCATAGACTTTACGCGCATTATTCCCTGGCAAAATGTTCATTTCCTTTCCATCTGTTACTATTTCAGAGGTTTTGATCTATGGCTGGCGCTTCGAATCGTTGAGGATGCTTTGGCTCTGAAATTTGAATGGAAAGGATCGCAACATGCTTCGCAGCTGTTCAAGACTCTGCGTGTTGATCCGGTGGGTTGTGTGGAGAGTTCTATTCCTTTTTCGGGTGCTATAGCCCCGGGGGGGGTGCACAATGACATCGCACTTGGTCACGTCCATTTCCCGTGCCCGCAGCGATTCCGACGGTCACGCCTGCAATTTGGTTTAAACTTCGAAACCCTAAGTTTGTAGAAGAATCCTCAGGAGAGCTGCAGCCAGCCAGCACCTCTCCCATGACAAAAACCCTCTCCGCGGAGGGATTGACGTCGGTTTGCACGGAGGTGATCTTCTTTCCTCCACCACACTGCCACGGCACGAACGTACGACATCTCGGCATGCCCGGTTTGAGCCCTGCAGTCCTGAAGAGACTGCCCAGTGAACTACTGCCCTTTATTGCTGACGTCATAAATACATCGTTTCGTACCTGTATTTTACCCCAAAATTGGAAAGTGGCTCGTGTTATTCCACTGCCGAAGCCGGGAAAGTCACCATCCACGGCTAAAGGGTACCGGCCGATCAGTCTGCTCTCACCCATCGCCAAAATTGCCGAAAAACTGGTTGTGGAGGAGCTTGCCGAGCATAACAGCCAACAGCAGCACCAACATGGTTTCCGTAAATTACATTCCACCACTACGGCCTTGTTGGAAATTGTGAGCTATGTGCTGGACGGCTTCAATGCCATCAAACCCCAACGTACTGTTGGTGTGGCCCTCGACTTAACAAAGGCATTTGACACTGTCAATCTAGGCCTACTATCAGAGAGTCTGTTGAAGTCTACCATCAAGCCATGGCAGAAGCGGTGGATAACTGCCTTCACTAAAGGACGTCGGGCAAATGTGCTATTCCAGGGACATGTTTCCAATAGCATCCCCATCGCCGCTGGTGTCCCTCAAGGAGGAGTTTTATCGCCTGCACTTTTCAGTTTATATCTAGAAGATCTGCCCGTTCCCCCTCAAGACATCAAGGTCGTTGCATTCGCGGATGATATTACTATTCTGTGCCGAGATCGCGACATTAAGGTAGCCACCAGTAAGATCAATGACTACTTGATCGAGTTGAAATGTTTCTTCGATCGCAAAATGCTCACAGTCTCTGCCCCCAAATCGTCCGTCACCGTCTTTTCCACTGATAATGCAGAGCACAGTGCCCATCCCATGGTGAAATGGGACGAAACTCAATTGCAGGCCACCCGATTCCCCAAGCTGCTTGGACTCGTGTTGGATCCTTCGTTGAAGTTTCATAAGAACACTGAGCAGAAGCAAGCCACAGTGAAAACAAGACTCAACGACCTGCGTGCTCTCGGTGGAACGTCCTGGGGATGCAATAAAGAAACGATCCTGACCACGTATAAGGCTATTGTGCAACCCGCCTTGGAGTATGCTGCGCCAGTCTGGCAGCACATCGTGTCGGACACCTCTTGGTCCAAGCTGCAGCGCGTCCAAAATTGTGCTCTGCGAATTGCAACAGGCTGTTCCAAAAGCTCTCCAATAGAGCACTTACATGCCGAAGCTCGCATATTGCCAGTTAGAGACCACTGCCAACTCCAGGCGCAACAAATGTACATTAACATCGTGAAGCAGCCGAATCATCCTTCGCGAAGAGTACTAAACCCGGTGAGAGAGAGATGTATCAGAAAGCCTTTCGCCGATGCTCCGTCGAAAGTAGATGTGCAGAGATGGACCGAAGCATAACAAGAACGCCTCCGTCTCTTGCGCGCGGAGCATACCCGACTCGTGAAGGAACACTTGAGCAGAGTTGCCATAAACTCCATCCTGGGAGTCGCACCTCCAAAAGTCAGCGAGACAGAGATGGAACTTGGCAGGCGTGCCAGGTGCACCCTTGCATCGTTACGCTGTGGACACTCTCCCATGCTTATGTCATATTTGCATAGGATTGATAACAGCAAACCTGAAGGGTGCCCTGATTGCGGAAGTCAAGGGCATACTACTGCGCACCTGTTCAATTGCCCGAAGAGACCGACTACATTAACGACAATGGATCTGTGGACGAACCCTACGCTAGTGGCCGAGTTTTTGAACCTATGATAGAACCCCTCTCTGTGGCTGCAAAGAAGAAGAAGAAGAAGAAACCCTAAGTTTCCCTTCCCTTACAAAATTTTATTAGGAGATTCATTGCGGCACGTATAAAATGGGCGTGGCTCAGTGTGATGCAATTGTTTCCCCCCCTAGTTTTCGGTAGCACTTTTTCACTACAAGAATCGGGAGGGATTTTTTTTTTAGAATTTCAAAATAGTTTTTCATGGAAAACTCTGATATGGTCATTGCATAGTCGAGCGGCAAAAGTCGCGCCGCCTCGCAGCTTCGTGCGCCCTTTATTCCCCATCATTGCTGAGCGACTTTTGTCGCCAAACTGCGCTTAGGATTTTACGGTTGAGTGCTCACCTATTGTGAACGCACTTGAATTTAAACGATTTTGTCGTTTTCACAGCCTTGTAACTGCTAGAGGCAATTTTTTGTACGTAGGTGTGTTTAGAAAGCGATTGGAAGAGGTTCTCTGCCTCCACTTTCAACCTCAACAGTGCTGGAGCCGACACCATTCACTGCGAATGGCACAACGTTAGTTTTGAGTTGTTTTTACACCTTTTATTATCCCCTATTGGGACCTGGTTACCAAAATTAGGCTCACGCTGTGATGATCACAGAGGGGGCCGCAGTGTGTGAAAACTAGTAGTAATGTATCTACGAAATCATAAAAAAATCTATGATTTTTCATCAGTTTGAAGATCACACTCACGACCGACCTGGGGCTCGCACAAGTTTCCAACCGGAGAGGGGGGGGGGGCGCACTTCTCACTCACCGATCACAGCGCCATGCCTTACCCTGCTGGTTACTGCTTAGGGTGTGAAAAAGGCCAATTTCATCAAGGCTCTCCGGGAGTGTGATTGGGGACAAGAGTTTGACGATTTTCCCAGACCTCCCTCCACCTCCCCCCTGTGGAGCTCCATATCCCGCACCTAACCCTGTCTGGCTGGGGTAAGCGCAGTTGTGGAATTTCTCAACGGTTGGTGAGGGGGTCGTAGAAATTCCGACCCAAATGTGACAGTTTTGGGTGAGGATCGGAGGATTTCCGGCTGAAAAAACGAGATTTTAGAGAGTTGCGTCGTAAAAATATCCGAAAATCCTGGTCATCGCCAGGAAGGGATATCAGCGGCTCTTTCCACTCTGCATTAGGAGTTGGCGCTTACGGTCACCTGAATGTAACAAAATCGGGTGTTATCGAAAACGCTAAATTTTCTGGAGACTTTTGAGACCGACTAATTCTATTATGTTAGCAGAGGTGTTTATCTCATGTTTTTGTGGCAAGTTGCTATGGTTACTTATTCATGGGTGAAATTGCGGTGGTTTAGTCTTAACGAAGTCATGTTACTCATTAGTAACCGGCTATGACAATAGTGTTGAGAGTTTCAGATTGATGAAGAAAAAAACATGATTCTGCAGGGCCAGTGTGAACTTGAGCGAAATAATTTTAGGTTGAAGCGGAAGTTTCCCGCCATTTGATTTCGACGATTAACGAACCTTTCAGCGTTGGTCCTTCGGCTAAGTGCAGATTCACCGATCGGAAGCGCAATATTTTTCTATCTAACGCTGCCTTCCACTTGGGCCAAGGCCTGCTGTTGCGAAATATATGCTATATTTGAGTGTTTCAGTAGTCAGCAGCTTTGAGTGCTTCTATTTACTTCGAGGTAAACCACCAAGTCCGACAGGTTTGACAGGATATTTAAGCTACATTAGAACTGGATGATAGCGTTTGCGTAAAATTTCGACGAAGCGTGATTATTGATTTTTAGCGGATTTTGTGATTTTTCAACTTCGGTCTTTTCTCGCTTATCCCAGGAGATTTGGCCTTGAAGCTTCAGAGTAAGTATAATGGACAAGTTCCCACTCAATAGTGTTTTTTCTTCAATTATCGATATTTTTTTCAAAAATCGATTAAATTGGCGAAAATCGAATTTCCAAAAAAACCATCGATAATGGGCGAAAAAATACTATTGAGTGGGGACTCCGCCAACATACTCAACTTTGAAGCTTTGAAGCCAAAACTTCTCGGATAAGTCAGAAAAGATCGCAGTTGTAAAACCACAAAATCCGCTAAAAGTCGATAATTACGCTCCGTCGATAATTATCTCCGCAAACGCTCTAATGTGGCTCAAATATACTGGTGACTCTGGCAGGTTTGGTTATTTACCAAAAAGTAGGCAGAAGCACTGAAAGATCCTCAGAACTGAAGATTACCACTGAATTGTAGCATATAATTCGCAAATGAGCGAGTGGCCCAAGTGGAAGGCAGCGTCGGATAGGAAAGAATTTGTGCTTTCAATCGGTTTATCGCAGTCGACCGAAGGGCCAACACTGAAAGGTTAAAAAATCGTCAAAGTCAAGTGGTGGGAGAGTTTTGCGGCAACCTAGTATTTTCAAAATTTTCAGCGGTTGCATTTTGGCTAAGTGTGATTTACCGTTTGAGAGTGTCATTTTCCTCTGTCTAGAGCATGGTTCTGAAATTTCTTGCTGAAATTTCTTGGAGATGTTCAGTAGTGGGTATGTTAACAGCAGCGCAGGGTAAAAACCTTCTTTTTAAGGACGTATAGTTAGGTCCGTTGCCTGTCTCCTCAAGACAAAGCATTTAAATCTCACCCGCGACTGGAGAGGGCGGCCTCGTGCGCTGGCTCGCTGATCGATTGAGGCCGAGAGAAATGCGCAGCTGATCAGCTTACCATACAGCCAGCCGCGGGTGAAATTTAAACCGCCCGCGTCGGTTGCGGGTGAGACTTCAATGCTTTTTCTTGAGGAAACAAGGCACGGACCTAGCTGTAGAAGTAGATGAAAATAGCGAGGAGGACCCGCAAAGCCCTTTTAATTTTCCGAGTAATGAAAACCTTTGAAAATCCCTTCTGCCATGGTTTGGCGCTGGGTGTGGAGCTCTTTAGAGGGGGGGGGTCAGTGCTGTGGAGAGAGAAGGGGGGTCTGAGCGTTGCCGGAAGAACGAGTCTGTGATCTAATTCACTGTTAATGTCTTGCTTTTTGAATAAATTGTCGCTATTCTTTGAAATTAAAAAAAACGGGTCAGATCCTTAATTCTTGTGTGCTGGTCAAATAAAAACCCAAACTTCTTGTTTTTTTTTTCGCCTATAACCCGAGCGAGGGGCCAAAATAGCTTTTTTTCTGCATGAATTCAAAGTTTTTGGGGTTTCTTTGCTACTATCCTATCCTTTTTGGACTTACCTCGGCAGAAATGTTGAAAGTTGAGGTACGGACTCCAATTAACCCAAGAATAACCTTAATTTGGATGTTTCATTTTTGCATCTCATTCTACACTAGTAATTCCAGGGTTTTTTCTTCTTGTCGATTTTACCTCAGCGATTTAAGGATTTTTCGTTTTCAGGAGGCGATCGGTCATAATTTCACGGGAAGAAGGAGCGTATGGTGCCAAAGTTTTGGCGTCAGACGTGGTTAACAGCCAATTCCAGCAAACAACTGTTCCAGCTGTAGCCGAGTCTCCTTCGATACCACAGGCGGATTTCGATTGGGATCAGTCGGATTTGACGAATCCAACGAAGGCGGCTAGTATGTTTTCCTTCCATGGTTAAGGCTAGGAGTTGAGGTTGCGTCGGAACTCGTCCGGCCAGCGCCGTCCGATCTCGTCCGCGGCGCGATGTCCGAACTCGTCCGCCTGTCGTCCGAACTCGCAAATCGCCGTAATACATTGACATCAAGGGAAGGTGTTCGAGCACAGGATATGAACACTAACTTATCACTGGTAGATAATGGGAAATACCAGCTTTTGGGATAGGCTTTAGTAATTAAGGAGGCCTTCAAAAAAGAATGTTTTTTGTATTTCCATCTGATTTAGTTAATGAACCTCTACCGGGGCATGAAACTGGCAGGATGTTTTCGTTTTCAGTAGTGGACTTGTGGTGGAATCTTATTTGGACACATATAGTCCTAAATAGTAGATGCGATGTTTTTGAGACTGTCAACTCAAGGAAAAATACCAACTCAATCAAAACCGCTTCAAAATCAGTCAACCCCTCGATATTGTACACAATCGGTTTTGATAAATGAATTGAATCCAGTATCGAATGACACATATTTTCAAAAGGAGGAGTGCGGGAACCAACGAGCTGCCTGGTAATGATCCTTCAGAAAACATGAAAGAACGAAAGATGGGAATCTTCTGTAAGAACCACCATAAAAATAAAGCTCGGAATCGTTGTATAAGCAGTTCATGTACCTAATATCAGAAAATGGAGCGCAATCACTTCATTACATGCCGTTTCCTCACTTCATAAATGAACCTATATATTATCGAGTACGTTATCAGGCTATTTCATTTTAGTAGCATTTTAATGCTGTGTTACCGTCATGTTTGAATGAAAATTTTTATTCTACTTTTTTGAGCGTAAGCACAGTCTAGAAGTACTCACATTATAAGAATACAGACAAAAAATATATTGAATCGCACAAAGGATATGTTGAAAGATAAAACAATCAGTAGATAATTCCCGTAAATTTATTTTCCATCATTTCTCACGTTTTCACGGCGGTAACCCTCACAACACGGTCGGTTACTTGGAAAAGCCACCGATTGTAGCCTCAATTTTATCGAGGACCCCGGCGGACGAGTTCGGACGGCTCGCCGCGGA
Source organism: Aplectana chamaeleonis (assembly GCA_029168955.1). Classification (NCBI taxonomy): domain Eukaryota; kingdom Metazoa; phylum Nematoda; class Chromadorea; order Rhabditida; family Cosmocercidae; genus Aplectana; species Aplectana chamaeleonis. The sequence goes on along the minus strand of JAPDOI010000007.1, from coordinate 1,066,030 downwards.
CGAGATCGGACAGTGCCGCGCGGACGAGTTCCGACGTAATCAGGAGTTGAAGAGGACATTAGTCAGAGATCCGTTCCAGATCGATCCTCGGCTCTGCTTGATGTGGACTTTCTCTCTGCAAACAGCGGTGGTGGCAGCTCATCTACGATATCCACGCTTCAGAAGGAGTTGGACCAGCTAGGTCTCTCTTCAGAGCCGTCAGAAACCTTGCCGAAGACTGCGAGCCAACCGTGAGTTTTATCATTCTGCTGCATTGTATCGAAAGAATTTTCTACCAGTGACCACCCTTGAAGTGTAGCCCTCTTCAACCTGTTTAAAACACTACATACTGTGCTTCTCTGGTCCAAATTCCGGTCCGCAATTGCGTCTCGACACGCTTTACGGCCGCGCGCTCTCGAATCGGAAGAGTTTCCAGCGCCCCAGCCGCCGATTTTTTGACACTAGGTGGGTTTTGGAAACTGGAAATTCAACAAAATTGGAGAAAACTGTATAAAAAGCCACATCGAGTCGGCTTCGGCGCTGGGAACTCGATTGACTCGAGCGCGTGCGGCCGCAAAGCGTGTCGAGACGCAATTACGGTTCGGAATTTGGTCAAGAGAAGCACAGTATTTATAATATATAGGTCAATGTTGGATATGTTGATGGCATCGGCGACGAAGACTTCTAAGCGAAACAATCGACCTACGTCCGAGTTGTCACTGGATGCTCGTGCTCTACATGACCAGCTGCCGGACATCGACTTCTTGCGAGCCAATATGATTATGTTTCCGTTGGGTGGAAGCCGCTCCAGTCAGTCCTGAATGGAGTGTAATTTTTTTGTCAATAGAGTGGCTATGAGCTATATACTTGTTTCAGTTCCATAGAATGTATATTGAAGGTTTTCTAGGACTCTTTCAGCTGCTCACTACTTCTTTCTATTGGAGCAGCTTTCAAGGAAAGTGTCCTCTGTCAGAGTGGCGGATTGTAATGGAGGGTCAATCCCAGCAGGAATAACGTCGGCATGGATCGTGAAGAGACCACGCGTTCACTGTTGAAGGTTGGCACAAACTCGGTGCCATATGCTATAACATAGGCGCACCGAGCTCGCGCCAACCTTCAATAGTGAACGCAAAGTCTCTTCACGTTCCATGCCAATGTTACGTTAGGAGGCAGAACTCAGCTTGGCTTTTGCGCCTACAACTCGGCGCAAGGCAGATACGAAGGCATGCCGCACAAAACTTGATAATCTCGGTCACGCGCCAAGTCGGATGCAACGAACTATAGCTACTACGTTAGGGCGTCTGTAGCAGTAAGCGTGATTTGGGACTGTCAATGCGAGTGAATCAAGAATTTCAGAATCACCTGCGTCGCGACTTGTCCTGCCTCAGGCTTTCGTTTTATGAGCAGCAGAGAGGAGGTGGCTAAATGACTTCACTTACTTAGCTCAATTGGCCGGCTTCCTTTCGACGCGGTTATTCTGCATCTTGACCAAGGTGTGCCGTCCTAGTAGTCAGCCGTGTCCATTTTTCACGGTCTTCAGTCATACTTTGAACACATTCCATCCAGCTGTCACTATTCCATTTCCTGCGAAACGAAACATCACGCCTGAACTGTCTTTCGATGCCGAGTGACTTCAAATCCTCTTTAACCACATCCGTCGAGAACTTTCGGCTACGCCCAGGTGGCCATTTCCAGACAGGATTTGGAAGCATTCTTAAAGCGTGTTGTACGAGACGATCCGGCATTCTTCTTAGTACATGCCCGAGCAGTCGAAGTCGACTTTCCACTGCTGCTTGAGATGGCGTTGGGAGATGCTGGCACCTCCCTCGTGTCAAGCGTTGATGTACTGCATCGATTTCCTTGTGAATATCCTCGTTATGGTATGCTCGCAGCCAAAAATGTCGCAGCGTCTAAATAGTTTATTTCCGTGCAATTCAACCTTTCCATCTCCTTCTTTGCTGCTGCCCACGTCTCCCATCCGTACATCGTGATAAGACGAATAGCGGATAGGTAGATGCTCATTTTGACTTCCTTGGCGATGGTGATAGACCACAAACAATGGCTTGGCGAATTGAATGCAGATGTGGCTTTCGCACACCATTGTTGAATACCCGCTGCATAACCACCATTGTTCTTCAGAAAACAGCAGGCCAGATAAAATAAATCATCCACCAGTTCGATACGTTGTCCGTCCACACAGACTACCGTTGAAGGCCTCTGAGAGACCCGCATGTGCTTGCATTTGTCAGTCCGAGAACGAAGTCCATAGGCTGCGGCATACTTTGAAACGAGATTCACAATCCTTTGCAGTTTTGTGTTGTCCTCAGCGAATAACACGATCTCGTCGGCGTACTCCAGATCGACAAGGGAGCGTCCTGATGGTGTTAGGATCACGTCCGGAGGGAACTGTTCTTCAACTTTACGCATTATGTCATCATTGGCGAAGTTGAGTAGAGAAGGTCCTGCTACAGCTCTTTGCACTATTCTTGTTTTCACTTCGAAAGCTGACGTAAATCCGATATGTGTACGAACTGCTGCCGTTGTTCCCTGGTTCATTTCTACGATTAACTTTAAAGAAATTCTTGGACTCCATCGGCTCGCAGAGCGTTGAGCGATTGATTACGATGAGGAGAGTCGAATGTAGCTTCGAAGTCCAGAGAAGCGAGCTGCAATCGCTTTGAAAACCCCTTCGCCATGATTCAATCCTTCCTTCATTCATGATGCTTGCTTGATAAGTTGCTAAGGAGTGATAGCTTTTAAAACCTTGAACACGAAACGAAGTAGAGAGATTTCTCTGTAGTTCTTGCTTGTATAGGTCTTTTTGTTAAGAGGTACGATAATCGCATGCCTCTGCGAATCCGGTATCCCTAGCTCAATAACGACGCCGAAATGGTGTGCACGCTTTATGTGGTCGGCGACTTGACTCCAAAGCCAAGCAAGAGGTGAGGGAGAAGGTGGAGACTGGCCTGCATTGGGCGCCTCATTGGTTTCTACTCGTGAAGTCATAGACAAGAATGTCCTGCTGAGTTCAAGTCGCGGCGTTGCTCGTTGCAACGAACAGCGCTGAATGATGCAAAATCGATTACATTCTGCCACGTGGGCGACCGACGCGACGTAACCGCAGAGTGTTTTGACGCAGGTGTTAACGAGCGTCAATCGGCGCTGCGATTATAACGTTTACAAACATAATTGTCGCCGCGTCAAGGCTGACTCTTTGCGATCACTCGCTGCAACTGTGCAAACCCCTTCAGTCGATATTAGTTGCCGCTCACAGGTTGTAACACCGGGCGGTTGCTGCGTCAATGTTCTGGGATTCCCCGCCGCCGACGCTCGACGTGAATTCCTGCAGCAACTTCAACTTGGGGCTTCTTTGAATTGGAGGTACGATGACGATAAGTCCGACACTGCCCAATCGTGTTAGCAGAGCGCGGACCGCACTGCTACTTCGCGTTCCTTATTGTATGTTTATGCGAATGCGGTGGGCATATGTTATCATATACGTGCACCGCGTTTGGAGCCAACACACCATAATGAACACAAAGTATCAGTGCGCCCTGTGGCGGCTGTACTTGTTTCCGTAGGTGCGACGAACCGTGGCGATACTTGCTTTGTTATACGAGGGCAGCATCTAAACGTTGTTTTGATAAGGCGCTATCTATAGTCCCAAACGCCAGCGCGTCACGTGTGGGCGTGGATTCTGAGTATGAATACTTGAACGCGTGCCGCGCCGGCATGGCGTCAGGCCATTTATGCTAACACCACGCACGCGCGTGACGCGCTGGCGTTGAGGAGTATGAATAGCGTCTAATGTATGCCCGCCCTACAACAGGAGCCACTCTGACGAGAGATGCTAACTCTGTGTTTGTTTATGGTACGGTCACAGCTTACAAGTATGGTATTGTTGTGATTTCGGGTTGTGAAAAAAGTATGTAATATTTCTCCGGTGTGCTTCTAGATGGTAGCAGCGCATCCCCTCTAGTCTATACATATCATCAGCTGAACGTGATTCGATTGAATGATCGTATTGTTATAACATTTATGATCGGTTCCCTTTGTATTGGTATGCGAAAGTGCCTGCTAACTTTGTTCTTACTTTTAGAAAAAGAGCTGAGAATCCTGATCGTCTGATGACCGTCATTGTTCACATGTGACCCCTATATGTGCCTTTGCAGCTAACCCGCTAACGCGCTTACTTTAGGGTATGCGTTTCTAATAGCATAAATTGATCGATTTCCGTTTTCGTCCTCTCCTTTCTGGCTGTGTACTGATAGGTACACGACCAGATTCCATTTGGCTCTTTTTTCCAATGTGATATTTGTAACAGTCTGTGTTTGCTCTGCTCCAGAGTTATGAAGAATTGTTGACTTTGTCCATATAATTACGATCACGATAGTATAAATATATCATCTTGCAGGTGTGTTTCAGAAACTGGACGTCAGGTGTACGTGTTAACCAGATACTTTCCCCGAGCTGATCGCGGGCGAACAATAATGATCGTCGTTCATGTGCTCTCTGACACTAACATGGAGTGACACTATGTCTCCCCAATGTAGCGTTGATCACTGGATGGGGAAGCCGCGACGCTGCTTGGCGGGAAAAATTGCGCGAGGAAAACGAAGAGAGGATGGCTATTGATCGGATGATTTCGCACCTGATTGCTGAGCGTGGTTTCCTACTTGATAGACACTGATGATATTGCTCCCCATGCTTCCGACACAAAATCACGTTAAGTCTCCTTTTACGACTTTTCTAAACTAAATGGATGGGCTCACGGAGATAGATCGTTGCGCGCGATCGAAGCCCCGTCTGCGGGTGGTGTCGTGAACACCGCACGGGGAGCCGCGATAGTCATGCCTCGTCCACTGACTAGACTGTATTGACAAGGAGACCATAGACCACAACGCATGCATTGCGCTCACTCACTCTCGCTCATACCGTTAGCTGGCGTCTGGCTGAGCGGGATGAACTCTCGGCCAATACACTGTTGTGGGTGCCATGGGAGATAGAGCGGCCTGAACGATAAGCTTCCATTCGGAACGATTCGTAACAATAGATCTAGCATTAAGGACATTGCACCGTTATGTCCTCAGATCACCCTCGATTTGTTTCAGCCATGTCTTCTCAGACGATAGCAGGCCCTGAGCCCACCCCGAATGCACCCGGAGCCGCGTCCATGTTGCGCTCAGGGTGACAAATTTGGCGATTCCCGGGCCACATATGTTGCCCTATCATCAATATCTACAGGAAATCGATACGCCTGACATGCATGGGTGTGGTCACGTGTCGCGGCTGGATGTACACTCACCCAAATGCGCTCACCACGCCCACACTCACGCGCGTTTGCGAAAGCACCTGTATGCGCTTGCGCACGCGTGTACACTGCCGCATACGCGTGTATATGCACGCGCATAGCCGTGCGTATACACAGGTACATATGTCCGTCCACTCTGACAGATTTCTGAAAAAGTTCTGACAGATTTCGGGAAAATTATGACAGATTACGAGAAGATCAGGTTTGATGTAGCGGAGCTGCTTGGCAATTGGCCATCGAAAACGTCCGCGGCGCCACAAGAGGTCCTGCTTAGGCGAAAAATAGTGATTTCTCGTCAAATTTTGCAGGTCTTCCTGTCGCTGAAGTCACAGTAAGCTCCGACCCCCTACTCAGACAGTCGGTGCGGACTGACCGCTGGCAGTCAAGGCCTCTCCGGGCGGTACGCCGGCAAGTTGCGGGCGGATCGCTGCTCATCGTGGCCTCGTCGGGCGGATTGCTGCCTCTCGTCGTCTCAGCATCGCTGCGTTTTGGCGGGCGGATAGCGGCACCTGGGAAATTTGATCACGCTAGCGGGCGGATCGCCGGCAAGCTCTGAAGCGGCGATCCGCCCGCAACCTGCCAGCGATCCGCCCGCCAGGGCTTTGATAGCCAGCGATCCGCCCGCCACTGCTTTGATAGCCAGCGATACGCCCGCTCAAATTTTACACGGTGAAACTTGTCAAGCATTGACAAGTTATTTTCTGTTGTCAGCATCATGCTCAGAGTAAACAAACCCAAGGGTATAAGAAGCGCTCCGTCGCACTGAATGTTCACTCGGCATTTCGAGGCCAATCCTGAATGGTGACTAAAAGTCACCTCTGAAGGATCACTTAGAGGCCGAAGGATAATTTTTGTCACCTGAGGGGATGGTCCCCACGGCTAGGGGGGTGGTGGTGCTGCACACGGAGACCGTGGTGGGAACCACCGGAAACCAACATGTGGCATCGAGGGAGGGTCGCTAGCTAATGGCGGGCGGCTCGCTGGCTAGTGGCGGGCGGATTGCTGGCTACTGGCGGGCGGATCGCTGGCTACTGGCGGGCGGATCGCTGGCTGCTGGCGGGCGGATGGCGGGGGGATGTCGATCCGTCCGCCAAAAGCCAGCGATCCGCCCGCACCTACTGTCTGAGTACCAGATTTTCGAACGCGATAGCGGCTCGATGGGTGGACGATGAGTCTTCGTTCTTCACCCCATTGCCGGACTGTCTCCTTATCCTGTCTTGAACTCGCGTGACGATTACGGAGGACGGGACCACCTCGAACACGAAGTGTAGTTTCGAAAAACGGTCTTTAGGGGAATGCAGAAGAGAAGAGGAGAAACAACTTCGGATTTGAAATTTTACTCGTTCTTCACACGTAGATCAAAAACGACGATTTTTTTAAAACTGTAAACTTTCAAAAATGTTACACCTTACGAGGCTACGAATGTCGACAAAATTTTAAGGCCTGAAATCCTCTCCCGGCGGTGATCTTCTTCTTCTTCTTCTTTGCAGCCACATAGAGGGTTTTGTCATAGGCGGAGGAACTGGGCGACCAGTAGTGGATTCGTCCATAGGTCCATTGGTGTCAGCGTGGTAGGTCTCTCCGGACAGTTGAATAAATGTGCGGTATCATGGCCGACGATACCGCAGTCCGGGCACACATCAGATTTGCTGCTGTCAATCTTGCTGACATAAGACATTAGTATTGTAGAGTGACCACAGCGTAATGATGCGAGCGTGCATCTCGCCCTTCTTCCGAGTTGAGACTCTGAGGTGCAGACGGGGGCGGTATATCTCTAGTATAGGATTTATGGCCACCTTCACAAGATGACACCGTACGAACTTGGTGTGCTCCTCGCGCAAAAGACGGAGTCGTTCTTGCTGTGAGTCGTGCCATCTTTGCAAATTGACTTTGTTTGGAGCATCGGCGAATGGCTTTCTTATACTTCTCTCTCTCACGGGGTTTAGCACTCTCCACGACGGGTGATTTGGTTGTTTTATAATGTTAATGCGGAATTGCTGGGCCTGGAGCTGACAGTGCTCCTTCACTGGTAATAGACGGGTCTCAGCATGCAGGTGCTCGATTGGGGAACTCCTTGCGCATCCGGTGGCGATACGGAGAGCAGCATTTTGTACTCGTTGCATCTTTGTCCAGGAGGATTCTGAGACGAGATGCTGCCAAACCAGTGCGGCGTACTCCAGGGCGGGCTGCAGAATTGCCTTATACGTTGTGAGTATAGTCTCCTTGCTGCTACCCCACGAAGTGCCGCCCAGGGCCCTGAGAACGTTGAGCTTAGCTTTAACGACTGCCTGCTTCTGCTCGGTATTCTTATGAAACTTGAGTGACGGATCGAGCACAAGACCGAGCAGCTTTGGGAAGCGAGCAGCAGGCAAACGGTCTCCATCCCACACGACATCCGGATGAGCGCTGTGCTCGGATGGGTCCGTCGTGAGAACGGACACTGACGACTTGGCTGCAGAGATACTTAGCATCTTGCGGTCGAAAAAGCCCTTTAGTGTGATCAGGTACTCGTTGATCTTATTGGCGGCCACCTGTAAATCCCGATCTCGACACATGATTGTTATGTCATCGGCATACGCGACGACCTTGATGTCCTGTGGAGGCTCAGGCATATCTCCGAGGTACAGATTGAAGAGGGCTGGCGATAGAACTCCGCCCTGAGGGACTCCAGCTGCCATAGGAATACTGTTGGAGACATGGTTCTGAAACATGACTCTTGCCCGCCGACCTTTAATAAAGGCCGATATCCAGCGCTTCTGCCAAGATGGTATTGACGACTCCAGAATGTTGCTTGACAGGACTCCAAGGTTAACCGTATCAAATGCCTTGGTGAGATCCAACGCAACAGCTACAGTTCTCAATGGCTTGTTAAAGTTGAACCCGTCGATAGCATAGCTGGTAATTTCTAGCAACGCCGTAGTTGTGGAATGTAGCCTCCTGAACCCATGTTGAAACAACTGCTTCTCGTTGTGCTCCGCTAGATCCTTGACAATGAGCTTTTCGGCCACCTTGGCGAAAGGTGACATCAAGCTAATGGGACGATATCCCTTTACTGATGACTGAGGTTTGCCAGGCTTGGGCAACGGGATGACGTTGGCTGTCTTCCAATTTGCGGAATAGTGCAAGAGCTAAACGAAGTGTTAATCATATCAACGATGAGCGGAAGGATCTCAGTCAGGAGTTTCTTCAGTACAGCAGGACAAATGCCGTCCGGACCGACAGCTTTGGAGTTCCGCATGTCGCTTTATAATCTTCTCTACTTGCGCCACAGTGAACGCATCGGCCGTGCTCATGAGCGGGAGGCGGCACAGCTCTCTTACTGTCACTCTATTTTGCGGACCTCGCCTTGTACTCGTGACAAAGAAACTTTTACCGAGAGAGTAGGCGGCTTCCTTTCCTGACTTGAAAACGTTATTACCGAACTCAATAGTGGAGATGGTGGCTGGCGAGCTCTTTCCCGATAGTTTCCGAAGAACCTTCCAAGTAGCTCCACTGTCCGTCTTGAAATTCAACTGTTCTGTGAATTTTTCCCACTGTTCTTTCTTGTGCTGGTCGAGATCTTTTCTGATCTCACCATCCAGCTGAGCGACGACAGGGTCTAGATGGTCAACTGCTCTTCTGGCATCTCTAGTCCTGATTTTCTCAAGAATTTCTCTGGTTACGTTTGGATAGAACGTCTTAACTCGGCCAACAGGGATAGCCGCCTTCATGGCCCTGCGAATTGCATCAGATAAGTGATGCTCCTTCTGGTGCGCATTGCCATTCCACGGGTAATCAGCCGCTAGGCGTAGCGCAACCTCACTGAACAGGCACCAGTCTGCTTGGCCTAAATTGAGATAAGAACGTTGACGAACACCAGAATAAGGAGCAAGAGAATTTGAGAGATCGATGTGCACAAAGACGGGAACATGATCACTAGACAATGTTGTTGAGGTAGACCATGAGCAAGCGTTGGAAAGGTTGGACGAGATAAGAGTTATGTCTGGGCTAGAAGATCGGCCGTTGGCAGGGAGACGAGTGGGCCGATCATCGTTTAAGATGACCAGATCGCACTCCTCAGCCCATTCTTCGACTTCTTCTCCTCTAGCATCAGAACCAAGGGACGAGCAGAAGGTGTGGGCATTAAAGTCGCCCGCGAAAACAACTGATGATGAGAGGGAATAATCATTGAGTTGTTTGAGAAGAGGAATGGGATTGTAGGAGGAGGGGCATGAGGTGGTAGGGGAATATATATGTTGAAAAGAGAAAGGGGTGTTTTAAGAGGGAGATGGATTGGAAGATACTCGAGAGTACCATCCGTGGGGGTGTTTGGTATGAGGTGGGAGGAGAGAGGATAAAACAAAGGTTGAAACTCCTCCGCCAAGAGCTGACCTTGGAGCATGGAAGGCAGTGTAGCCCGGGATATTAGGATGAGGATAGGTAGGGGATGGAGAGAGCTTGGTTTCTTGAACCATGATCACGTCTGGATGGTAAGTACGTGCGAAGAGAGAGCTCAGAAAGTTTAGTACGAAGGCCGTTGAGATTGATATGTACAATGGAAAGGGGGCGATTTGAGGAAGAGGAATCAGAGTTGGTAGGTGAAGAGCATAAAACACAGCGAAAAGCAGAGTTATAATGCCTCACAGAACTGAGACCCGAACAGGAGAGATGCACCCACCTTTGGCATCCGGAGCACTGGACGCTGGTATGTCTCCTGGTAACATCCTTGCCGCACGTGGCGCATAGGTACTTCTGAGCGGGTCCAGGATTCCTCTCCACGCCGGCCCTTTGCAGGAGAATCCGAAGGAGAGCTGCGGCCGGCCAGCACCTCTCCCATGACAAAAACCCTCTTCGCGGAGGGGGTGACGTCGGTTTGCATAGAGGTGATCTTCTTTCCTCCACACTGCCACGGCGTGAACGTACGACATCTCGGCAGCGGCGGTGATCTGAAATGCTTATCAGGATTTCGAGGTCAGTTTATCGATTTTCGACTGATAACCTTAGATTACGGTGAGTATACGGTAGTTGGGTCGAAGTCTCGGATTTGACTCAAAATTTCTAAACGGGGGTTACTCGGGGTGCTGAATACGAATTTGATATCCATTTGTGAATTCTCGAATTGCTAAGGTAGGTTCTGTCTTCTAAATGACATTTTACGTACAATAATTTACAGTGAACCTCAGACATTCGACAAATGAACCCCAGATTCGTGCTCAGTACCTTAACACCCCCCTCCCCCTCCTGATTACATGTTCTGATCAGTATCTGGAAAAAAATTAGATACACCACGAAAACTCGCTGATGGGTAAAATTCCCCTTACCCTGCCACGGAGCTCTCGAAAACGCTCATATTTTGTCAGAGTGATTTTAGACAGCAGTGAAGAGCACACTCAAGTTTTATGCCCAAAATGGTTATGGAAAATTAGATTTTATACGGAATGGGCAAGCTGACCAAAAGGTCCCGATAGAAAAAATAATCTGGAGGTTTCATAAAGTTAGAACAGAATTCATGAATCAAGGAGGAGGGATCAACAACTGGCGGCAGGGTAAACAAGACAACGTCGACCATAATGGGTCAGGGATTGATCGAAAGGCAGTCGATTGATATTGAACAATCAAACAGAAAATAGAAAAAAAGAAATTTTATTGGTGGTGTTTTGTTGTAGATGACGGACCTCCTATAAATGAGGAACTGACAAGGGAACCACAATAAGTCATAGTGACCATTCCAAATGAAATGTACTTTTCTAGAACCAATTTCGGACGAAAAATCCGAATATGCCCATCGCAGCTGCCTAGACCCACTCTGAAAAAAGTTATAAGCATTTTTTCTCTGATTTTTGTACCTATTGTACCCTTCAAAAAGCGCATTATTTTCACGAAAATCCGGAAAAGGACCTCATAATCGTGTTCAGCGACCAAAACTATCCCACTAAACAAAGTTAGGGTGAAGGAACATTTTCCAAACTTTGCGCACACCAACAGGGTTTTGGACTTGTACGGATTTTCGGTTGGGCGTTTATTTATAGTTGACCGCAATGTTAAAAGGACATGGTGCGGTTGCGGACTCGCACTAAAACTACGGTAGAATCTGGCACTTTGCCAGATTTCGTCATCGATCGGCGCCAACCGTCGTCTCTCTGCTCACGAGAATATCAGCTGTGGCGCCGATCGATGACGAAATCTGGGAAAGTGCCAGATTCTACCGTAGTTTTAGTGCGAGTCCGCAACCGCACCATGTCCTTTTAACATTGCGGTCAACTGTATACCAATTAGAGGGCTCTCGAAGCGTTTTAGAAAAATATTCCAGATTTGACTAAAAATTCGCTCTGGGAGGTTATTTGGGGTGCTGATCACGAATCTGAGGTTCATTTATCGATTTTCCGAAGTTTTCGACTGTATTCGTTCACAGATTCCCATCGGGGAGAATTTGATGGCAAATCGCGACTTTTGACGATTTCCGAAGTGCTTCTATAGAATACGCTCAAGTTATTTCTCTGGAGGTTATTTGGAGTGCTGAAAACGAATCTGATGTCGGTTTATCGATTTTTGGCAGCTTACGGTAGATTACGGTGGGTATACGGTAGTTTGGTCAAAGTCTCAGATTCGTCTCAAAGTTTCTATGTGGGGGTTATTTGGGGTGCTGAATACGAATTTTATGTCCATTTGTCGATGATCGGAATATTGAGGTAGGTTTTGCCTCCTAAATGGCATGTTACCTACCGTAACCTACAGTAAACCTTAAAATTTTGGGCAAGCAAACCCCAGATTCGTGTTCAGCACCCCAGATTACTGTGCTTATCTGGGTTAAATTCCGCTCCGCAACTGCGTCTCGACACGCTTCGCAGCCGCACGCGCTCGAGTCAGCCGGGTTTCCAGCGTCAAAGCCGACTCGATGAGACTTTTCTATTTAATTTTCTCCAATTTTTCTTAGTTTCCAGTTTCCAAAACCCACCTAGAGTCAGCAGATCGGCGGCTGCGGCGCTGGAAACTTCCGACCTGAGAGCGTGCGGCCGCAAAGCGTGTCGAGACGCAATTGCGGACCGGAATTTGGCCCAGATAAGCACAGTACCCCTACATACATGTTTTTAGCAAAATCAAGAGAAACATTTATAAACACCCTAAAAATCCCATGGGGGCTACCCTTACCTTGTCGCGAAGCTTTAAAAAACGCTCATAACTTTTTTCAGAGTGGGTCTAGGCAGCTGCGATGGGCATATTCGGACTTTTCGTCCAAAAATGGTTCTAGAAAAGTACATTTCATTTGGAATGGTCACTATGACTTATTGTGGTTCCCTTGTGAGTATTCAAAATGTTGCTACTGCCTAAAACTTCTACTTTTAAGTGTTTATCAACCTATCGGACACAAGAACAGTCACTAGCAGCTCATAGGGGTGTACTTGATTAGCATACAAAGTTTGCAGTACTCTGGTGTGATCTAGTACTGCTCCTTAGCCTGAGAGTTTCTCTTCAGTTGACTCCTCATCCGTTTTCGTTTTTCGATAATCAATCTAATATGATCTTGTGGCGGGAGTCGGCTGTCGACGGCCAGACAGTCGCCCATCCAATGCTGATGGTTTCTGCTGTTATTCTTCTACTTCTACTGCACATCATGCAGATGCATCAGTCTACTATCACTATTAGTCAAACTAGCCGTTCCGATTAGAATATACTTTGCTAAACTCATTTTTTGACTCACAATTAGAGTCCGAGTATGCCCTTCGCAGCAGCCTAGAATCACTCTGGTAAGAGTTATAGCCATTTTTTCTGCTTTTTTCGTACTTACATATTGTACACTACAATAAGCGCAGTAATATTTCGACAATCCGGAAACGGACCTTTTATTCGTATTCACGGCCCAAAACAACCCTCTAGGCAAAGCTTAGGTTAAAGCACATTTTCCGAACTCTGCCCAGACTGATAGCGTTTCGGACTAGTACGGATTTTCGATTGAGCGCTTACTTACTGTGCTTATCTGGGCCGAATTCCGGTCCGCAATTGCGTCTCGACACGCTTTGCGGCTGCACGCGCTCGAGTCAGTCGGGTTTCCAGCGCCAAAGCCGACTCGATGTGACTTTTTTATTCAATTTTCTCTAATTTTTCTTAGTTTCCAGTCTCCGAAACCCATCTAGAGTCAGCAGATCAGCTCCTGCGGCGCTGAAAGCTCTTCTGACTCGGAAGCGTGCGGCCGCAAAGCGTGTCGAGACGCAATTGCGGACCGGAGTTTGGCCCAGATAAGCACAGTATATCAATGACGGGGTACAGAAAGCATTAAACAAAAATCTTACAGATTTGGCTTAAAATTCGCCCTAGGGGTTATTTGGGGTGCTGATCACGAATCTCTGAGGTTCATTTGTCGTTTTTCCAATGTTTTCGGCTTATTTCGTCTGAAGCTTCCCAACCGGGGAGAATTTCGAGGAAAAAATCGACTTTTGACGATTTCTGGAGTGTGTCGTCAGATGTGGCTCAAATCGTTCCTCTGGTGGTCCTTTGGACTGTTCAACACGAATCTGATGTCGGTTTCTCGATTTTTGACAGCTCGCGGTAGATTACGGTGGGTATACGGTAGTGTGGTCAAGGTCTCAGATTTGTCTCAAAGTTTCTATTCGGGCGTAGTTTGGGAAGGAGGTCCTGAAAACGAATTCGTTGTCCATTTGTCGGTTTCTAAATGGCATGTTACCTAACTCACGTAGCCTACAGTGAACTTTGAAGTTTCGGCAAGCAAACCCCAGATTCGTGTTCAGCACCCCACATTGTCCCTACATATGTTACATGTTTTTAGCAAAATCCCCAAAAGAGCAAAAGTTGAATCACCCTATAAGTTGCCTTTAAAAACGCTCATTACTTCTTTCGGAATGAGTCTAGGCAACTGCGATGGGCATATTCGGACCTTACGTCCGAAAGTGGTTCCAGAAAAGTACATTCCATTTGGTGGCACTGGTTTGATCTAAAGTAGGATATCTCGAACTTTACCAAACGAACAAACTTATCAATGTTGATTATACTCAAAGTTCAGAAATAAAAATGACTGCGTAGGATTTTTTTCAAATGTTTTCTAAGAGCTCGTGCGACACATGTTAGCTCCTGTAATCCATTACTCGTCTTTTAACTCTTTCACTCCCTCTTTTCCTATCCCTCTTTCTACCCTCTCCTTCTTCTTATAATCGTTGGCCCACAAAAGGAATCAGCTCTCATTTAGATCTCTTGCTGAGGGAAGGAAGGGGTGGAGGGCTGGGGGTTATTCCTTGCTCACTTTCTCGCCGTTGACCCATCCTGGGCTGGGCACGCGTCCCGGCTAACCTTAGGGGGGGGGTGCATATTGGACGTTGCGGAGAGGGCAAAGAAGGTGCCTATACCAAACACCCAAAAGGAAACGATTTGCCTGTTTTGCCGGATTTCAGTGAAAAATAATACACGCTCTTCGGTGCTATCTTAGCGTGGAGGGGCCGCTACGGAATTTGACCTGACCACGCCGATTTTCCCCATCTTTTCGTGTCTCAGACAGTAGGTGCGGACTGACCGCTGGCAATCAAGACCTCTCCGGGCGGTACGCCGACAAGTTGCCGGCGGATCGCTGCTCATCGTGACCTCGCCGGGCGGATCGCTGCCTCTCGTTGTCTCTGCCGGCGGATCGCTGCCTTTTGGTGGGCGGATAGCGGCACCTGGGAAAGTTGATCACGCTAGCGGGCAGATCGCGGGCAAGCCCTAAAGGAGCTATCCGCCCGAAACCTGCCAGCGATCCGCCCGCTGAGCTATGAGATGCAGCGATCCGCCCCCCAAAAGTCAGCGATCCGCCCGCACCTACTGTCTGAGGTAGCAATGACTCTCCTGATTTTGGGAAGGGTGAAAAAAGCTCTGGTTAGTGCTCAGATTGCACAGCGGCACGAAAAAAAGCGGTTCCTCATTGAAAAGTACCCTGTCCACTAATTTTCAATGTTTTGGCAACACTCCATTGTTTGTATATTTCGTGTTTTCCCTAAATAATCTGTTTTTTTTCGGTTTTTGACCAATTTGAGACCTTCGAATCTTTTCATTGCAGCGATTTACCACATGTTTGACAAATTTCGGCATGCAAAGGCAGCAAAATTATGGCTGCTTTAAGAATATCGATTTTCTGTGGTGATAAGGAAAAAATCTGTGACTAGAGAAAATTGTTCATTTCCCGATAAATAACGATATATTCGGTTTTTCGACGATGTTCAAGCATTCAATCATCGGAAAGATAAAAATCGTCTGAACATAAATATCATGAAATAGTTACTTTTTCCAAGATTATCATTTCAATCTTTTGCAGGTTTATAGATTTCGCATGCCTAAAAATGAGCTTGAGTCATCGAAAGAAAACTAAGAGGAAATGTGTGCGTGATCATCAACCACAAAAACCCCTAATGAACACAATTTCTGTGAAATTTTAAACGCTGTTTTAGCTTCCACATTCTATTCTGAGAGTTTTGGCAGCGAAATAGCCCACCAGGCTCCGCAGCGGCTCCTGATGGGCTATTTCCCGGCTATTCCGCGGCTATTTCTCGGCTTTCCATGGAACGGGCCAGAAATAGCCGAGATATAACCGAGAAATATTCAGAAGTAAACAAAATTAAACAAGACGCAACGTCGCCGGCTCGCCGAGCCATCACCTGGGGCCGCCAGCGGTTGGGCGGAGCCTCCAGAGGTTGAACGAGGTCCACGTACCTCAAATTGGGTAATTAAACCGACGGAGGTGCTGACATCTGAATTATGCCTCTGGAATGCTCCGTATATCTACCGGGAGAGCATTATTTCTCGGCTATTTCGTGGCTATAACACGGCAAGCAGGCATTTCGCGGCTGTTTCTCGGCCAAAACTCTCAGAGTACCGTGAAATCGACAACGGACTTAAATTTCGTTTCCATCAACTCCAGTTTCGCCCCCCCCCCCCTCCGAATAATGCTAACCAGACACCCACTTGGCGCGACGTGATTACGGACCCCGCAGACAATCTCACGCCGAGTGGTATTTTTGGCACTGGGCGAGGTGGTAATGCAGCTTTCGTCGTTGCGAAGGATTTTAGGGTTATCCTTCTCAATCTGGGAAGAAGATTTTAAAATATGAGAATTGGAAACATTGACAGAAAACATTCACGCCTATACACTTTTTTTGCTATGGTTCACAAGGGAGGTTTTTAGAGCGGTAATCGCATCTGCCAAAACGACTAGTATCGTTATTATCTCTAGTGGCTGCAGAGTATCCCGCCCCGAGCCGCAGGTTCCAAGAAGTTACAAGCCTAAAAAGGTCGTTTTTTTGTGCTTTTTTAACCCTCCAAAAGGACATTATTCTTTCGAAAATTCGGAAACGAACTTTATAAATGTGTTCAGCGCCCAAAACTACCCCCTGATCAAAATTTGGGTGAAAGCGCATTTTCCATACTTTGTCCAGACTGAAGGCGTTTTGGACTTAAACGGATTTTCGGTTGGGCGCATATTTATACCGAGTAGAGGGCTTTGGAGGCGTTTTAGAGAATTGTTCCCGATTTAACTTAAAACTCCTACAGGGGGTTTTTTGGGGCTCTGATCACTAATCTGTGGTTTACTAGTCGGTTTTCCAAAGTTTTTGGCTAATTCCGTTCAAAGCTCCCCAACCGGGGAAAATTTCGAGGAAAAAACGCCACTTTCGAGATTCTCGGAGTGCTACGGTAGATATTGCTCAAATTGTTTCTCTGGAGTAATTTGGAGTGCTGAACACGCATCTGGAGTCCGTTTATCGATTTTCTGCAAATTACAGTAGATTACGATGGGTATACGGTAGTTTGGTCAAAATCTCAGATTTTACTCAAAATTTGTATACGGGGGGTTATTCGGGGTGCGGAATACGAATTTGAGGTCTGTTTGTCGATTTTCAAAATACTAAGGTGGGTTTCGCCCCCTAAATGACATGTTACCCACCGTAACCTACAGTAAACCCTGAGAAAATTTTTTGAAACTCCCAAAAATATGCTTGATGCCTTTTCGCGAAGCTTGAAAAATGCTTATAACTTTTTCGAACATGCAGCTCGGGGCGGGATACTGCGCATTTTTACTATTGATCCAGAAGAGATATTAAGGATACTAGTCGTTTTCGCGGATTCGTTTACTACTCTAAACGCTACCCTAGTCAGTTTATTCATTTCTTACGTAGGAAACGTAATCCATCGTTCATTTGGCTTATTTTCATAAACTGTTACGTATTGTGCTACTATTCGCTCAGCTCGTAGAGAAATCAATAAATTTACAATAGTAGAAATAGAAAAAAAGTATATGAACGTGAATGTTTTTGTCAATTCGAGTGTTTCCAATTTTTATATTTCGAAATCTTCCCAGACTGAGATGAATAACCCTTAAATCCTTCGCAACGACGAAAACTGCATTACCACCTCGCCCAGTGCCAAAAAAACCACTAGGCGTGAGATTGTGTGCGGGGTCCGTAATCACGTCGCGCCAAGTGGGTGTTTGGTTAGCATTATTCCCCCCTCCTAGGTGAAGATTCTGTTTGAAAAATACTGCCTCTTGGGTCGGTAAAATGAAATTGTGCCCTGTCTGTCTAGGCATCTCAAATAAACTGCTCTACCATTCTATACGAAATTTATGCTATAAACGGGTGTTTTCCAATAGACACCCTGCAGAAATGTACAACCGTCGACTAGAGAGCACTGTGTGCAGGCACCGACGAAGCGCGCCATTCACGCGCAAAATTTTTTAAATTTAGGCCAAGTGATGATCGTCGGTTTTTCCCAGTTTTTTGTGTTTTCCTCGTTTTCCTGCTCTCTCTTCTATTGATTTCTTGTGTCTTCGGCGTGGTTACGAATAGAAATAGTCTTTTTGGGGGGTTTCCGTGCTGGTTAGGGTGATAAAATCCTGATTTGATGCCAGGGAATAATCGAAATATTAATTATGATAATTTTTCATTGAATCACTATTTCTTATCCTTATCATTTGTACCAAACAGAATATACAAGATTATAGAAGAATGGAAGGATCGGCGAAACACGAAAAATATGACATCGATCATGCCCTGAAGGCTGGAAGACTAGAAAAACTGGAGGGAAGTGTTTATTTTTCAAGTCAGTGTTTATAACCGTTTTTACAAAGCTGCACCGTCAGAATTGGATTTCCTCTGATTCGCATCTCCCGGAATCGCTAAAGCCCCATTCATAGCTAGTCGCTTCGACTTGAAGTCGAAGCGAACAACAATACTGCCGCGATTCAAAATCGCTGGACGAAGCGATTTGAAATCGCTTCCTCCAGCGATTTCAAATCGCTCGGGCGGACGTAATAATTTAGCGTGAACTAGACGGACATTTGCGGACCACGCCGCAGGAATCAAATAAGCATTTTTCTCGGCATTTCTACTTTTTTTTGTGACATTGTTGCCCTTAACTTCTAAATAATAGAGTTTTGCATAGTTTTCAAACAAATAATGGTTTCAGAAAACGATGGGGGTGGAATTTGCTTGAGCAAAAACTTAAAACTGCGACTGAAGTTACAAATTGCTAGAAGCTCTGCATGAAATGTGATTTTTCGGTAGCCTCATTACATTTCTCATCTCTCTCATCGTAAATGCATGGTAAATACTCGTTTTTCCCTTTCACATGCCATCTTTCAGGGGTCGTTTATACTTCCGCCGCGGAGCGGCGCGGCGCTCCGCGCCGCGTGAAAATTGCGTCACTATTATTTATAATCGAGCTGCGACGAACTGACCCGGCGAAGTCGCGGAATTACGCTAAACACTGCCTGGAGTAGCTCTGAGATAGCACAAGCGCGCGGCAGCACCCAGGCGGCGGCCGCGAGCGGCTCCGTTGGAAGATTTCGAGCAGAAAAACTCAGGGGTCGTTTATACTTCCGCCGCGGCGCGGCGAGATGCAATACAGCCATATCGATCAAGCGGCGCCGCCTGGCGGCGCCGCGATGCGTTTAGAGTTTTTCTGCTCGAAATCTTCCAACAGTGCCGCACGCGGCCGCCGCCTAGGTGCTGCCGCGCCGCCCGAGGAAAGCAGGTGGCGCGGCGGCCGCTTGCGATCCGCATTGACATAGTATGCTTCTTTTGCTGTTATTTCTTACACATTCTCCATTTTGTTCTTCTGATTCATCTCTAAAGTTCCTTTTAAAGTCCTGGGCTTTGTTTAGAGTAGGCTGGGTTGTAAAAAGTTCATTTTTTTAGCTTTTGGAATCATTTTTCTAAAGAGGAATGGTTTTCGAAGACTCTTTCCGTCTTCGGGTGCTGTGTTATGGTACGAAAAATTGTAGATGTTTCTTTTCCACAAGAAATCACTCATCACAATCGGCCTTGTGTCATGTCAGAGCTCCTCCAGGCTGTGTTTAACGTCATTCTGCGACGTCGCCCCCGCCCCACTTATTGCCGCGCCGCTCCGCGGCGGAATTATAAACGACCCCTTAAACGCCTCGAGGCGGCGTCGCTTGTTCTGTATTGCATTTCGCCGCGCCGCGGCGGAAGTATAAACGACCCCTCATGCGAGTGAACTGTGATGTCTGCGATTTGGCGCCGAATACCCTATGTCTTGACGTAAGATTGCGGACTGGTCGCTTCGACTAGACGAATCGCTTCCATCATGGAAGCGACGCGATTAGTCGAAGCGACTTAACAAAATCAAACAGGTCGCTTCGACCAGCTCTGAAATACTCCAGCCGCTCGGCGATCGTGACTGAAACTGCAAACTGTTCCAAACCGTCGCGACTCAGAGCAAGATCTGTTGGCGCGATGGGTTTTGTAACTGTTGGCAGTACCGCGACTAGTCGAAGCGACCTGCTATGAAGGAGCCTCAAGGCAAAAGATTAGCCCACACCCGGGGTTTCCCTCCCCTGCGGAATAAAGCCTTTGGCTGCACCGCCAAAATTGGATTTCCTCTGATTTGCACCTCCCGGAATCGCTATGGAAAAAGATTAGCCCACACCCGGGGTTTTCCTCCCCTGCCGCCGTCCAATTTGGATCTCCCCTGACCAATTCGGAATTCTCCTGATTCGCCGTCCAAATCGGGTTTCTACAATTGGCCCCCATTGAAGAATGGTACTTTAGTATATTAGACAATTCACCCTACTGCGCCTCAAATTTCTGTATTGAACGCTTCAAGATGAAAAAAAAACTCACTTTGCTTGACACAAGAGTAATTCATAATGATTCATTGAAAAAAAAAAACTCTTCCGTGCTAAAAATCCTCGAAAACAACTCCCCATCCAGTGACTTCGTATTTTGAAAAATGCGCGATAGTATGGTGCACGTGGGCCGTAGCTGCGGACACATCGGAATTGACGGTTGTACATTTCTGCAGGGGCAGGGTTGAGCAGGCCGTTGTGGCGATTTCGGTAGCGGCTACGACCCCCCCCATTTCCCTTTTTTTCAAAAAAAAATATCCCAAAATTTCTCGACCCCCTGGGAACAAAAATTTTTTAGAGCTTTATTTAGTGTTTAATTGTCAATTTCGTCCAAAAAGCGTCAATTTTCTAAACAGCTTCTCTATAAAACCTGCTTTTATATTGTTGAAAATGCATACACCTCGCACGCGACTGACTATTCCTACCTCATTTTACCTTACCATGTGGTTTGAAAAAATCATATCTTCTCCAGAAATTTTACGACCCCTACCAAATTTTCATTTCCCCAGAAATTTCCAAAAATTTTACGACCCCCCTTTGTGACCAGTCACAGCGTTGCTCAACCCTTTGCAGGGGTGTCCAGCTGCCGACAGCCACTATAAACTCTATGGAATTAACATGTGCATATAAAATGAGGCTCAGTAGTGAAGAAAAGCAAAACAAAACGAAGAATGAATGCCTTTTTCAGTTTTTAAGCTATGTTGTTGGGTCGCAGCACGGTAAGGTCATTTGCCAACCGCAACCTGTCGCTTATAGCTGTGTTCAGAGAAACGAAGTGCAGCATGAAAGGTTTTTTTTAAACTTATTCGAAAAAACTGCATCTCGTCCGGGTCGGCACGGCCCTATAGTCGAAATTTAGGGCCCACCTGAAACGCCTAAGAGTTCAATCCTGCCAAGGTTTCTTGACTTTTCTGGAAGTCTCTGGAATCTCTCCAACCCTCGATCGGTTGCTCAACTGCATGTCATCAAACGGGCCACACATTGAACGGGAACGGACCACCACCGGCGTGGGTGGTCGTCGATTGATCGACCACCGCCGTGTGCGCTTTCCCATTTTGATGTTTATCATCTCCGGTGCTGTTGATCGGTCTAAAGACCGGGATTGTGCAACATTTTGAGTGATAAGAGGTACTTTAGGAGTACTTAAGTAGTTCTGTTCACTCTTTAAAGTGTGTTTCGCCAACCGATAGCTCTCTAGTTGGCGGCCTTATTGTTGCTGACAGTGTCGTTATCTGGCTACCTCTCTATTAACGGCAAACATCTTCCCCCTTCTAGACAATAGTTACCAAGGATTTACGTTTCTTGACGCCTAAGTTCGATTTTAAACAATTTAGAAGTGTTCAAATCCACCTCAGCGCCATTTTATCGGGTGCGCTCGAAGAGGCACTCTGATATGGGAGGAGCCTGAGAGCGCACGGCGCGCGCACCTTCTCGTGGACGAGTCTCTTTTACATCGCGAAGCGTTTATCTTGGATATTCCTGGAATTATTAGCCACCCTCATTAGATTTCGTCTCTACCAGATGATTACTATTTCTCCCATTAGTTTCTCTCATCCACGAGAAGGTGCGCGGGCCATGCGCTCTAGGGCCCCGCCCATATCGGAGTGCCTCTTTTCTCTCCCCCCATTTTATCGGGCTGGTGCAAATGTTCTGCATTAAATTGGTCGGCGGAATTTCCCTTTTGCGCCTGTGATGGAGAGCAGACATTGCTCACACGTGCGTGCTGCGTCGCGGTTAGTGATCGTCGCGCGCGGCGAAAGGGGCGGCGGCGCGACACTCCCGCGTTCGGATGAAATCAAGTAAATTGCAGTTCCTGGGAAATTATTAATGTCCTGTTTTCTTCCATGGATAATGGGTTGTCCGCGTTTGCCGCGCGCGCACGATGCCTGCCGGACCGTGACGCGTACACACGCGGGTGAGCAATGTCATGGATATTTATGTGGTGATCTGTGATATTCTGATCAAGTGTGGTATACCATCCGGAAGCTAAACTCTTTCTCTATATAGTGACGTTCATCACTGCTCATAAACGTACGACATTCTTCAAATTCAAAATCACATTTTATGAGTTAGGGGCACCAAAAACCTTAGGATGTTCCTCGCTTGCTGTTTTCTGAAATCAGGGATGTGTAAGCTAATAAAACATTTGAATTTAGCGAAGACTTTATTACAGCACCAAAACAGTTTCGCGGATTTTTATGTTTAAATCGGGGAATTTTTGCATTTTTCTTTTTGAAATCTTTAAGAATGACAATTTATGTCGTATCCTCATCATAAAACCTCAACCTCATAACAGAGTATTACAGACAGCTCAGACAATTTAGAGCCCTGAGAAGCCCAACAGTTTCACTCCTTCTTTCAATCTGCGAGTCGACTTCTATTACTGTCCGGGCTCCTCCAGTTCGCCCGAACGGCGGCAGCAATGGCCCAGAGACACGAGCCGAAATGTCACGCGGCTACATTTTCTGTTCGGTGCGGCTCGGGGCCGAGAATTGTCTGAAAGAAAAATTATTTAATCATATCTATTCTGGACCATTTTTTTCAAAGATTTTTTATATTCTTTGATTTTCGGAAAATTGGTTTAATCGACGTCACCGTAGCTAGGTGATCACGCCCAGACGCAGCTGTGCTCTTCCACACTTTTCAATCCTTCACCTGCTCTCAAGAACCTCCAAATCACCCGATGTTACTGTATGAGTACAGTAGGACTATATTATTCGACTATTCCGCATAATTTGATTTAGAGTAGAACAAGCTGTCCACATTATGCATTCTTTTCTTGCAGATAGGCAGTCGACCTCTCCAGTGTCCGGCGACTCTGCCCACCACGCTGATGAATGAGGCCGTGGCCAGCCGACGAAGCTTTTTCTCAGAGGGAGAAGCAACGGGCCTAGCCGACGGTTGGAATAATCGCGTGGAGCAGACGGGTATGGCCATTTCTCGAATTTCACCCTTAGTTAGGAATAGCCAGGTCTCTGAACCGCCGCCTCGCTCAATGTTTCTTTTTTCAGACACCAAGCTGCGGCTCGTTCTGGCGCCGGCGGGCCAATGCGGCGAGAATGGAGAAGAAAATTAGAGGTAAGCCTTCGATTGGAGGTGAAAATATAGTGCGGATTAAATAGAGAACAAGGGTTAAGAAAGGAAGGGCGAGTATTGGGGAGGTGTTGCGAATCGGTGGTTTTCTCTACCGGGTCCGACACCAATCCCGACTTAAATGTCAGTCCGGAGATATCCAACCTACAGACTCACTACAGATAACATAACCGACTGTACTATAATTACACCGGCAAGCTGTATGCTGTAGTAAGGGCATACCAGCGATAATACCACATAACATGAATTGACACCTGTTGCCACCGCCTTGAACTTCCCTAGGCTAACCAAAACAGATCTCGACTGTAGTATCGGTATTGCAAAACATATACGATCCTCTTGCATACACGATAGAACACGAGGTAAACTAAATTATTTTAATCTATATGATAAATGTGAAGAGATCTTGGAGAATACAATAAGAAGAATAAAACAAGGAACCAGCATTATAGAAAAGAGAAGCACCACTGAAGTATCCATCACCATCCAACATTTCGGGCGAATGTCTTAGACCTCTTCATTGGGAATGCTCTTCGCGAGCCAACTCTACAGGTGTAGTAGTAATGTTCTGAGGCCAGAGGCCCAAGAACAAAGCACGATAACGGTGGGGAGAAAGAGCAGCATGGAGCTGCAGGAAGGAAGACCACGCTTGGTCGCGGCACGGACGAATACTGATGGCTCAGACCGCGCCGCCCCAACCAGTCCGACGACATCTACCGTGCATACGGCTTTCGTTGCGGGACCAACCGCGCCCAGGCCTCCTCTGAGGAGCGATGGCATCGCGCTTTCGCAGCAGGAGGGATTGAAGGAAATAGGCGAAAAAGACCGCAGGGAGAAAGTAGTGAGAGGATGGGAAAGGGAGAGGAACGTGTGGAAAGTTGAAGGATAGAGGTCAGTAGAGAAAGGGGTGGTAGTAAAAATGGGAACCAGAAAAGGAGAAAAGGAGAAAAAATGGCAAGGCTGTCTCTAACTCTGTCTCTTTCTCATCCATTATCTCTATCTGTTTCTTCAGCTCTGTGTACCCCTATTCATGCACTTATGCTTCCCCCCTATGTAGCTATGTCTGAGTCTCTTTCTCCGTCTCTATCCATGTGTTGTTGTCCCTCCACTCTATCGGACTCCGTTTCCGTGTCAGTTTTCTCTAGCTCTTTCTCTCTGACATCCCTCCATATCATTCTCTCTCCTTCTACCTCTGCCTATGTCTCAGACTCTAACTCTTCTTTTTACCCTTATGTCTATGTATATCCCAATGAATGATTTGATTTCTCCATCTCTCTGCGTCTGCTATATCCTTTCTCGGATTCGATGTGTTCTCTGTAGCTCATAATCCCTCCACATCTAATCATATCTCTTCACGTCTCTTTCTATTGTTCTGTTCTTTCACCTACCGATCTGCGTATCTTTCTTTAAAGACTCTACACCCCTGCGTCTCCTCTCCAATGTTTATCCACATCTTTTACGCATTTCTGAACATATGTCTAGATTTCCACGTCCATCCTACATCTCTGCTTCTCTTTTTCCGACGCGGCCTCGACGTTAGCCGATTCTACAGAAAAGGGCTCAGGAAAATGTTCCTCTGCTAATTATGAGGATTTAGGATTGGCCTTCGACTGCCGAAGAAGGATGAAAGGATTGAAGTGGAGCAGCACGTCTCAATACGAGCCGGATGCCCAAGATTTCGCGGTCGGACCCAATTTTTCTGTTTTTTTTTTCATCGGTGCCCGATGCACCCAATTAAGAAGACGACTACAGGCCGCACCATGCACCCACTTTGAAGACGACTACAGGCCGCAACAACGACAACAACGGATTTTTTTCATTTTTTCTTTTACTTTTTTTATTTACTTTTCTTTTTTTTGTTGTCGATGTTGTTATTTCCCGATACTCTTGTAAGCCCTGAACCCTATGAAATTTGTCCAATCTGGGCAATGACTGAAAATCGGGATTGTTAGGGCAACAGGAAGAAGTTGAAATGAAAATGTGTGTACAGGATCCCAAAAACTTGTCGTTAGATGACAATTTAAAGATTAAGGCCGTTGTTCAACTTGATGCGCGAAATTTGGCGCCGAGCTTCATTTGCTTCATCTTGTTTCTTTTTCGTGTCTCGTTTTTCTTATCGTTTTTGATTTGATGTCGCTATTGATTTGTATGTATTTCATCTAACGAAAATATGAAAAACTTTGAAGGTTTTGTAAGCCACAATATACGAAAATAGGCTAAAACAAAATTAGGTGGATAACCTATGAAGTTCATAAGGGTGCGAAATTAATACATATGTGAATGAGATCTAGAGTTAAAAAAATCCAATTAAGTTCATAAAAATAAGAGTAAAAAATTGAAAAAAAGTGAAATGTGTTCAAAAAACTAAGTGAACGATAAATAAATGTAAATACCAAAATAGTATGAGGGTGTTGAAGGAAAAATAGTAAAACGAATCAGAATGACCCTGTGTTAGAGAAAATTCGGGTTGGAAAATGGATTCAAGGTGTAAAATGCTGTGAAAAATGGGTGAAAATTTTGGGATGAAAATTTTAAAAAGCTTAAGCGTTGAGAAAAATGGTTGAAAAATCAAACTGGGGAAAATCGCGAAGTGTTGTATGCGTCCCAAATTGTGGGCAAAATTCAAACTGTGAAGAAAAGAAAATTTGCATAATGGGCTTCATAAAGGTCAGCTAAAGATTAAAATATCCAATTATACAAAATACCATACTAAAAAAGGAAAAAAATGATTCTAAAAATCAGGGCATAAAAGCAAACATGAACAAAAATTGTTCAAAAGCCGGTTAGAAAATGTGAGTACAAAAATAATGTAGTAAAATATCCTTAAGGGTGTTGAAGGAGAAATACCGAAATAAATAAAAATGCCCGAATGACCCTTGTGGTAGAAGAAAAAACTTGGGTTGAAAACTTTGGGTTCAAGGTGCAAAATGCGCTGAAAATTTGGTGAAAATCTCGAAATGAAGAGTATTTCTAAAAAAGTCAAAGCGTTTAAAAAATTGGTTGAAAATTAAAAAGTGTTGAATGCGCCCCAGAATATGTGTAAAATTTCAAACTGTAGAGGTACAATATTAAAATTTCAAACTAAAGAATAAAAATTCCATTCTGAAAATAAGGGCATTAAGCGAAAATATGAACGAAAATAGTTCGAAAATCAGTGAAAAAGGTAAATAAAAAATAGTGTATTATAATGCATAAGGGTGTTGAAGGAAAAAAGTAAAGTAAATAAAAATGACTGAATGACCCTGGTGATAAAAAAAAATCGAGGTGTTGAGGTGTAAAATG
This sequence comes from Aplectana chamaeleonis, assembly GCA_029168955.1. Lineage (NCBI taxonomy): Eukaryota > Metazoa > Nematoda > Chromadorea > Rhabditida > Cosmocercidae > Aplectana > Aplectana chamaeleonis. Next base: position 1,039,268 of record JAPDOI010000007.1, on the reverse strand, counting down.
TGATAAAAGTGGGTACAAAATCTGAAATGGAGAAAATAGAAAATTCGGGTTCGAGTTGTAAGATGCATTGAAAAAGGGTAAAAAAATACGCAATGAAGAAAAATTTGAAGAAAAAAATCAATGCGATTGGTTGAAAATTAAAAAGTGTTGACTGCGTCCAGAAAATGTGTAAAATTTCAAACTGTAGAGGTACAATATTAAAATTTCAAACTGAAGAAAAAAACTCCATTCTGAAAGTAAGGGCATGAAGCGAAAATATGAACAAAAATAGTTCAAAAAAAACGGTGAAAAAGCGTAAATAAAAAATAGTGTATTATAATGCATAAGGGTGTTGAAGGAAAAAAGTAAAGTAAATAAAAATGACTGAATGACCCTGGTGATAAAAAAAATCGAGGTGTCGAGGTGTAAAATGTGATAAAAGTGGGTACAAAATCTGAAATGGAGAAAATAGAAAATTCGGGTTCAAGGTGTAAGATGCGTTGGGTAAAAAAATACGCGATGAAGAAAAGTTTGAAGAAAAAAAATCAATGCGTTCGAAAAATGGTTGAAAGTTGAAAAGTGTAAATGCGTCCCAGAAAATGTGTGAACTTTCAAACTGTAGAGGTGCAATATTAAAGTTTCAAACTAAGGGAACAATTCTATTCTGAAAATAAGGGCATGAAGCGAAAATAGGAACAAAAATAGTTCGAAAAACGTTCAAAAAATGTAATTAAAAATTAGTGTATGTATAAGGGTGTTAAAGGAAAAAAGTAAATAGAAATGACTAAATGACCCTGGTGATCAAAAATCGGTTTGAAAAATGGAGCCGAGGTTTGAAATGCACTAAAAATGGGTACAAAATTTGAAATGGAGAAAATATAAAATTCGGGTTGTAGAGGTGCAATATTAAAATTTTAAACTAAAGAAAAAAATTCATTCTGAAAATAAGGGCATGAAGCAAAAATATGAACAAAGATAGTTCAAAAACGGTAAAAAATGTAAATAAAAAATAGTGTATTAGAATGTATAAGGGTGTAAAAGGAAAAAAGTAAATAGAAATGACTAAATGACCCTGGTGAAGAAAAATGGGTTTGAAAAATGGAGCCGAGGTTTAAAATGCACTAAAATGGGTACAAAATCTGAAATGGAGAAAATAGAAAGTTTGGGTTCGAGGTGTAAGATGCGTTAAAAATGGGTAAAAAGATACGAAATGAAGAAAAATTGAAGAAGGTGAAGTGGGTATTCACTTTTGATATGTTGTATTGTACTGTTGTATTGAGGACAGTGCGAGCGGTTCCGTTGCGGCTCGGGACCTCTAAAATTCCCTAGGGAGAGACGAGGCATATCACCCCCAAAAACTGTCCTATATGAATGCCGCGACGCGACCGCTCGCACAGTCCGCGTCTAGGCAACCGCCTTCGGGCCGGACTGTAATGTACTATTTATGTATTGTTTATTCATTGCGACCATATGTGTACATATTGTTACAGTATATTGTATTAGCGTATTGATCTATCAATGTATTCATTTATTGACTGGTCCATTCGTCTTTTGCAGTCGCATGTGTACAGTCTTCTCCGTGAATGATGGCCTAGTTGCGGACTGACCTTACAGCAGGCAGCGAGAGCGGTCGCGCCGCGATCTCAGACGCTGACTGTTGAGTGGTCTGCAGCTAGGCTGTCATCCACTGGCAAGACTGAATCGCCAGTGTTTTTCGAATGGTAAGGCGTGATATTGCTATGGGTCCACGCTTGCGCGCGCCCTCATAGCTGCGTCGCTGCTTACCGATTGAACAACACTGGTGATATATATGTAGTCCAGTCTTTGCATGTTCTCCCACAAATCCTATCCGTGGCCTCATCGCGGCGTGGGAGTGGCAACGGGGCGAATTCCCGGCGAACACGGAGGGTGATGTCTTCACATTGTCAGGAGTCGTAGGGATATCTGTCCCGGGATGTTGATCGAATCCACAGCGCGGGAGCAGTTAGACTGGCACAGGTGTCGCGCGCGACGGAAAACCGCTACGCGCACGGCGTCGTTGGAGCGCGTTAGCCGTGGGGCCTTTTGCGAGAAATTTAGTTGGCGCTCCAACGACGACATGCGCGCAGTGGTTTTCCGTCGCGCGCGTCACTTGTGCCAGCCGAACTGCTACCGCGCTGTGGATTTGATCAACATCCCTCTCTTCCTGAGCGTCTCCTTCCCGTGATGCCACTCTGCGATTGGTCGTCTGGTGTGATTGGCCAATCAGAGATAGCTTTTGCGCAGGGTTGAGCAGGCCGTTGTGGCAATTTTCGTCGCGGCTACGACCCCCCCCCAAATTTTATTTTTTTCCAAAAAATCCCCAAAATTTTACGACCCCCCGAGGGGCCCCTGGGAACAATTTTTTTTTAGGTTTTACTTAGTGTCAAATTTTAAAAAAGAGCGAAAATTGTTGTAATGATTTTCAGGATCTAGATCGGTCGCGGCTGACGTGTGGACACGAAAGGGTCATGTATAGACGCTTTTTCCATTGGCGTGGACTATAAGCAAGTCATTTGGAAAAAATCCTATTTTCTCCAAAAATTTTACGACCCCCTCCCCAAATTTTCAATTTTTTCCAAAATTTCTGAAATTTTACGACCCCCATTGTGGCGCCACAACTCTGCTCAACCCTGCTTTTGCGGAACGGAGACGCGCGGGGAGGAATATTCACACTCCTTATGTCAAATTGACTACCGCTTCATACCACTTCAATGCTTTCCGATTGAGTAATATCTGGAATTTTTCGAATTTCCTCTTCGAAATATTGATTGTATTCATATTCAACTTGAAAATTGTGTGAGAGTGGCAGTACTAGGATCTTAGCCTACTACGCGTGCGGTCGCGTCGCCGCTCTTGAGCGTCAGTGGCGTCTGCATCTTCGGAACATGTGAACTGGTTGGCAGACATATTAGACAAATTCCAAAAGTCTAGGCTCCGCGGAAAAGGTCAAGGATTTGGCATTGCCAAAAAAATGTTGTAAAATTCCTTGTATGGATTTCATAAGGTTGGGCTCCGAAGAAAAGGTTAAATATTAATGGTTTGGCTTCGCCAAAAAATGCTGTAAAGTTCCTTTTGATGGATATGGCAGTCGAGAAAACCTTCAAAATGTTGTAAAAAAATGTGTGCGAATGGATTTGGCAGTGAACAAAGTCATAACATGTTGTGAATCTCCTCTTAATGGATTTGGCAATCGACTTAATCTTCTAAATGCTGTGAAAATGTGGCAAACAGATTTAGCAGGCGCTCTAAAAATAATCAAAGTCAAATCACGCGTCCAAGGGGATCCCGCGTTCAGTTTGATTCGGATTAAGCTCAAGCAACGATGAATCAAGTGTGTGCGCCCTAGGGTGGCTTCCCCCTATATCTCGCTTATTCGGAGGAATTGAGAGCTCGCATTTGGCAGGGGCCATATAGGGTGGGTCTACTTCACAACTATGTGGAAATCTCAGATTTCGTCCCTGAGCTTGGACCCTGCCTTTAAGCCATGTCCGTTTTCACTCGATCAAACCATCGGGTTTTCGGTCTTTCATGAGATCTGGTACCTGCAGCTTCCACCTTGAGTGCGGTTTTAGCTACTGAGTCTTCGTCCCTCCTTTGAACGTGACCTAACCACCTGAGGCGGTACTCCTTCCTCTTCGCAGTAATGGGGCCACTCCAAAGGTGTAAAGCACCAGGTTATTCGTAAACCTGTCTTACTCCCTTTGACCACCTGAGCATCCGCATCTCCATCACGTGCAGAGATTGTTCAACAGTCTTTGTGGCCGGCCAGCATTTGTTGGCATAAAGGGCGACTGGCCTCACCACCGTCCTGTAGATTTTGGACTTGAGACCCCCGACTCAGACTTGGTCGAAAAACCTGCTGACCCCAGCGCCACCCAGTTCCTCTGCAAATCACGCAATCGATAGTCAGCGGTAGCAGTAGGTGGGGCAGAGCGCAGTTGACGAGAGTCGGGATACGACGGGACTCGGCAGGTCGCAGTCGGCCGAAGAAAGTGCACCAAAATCACGTGAGAGACTCCTTTATCGACCGGGTGGGGTGAGAATGATTTCGGTTTGGTACGCAGCGGGACTCAGTGGGAATCAGTCGGTGCATTGGCCCCGCCCTTGTACGCTTGAGAACCATCAGTTTGGCCAGGGGGGTTTGCGGTCGCAAAAAAGCGGTCGCAGTCGGACTCAGTGGGTTGATTTTTTTGCACCCATCTCCCACGAATTCGGTGCGCATCGACCCGATGGGACTCAGTAGATCCACCGACTCTGACGGGGGCCTCAGGCGTATTGGTATCTTCCTGTCACACATCACGCCATTTGTCGCTCCCCACTTCGTCCACGCTGCCTTGACGCGCCCATGGGCATCCAGTAGCACGTCGCCGGCAGATGTGATCCTTGATACGAGGTACTTGAAACTGTCCACTTTCTTGAGGTCGGCGCCATTAATGCTGATGGATTCTTCCTCGATCCTCGGTTCACAACCTATGTACTCGGTTCCGGTGACATTAAGACGTAGCCATAGCGCTGCAGGCGATCATTCCATAATTGTTGTTGCGACGCGGGACCCTCGCCCATGGCAACGGTCTAGTAGCATTGGTGGAAAAGGGGTCTGGGTCCCGGGGCCGCGCTTAGGGTGTTATCAGAGGACTTACGCACACGTTCCCCAGCTCGCCGAAGACTGCCACGCGGTTGAGAAACCCGAACCTAGCCTAGGCGGGTATATGGTAACCTGCGGTGCGATGGCCCTACAGCCTCTACCAACAACTATGACGGTGTGACGCCATATCCATTTGCGGGGTGAACATTGCCACAGTTTAATAACACACATCTTGGGATTCCGCCTTCTGCGGGTTCAATCAATACTCCGGCCAATCGATAACAGTTGTGCTTGGCGCGACAAGATACTTCGTACAAAACAGAACACCATTATGCGCATATTTTACGAAACTCCCAACTTGCGGTCAAACAACAAAACATAACAAAAATACATCCTAAACTAGGGGACGGACCTTGCCCAGGCGCTTAGCTAAAGTGAGTCTGACCCAGAACAACAACCCCCAGGGCGTACCGTGGGCATGCGCGGGGAGACGCGTGTCCATGTCCGCACAGAGGCCGGGCAGACGGCTCCAGGGTTACCTGTATGACTGGCGCGGGCTAGCCTCGTGTTGCGTCCAATCAAAAATCTCGCTCCTCCCCGTTTCTCCCACCTCCTCAGGGGTGTTGATACACGATGGCCACCACCCCGCCTAATCGATTTGCGCGACGTCGCGAAGGCGCCGCGCGCGACGTTCTAGAAACTGCGTCCTTTAAGATTTTGCTGATTGATCAGCGCTGACGTGGCTTTGGCGGACCTTTATGAAGAGATTCGTACGAAACGTCACGACAATTGTACTTGAACATGGAGTGCGAGTAGGGAGCTTTGGGGGTCGGACCTGCTCCGCGCGCGGTCGCGTTGCGGATATGCGCTGAACACGGCTCGGCAGCAATCCCTCGGCACAAAGGCTCTCGGCAGTGGACCAATCGTCAGCAATGTCAACATATGAGATGATTTCGTATACGAAATTGAGCAGAGTATTTTTTTGAGAGCAATCTACTCAAAAACCGTCAATAGCCACCAGAACGCCGATTATTTATTAAATTTTATAACTTGGATGCTTTCAAACGAGTAAAAACGAGTCACACATGAATATAACCTGAACGTTGAGCTGTTTAATACATGCAATCTCATGAACATGGTAGAAAAACCGAATGTGAATGAAAAAAATGAGCACAAGCCTTCCAAGGCGTCACCGGAAGAACATACAATGTGAGACCATGCTTCACGAAGGTCTATGTGGACGGTGCAGCCTGCGGCTGCACCGTCACTCAGGGGAGGAAATCCCCTGCGTGGAGGCTAAATCTATCGTGTATCGGGTATTTCGGGGGTGGAAATCAGTTAGAACCCCAGTTAGAACCCTATGTGGACGTTGCAGCCTGCGGCTGCACCGTCGCTCAGGGGAGGAAATCCCCTGCGTGGAGGCTAAATCTATCGTGTATCGGGTATTTCGGGAGTGTAAATCAGTTAGAACCCTATGTGGACGTTGCAGCCTGCGGCTGCACCGTCGCTCAGGGGAGGAAATCCCCTGCGTGGAGGCTAAATCTATCGTGTATCGGGTATTTCGGGGGTGGAAATCAGCTAGAACCCTATGTGGACGTTGCAGCCTGCGGCTGCACCGTCGCTCAGGGGAGGAAATCCCCTGCGTGGAGGCTAAATCTATCGTGTATCGGGTATTTCGGGGGTGGAAATCAGCTAGAACCCTATGTGGGACGTTGCAGCCTGCGGCTGCATCGTCGCTCAGGGGAGGAAATCCCCTGCGTGGAGGCTAAATCTATCGTGTATCGGGTATTTCGGGGGTGGAAATCAGTTAGAACCCTATGTAGACGGTGCAGCCTGCGGCTGCACCGTCGCTCAGGTGAGGAAATCCCCTGCGTGGAGGCTAAATCTATCGTGTATCGGGTATTTCGGGGTTGGAAATCAGTTAGAACCCTATGTGGACGGTGCAGCCTGCGGCTGCACCGTCGCTCAGGGGAGGAAATCCCCTGCGTGGAGGCTAAATCTATCGTGTATTGGGTATTTCGGGGGTGGAAATCAGTTGGAACCCTATGCGGACGTTGCAACCTGCGGCTGCACCGTCGCTCAGGGGAGGAAATCCCCTGCGTGGAGGCTAAATCTATCGTGTATCGGGTATTTCGGGGGTGGAAATCAGCTAGAACCCTATGTAGACGGTGCAGCCTGCGGCTGCACCGTCGCTCAGGTGAGGAAATCCCCTGCGTGGAGGCTAAATCTATCGTGTATCGGGTATTTCGGGAGTGGAAATCAGTTAGAACCCTATGTGGACGGTGCAGCCTGCGGCTGCACCGTCGCTCAGGGGAGGAGATCCCCTGCGTGGAGGCTAAATCTATCGTCTATCGGATATTTCGGGGGTGGAAATCAGTTAGAACCCTATGTGGACGATGCAGCCTGCGGCTGCACCGTCGCTCAGGTGAGGAAATCCCCTGCGTGGAGGCTAAATCTATCGTGTATCGGGTATTTCGGGGGTGGAAATCAGCTAGAACCCTATGTAGACGGTGCAGCCTGCGGCTGCACCGTCGCTCAGGTGAGGAAATCCCCTGCGTGGAGGCTAAATCTATCGTGTATCGGGTATTTCGGGGGTGGAAATCAGTTAGAACCCTATGTGGACGGTGCAGCCTGCGGCTGCACCGTCACTCCGGGGAGGAAATCCTGCTTGGAGGCTAAATCTATCGTGTATCGGATATTTCGGGGTGGAAATCGGTTAGAACCCTATGTAGACAGTGCAGCCTGCGGCTGCACCGTCGCTCAGGTGAGGAAATCCCCTGCGTGGAGGCTAAATCTATCGTGTATCGGATATTTCGGGGGGTGGAAATCAGTTAGAACCCTATGTGGACGATGCAGCCTGTGGCTGCACCGTCACTCAGGGGAGGAAATCCCCTGCGTGGAGGCTAAATCTATCGTCTATCGGATATTTCGGGGGTGGAAATCAGTTAGAACCCTATGTGGACGATGCAGCCTGCGGCTGCACCGTCGCTCAGGTGAGGAAATCCCCTGCGTGGAGGCTAAATCTATCGTGTATCGGGTATTTAGGGGGTGGAAATCAGCTAGAACCCTATGTAGACAGTGCAGCCTGCGGCTGCACCGTCGCTCAGGTGAGGAAATCCCCTGCGTGGAGGCTAAATCTATCGTGTATCGGGTATTTAGGGGGTGGAAATCAGCTAGAACCCTATGTAGACGGTGCAGCCTGCGGCTGCACCGTCGCTCAGGTGAGGAAATCCCCTGCGTGGAGGCTAAATCTATCGTGTATCGGATATTTCGGGGTTGGAAATCAGTTAGAACCCTATGTGGGCGATGCAGCCTGCGGCTGCACCGTCACTCAGGTGAGGAAATCCTGCGTGGAGGCTAAATCTATCGTGTATCGGGTATTTAGGGGTGGAAATCAGCTAGAACCCTATGTAGACGGTGTAGCCTGCGGCTGCACCGTTGCTCAAGGGAGGAAATCTCTTGCGTGGAGGCTAAATCTATCGTGTATCGGATATTTCGGGGTTGGAAATCAGTTAGAACCCTATGTGGACGATGCAGCCTGCGGCTGCACCGTCGCTCAGGTGAGGAAATCCCCTGCGTGGAGGCTAAATCTATCGTGTATCGGATATTTCGGGGGTGGAAATCAGTTAGAACCCTATGTGGACGGTGCAGCCTGCGGCTGCACCGTCACTCAGGGGAGGATATCCCCTGCGTGGAGGCTAAATCTATCGTGTATCGGATATTTCGGGGGTGGAAATCAGTTGGAACCCTATGCGGACGTTGCAACCTGCGGCTGCACCGTCGCTCAGGTGAGGAAATCCCCTGCGTGGAGGCTAAATCTATCGTGTATCGGGTATTTCGGGGGTGGAAATCAGTTAGAACCCTATGTGGACGGTGCAGCCTGCGGCTGCACCGTCGCTCAGGTGAGGAAATCCCCTGCGTGGAGGCTAAATCTATCGTGTATCGGATATTCAGGGGGGTGGAAATCAGTTAGAACCCTATGTGGACGATGCAGCCTGTGGCTGCACCGTCACTCAGGGGAGGAAATCCCCTGCGTGGAGGCTAAATCTATCGTCTATCGGATATTTCGGGGTTGGAAATCAGTTAGAACCCTATGTGGACGGTGCAGCCTGCGGCTGCACCGTCGCTCAGGTAGAGAATCCCTGCGTGGAGGCTAAATCTATCGTGTATCGGATATTTCGGGGGGTGGAAATCAGTTAGAACCCTATGTGGACGATGCAGCCTGTGGCTGCACCGTCACTCAGGTGAGGAAATCCCCTGCGTGGAGGCTAAATCTATCGTGTATCGGATATTTCGGGGTGGGAAATCAGTTAGAACCCTATGTAGACAGTGCAGCCTGCGGCTGCACCGTCGCTCAGGTGAGGAGATCTCTGCGTGGAGGCTAAATCTATCGTGTATCGGGTATTTAGGGGTGGAAATCAGCTAGAACCCTATGTGGACGGTGCAGCCTGCGGCTGCACCGTCGCTCAGGTGAGGAAATCCTGCGTGGAGGCTAAATCTATCGTGTATCGGATATTTCGGGGTGGAAATCAGTTAGAACCCTATGTGGACGATGCAGCCTGCGGCTGCACCGTCACTCAGGGGAGGAATCCCCTGCGTGGAGGCTAAATCTATCGTCTATCGGATATTTCGGGGGTGGAAATCAGCTAGAACCCTATGTAGACGGTGCAGCCTGCGGCTGCACCTGCGTCGCTCAGGTGAGGAAATCCCCTGCGTGGAGGCTAAATCTATCGTGTATCGGATATTTCGGGGTGGAAATCAGTTAGAACCCTATGTGGACGATGCAGCCTGCGGCTGCACCGTCGCTCAGGTGAGAAATCCCCTGCGTGGAGGCTAAATCTATCGTGTATCGGGTATTTCGGGGTGGAAATCAGCTAGAACCCTATGTAGACGGTGCAGCCTGCGGCTGCACCGTCGTTCAGGGGAGGAGATCCCCTGCGTGGAGGCTAAATCTATCGTCTATCGGATATTTCGGGGGTGGAAATCAGTTAGAACCCTATGTGGACGATGCAGCCTGCGGCTGCACCGTCTCTCAGGTGAGGAAATCCCCTGCGTGGAGGCTAAATCTATCGTGTATCGGGTATTTAGGGGTGGAAATCAGCTAGAACCCTATGTAGACGGTGCAGCCTGCGGCTGCACCGTCGCTCAGGTGAGGAAATCCCTGCGTGGAGGCTAAATCTATCGTGTATCGGATATTTCGGGGGTGGAAATCAGTTAGAACCCTATGTGGACGATGCAGCCTGTGGCTGCACCGTCACTCAGGGAGGAAATCCTGCGTGGAGGCTAAATCTATCGTGTATCGGATATTTCGGGGTGGAAATCAGTTAGAACCCTATGTGGACGATGCAGCCTGCGGCTGCACCGTCGCTCAGGTGAGGAAATCCCCTGCGTGGAGGCTAAATCTATCGTGTATCGGGTATTTAGGGGTGGAAATCAGCTAGAACCCTATGTGGACAGTGCAGCCTGCGGCTGCACCGTCGCTCAGGGAAGGAAATCCCCTGCGCGGAGGCTAAATCTATCGTGTATCGGGTATTTCGGGGGGTGGAAATCAGTTAGAACCCTATGTGGACCGTGCAGCCTGCGGCTGCGCCGTCGCTCAGGGGAGGAAATTCCCTGCGTGGAGGCTAAATCTATCGTGTATCGGGTATTTCGGGGGTGAAAATTAGTTAGAACCCTATGTGGACGGGGCAGCCTGCGGCTGCGCCGTCACTCAGGGAGGAAATCCCCTGCGTGGAGGCTAAATCTATCGTGTATCGGATATTTCGGGGTGGAAATCAGTTAGAACCCTATGTGGACGATGCAGCCTGGGGCTGCACCGCCACGCAGGGGAGGAAGTCCCCTGCGTGGAGGTTAATTCTATCGTGTATCGGGTATTTCGGGTGTGGAAGTCAGCTAGAACCCTATGTGGACGGTGCAGCCTGCGGCTGCACCGTCGCTCAGGGGAGGAAATCCCCTGCGTGGAGGCTAAATCTATCGTGTATCGGGTATTTCGGGGGTGGAAATCGGCTAGAACCCTATGTGGACGGTGCAGCCGGCGGCGGCCCCGTCGCTCAAGGGAGGAAATCCTGCGTGGAGGCTAAATCTATCGTGTATCGGGTATTTCGGGGGTGGAAATCAGCTAGAACCCTATGTGGACGGTGCAGCCTGCGGCTGCACCGTCGCTTAGGGGAGGAAATCCCCTGCGTGGAGGCTAAATCTATCGTGTATCGGATATTTCGGGGGGGGAATCAGTTAGAACCCTATGTGGACGATGCAGCCTGCGGCTGCACCGTCGCTCAGGAGGAAATCCCCTGCGTGGAGGCTAAATCTATCGTGTATTGGATATTTCGGGGGGTGGAAATCAGTTAGAACCCTATGTGGACGATGCAGCCTGCGGCTGCACCGTCACTCAGGGGAGGAAATCCCCTGCGTGGAGGCTAAATCTATCGTGTATCGGATATTTCGGGGGTGGAAATCAGTTAGAACCCTATGTGGACGATGCAGCCTGCGGCTGCACCGTCGCTCAGGTGAGGAAATCCCCTGCGTGGAGGCTAAATCTATCGTCTATCGGATATTTCGGGGGTGGAAATCAGCTAGAACCCTATGTAGACAGTGCAGCCTGCGGCTGCACCGTCGCTCAGGTGAGGAAATCCCCTGCGTGGAGGCTAAATCTATCGTGTATCGGATATTTCGGGGGTGGAAATCAGTTAGAACCCTATGTGGACGATGCAGCCTGCGGCTGCACCGTCACTCAGGGAGAAATCCCCTGCGTGGAGGCTAAATCTATCGTGTATCGGATATTTCGGGGTGGAAATCAGTTAGAACCCTATGTGGACGATGCAGCCTGCGGCTGCACCGTCACTCAGGGGAGAAATCCCCTGCGTGGAGGCTAAATCTATCGTGTATCGGATATTTCGGGGTGGAAATCAGTTAGAACCCTATGTGGACGATGCAGCCTGCGGCTGCACCGTCGCTCAGGGGAGGAAATCCCCTGCGTGGAGGCTAAATTCATCGTCTATCGGATATTTCCGGGGTGGAAATCAGCTAGAACCCTATGTAGACGGTGCAGCCTGCGGCTGCACCGTCGCTCAGGTGAGGAAATCCCCTGCGTGGAGGCTAAATCTATCGTGTATCGGATATTTCGGGGGTGGAAATCAGTTAGAACCCTATGTGGACGATGCAGCCTGCGGCTGCACCGTCGCTCAGGTGAGGAAATCCCCTGCGTGGAGGCTAAATCTATCGTGTATCGGGTATTTCGGGGGTGGAAATCAGCTAGAACCCTATGTAGACGGTGCAGCCTGCGGCTGCACCGTCGCTCAGGGGAGGAGATCCCCTGCGTGGAGGCTAAATCTATCGTGTATTCTGTATTTCGGGGGTGGAAATCAGTTAGAACCCTATGTGGACGATGCAGCTTGCGGCTGCACCGTCGCTCAGGGGAGGAAATCCCCTGCGTGGAGGCTAAATCTATCGTGTATCGGGTATTTCGGGGGTGGAAATCAGTTAGAACCCTATGTGGACGGTGCAGCCTGCGGCTGCACCGTCGCTCAGGGGAGGAAATCCCCTGCGTGGAGGCTAAATCTATCGTGTATCGGGTATTTCGGGAGTGGAAATCAGTTAGAACCCTATGTGGACGATGCAGCCTGCGGCTGCACCGTCGCTCAGGGGAGGAAATCCCCTGCGTGGAGGCTAAATCTATCGTGTATCGGGTATTTCGGGAGTGGAAATCAGTTAGAACCCTATGTGGACGATGCAGCCTGCGGCTGCACCGTCGCTCAGGGGAGGAAATCCCCTGCGTGGAGGCTAAATCTATCGTATATAGGGTATTTCGGGGGTGGAAATCAGTTAGAACCCTATGTGGACGGTGCAGCATGCGGCTGCACCGTCGCTCAGGGGAGGAAATCCCCTGCGTGAAGGCTAAATCTATCGTGTATCGGATATCAGGGGGTGGAAATCAGTTAGAACCCTATGTGGACGATGCAGCCTGCGGCTGCGCCGTCGCTCAGGGTAGGAAATCCCCTGCGTGGAGGCTAAGTCTATCGTGTATCGGGTATTTCGGGAGTGGAAATCAGTTAGAACCCTATGTGGACGATGCAGCCTACGGCTTCACCGTCGCTCAGGGGAGGAAATTCCCTGCGTCGAGGCTAAATCTATCGTGTATCGGGTATTTCGGGGGGTGGAAATCAGTTAGAACCCTATGTGGACGATGCAGCCTGCGGCTGCACCGTCGCTCAGGGGAGGAAATCCCCTGCGTGGAGGCTAAATCTATCGTGTATCGGATATTTCGGGGGTGGAAATCAGTTAGAACCCTATGTGGACGATGCAGCCTGCGGCTGCACCGTCGCTCAGTAGAGGAACTCCCCTGCGTGGAGGCTAAATCTATCGAGTATCGGATATTTCGGGGTGAAATCAGTTAGAACCCTATGTGGACGATGCAGCCTGCGGCTGCACCGTCGCTCAGGGGAGGAAATCCCTGCGTGGAGGCTAAATCTATCGTCTATCGGGTATTTCGGGGTGGAAATCAGTTAGAACCCTATGTGGACGATGCAGCCTGCGGCTGCACCGTCGCTCAGGTGAGGAAATCCCCTGCGTGGAGGCTAAATCTATCGTCTATCGGATATTTCGGGGGTGGAAATCAGTTAGAACCCTATGTGGACGATGCAGCCTGCGGCTGCACCGTCGCTCAGGTGAGGAAATCCCCTGCGTGGAGGCTAAATCTATCGTCTATCGGGGATTTCGGGGTGGAAATCAGTTAGAACCCTATGTGGACGATGCAGCCTGCGGCTGCACCGTCGCTCAGGTGAGGAAATCCCCTGCGTGGAGGCTAAATCTATCGTCTATCGGATATTTCGGGGTGGAAATCAGTTAGAACCCTATGTGGACGATGCAGCCTGCGGCTGCACCGTCGCTCAGGGTGAGGAAATCCCGCGTGGAGGCTAAATCTATCGTGTATCGGGTATTTCGGGGGTGGAAATCAGTTAGAACCCTATGTGGACGATGCAGCCTGCGGCTGCACCGTCGCTCAGGTGAGGAAATCCCCTGCGTGGAGGCTAAATCTATCGTGTATCGGATATTTCGGGGTGGAAATCAGTTAGAACCCTATGTGGCCGATGCAGCCTGCGGCTGCACCGTCGCTCAGGTGAGGAAATCCCCTGCGTGGAGGCTAAATCTATCGTGTATCGGGTATTTCGGGAGTGGAAATCAGTTAGAACCCTATGTGGACGGTGCAGCCTGCCGCTGCACCGTCACTCAGGGGAGGAAATCCCCTGCGTGGAGGCTAAATCTATCGTGTGTCGGATATTTCGGGGGTGGAAATCAGTTAGAACCCTATGTGGACGATGCAGCCTGCGGCTGCACCGTCGCTCAGGGGAGGAAATCCCCTGCGTGGAGGCTAAATCTATCGTGTATCGGGTATTTCGGGGGGTGGAAATCAGTTAGAACCCTATGTGGACGGTGCAGCCTGCGGCTGCACCGTCGCTCAGGGGAGGAAATCCCTTGCGTGGAAGCTGAATCTATCGTGTATTGGGTATTTCGGGGTGGAAATCAATTAGAACCCTATGTGGACGATGCAGCCTGCGGCTGCACCGTCGCTCAGGGGAGGAAATCCCCTGCGTGGAGGCTAAATCTATCGTGTATCGGGTATTTCGGGGGTGGAAATCAGTTAGAACCCTATGTGGACGATGCAGCCTGCGGCTGCACCGTCGCTCAGGGGAGGAAATCCCCTGCGTGGAGGCTAAATCTATCGTCTATCGGATATTTCGGGGGTGGAAATCAGTTAGAACCCTATGTGGACGATGCAGCCTGCGGCTGCACCGTCGCTCAGGTGAGGAAATCCCCTGCGTGGAGGCTAAATCTATCGTCTATCGGATATTTCGGGGGTGGAAATCAGTTAGAACCCTATGTGGACGATGCAGCCTGCGGCTGCACCGTCACTCAGGGGAGGAAATCCCCTGCGTGGAGGCTAAATCTATCGGCTACCGGATATTTCGGGAGTGGAAATCAGTTAGAACCCTATGTGGACGATGCAGCCTGCGGCTGCACCGTCACTCAGGGGAGGAAATCCCCTGCGTGGAGGCTAAACCTATCGTCTATCGGATATTTCGGGGGTGGAAATCAGTTAGAACCCTATGTGGACGATGCAGCCTGCGGCTGCACCGTCACTCAGGGGAGGAAATCCCCTGCGTGGAGGCTAAACCTATCGTCTATCGGATATTTCGGGGGTGGAAATCAGCTAGAACCCTATGTAGACGGTGCAGCATGCGGCTGCACCGTCGCTCAGGTGAGGAAATCCCCTGCGTGGAGGCTAAACCTATCGTCTATCGGATATTTCGGGGGTGGAAATCAGTTAGAGCCCTATGTGGACGATGCAGCCTGCGGCTGCACCGTCGCTCAGGGGAGGAAATCCCCTGCGTGGAGGCTAAATCTATCGTGTTTCATTTTCATGTCTGAAACGTGAGTGGCTGTCACCAACTAGCTTTGCACCCAAAGAAATCGCAGGAAAGATGCCACCAATACTTGAATCATCCGCGGCCCAAAATAGCGTAGAAAATAGAAAAAACGGCGTAATATTGGCGCGTTACGCCGAGAATGAACACAACACGTGCAGCTTAACGAACATGCCATTTTAAACATTAATGTTAATCTCCCTTTGTAATTTTTTGTTTTGTTTGTTTGTCATTGTTTCAATGTAACTAGTTGTATTACCATTAGCACTTGTTGATTCCTCATTCGTTTCGCGAATGAGAGATGCGATGGGGCTGAAATGATCGTGATTAGCTGAGCCGCGCCGCGACCGCGCGCGGAGCAGGTCCGACCCCCGAAGCTCCATACCGGTATTCCTTGAACATGCAACTCCTCTCGCGACTCGGCAGCTAGCATCACGTCGTCAGCGTACAGTTTAGTCCATGAATGTGGTTTCTGCAGATCTTGAGTAATTGTATCCATGCAAAGGATGAACAGCAGCGGCGAACAGGCTGATCCTTGGTGGACCCCGACTTGAATGGGAAAGGGGTTAAGTTCCTGGTGAGCCCCTTACAACACTGCTCGGCTCGGATTCGCGTACAGCATGCTCACCCAGCGCACGTACTCCTCTGGCACTCCATGTGACTTCAACGACAACTATATAAGATCCTGAGGGACGCGATCGAAGACTTTTTCGAGGTCGAGAAACGCGATATGAATGTGATGACTCTTCTCTCAGTGTTTCTCTATTAAGAGCCGGACTCTATGTATGGCGTCGATAGTCCGACAGTCCTTGACAAACCCACATTGATTTGCCGTCATTGTCACCATATCCCAAAGTGGGTTGTCCAGGATGAGCTCGAAGATATTCTTAGTGTGGCATAACGTGGCTGAAAATGATCTATCATTTTTTGAAGGGCCTGTGCATCCTGAAGACTGATTCTGTCAGCAAAAGAGATGTTTTCATGAGAGTTCATCGCTATCACTTCCAATGTTGTTCACTGAGGATGCCATAATTAACTCCGAGTAAGTTCATTTGCTAGGTTGTCGTCGTTAAAGAAGGGTGTTCATTGTACACGAGATGTCAGCCGAAGAGGAGAAGCAGCCAAAGACGGCCATCAGCTACGTGAACGTGGGAGGATCCAATGATGGCGAAGTCAAGACATGTGTTGAAGCAGTGAAAGCGAAGGAAAGTAAGAGCGCCGAAATTGTCAAAAAGAAGAAAAAGACTGAAGATAGAAGTGCTGAAGAGTGTCGGCCGAAGAAGGTTGGAAGTGCTGAGGACATCAAGCCTAAGAAGGGCAAAAATGATGGGAGCAAGGAGCGTAAGGAAAGTAGGGAGCTTATAAATGAAGCCAGAAGCGATGAAAGCAAGGAGCACAAGGGAAGTAGGGAGGGCTCGAAGGAAGGCAAGGAGTTGGACGAGATAAGAGAAAGTGAGTTTAACGGATTGATGCATTCTTTAGGCACTTGGAGGTAGGGTCTGCGCTCGTTTAGGCACTATCCTAGACGGAGGGGGGGGCACCCAGGATTTAGGAAAAAATTGAAATGAACCACCATTTGGAAATGCTATCAATCGAAGTGCGGGCGGTACGCCACCAAGTTGCGGGCGGATTGCTGCCCATATTGGCCTAACCGGGCGGGTCGCTGCCTCTCGTCTCCGCGGGCGGATCGCTGCATTTGGCGGGCGGACAGCAGCACCTGAGAAAGTTGATCAAGCTAGCGGGCGGATCGCTGCCAAGCTCTAGAGCGGCGATCCGCCCGCAAACTGCCAGCTATTCGCCTGCAAGGGCTTTGATAGCCAGCGATCCGCACTCAAACGCTAACGTCGGACAGGGAACGAGATTCTCATGCCGTAAAATAGCGTGTTTTGTTGTGTCGATTGCGTCCAACACTACTCATTGTACGACACCATGGACATTTTTGCTACCTTGGAGAATGCATTCCTGGACTTCCTTGTTTTATTTTAGAAGAGAACAGAATTTACATTATAATTTACGTATAAGGAGATTGAAACGTCAAAGCATTTCCAATTTAGGCTGAGTTTCGGTGTGTACAGGCAAATTGAAAGAACGTTGCCGTGAATTTTTTTCCATGATGTCGTAGAATGAGTGGTGGGTTCTCACTTCTTTCCATCTCACTGAATGCTCACTCGGCATTTCGATGCCGATCCTGTAAGGTGACTTCAAGTCATCTTTGAAGAATCACTCGAAATCCGGAGAATATTTTTTGGCAGCTGAGGGGATGGTCCTCACGGCTAGGGGGGGGGTGGTCCCGCACATGGAGACCGCAGTGGGAACCATCGGAATAACCTACATGTGGCATTGAGGGCGGATCGCTGGCTAGTGGCGGCAGATCGCTGGCTACTGGCGGAAGGATAGCTGGCTACTGGCGGGAGTATCGCGGGCTACTGGCGGGCGGATGGCGGGGGAGGGGAATGTCAATCCGCTCGCACCTACTGTCCGAGAAGATCAAGCATCTTTCATCAGAATTTTTCTTTATTTCTATGAATAAATCTTGGGTGCCCTCCAGTCTAGGATAGAGCCGGCGCATTACCGCTTGTAAACAAGAACGCTTTTAGTGTGCTAGCGGAGAGCAGATACCGTATAATGTGCCGTGAAATAAATGCTTAGCTGTTGTTGTTTGCGGGCTGAACAACTGATTTGACGGCAAGTGATAAATTTTTTCCCTTTTTATTGCTCCATGTGTTTTTTGATGGAGATGGAGGGACGAACCGAATCATTCTAATGAAATGGGGTAACGCAGTGTTCTAAACGCAGTTTAGGAATCGGTGCTATCGCAACGGGGGGGGGGCGCTTGGCTGTTGCATTCGGCGACGCCCGTTTTTCCGTGCCGCAACGGCTGTCCTGATTATGGAAGGGGAGGAAAATCTGGGTTGGTGTTATAAATGCGTTTCGGCCCAGAAAATGGGCGTGCCCAAGTGCGATGATCATGTGCCCCCCCCCCTGCTGCGATAGCACCCTGCCTGCTTCTGAGCCTCTTTGAAAAGCCTGTGCTCAGGTACTCAGTGCGACGGCCGGCGAACCTCTATGCCGAAAACGACGGCCGGCGCCCCATATTTCGAGGGTGCCGGCCAGCGGCGAATCATGCTGCATGTGACGCACACGCAGCGCGGATATTGGCTCGCCCGCGAACCACAAAACACGCCACGCCATCTTCAATTTGGCCGGTTGGAAAGACAATTGATAATGATCACAACTGATCACGTCGTAACGTGGATATCAAGTGCACAGCCGGTATAAAAGGCGCCTCATCTCACTAGAGTCCTCAATCGGCATTCTAATGCCGGCCCTGGAAGGTGACTTCGAGTCACTCTTCGGAGGCCAGCATATTCTAGACCGCTGAGGGGATAGGGGTTCTCCACGGCTGGGGGGAGGGGCGGTTCTCGCCGTGATCGGCGGTGAGGGTGGTTCCTCACCGCAGACTGCGGCGGACCGAGGCGGGGCGTTTCTCCGCAGGGGGCCGGGGTGACATGCTTGAGGTAAACAATAATACAAATGATGATCGCGGGCCATCTGGTAAAGGTCGGCGGGCCGTCGACATACGGCTGGCCGGCGAACCGAAAGCGGGCGGCCGGAGGACCGAAACCGCGGGCCGGCTGGGAAAGGTTCGCCGGCCGTCGTCCTGAGTACCTGAGTGAGGGTGGATGAAAGTTCAAAAATTATTATTCGCCGTCAAATCAATTTTTTTTCCCGCAGCCAACACTATCAATGCATTTAATTTCACGGCAACGGTTACGCTACCTAATTTCCGCTAGCACACTAAGGCCTCGGTCATAGTGGGATGATCGGTGTAGCCAGCCCGGTCGATAATTATGAAAGGTATGCATGAGGTGGGGTGCAAAAAGCAACCGATGTGTCTGACCCGACCGATGTTCACATGATAAAAGGTAAGAAATGAATGATATCCATGATAACGTTCCACATATTGACCGCGTGAGACACAAATGGATACACCGGGTGTTTTTTGCAGCCTCCATCATCCATGTTTCTCATACATATCGACCGGGCTGGCCACGGTGATTTTCTCATCCAACTCTGACAGGGGCCTAGAAGCGTTCTTGTCTGTAACGCTGACGCGCATCGAGTGTGAAACTATTTGGGGGGGGGGGCGTGGGCCACTTAGGATTCAGTTGAAGAACGAACGATACCGCTCTCAGCAATCGAGAGATTTACATGAAGTTTTCATAAAAACAATGACTGATAACGCATCAGGCATATGATATCAGCAGAAGTTTTCAGTTTCATGGATGAATCATATCATTTTTTCGGGTGCTCCCCCCCCCCCGACTAGTTCTGCACCGCGATAAGACCGCTGCAAGGTCTGATTCAAATTTGGAAGTTGGCAACCCTATCACTAGACGAAAAATACCGTGCGGTACAAATTGCCACGATAGCCGTAAAATATAGTGTTTGGTGCAATTACACAACTAACACCGGGAGTCACGCCTGTAATTCCAGTGCAACCGCATTCTCAATAACTCGCACAAATAATGCGCTTCTCGCGCTCGGAATTTGAGTACATTCGGTGCATTTGCATGCGAGCGGGAGATGGAAAGCGATAGGCAGCGTGCGTGGCATGATATCGAACACCCGCTCGGGCTCGCAACTGCGCTCCGATACAACTTTCGCGCTGCAATGAGAACGATTTGTTGGAGACGAATTTCAGCTCAATTTCATGTTTCAAATGTTTCAAGATCCTGTGCCTGTGTTTAATTTTCACTAATACGTATTCTTATGCGTTCGTGTCATGGTTTAGTCCACGCAATTGAGGTTTAACCTTTGTTTAGCAGAGGAAAAACCAATGTTGTCTGCCCATTTTCGGGGTTTAATCCAATCCTGGACCTATTAGTGTCAGAAATTATCATGTTTCATGAAACTGAGTCGCAAACCATCGTCATATTTCCGGATTTGGTTTTAGTTTCCCAACAAATCGTTCAGGCTAACTCTAACTCACTGATTAATGAATTTTCGGTACTGATTTACATCCACTGTAAGGCTGCTTTGTCGAACGGCTACCTGGCCGCAGTCACACTATGACAGTTCATGTGAATGAGAGCCAAATTTTCACGCACGTAATGAGTTTACAAGACGTTCCATTCAATCGACACTTGTCCGAGATTCTACTGAAGAAATGTTAATTGGAATTCCATCGATTGACTTCTGGAACATTTCCTGGTTCTATCTCAAAAGGGAGGGGGTGGTTCACCCTCGATTTTTTTTAGAAATGAAATAGAATTCTACTATCAGGTACCCGATACCGCTATCAACCTGTGGGAACTATTCGGAACGGGGTGCACTCAAGATTCAAGCCAGAAATGAAATGAACCACCGATCTATAACCCTATCAATCGAAGTATTTCTATAGAATTTCATCAACAACAATGATTGATAGTAGCATCAAGCATCTTTTGCAAGGTTTTCCATTCATTTCTGAGAAACGTTTAAAACAAAAATGTGAGCAATGAAATGAGTTAATTCTTAAAAAAACAAAAAACGGGGTCATTTAGGGGTCTCATAACAACCAAAGTTATTGAATACGCGGTTAGGTCAAGCTACTTCAGTCATTGTGACATTATCGACATTGCTGTCTTTCTGATAGGAAACCGGTTTGTGAAAAAAAAATGTTTAAATGATTGTAACCAGTTTTTAAACAAGCATCTCATGTTGTTGCTTTATTTTTATTATATTGATTGCCGTCTATGTTCTAAACTTGAAACTAGTGTAATCAAAACGGTTATATGGTAATGGAACATGAATTTCCTGTTGTTCTGTAATTGTTATCAGTATTTCAAGAGAGATTCTATCATAAAGACTATTTTGAATGTGTTCGTTGCATTAAGAAACTGATATCTGGGCCGGTGTTACGATTCGAGGCGAGCAGGTAAGGTAAAATCTCGCCAGCGTGCAGTGGTTAGTTAATATACTATGAACTAGTCGTATTAGGCGACTATAATTGACGGAAAGTCCTAGGAATCGAAGAGGATAGTGGAGGGTTCCCCTAGCCCTGTAACGAAGCGAGGGGTGATCTGCAGGGGCAATACGGGCTCACCAGCAGTGCGTTTCCGCGCTGCGACCGCTCGCGCCATGCGGGACTCCCTCTCCACCTCCTACTCCCTGGCCGCGGCTGATGAGCCTCGCGAGATTGAGCCCGCCCCCGAGCGCGAGAAGCGCATTCTTTGTGCGAGAAATAATCACATAGGAACGGTTGTTTGGCGGTGGAAAAGGGATTGTCGGTGCAACCGCGGAAGCAAGAATAGAGATATCAGGTTGAAATCACTTGAAACCCAGATTGGACGGTGCAGCCTTCGGCTGCACGGTCAGGCAAGGGAGGTGATCCCCGGGTGGGGGCTGATTTTCGTTTTGGCTGCAATTCGGAGTGGCTTAAATCATTTGAGACCATGGATGGACGGTGCAGCCTTCGGCTGCACCGTCAGGCAAGGGAGGTAATCCCCGGGTGGAGGCTGATTTTAGTGTTGGCTGCGATTCGAAAAAAAAAAACATTTAAAACCAAAAATCGGCAAGGAAGGATAACTTCGGGTGTGGGCCGATCTTACTGTTGGTCAAAACTCTGATTGAAGAAATGAAACCGAGCAGCCTTATAGTCAGAGTGAATAGATAACAAACGAGGTTGAAATTCTTGTCTGATTACCCAAAATCCCTTCAATTACCAAGCCAGTACCCTTATTAACTCTCAGTCACATTTCACTGCCACTTTCATGAACATTTCTACCTGAAATTACCGCTTTCCGAAGGAGACGTGAAAGTTTTTTCAAGATTTCCGCAGCTAATCAATAAAATAGGCGTCGCTGTTACCATGGATTCTGCATCTACACCATCACACACGCCATTTTACGGCTATCGTGGCAATCGGTACCGCACGGTATTTGGAGTTTACTAACCCTATCGGGTTACTGTGCTTATCTGGGCCAAATTCCGGTCCGCAATTGCGTCTTGACACGCTTTGCGGCCGCACGCGCTCGAGTCGGTCGAGTTTCCAGCGCCGAAGCCGACTCGAAATGGCTTTTCTGTACAGTTTTCTTCGATTTTGTTTAGTTTCCAGTTTCTAAAACCCACCTAGAGTCAACAGATCGGCGGCTGCGGCGCTGGAAACTCTTCCGACTCGAAAGCGCGCGGCCGCAAAGCGTGTCGAGACGCATTTGCGGACCGGAATTTGACCCAGATAAGCACAGTAGACTCTATCCTAGACGGAGGAGGGGGCACTCAAGATTTACTTATAGACATGAACGAAAAACCTTATAAAAATGCTTTATATTGCTGTTAAGCCTTGTTGCTATTGAAATTCTGTAGAAATACTTCATTTGGTAGCGCTACCGATCGGTGGATTGCCTATTTTCTGACTTGAAGCCCGAGTCCCCCCCCCCCCCCGTCTAGTATAGTGCCCCGGGTTAGATCCCTATCACTGAACACGCTCCTCAATCCGTAACACTTCTAGCTAGAGCACCTGATGTTGTGCTGAAAAGTCTTCTGAATTCTATGCAAGCATCGATTGCTGGTCATGCGAAATCCGAAGACGATCGCAGGAGTGTCCGTGTACTTACGCGAACGGGTGAGTTGCCTTAGGAGGTTTCCAGAGTTCCACTGCAGCGCGACGTGACGTCATGATTCATGCGTCGTTTATACTCCCGCGGCCAGGCGGAGCGGCACAGTGCAATTCGGTAATACTGGTCAGGCAGCACGACACGATCGATATTATCAAATTGCACTTCACCGCGCCGCTCGGCGGCAGAATTATAAACGACGCCTCATATGTGAATCGAAGAGCGGCGCGCGCACAGAAAACATGTAATCGCGCCGCGCTGCGATGGAACTATTAAATAGGCCTTACTGGACTTGGGCCTCTTTAACAGAGGTCATTTATGTATATTTGCAGTTTTTGCGCTAGTCTTATTCGTCACAATGATCCTCATCGGCATTATCGAGATTGTCGTTGGCGCTGTAGGTACGCGAATGTGCCCGCTGCGTCCGATGATACCCGTATGGTTGATCATCTCGGGTTTGATGAACGCATTCCGAAGCACGTTGGGAATCGTGTATACTGTATTGGTGAGTTGACGTTACCTATGGTTCCAGAGGATTTCATAAGAATCCATCCAATTGATTTCAGCAAAATCTAAGCCATCGACAATTGACGATTCGCGACTGTAGTATGGCTGTCATCACGGTTGTTTGGCTTATTTGGTGCGATCTCATTTTTTTTTGCATTGCATAGAGAAATTTGGTCATTTTCGGATGATCTGGCTTAGCTTACAAGGATCACACGCGTCTGCTAAAACGGTTCATATGGTTAGGGAATGGCGGCTTGAGTTGCCTGACAGTTCGGCTCGGTTCCCCAATCTGCGGGTCCGCTTCAGTTGCTGTTCGGGCCACTGCTGCCGCTTTCTGGACCATTGCTGTTCGCCCGAACAGCAAGAGCAGTGGTCAAGAGATTGTTAGGACGAGCCGAGGTGTCTGGCGGCTCTGAATCATGTTGGTGCGGCTCGTGGCGTAGGATCGCCTGAGTAAAGCTGCTTAATATCCCGCTCCAGGCTGCTGGTTTAGAAGAAGTCGAAAGCTCAAGACGAACGCTTTCCGTATTTCTTTCACCTTCATCTACCGATGGTTGGTTGAGCGTCTGTCCGGATGAGACTGTCCGCCCGCGCGGTCGGCGTGCGTTTAGAGGGGCCGGTATGAAACTAGTTGGGGGGGGGGCATTAAAGACTTACAATGAAATTATTGATATGAAATCTTTTTAACATGTTTCAGACACGTGATACGACACCTTTAACACGTTTCTAACACGAATAACCCGTATCTCATACGTGTTGCCGTGGAAAAAATCTCCATTTCTCTGAATGATATTTGAGTGCTCCCCCCCCCCTCCACCTAGTTTCAATCCGAGGGGTCGTGGCGAAGACTCTCTTAAGACACGGAAACATTAGCATAATTCTAAGACGCATACTGAGTAATATACTAGTCACCTGTCTGCAGTCGTGTAGATGCCCGTTCTATTACTGTGCTTATCTGGGTCAAATTCCAGTCCGCAATTGCGTCTCGACACGCTTTGCGACCGCGCGCTTTGGAGTCGGAAGAGTTTCCAGCGCCGAAGCAGCCGATCTGTTGATTCCAGGTGGGTTTTAGGAACTGGAAACTAAACAAAATTGAGGAAAACTGTATAAAAAAGCCATATCGAGTCGGCTCTGGAGCTGGAAACTCGACTGACTCAAGCGCGTGCGGCCGCAAAGCGTTTCGAGACGCAATTGCGGACCGGAATTGGACCCAGATAAGCACAGTAATTGCCTCCTCGACGGTCGTTCGACACGCGGCCGTCGCGTAGGCGTTTTTGATCCTGCAAATCGATTAGCAGGAATATTAGATGACAGGGAATAATATCATTGTAAATGTTTGCAGCCGCAGAAAGGCTTGGGTGAAAAAACCTTTGCGACACCGCTCGACACGCACGCCGACCGCGTGGGCTGTAAATCGAATTGGGACCAAGTTCGTTTGGAATGCGTTTCGTTACAAGGGGACAGATAGGTTATAGGTTATAGGTTATAGGTTTATTACGTTCGCATAAGGCAAGCGTTAAAGAGGCACGCAACAATACAAAAATGGTCAAATAATAACAATTATATGATATGCATTAAAACTACACAATGTATGGTAATGGAGAACGCGATAATATAATGAAAGCGATCGATGACAGAAAAACTCAAGGCAACTCATAGCACTGCAAAAGTTGGGACACACTCCTCCTGAACTGAGGTAAGGTCATAGTGGAACCTGGATTATTTTTTGTAACTTTGAGGAAAAGACTTCCAGCTCTGAAAGTGAATGATTTAGCGCGAATGGTTGTTTTCGGTCTAGGCAACGTGACCTTAGAGTGACTCCCTCTGATTCTAGTGAAAACAATTTGAAAAAAGTTTCTTGGCCGAAAAGCACCTGCTGAATACAGAAGCTTATGAACCATGCATACATCAAATACTCGGCGTCGAGATTCAAGTGTGGGTTAACCTAGATACTTGTTCCGGAAAGCAGCTTTTGGGATCCGGTGATACAAAAATCCTCCAATCCTTACAAGCAGCTTACGAGTGAAGTTGTATTGAACTTTCTCTATGGCATAAATATGATCGGCTAGAAAGTGATTTCCTAACTAGAAGGCGCTGCGTGTGCGCGCAGTACTGCTCCTTCCGTCTTCCATGCGCTTTCTCGCTGTCTCTAACCTCCGCTCCGCGCCCGCACGCGGAAGTGAACTGATGCTCACCTGTCATCAAATGTCGGTAGCTGTAATGATGCTGTTTTCGCTTTCGCGAAAAAAAGGCAGATCGCAAATTTTTTTGTTGTTAGGGGTCGTTTATACTTTTCGGACGCCTAGCTGCGCGGAAAAGAGGCGCAGTCCTATAGTACCGGGGACTATTCTAGACGGAGGGGGGGGCACTCAAAATTCAAGTCACAAATGAAATGAACCACCACTCTATAACGCTATAAATCGGAGTATTTCTATTAAATTTCATCAACAACAATGACTGATAGCAGCATCACGCATCTTTTATCAGGTTTTCCATTCATTTCTATGAGAAAATATTGGGTGCCCCCCCCTGGCTAGGATAGTCCCCAGTATCGATCGTGCCCCGTCGCGTGATCAGTATTGGGGGTCATTTAAACTCCCGCACCCGACCGGCGCGGCACAGTGCATTACTGTAATATTGGGGGTGTGTATACAAGTCTGTTGGTACCTGCTCGTTGGTGCCCCTGCTTCTACTGAACCCAGCAGACGTTTGAGTGTACACAGGGAACGTTCGAGCGATATAGCGTGCACAACTATATCGCGAAAGTATCCCGCACATTGCATAAAGGTGTCGCCGTCCGGCACACTAAGGCCTCTGGTCCATAACACCTTAGGATCCGTACCTAGGAGTCATGGAGTCTTTGGCCACAAGCCACAATTTCGCCACCCTGAACTGTCGATCGCTGTCGAGTGATATCCAAAAACTGCGCTATCCAGACTTCTGAGCTATTTCCATGCACCGTTTGCTGCTTTGCAGGAAACCCGCCTCAGGATAGACCCGTCATCAGCGTCGGAGAGTACACCATCTACTGCGGCAACGCTGACGATAGGAGAGTGGGAGGCTGTGCAATAGCTGTAAGGAAGGATTTCAATGGTATGGTCAAGGAGTTCGGCTCAACGTCGTGTCGGAATGCATTCGTACGACTGCGGGATCACAGAGGATTCAATCTGTGGATAGTGAGTGCTCATGCGCCCACTGAAACCGCCGAAGACAATTCGAAGGATGCGTTTTATGAGGAACTCAATACGTTGCTGGCCAGGATACCTTGTCAACATGCTGTTGTCGTGGGGATTGACGCAAATGCGAAGATGGGACTTGATCAGGAATCCGAAGTACTCGGTAAATGGTTCTACCCAGTGGAGCAAACATCGGACAATGGCTACCGCCTTGTCGACTTTGTGAACGCAGTGGTCTGATTATTGCATCGACATTCAAGAGGAATCATCGCCGCCATCAGCTTACGTGGCAGGGACCAACCCGGCTATCTCCAGAAGAGCAGCGGAAGCGGAAGATGACAACTTTGAAACTACAGCTTGACTATGTCCTGACGAGGAATATTCCAGTATCGGACATTCGAAGATCTAGAGCTGTGTGGGATGTCGCATTCGATTCGGATCACCGTCCTGTTCTGTTGAACTTCACTGCGAGGATTCATAAGAGGAAGCGAGGCTCAGCCTCTCCAGAGGATTGACATGACAAGTCTCAGAGATGAAGAGTGCAGAAGGAATTTCCGACAACGCGTTTCTATTCACATCGGAGTACGGACTAAGAAGAAACTTTGCGACGCGGATTCTTTTGTCAAATGCATCCAGGACGCTTCGAAAGAGGCACTCCCGGTTGTACAGCCTAAGAAGAAGTTCGCCTACGTCTCAGAAGAAACAACATCTACCTACAACAGAGTATGTGCTCTCCGAACTGCAGGAAACTTCGTGGAGGAGAAGCGTCTGAGGAGGAAGTTGCGTCGGCAGCTTCAAAGTGACCGCGAACGAGAGTGGACGTGTAGAGCTAAGGAGTTCGAGAAGGCTTGGGAGGAGAAGAATCCGAGGAAAGCCTACACGTTGCTGCGACAGTATAGCGGGAAGATGAAGAGATGTTCTCCTGTCTTGAACACTACCAATGGAGTTGCAGTTGGTGATGCGACGCTGCCAATATGGAAGGATTACTTCAGTTCACTACTGAATCGTCCAGCGCCATCAGTACCTGAGCTCCCGCATGTTCAGAGAGCACATTACGATGTCAGTGAGGAACCGCCGACTGAGTCTGAAGTTTTGGATTGTGTCCGGAAAATGAAGAATGGAAAGGCAGGTGGAGATGACAACATCACTGCTGAAATGCTGAAAGCTCTTCCTCCGTCTGGGATTCGTGAAATGACCAACACCATCCGTGCCATATGGATGAGCGAAAGGATACCCGATTCGTGGAGACATGCGATCATCGTACCTCTTCACAAGAAGCTATCCGTCACGGATCCTAAGAACTACAGAGGAATCTCTCTACTTCGTGTCATGTACAAGGTTTTAGAACGTATCATTCTCGAGCGACTTATCAAACATCGTGAAGGAACGACCAGAGATGAGCAAGCCGGTTTTCGACCTGGAAGATCGACCATCGACCAAGTGTTCGTCGTGAGAAGAGTAATTGAATCGTGGCAGCGGTTTTCGAAGCCATTACAGCTTGCTTTTTGGACTTTGAAGCCGCGTTCGACTCTCCTCATCGTGATCGATTGCTCAATGCTCTGCGAGCAGATGGAGTCCCGGAAAAGTATGTTCGGTTAATCGAGGACATGAACAAAGGAACAACAGCAGCAGTTCGTACACCTGTCGGATTTACGTCAGCTTTCGAGGTGAAAACAGGAGTAAGGCAAGGAGCCGTTGCAGGACCTTTTCTTTTCAACTTCGCCGTTGATGACATCATGCGTAGAGTTGCAGAACAGTTTCCTGCGGATGTGATCCTAACACCATCAGGACGCTCCCTTGTCGACCTGGAGTACGCCGACGACATTGTGTTATTCGCTGAAAACAACGCAAAACTGCAAAGGATTGTGAACCTCGTTTCGAAGTATGCCGCAGCCTATGGACTTCGTCTTCGTCCCGACAAATGCAAGCAGATGTGGGTCTCTCAGAGGCCTTCAACTGGAGTTTGTGTGGACGGACAACGTATCGAACTGGTGGACGATTTCTGTTATTTGGGCTGTTTGCTGAAGAACGATGGTAGTTATGCAGCGGATATTCGACAACGATGTGCGAAAGCTACGTCTGCATTCAATTCTCTAACCAAGTGTTTGTGGTCTACCACCATCGCGAAGGAAGTCAAGTTGCGCGTCTACCTATCCGCTATTCGCCCTATCATGATGTACGGATCGGAGACGTGGGCAGCACCGAAAACGCAGATGGAAAGGTTGGATTGCACGGAGAGGAAGCTTTTTAGGCGTTTGCTTGGATATTTCTGGCCGCGTGTATGCCATAACGAAGACCTTTACAAGGAAATCGACACAGTACATCAACGCTTGACACGAGGGAGGTGCCAGCATCTCCTAACGCCATCTCAAGCAGCAATGGAAAGTCGACTTCGACTGCTCGGGCATATACTAAGAAGAACGCCGGATCGTCTCGTACAACACGCTTTAAAAATGCTTCCAAATCCTGTCTGGAAACGGCCACCTGGGCGTAGGCGAAAGTTCTGGACGGATGTGGTTAAAGAGGATTTAAAGTCACTCGGCATCGAAAGACAGTTCAGGCGCGATGTTTCGTTTCGCAGGAAATGGAATAGTGACAGCTGGATGGAATGTGTTCAAATTGTGGCTGAAGACCGTGAAAAATGGACACGGCTGACTACTAGGACGGCACACCTCGGTGAAGATGCGGAATGACCGCGTCAGGCGAAAGCCAACCGATTAAGTCAAAGTCACTGTAATATTGATCGTGCCGCGCCTCCTGATCAATTTAATAGGAATGCATTGTGCCGCGCCGCTCGGCGGCGGAAGTATAAACGACCCCTTAGAGGTCGTTTACACCACGGCCGCTGAGCGGCGCGGCGAAGGGCAATCCTATAATTTTGATCGTGCCGCGCACAACAAGCTGCTGCAGACTCTGAGATGGAGCGAAGTTTCTGCCTTAGGCTTAGAATGTACTTTTTCAAGGTTCTTCTGATTAGATGATGAATCTCCCCTCCTTCAGGCTGATTTTGGGGGCGTACTGGATCTATGGTGTGTACCATACAGTCGTGCATGATCAGGAGGATCATCCATACTACTGCAATCAGTTCGTCTACACCTTTGCTTTCATTATCCTGACTATAACATTCTTCCTTGCCGGCCTAATAGTCTGTTGTGCCTGTTACTGCATTGTATTTCTGTGTTGTCATAATAGTTCCATCGCTTTTATCACCTAGATCAGAAGTGTCAGCAAGCTGTATAATGTGCAGAAATTGTCTATGAATATACTCTCTCTCTTTGCTGAATCGTTCAGAATGTCATTGCTGCTCAATAAAATTGTACATTTATATAGTTCAATGAACTTCAGACACTATTAAAGTGTCCTTTGCTCCGAAGAGAGTCATGAGTCGCACAGGCCAGAGTTGCTCTGCATGGCTACATAATTTATGTAATTGAATTCATTGAATTCATTTGCAAGCCAAAAATAACGACGGCCTGAGAGTATTGCGAAACCCGCGTGTGGTGGATGACGCCAGAATGGTGCCCTTCGGAGACAAACCGGAGAACGAGTGACGTATGAGCGTCAGAATATTTGCCAGTCTGCTGAAAGCCGAATCTGAACTCTTATCACGTGATAAGTCAGAGTGCAAAAAGCTGTTACGTTTTCAGAAAGGTTTTGAACGTTCGAAGCATGTTTCAATAACGAACACCTGGAAGTTTGAAACTTCCGGTGATTAAAGCCCCAGAGCCTAATTGAGACCCTCGGCTTCTGCAATGAATTGGTTAGAGACCTGGGTCAGCCATAGGTGGGCTCATACTCAGAAAAATTAAAACAAGTCACTTGTAACATAAAAGGTCGAAAACAAGTTACTTGTAACATATCTAAGCCTATGTAAGCTACTTGCGATTTATCTCGGGCCATTTAGGTTAAATGTAACCTGTAGACGGTAGCTCAGAAAAATCAAAACAAGTTACTTGTAATATAAAACTTGAATGTCTCAAGTAACTTACATTTATATTACATATATGTAACATACATTTATATTACATGTAACTTAAATTTATATTGCAGGTAAGTTACACTTATGTTACACGTAACTTACATTTATATTTTCACTGTGGGTGACCATCACGTGACGCAGACGACACGCGACGCAGAGCGCGCGTCTCAGAACACACACTAAGCAAAAAAAATTGTGCGAGGCCTTCCCTGCTGGTTTGGGGTCAAGTACCTCAAACTTGGGTAATTGAACCAACCCCCTTGGAAATATCTTCTCGGCCGATTTAAGCTACTTGCGAATTATATGGTGCCATTTAAGTTACATGTAACATATCAGAGGCGCACTGCGCACAGTGTCCTCTCAGAAATCGAAAACAAGTTACTTGTAACTTATCTGAGCCGATGTAAGTTACTTGCGACTTATCTCAGGCCATTTAAGATACATGTAACATATCGGAGGGGCACCACACGCAAGATCCCGCCGATATGTTACATGTAACTTAAATGACCTGAGATAAGTCGCAAGTAACTTACAGCGGCTCAGATATGTTACAAGTAACTTGTTTTCATTTTTCTGAGAGAGCACCTCCGATATGTTACTTGTAACTTACTTGGCCAAGTTAATTCGCAAGTAAATCAAATCGGCCAGGAGGATATCTCCTAGGGAGTATACGACGCACTCCTGCAACCATGGGACAGGCGTTGATGTCGGTTCAAGTACTCACCTGCGCTGCGTATCGTATGCGCTGCGAAATGTCCACCCACGTTGAATATATAGGTGTAGCTTACATGTAACATGAGTGTAACTTGCATGTAATGTAATTTCAAGTTGCGTGTGATGTAGATGTAAGTTACTTGAGGCATTCAGTATACGGCTCAAAGCTCTGTGGATCATGCTAGTGCACTGGCAACCCACGTCAGATCTCCAACCCTAGAATTCTTTCTTGCAGGGTCCAGCATGTGTGGATGGCTTGCTGACAGGTAGTGAGGGGGTCGTAAAAATTTTCGACGAAAACGAAAAGTTGGAAGGGGGGTCGTAAAACGTTTGGGTGAAAAATATATAATTTATTGTAAACAGGAAAAAAGTGTAGAATTTGTGAAAAAATAATTTTTTGCGTATCAAGAACGGAATTGAAAATGTTCACAGTCTGAGTAGAACCAGGGCTAGGTCCAATCAACTGTTTTAACCCCTTTTCGGACTGAAATTCGCTGTACTTCGTCTTGAAAAACACTATAAGGCGTACGACCCCCATTGAAAATAATAGTTTTGAACTCAAAAAAAAGAAGCTGAGTTCCACTTAGAAGTAGCGTTCACCAAGCCGACTGGTGTACAAGAATTTAGAAGAAGTAAGGTGCCGGGCGGGGGCAAGTCACGCTGGTCAATCGTTAGCTTTTTGCTTTCACTATCCATTGGGCGGCATCCTTTCCGCAATAGAGTTTCGGACCATCAAGCATTTAGACTTTGGGGTAATTGGACTGTGTAAAAAGTTGCACACAGTTTTTTCCCCCGGCTTCCCAAACTTCCGAAATAGTAATGCATGTTAATATGTGTGGCGTCATAAAGGGCGCCAGGCCCGGACACCAGTGTGGGAAGGGCGCAAGGCCTAGACGTTTTCTATTAATGCTATATCAACTTCAGTCGTTCTCTCTTATTTCTTGCCCGACGGTGGAGGGGGGGGGGTAAAATCTGTAATTTTTCGGAATCTCCAAAGAACTATTACTAAAAATGACGTCATCGGTTAAAGGCAGTGTTCACGATGAATTTCGTTCCCGAGTTTTCCACTCAAAACAATGCGTTGGCTACCAGGTGTTACCAAAATTACGAAGAAACGGCGGGAAACGCACTAAATCGTCTTATTTCAGTGACATTACTCAATGACATGGACTAGTTGTCCGGTTGGATTAACATGTTCACAGTGGTTGTCATCGGTGAAAAATGGGGCTGATCGTAAATGGAAGAATATTTTGGGCAAAACAGTATTAGTTTAGGTCCGAAGGAAAGAATGGAGCAACAGAGAGTAGAGAATTGCAAAATACAGGTCCACATAAGATCTCATTGTCACAACAAACAGTTCCTGTGAGAGTAAAAAGGCGGGGTGAGAGTAAAGGATTTCGTGCCCTTCTGGTGCGTTTTTCTCGGTTTCTTCGTCATTTCAGTTCTACTCGGGGGCCAAGAAATCGAATTAGCGATTAATCTCGAAATCGAAGATTATCGTGAACACTGCCTTTAAGTGTAAATTAAATATATTGATTACAACCTTCAATTCATAATTCAGTTCATCACAGATGTGTGAAATACAAGGTATAACAAAAAATATATCAGCATTAAACGTGCTATTCGCTAGCAATCTTAGAGTTTCACCCACCCATAAGCTTCAACCCATTGCCCAAAATCCACGATGGGCGCGCGGATTATTTTTTCAAAGAAATGAAACAGACCGTCGTAATGCCCAATTTATTCGCATGAGTTTGGATCGGACTAGTGGCGGGCTGTTTTTTTTTCAGAGTTTTTCTCTAAATTTTCGCTTATCGCAGCTGAAAAATTTGTAGAAACAGCCCGTCGTAATGCCAACATTTTTTCTGTATGATTTTCGAACGGGCAGGATGTATTTCACACAGTCCTAACTTTTCATTGATTCTGGCTGGATTTTTCTTGTGTGAAAACAGCTCATCGTAATGCCCAGTTTTTCTTGGGGGATCGTTTCAATTTCCGATATTTTTGGGCGCGGACTGATTAACAAGACGGGGGTCGTAAGCATTTACGGCTCTTACCGCAGGGCTGCTGGACCCTGCTTTCTTGGTGATCATTTTGATCGTAGACTGTTTCGAGTGGACCCTTCACATCCACGGTGGATTCCACGCTATTGAATTTACGCCTGGTCAATCCATTCAGAGAACAGCCGATTGTGGATTTTCGGCATTGTTCCGGTCGTGCTCGTCACATTCATCGTTTTTCTAGTGATCTCATAGCGACACAATGACGTCGGATTATGAGGCGCCGGCGGCACCTTTTTTCCGTCGGCAGCAAATGTCGTGATGAACACGAGAGAAAAAACACACATGGTCAACACAATGGTTAAGACAGCCAGTGAATAAGTCGAACCTGTGGAAAACTAACTATTTTGGCTCGGGTACAGTTTTTCAGTGGTATCCGATTGTTCGGAAAATTGCGTTTTTTATAATTCTGATCACGCTCCACCGTGAAGTGAGCGACGTAAAGCTTTGCAAGCACTATAGCCTATGCTATCTATGACATGGTCTACACTCCGCCGCAGCACTAACGCTCTCATATATCTCTAAGAACCCGAAAAGCAGCTCTCATCTCGCTATCTTTTGGAGCGGAAAGGTTGCTTCTAAATTTCCACCTTTGTAATTCTCAAAAACAACTGGGTTTGTATGATAGAGCGTCGCGGCTTCCCTACATCAGGAGATAGACGATTCATGTCTATCCTGGTCAGCCAATCTCAGAAAAATGAAAACATGTCACATGTAATATAAAGTGTAAGATACTTGAGACATTCAAGTATATTACCTTTATATCGCATGTAACCTACACTTATATTACATGAAACATACACTTATATTTCATGTAGCTTAAAGGCATCGTGCGCGCTGAAAACCACTCATCGTTTTTTGAGTTTGAATCATTGGCTGGGCCCGCCTGAGCACGTGGGTAGAGTTCTTCGGGTCACCGACGCATCATTGGGAAGATATGGGAGATCGAGTGCCTCGAAATCCATCAAAAGAGGCCGGCCTTTCGACAGCCATGTGGCTTCAAATGAGAAAAGAAGGCAGCTTATCAACAAATGATACATCAACTTCAACTCATTTACGCGATATAGCTTGTTGAGAAGCTTCTTTCTTTTTTTTTTTTGCCACATGCCTGTCAGGTGGCCGACCTCTATTGGTGGAATTCGAGGCATTCGATCACCCATATCTTCCCAATGATGCGTCGATGACCCGAGAAACTCTACCCACGTTCTCAGGCGGGCCCAACCAACGATTCAATCTCAAAAAACGGTGAGTGGTTTTCAGCGCGTACGATGCCTTTAATTAGAGCTGCAAGTTGAAGCTCGATACTTTAAGGGTTTGAGCTGCAAGTTCCAGGCTACCGCTTCAGGTACGAATCAGCGAGCTTTAAGCTCTTTTGGACATCCCAGGAGCTTAAAGCTCTTTGCTTCATGATTGAAACAGCAAGCTTGGATCCCACAGCTTCATACAAGAAGCAGTGGGCTTAAGCTTGCTCAAAAAATATCGTACGTCACTCCCTCTAATCCTCCACACGATTAAAACGGATCATGAGGAGCGAGAGATCAACGACTCGGCCAGGGCGAGTGACCACCCTGTCGAAAGTCAATGCAATGGGCCTGCGCTCATGGCTAAGCTATGAGGCGGCCCGTATGCTGTGCAGGTTTGCAGAAGGTGTTCAGCATAGGCCCTCAGTTTTTGAAGATATTTGAATCATGTTACACTTATACTACATGTAATTTACTTGAGTAGAGATAATTCACATGTAACTTACATTGACGGAGATGTATTACAAGTATATTGTAATCGTCTCTTATGTTACAAGTATTAAGTTTTCACCATCAAAAACGTATTGCGTGTGACATTTGGCCTGCGAGCGAGGGACCGACATATTACATGTAACATACATCGGTCGAGATAATTTGCAAGTAATATACATTTGCCAATTGATATTACATGTATATAAATTTAGGCCTTTTATTTTACATGTAATATGTTTTCATTTTTCTGAGATGGTCATGCTACCGCGTAACACCTGCCCCTTGACCAGCTGGTGCCAGCAGTTTTCCAATGACTGAAGTTCATGATAGTGTCTTTTGATTTAGATGTGCGAGCATCTCACAACGAATTCCCAAGCAGCTATGGAAAGTCGACTCCGACCGTGTGGGCATATACTGCAAAGAACGCTAGATCGTCTTGTACAACACGCTCTAGAAATGCTTGTAAATTCTCCTTGAGAACGGTCGCCTTGACGTAGCCAAATGTTCTGGACGAATGTGGTTAAAGAAGATTCCAATCCACTCAGCGTCAAAGAACAGTCCGTTGGCCGTGTTTTATTCCGCAAGAAGTGGAATAGCGACCAGTGGATGAATTTTGTTCAAATTGTGGCTGAAAGGCGTGACAAATGGACTAAGTCACCAGACCTTCCTATTCGGCCGAGGTGTGCCGCCCTAGTAGTCAGCCGTCTCCAATTGTCACGGTCCTTAACCACAATTTGAAAACAATCCATCTACTGGTCACTAATCCTGTTTCTGCGAAGTAGTATACAACATTACTGAAATGTCTCTCAATGCCGAGTAATTTCAAATTCTTCTTCACTACATCCGTCCAAAGCTTCCGCCTACGCCCAGGCAGCCGTTTCAAGACAGGACTCGAAAGGACCCTTAGAGCGTGTTGAACAAGACGATTAGATGCTCTTTCAAAATATGCCCGAACCGTCGAAGCCAAACTTCCATTGCCGCTTGAGATGTCGTTGGGAGATGTTGGCTTCTCCCTCGTGTCAAGCGTTGATGTAAGGTGCCGATTTTGTTGTAAAGATCTTCTTTGTGGCACATCAGCGGCCAATAATATCCAGGCAAACGTATAAACAGCTTCCTCTCCGTGCGATCCAACCTTTCCATCTGTGTCTTCTGTGCTGCCCACGTCTTCTATCCGTACATCGTGATGGGGCGAATCGCGGATAAGTAGAAGCGCAACTTGACTTCCTTCGCGATGGTGGTAGACCATAAAGACTTGGTTAGAGAATTGAATGCAGATGTAGCTTTCGCAATTCGTCGTTGAATATCCGCTGCATACCTACCATCGTTCTTCAGCAAGCAGACCAAATAACAGACATCATTCACAAGTTCAATACGTTGTCCGCCCATACAAGCTCCCCTCGAAGACCTCGGCGAGACCCACATCTGCTTGCAGTGACAAATGAACACTGCTGACAACTAAGACGGTGCACCTCGGCTAAGGTGCAGACTGGCCACATCAGACGGAAGCCAGACATTAAGTCAACCAAGTCAGAAGTCACATAATATACGTAGAAAGTGTCATGGCATTTATTATATTTTGCACTTCTTACAACCTCGTAAAATTACAAGAATAACAATAATACCAAAACATTCGCACAATAATTTAAGAACATGTAAACTATATAAAATCAAAAGTCAATATAAATCAATTAACACTCTGTTCTTGAATATATAAAATAGCACCGTTCTAGAACATACAGTACTTCATCGCTGGACCCGTGACCATACTGTTTTCTATGTCTATTCTAGAGCTAAATATGAAAAATATAGGACGTGTCTAAGCTTTGTCGCAATGGCGACAATATTTAGCCTACCCCAGGCAACAACCTCTCGTAGTCACAACAGAGATCATCTGGGATAGAGATGATGAGTCTAAACACATACCTGTAGAGGTGTACTGGAGTGAGAAACAACAAATATTAGTGACGGGAAGGTCACGTGGTCGCTGAAAGGGCACATGAGATCAGTGTGTGATTTGGAGACGCAGGAGAAAGATAGAGAGAAGAATGAGGCGAGAAAAGGAGCGAGCATGAGTTCCCCTCTGTGGAGACATGATTGGCGCTTCTAAAAGTGATCGTCTGACTATCGCTATCAGCTAGAAGTGACAGCACAGCGGCAAGACCAGTAGTCGATCGATTCCGATCGGATCCTTGTCTGTTCTGCTCGTCGTCCTGTTAGTCGATGAAGCTGTTCCGGCCAGATCAACTTGTGTGGAACTGGTGCATCCTTCTGTAAGATGTCTGACTCGGAGACGCTCCAGTTAGCTGGCTAGCTGGCTATAAGCGGAGATGCGCGGACAGATCCAGGTCGATGCATTCGCATTTCTTGATCTGCAAAAATGATTTTTGACGACAACAAGAGCGGAAAGAGCTGTAGTAGTCCCGTACCTTCACGATGGTTTTGGTGACCTGCGGCGGATCTTGTCCAGGACAGTCCAGGGTGACGTTAACAGCGTCGTAGTCTCGAGGAACGCAAGCAGCACAGGACTTGAAGACCGCTTTCAACTTCTTGCTGTTCAACCGTGGAATGAAGTATGATGCGCAAGTACCGTGGCAGTACCTGAAATGGCCACAGATTGAGTGTTAAGTTAGGACATCAGAACTTCTTTTATGACATCAGAAGTAGACACTGCTAATAGCTTTCGTCAGCACGATGAGACGCTTGTTCACTTCGAATAGCGTAGCGTTCACTGAGATTTTGAATGCACAACACCGCAAATTTTGAATGTGGGGCTGCAGTTACATGCGCCTCCTGCAGCAGATACCCAGAGTTGGGCGTGAAAGTTCAATTATCTTAGGAGCATAAAAGGCGAACCCATTTTCAAGGTCCCTCTTTCACCAATGCCCTTCACACAGTTAAGGTGTGATAGGTTGGTACCTCGAGGAATTTGAAGTATGCAGGACGGAATGACATGAGCTCCAATCCCTTCCATGCAATAAAAGACGTGCAAATGGTCATTTCGTCAAATCAGTTGGCTTAGTGAATCACTCTTCCGGGGTGTGAAGTTAAAAGAAGCACACTTCTTTGCAACATTGCCAATCCCACGGTCAATCTCCAGGCTATATCGAATCCATTATAAAAGATAGGTGTCTGCAGAGCACCAACTATGTTTTGCAAAAGAATTCCCGAAATAAGTCAGTACCTAAAGTATACAAGAACGCAAGCGTCAGTACAAGTAGTTACTGCTCAACCTGTTGTTGTCTAACCGCCCCTATCACCATAGTACTTACATACAAAGTCATGATAGATAGTAAATAATATTGCCAGTGATTAATCATTGTGACAAACACGATTGGTTTGTCCTCGTTTTGAAGGTGCCGACGCCATTGGCCCGGTCCTTTAGGCTTCACTTTAACACGAAGCATCACCCATCCTCTGAGGGCATTGTTGCAGCCGATTTGCTATACAACCATTAGGAATTTAGGAAACGGAAATTCGCTCCAGCAAATGACGTTGTCAGACATTGAAAAACGTTATGGAAGAACGTAGTTGATGTGGTCAACGATTCGATATCGATTGAGCTGCCCCAGTTGATGGTGATCCAACCCCCGAGGCGATGCCAGGGACAGTATGCATACCTCTCCCGCCGGGGGAACAATCATTACACATTGAGTGTTCACCTATTCCGTGTGAAAACATGGAAAACCTAAGTCTGCGGAGATTTGAAGTTTTGCGCTAATAAACCTACACAGCCGGCTGGATTTCTGAATGGCGTTGTTGTGAGACCATCTCAGATTTCGATGCGACAGAACCGAGCTAATACTACTGAAGGCCACCTTCTATGATTCAGTGCCACCACCACATCCGTCCCCTTACTACCGAGTGAGGGGTAGTTTGGGAGAAAACCACGTCACTAATCATCATTTTCCAACAGACAAGCCGTCGTGAAATGTTTTCAAACAATGTGGTGTAGTCCATTTCATAGCCATCGACTGACTCCCCGGTAGGGGCTACCAATCATTTTCCCGGGTTGGTTAACATATGGCCATAGAGGGACTTGTCAGTCTGATTCAACCAACAAACATTCGACGACGTTAGCTACAGAGTCCGTATCAGAGGAGAGCTACTGGGAAGTTCCCCGATGTGCACATGATCTTTGTGGGTTTTCATTCGAAAAATGGCGCAACATTACGATGAAGTCTAGAAGCGGTTTAAAGGATTCTTATTTGGTGTTGTTGCTAACTTCATGGCACCTATGGAATAATGGAATCCGTCACAGAGCGAATGAGATGGCCCGCCAGTGGTCACATGAGCGACGACTCTGATCTAAGGGCTATGTCTACCGAAAAGATAACACGGGAAGCGAATCATGATCAGTTGAAGATTCCTGAAAGCTCTGTAGGAAATAGCAACACGTGCTGCCTGATCAAAAAGACGACAAAATATAAGCGTAGAGCGAGGCGGCAACAGACTTATACGCTTTCTTGATGGGGTCTGGTGCGCCGCGCGCGACGCCTCCGCGAATTCACACGGATCGATTCGACATCCCTCTTCCAGACGTCTCCTCCTGCCTTCGCTAATGGTCGTCGATTAATCGATTTTAGTAGGGCCATGGCGTTTTCCTTGCGACCGACGACTCCACAACGAACTACCATCAACAAATCCGGACTTGACTCTTTGGCCCATGCCACCTAGGGTCAATGTCTTGGAGCCAGTCGTCCAGGTAACTCAGGGCCCTCTGCCTGTCCTCTGTACGGAGCGAGACACACGTCTCCCAACGCATACCCACGGTACCCTCTGGGAGTTGTTGTTCTGGGTCAGATCCTTTTTAGCGAAGCGCCTGGGCAAGGTTCATTCTCGCGGTTAGGATGTACTTATGTTATGTATTGTTGTTTTTACCGGAGATATTGCAAACTCATGCTGCAATGGTGTTCTGTTGTGTACGAGGTATCTTATAATATTGATCAGCCAGGGTATTGATTGAGTCTGCGCGGCGGAATGGCGAGGTGTGTGCTTAAAATAGCGGCATTGCTCATACCGCATGTGTGCATGGCGTCACTTCATCGTAGATGTTGGTATAGGCTGTAGGGTCATCACACCGCAGGTTGCAATATCCCCGCTTAGGTTAGGTTCGGTATTCTCAACCTTCTGGCAGTGTACTGCGAGTAAGGGAACGTGTGCGTGTCCTGTGATAACACTTCAGACAGAGCCACGGGACATAGACCCCTCGTTCACCGATGCTACCAGGTGTGCTTGCTTTGGAGAGGGTCGCGACACCAGGAAACACATATCATGACCACCGCGTCCACTTCTTCGCTTTCTTATTGGCATGCCCACTGCTCTCAAGGGAAAGACACCTAACGTCGGCATAGATCTTAATGAGAGTTTGCGATTACTTCTGAAGGTTGGCGCAAACTCGGTGCCATATGCTATAACATAGGTGCACCGAGTTTACGCCAACTTCCAATGGGGAACGCAAAATCTCATTAGAATCCATTGCTGTTTTACGTGGAGAGCAGGCATTTTTTCAGAAGACGTGGAATCATAAGTTGTGGGAGGTAGACTGGACTGCAGAAGAAGAAGTTTCACTATATCACTAAAAGTAGACAAAACCTTAGAGGAAGTGTGCTTGACTTTGCCGTAAGTGAACAGCTGTCTGGGAAAGGCGCAGGACGTTGCGAAAAAAAGGATCGAGTCTCAGAAGGAGTGAGTAGAACATCTTGGAACTGTAGAGGCTGTTGTGGTATGAACGACACTGAAGCACAAAACGAAAGTATCGAAACTGGGGAAGATTGAAAAAGGTCGTGGTTCAAAAACGTTGTCCGAATACTTGTGGGCCACAATAAAAGGCCGAGCACAACCGTCACCTCCCTACAGAAGAACACCTAATCGGTCGCTAGCCCTTCGATGAAAGCGCTCGCCGCGGCGATATTATCAGTTCCATCACGCCGAAAACCAGCCTTTAATTGACAGTTGCAGTTAGATTATGTGTCAGTAACAGCGAACGGTAGCAGGGCGAAGCCTGTCAAGTCGTTGCTTCCGTTGGGCTTCGATTTTCGGTCCTCACAGTGCTGTGAGTGACGGTCCCCGTTGGCGCGCCGCCGCGTGTTCATAATTGTGCCGGCTTATCATTTGGTAGACAATTTTAGACTCTGCATCACACATTCACCCACAGAAAGATAGTATGAGATAGTAGAGAGTAGTGGAATGTATCTGTATGGTTGTATCGACAAATTTCCCCATTACTGGATAGTGGAGCGAACAGCAGCGACAGCAGCAGGGTAGTAAAAATTCTTTTGTTGATAAGAGATGTTTTTCTAAAAACGAACTCGAATAGTACAAATTGTCCCGGAAGCGCGAAAAAAATAGTGGAGTTTCGATATTGGACATTTCAGATAATACTAGATCTGATTTATTTTCAGAATAGTATCAAAGTAGGATAGTAAGGTTACGAGAAAAAAAACGTATCAGAGAAGTAGACACAAAGCATTGAAAACTAAGGTCCTGGACCCGTTGTAACTCTACGCGATGGGATAGTATACATTCAATATGAATCAATAAGCGACGCAATCTCGATCGATGCTCAGATATTCATGAAATGCTGTCGCGTCGCGTCGCGCCGCAATGAATGTCGTCCAAACACAAAAACCGAATTCGATTGAAAAAATTTAGTTACCTGTTCACAATGACCTTCGTCAGGCAGCCGGGAGCTTTGACGCGTTGCTTGAATTTCGCGCTCTCGCATCGCTGCGTTTCTCGTGTTAGTGGGTCCTTCAGGGTGATGAGCGCCTGATTTCGACCCTCGATCAAAGGTTTCCGTCGGCCTATAATTCACATTAATATAGTAGTGTAAAGTTTCGTGCCCAATTTGCTGAATGAAAAGGTAGAAGATTTTCTAAGTCGAACGTGGGAGTGGACTTCGCATTCGGAAAGTCGATCAATCGATAAATGTGATTTTCGGATAAGTAAGTGAAGTCGATCTTCTGAAAAAGTCTGATTTTCGACTTTTTCGATAAAACGAACATTCTGAAAAAAAATCAATTTTTCCACGCTCGTCACTCGGGTGACAAAAAATGCACGAATCGTCTTCAAACGGGGAATCGAAGCAGTGAGGGTGTGTACTAAGGGCACAGTCCGACCTCACAAGGGAAGTATACAAAGCGTAGGTCTGATCTGCCATAACGACTAGTGTCGTTAGTATCTCTTGTGGCTCAGTAGTGAAACTGCGCAGTATCCCGCCGCGAGCCGCAGGTTCCAAAAAGTTACAAGCTTAAAAAGTTCATTTTTTGTGCTCTTTGTACCTTCCAAAAAGCGCGTTATTCTTTGGAAAATCCGGAAACGGACCTCATGAATGTGTTCAGCACACAAAACTACCCTCCTGAGGAAATCTTGGGTGAGCGCACATTCTCCGTACTTTGTCCAGACTAACGGCGTTTTGGACTTGAACGGATTTTCGGTTGGGCGCTTATTTCTACTAATTGAGGGCTCTGGAAGAGTTTTAGAAAAATGTTCCAGATTTGACTTAAAATTCCCCCAGGGGGGTTTTTCGGGGCGCTGATCACGATTTTGCGATTTATTAGTCGATTTTCAAAAATTTTCGGCTCATTTCGTTTAGAGCTTTCCAACCGGGGAAAATTTCGAGGGAAAAACGCCACTTTCGAGATTTCCGGTTTTCTACGATAGACATGTCTCAAAATCATTTGCTGAGGGTTATTTAGAGTGCTAAACACGAATCTGGAGTCCGTTTATCGATTTTTTGCAGCTTACGGTAGATTACGGTGGGTATACGGTAGTATGGTCAAAATCTCAGATTTTACTCAAAATTTGTATACGGGGGTTATTCGGGGTGCAGAATACGAATTTAACGTCCGTTTGTTGATTTTCAAAATACTAAGGTGGGTTTTGACCTCTAAATGACATGTTACCTACCGTAACCTACAGTAAACCTCAAAATTTCGACAAATGGACTCCAGATTCGTGTTCACCACCCTAGATTACCCCTACATACAACTTTTGAGCTAAATCCGAGAAAATTTTTTGAAACTCCAAAAAAAATGCCTGAGGTACCCACCCTTGCATTTTCTCCAGGCTTAAAAAATGCTCATAACTTTTTTGAACCTGCGGCTCGCGGCGGGATACTGCGCATTTTTACTATTGAGCCAGAAGAGATACTAACCATGGTAGTCGTTTTGGCAGATCCGACCTACGCTTTTTATACTTCCCTTGTCAGATTGGTTTCTGTGTCTTTCTGCCTATCTTGAAGGCGGTCCCACGCTGATTCCAATGATGTCTCTGAAATCGTAGAAGACCCCTTGGGAACGGATTTATGATCCCTCAAAATTTTTCTAAAATTGAGCGGCGAAGGCATGGTGAACGAGATGTCCGGGGCTAGTTAATTCCGCCATTTGGAACCGGTGGATGAGAGCAGACCTCCATGGAGAGATGCTGAGAATAAAGGCAAAAACGGGGCAAGTGGTGGTCTAGGAGGGCGTGGCCAAGTGGCTTCTTGCTGTGGGCGCGCCAGAATGGCTTCTTTCTATAGCTTATTCGGAGGAATTGATAGCTAGCACTTGGCAGGTGTAATACAGGGTGTGTCTACTCCACAATTTTGCGGAAATCTCAGATTCCGTCCCTGAGCTAGTAGGTCTGTGCCCTTAAAGGCACAGTACACCCTCAGACATAAATTTTGAGATTTTTGTTTGATTGTGTAGGAGACCCCTTCTGTATAGTACGTGTTAAATGCGAGATCACAATTCCTTCAAATAAGCGAGATATAAGCGACCACCACAGGCCCGACCTCCTTCGCTCACCACCACAGGCCCGGCCCCCTACCAGACTTACAAACTCGATAGCGGCTAAATGGATGGATGAATTCTCAACATGTCGTCGTTCTTCAGTCCATTTCCGCTCTATCTTCTCATCCTGTTTTGCTCACGTGCATTGATTGCGAATGAAGAGACATACAGGCCTGAGACAACTCGTCCGCGAAATTTTTGCCCTCAAAATGCAGGCATTTTGAAGGAGCCATATCTCCGTTCATAGGGGGTCTTACACGGTTTCAGAGATACCATTTTGATCAAAGAGTGGCTCTCTCCAAGATAAGCAGGGAATCTGGAAAATAATTTTTTGGGTGTCCTGTGCCTTTAACCATGACCATGACGTCATTGGCCAACTTTTGACTTCAATACACTGCAATGATGAAACTGTGGTAGCAAAAGAAGAAACTTCATAGGTGGTCTTAATATAATTGGGCAATCTGATTTTTTTTCGAGTGAGTCAAATTTCAGACTATCGATTGATAGTCTTTTCGACACTTATCCGAAAACCACGTCTGAATAATCGACTTTTAGAACAAAAAAAAATCGACTCAGAAAATATTCGCCCTCTCCATCCAGCGATTAGAGCTGTGCGCGAAATGCGAGAGTCTAATAGTCTTTCGTTTCCGCAACAGCTCCCTAAGTTACCTCTGCGCATAACGTCGGCATAGATCGTGAAGAGACTTCGCGTTCAGTGTTGAAGGTTGGCGCAAACTCGGTGCCATAGGTTATAGCATAGATGCACCGAGTTTGCGCCAACCTTTAACAGTAAACGCGAAGTTATTTCACGATCCATGCCGAAGTTACTTACCTATTAATAAGGAGAGGAAAAAGCGGCTGAAGCAGAATACATTGAATAGAAGTTGCGTTTGGAAACGGGTGAGCACTATCGTATGGCACCTGGCCACGCCCACTTTTCCGCTCCGTAATAATTCCAAAGTTTACAGGCGCAAATTTCACACCAAACCAGGATTTACCTTCCCTTCCAGAATCAGGAGAAATGATGGGACCAAGCATCTTAGGCCAAATTGAACACTACGTTAGTGACAAACTGTTGCCTATATTCAAATCAGAACCGTACGCGCGCATAAAATTGCGGGGAACGATAAGGACCTAAAACTTGAAAAAAAAGGAAATTCAGGGGGAG
The DNA here is from genome assembly GCA_029168955.1 of Aplectana chamaeleonis. Lineage (NCBI taxonomy): Eukaryota > Metazoa > Nematoda > Chromadorea > Rhabditida > Cosmocercidae > Aplectana > Aplectana chamaeleonis. Next base: position 994,553 of record JAPDOI010000007.1, on the reverse strand, counting down.
CGACGTGAAAAAGGATGTGAAAAATGCGATGCGAAATTTTATAAAAATTGGGGGATGCTCTTGACAGGCTTCGCGAGGCAATTATCGGACGAAATCTCACCTAGAGACGTGAAAATTCTTGAGAAGGCTCGAAAAAATTACCGAGGGGGGCATGAAGTCCGTTTTAATAGGACTGTCCGGCCACGCGGTTGGCGTGCGTGTCATGCGGTCGTCGTCGAGGCAATTTCTGGACCTCCGAATCGATTATCAGGAAAATGAGACGCGTAGCGTACAATATCCCAGTCGGCTGTTAACAGTTGTGAAAAGGCTTGCCCGCGAAATTTCCTCGCTACGGCCACTCGACACGCACGCCTACCGCGTGGGCGGACAGTCTCATTCGGACAGACTATAGCTCCGCCAATGTAGGGGTAACGGTGTGCCTGACTGATTCCGATAGTACGGGGGGGAGGGGTGTACACAAATTGCGCACAGATCACGCGCAAAGCCGAAGGATGTGTCTGTAAGAAGGTCTTGAGTGAGGCAAACTTTCCGAATAAGTCGAAAATTGTCTTTTTAAAAATGATCCACTTTATGATTTGTTCGGAATTTCGATTTTTCGAATAATCGACTCAATCGATTCAACCGAAGCCGACTTTTTTTAATCGGATGATGATTTGAGCGTGCGATTCGGCCCAGGTCTAGCACATCTAATAAAACACTTGGAGGCTAGTAATGTACATACTATGTATGTAGGTGGTCTCCGTGATATCGATTGCGGTCACATTGAAGACGACTTCAGTTTCATGAGTGGTCCTAAGCATGCGAAAAAAAACGTGATCGGCTTTACATAGTTGTTCTTCTCGGGTATGAAAATTCCAAACTTTGAACAATGATGCGGCGGTTGAGCGGGAGCCGCCCAATCCGCCGCCCAGTATCTTAAAAACGAGTCTTAATTCCCTCTCCTATTGATAACAGCCACTAACGTCCTAACGAATCGTTTTCGTCCACTTGATGTGCCTTTTATGGCTGCTATACCAAAATATTCATAACAGAAAAAAAAACAGATTTTTCGTAGGACGGGAAAGAAGAATACGGCAGAAAAATAGTTCATAAAAAACGAGGAAGTTATGAAACATATTCACAGGATATTCACAGGAAAAACTAAAGAGCAAAAATTTTAAAAAGAAATCTTTTAGATTTAGTACCGATGATATAATAGCATATGATGGCTCTATAAGAATTTCAGATTTTTCGAGCGTGAGGAATGAGGGTTAAAAGATGAGAAAATAACCCCGAAAGAGCCTGTGAATAAAAAAGAATAAGAGTTATATAATAGAAAAATGTCTGCAGGAAATTTATAGAAGCTCGACTAGCTGTGTCCGCGTCGGAAACAAGCTATCCGAAGAATTCAGAGTCGATGCAGGCGTCCGGCAGGGAGATGTGATTTCGCCGCTCCTCTTTAATACCGTGGTCGATGCTATTATGAGAAAGACCTTCGAAAATAGAAGAGGGGTCCAATTTGGCGATAACGATTTTGTCACGGATTTGATGTTTGAGGACGAAAGCGCAGTGTTCACCGATACTGACATGGAAGCCACGCTTTTGTTGAATGATATGGCACAAATCGCGGAATCGTATGGGCTGCGCATTAATAAGGAGAAGACTAAAGTCATCACGTCGGACGGTTCACGTGCTTCTGTGTTCTTCGAGGGAGCTGAGCTTCAGCAAGTCAAGGAGTTCAAGTACCTCGGATCGGTGGTGCAAGAGCGAAGGGTAGTGGCTACATCGGAGATACTGGGCAGGATCGGGCAGGCGTCGGCTGCTTTCGCTTCGCTGGGCTGGTGTTTATGGAAGAAGGGTAATGTGTCAATCAAGACAAAGATCCGGATGTTCCGCGCGCTCATAGTGCCAATCCTACTGTACGGGTCAGAGTCGTGGACGTTGCTGAAGTCGGATTACAGCAGGCTGGAGGTCTTCCAAACGCGGTGTTTGCGGCAAATCCTCGGGATAACTTTGAGAGATCGAATACGGAACGACGTTATCCGAGATACTTGCGACCATCAGCCCACGATCGAAGAACAAATTCGAACGAGAAGGCTACGATGGTTCGGACACGTATGCAGAATGGAAACAAACCGACTTCCGCGCAGATTGTTATGGAGAGAGCGCCCTGCACTGTGGAAGGTTGAAAGAGCAGCTCCGAAAAAGACGTGGTTGAAGCAAGTCGAGGCGGATCTGAAGTCCCAACGGTGCAGTGCTAGATTAATTTCTGCTAACCGTACTGAATGGAAGCGTATCGTTCAGGCCGCAAGAGCTCCTATGGCACCTACAGCAGTGTACTGGCTGAGAGGTCATCCTGCTCCGCCAGCCGCCAGCTAACGGGATGAGTGAGGAGTGAGTGAGAAAAATGTCATGATAAGAAAAGAGCAACTACTTCAAAAAGGATTGCAAAATCGAAATTGGTAATTTTACTTGGTCTACATACTATTCACAAGGTAGAGACACACGTGCGGCCGAGAAAAGATAGATTTTCATTGAGATGTTGGCTATTGTGTGCTGATTTTTCCACTTGGAGGACTGTGCTATGCTTCTCTGGGCCAAATTCCGGTCCCCAGTTGCGTCTCGACACGCTTTGCGGCCGCGCGCTTCCAAATCGGAAAAGTCTCCAGCGCCGCAGCCGCCGATCTGTTGACTCTAGGTTGGTTTTGGAAACTGGAAACTATACAAAATTGGAGAAAAGTGTATAAAAGAGCCACATGGAGCCGGCCTTGGCGCTAGAAACTCGACTGATTCGAACGCGTGCGGTCGCAAAGCGTGTCGAGACGCAATTGCGGAGCGGAATTTGGCCCAGAGAAGCAGAGTAGAATCGATAAAGTGTCGTGCAGAGTGATTTTTTACTAGAAATATTGTTTCCGTGTTTTGCTTTTCTGAATGGTTGTTCTACTTCCCTATGGCGATTATTGTTGGTAAATTATCATTGAAAACGCAGAAAACTTCTTGCAGAGGGGATCGAACCCGGGTGTCTCGGCCTGGTAATTCGCGCTTTGGACCACTCGGCCACTTGGCCCAAAATGGTATTGAAAGAGCTCGATTATACAGGGCTCACCAAACACACCATATCGACCTCACTTAAAGGCAGTGTTCACGATAATCTTCAATTTTGAGATTAATGGGTAAATCGATTGTTTTGCTCCGGGCAGAACTGAAATGACGAAGAAATCGAGAAAAACGCATCAGAAGGGCACGACATCCTTTACTCTCACCCCGCCTTTTTACTCTCACTGGAACTGCTTGTGGGGGCAATGAAATCTTTTGTGGATCCAGGCATTGCAATTTTCCACTTACTGTTGCTCAATTCTTTGCTTCGGACCCTAACCAATACTGTTTTGCAAAAAAATGTTCTTCCATTTCCGATTAACCCCATTTTTCACCGGTGACAACCACCGATAACATGATCATACAACCGGACAACTGATCCAGACCAGGAAATAACCTAATTGAAATGAGGCGTTTTAGTGCGTTTCTCGCCGTTTCTTCGTAATTTCGGTAATCCTTGGTGGCCAAACCATCGTTTTGAGTGAAAAACTCAGCAACGAAAATCATCGTGAACACTTCCTTTAAAGGAATAACTTATAAACATTTTTCTACCATTACTCGGGTGCTAATAGGGTGTTCTTATGACCTCTCGGAAGGTGGTCTATCAGAAAAGCACGAATATATGGGCAGTTATGGCAGCCCGGTCTGGTCACTCCCTTGTGAGAGATAACATCAGACTTTCACGAATATGTTCACCAATATTCCACATAAAAATATTGTTCAATATATTACTGAAAGTCTGAAATTTTGCTTCAAACATTCTAATTACGACCTCCCTACTTTTTATACCGATAAAAGCGATAACCCTAAGTACAGATATTATCAGTTCAAAGATATTATACACTATCTTGAATATATTCTGAGCAATAGTTATTGTAGATTCGGGGACCTTTTATTTAAAGGCAGTGTTCACGAAGAGAAGGTTGCACGTTTTTTTTTTTGGCAAAAACGTAAGCTTTCGGTCCCTATAAGAATTTTAAGAACGGAAGTTCGGCGAAAAACGGCCGGTAAGTGGGTGAAAATCTCGTGGGCTAGCCAACCCATTGGGCCACTCCGCCCACGTCCTGTAATAGTTGCTCTGAATTTGTGATTAGATGAACGATGGTTTCCGATCAAAAGTCCCGTTCTTCTCTTCATTCTCAACTTCTCTCTTTACTCAGGACAGCTCGCACACATCGGCTGCGAAAAACGGGAGTGACAAGCCTCGGACAACTCGTCCACAATGCTTCCCTTCCTGAATTTCGAGGGGGGGGGTCTCGTACGATTCCAGGGACATCATTGAAATCCGCATGGGACCCTTTTCAAGATAAGCAGAAAAACAGAAAAACGACTTTCATCGTGAACATCGTGCCTTTAAACAAATCAAGGGAGTTCCACACGGAGATAATGCTAGTCCAGTCATTGCAGATCTCATTTTGAGTTTCTTAGAATATATTTCTTCAAAAACTTTACTGCTTGTGACTGATAAAGTTTTCGAACCTGATAGATATATGAATGATCTCTCGATCATACACAACTTTGATGAAGAATTCATAACAAATCTTCTCAGAAACACGCATGAAAACATTATAAGCACCCGTTTTAATAAAAAAACTGTGTATATTTGGATCTTAAAGGCATCGTACGCGTAGTAAACCGCATATTATTTTTTCATGTTTTTGTGTAGCTTGGCCACTCTAGTGAACGAAAATGTCGGAGGGACCCATAAAAAACCTTCATATGTAAAGAAAAGTCAATAAGAACACATTGTAAATACGAATTTGAATTTCGCGTCAAAATCATTTTTGAGGTTTTCCTGCTTTTGGAGGCCTCGTCACTGTCATTTTCGGAGTTTTTCTGCATGTGGAGTTCGTGCTATAACTATTTTTCATGTTGTCTTACGGTCGAGCCAACATTCTAGGAAAAAGTGCTAGATGACTGGTGAGAATTGGTGGCGGACCTTCATCTTTGACGCCTTCCAACCTCATTGCCCAACGTTTTTGACGCGCCAAAGTTTACCAAGGTGGTCTACCGGGCTCAATCATGAAACTGAGCCTGAAAAATGGAAATTGATTTTCAGCGCGAACGACGCCTTTAACATAAAAACTGATCACGATAAAATTCTTTCGAAACTATACAATGAAACAGAACTTTAGTTCTAAGATAGTTCATATAGCCTGTCAACTCGGGCAGGTTTGTTAGTTTACCTCGAAGTAAATAGAAACACTAAAAGATGCTCAGTGCTGAATATTACCACTGAATTATAGCATATATTTCGCAAATGAGCAGGCTTAGGCTTGAGTGGAAGGCAGCGTTAGATGGAAAAGAATTTGTGCTTTTGATCGATTTAACGCACTTGGCCGAAGGACCAACGCTGAATGGTTTAAAAATGGTCAAAGTCAAGTAGAGGGAAATTGTCACTTCAATCTTATTTCCTCTGGTTCCGAGCCAAATTTACTCTGTTCCCTCGTGCGCCTGTGCGGAGCGGGGGTAGAGACTGCGAGAAAGTGTGGGGAGAAGGAGACGCAGCGTAGGCGTGGAGACGCAAGTGATGAACGGAGATAAATTTTACTCCGAAACAGAGGATACACTGAAGAACAGGACGAAGGACTGGTTTGGCCAAATAGAAAGCGAGAAAAAACCAAGAAGAATAGAGAAAAGGAAAAGCGAAATAGAAAAAATAGTTTAAGAATGAAAGAACAGACTAGAAGAGAAAAGTCTAGAATATTTCAAAATAATGGACAAAAAAAGGAAGGACATTACTTTGAAAAAAGGAGGGAGTCCGAAAAAAAGTATGATCCTGTCTGTGTTTTGTCGCCTTCAGCAAGACCGCCCGCGACACGTTCGCCCATGACGTCATCAATTGATCATGCCCTTATCGATCGATGGCGCGGCACGCGAGCGGACAGCGTAGAGCCGCCCGCGTGCCGCGCCATCGATCGATACGGGCATGATCGAAAATGATACAAAATTGAAAGAAAAATAGTAAAGAGAAAAACCGAAGATAAAGATCTAGAAGGAGATCATCGGAAGAACGATAAGAGAAGAAGAAGTTGTCTAATTGAGGTCTCCGGGAAACAAACAAGAGTTTTCGAGAACAGAAAGACGTCTTGTTGGGATGTTGATCGAATTCACAGTGCGGGTGCGGCTAAGGAGCAGTTCAGCTGGCACACGTCACGCATGCAATGGAAAACCGTTGCGTTCGTTGGGGCGCGTTAACCGAGCGCCAACTACTTTTTTAGAAGGTTTTACAGTTCCACCGCGGCGCGGCGCGAAGTCATGAATCATACGCGAATCGAGGCGCATTATCGATCGATGCCCATAGAAAACATCTCATCGCGCCGCGCTGCCATGGAACTCTAAAACAGGCCTTAGAGGTGCACGCGATTAAAAAAGCGCCCCAACGACGACGTGAGCGCAGCGGTTTTGCGTCGCGTGTCACGTCAACCAGCCGAACTGTGAATTCAATCAACATCCCCGTTTTGTTTACGAAGCACGCTGATCTCAAAATATATTCCCTCATGTTTATCTATGTAATCGTTAGTCATTTCATACGCCATTAGACAGCATGAGAAAATGCTATGGGACAACAATGATTCATATGGAAAATAGAATTGTGCAAAAATAGAAAGTCCATGTTAAGTCCAAACGGCGAAAAAAAAATGTGACAACTCTTGCTCAGATAGCAGTTCATCACGTACCGGGTTTTTTCTCCTTCTTCTCGGCGGTCTTTTCCGCAACGTCAGAATGAGGCCTGAATATGATCTCCTGAGAGGTGTAGGTGTCATGCGACTTGATGGGTTCACTGACGAGAGACTCGAAGGCTTTTCGGGATTTCTCCCGCAGTCGTGAGTCATTTGCGACCGAAAAGTGAATGTAGCCGTCTGAAACCGAAAGCGGTTCCGCATCGTTGGAAGGGGTTTCTGAAGCGGGTCGACAGGTGACTGTGGTGACAGCAAGAACCAGTAGAATCAGTAATTGGGAGGAAAATGGCCACCGATTTGATATCGGCATTATCCGGCCGCCTTCCAGTGGCGAGTGTCTTCCTCGGCCACGCCCATTCGGAAGATGATGCTGCTGGCTTCGGCTTAGGCTTAGGCTTAGACAATGACTGGGCTCATCCATGAACTGAGGGTTATCAGTGATGTACAGTCATCGATTTGGATTGGAAAAATCGAATGGACGAGTTGGGATTGGGAAGATGGGAATATACACACACAGGCAGGCAGGCAGAGATGAAAAGGGGGCTGATGGTGGTCTCGAGGCAGTTGACTAGCGCTATCAGCTCATCGTTGTGGAGAGATAGCAACGCCGACTAGCCCCAAAGAGGCGCCAGCGCAGAACGTCGGCGCCACCACCGTATCGCCCCCTCCGACGCTCCATGTAGGTTCTACATGAGGCCGCCAGGTTGCGCACCAATTCGTGTTGGTGTGTGTGTGGGTGAGAATTCACTTGCACTCTGCTCTATAGTTGTATTTGTAGGAAGGAAATTTTTATAAGATTTTTCAAAATTTTTTTGGTGGTTCGAAATTTAGTCAAATGAATTTTTTTCTTTTTTTTTTTCAGAGCGAAACTTTTTCATTATTTTTTCGTTGGAGATCTGATTTTTCCCCGAAAATTCCTTCGATTTTCAAGATGATTCTCGAGCCCTGTTTCGTTATTCCTCGAGCCAAGTTGTCGTGGGCGTGACCGAACATTGCTCGCCAGCTCGAATAAGTTGTGCATGGGAACGCGGAATGTAAAGCCTACATAGTGCTTTAAGAACAGGGTGACAAAACTTTCTGATCTTAGCGCGCCTATATAGTGTTAGTCTGATGAATAAGCGGGGCTGCGGTGGTAGATCGCCGTGTGCGAATCAAAACCCCGGTTGCCAGTGATGCCACCAACACCGCACGGCCAGCCGCCTGGTTCAAGCGTCAGACTAAATCAAATACGGAAACCATATGTTCGTTTCTCATCACCCAGTGTGGTCTGTTCTTTTCACCATACCTCTCTCTATCCAACTGCACAAGGTTTCGGGGCGCTAAATGGTTTCTGAAACAAATGGGGGGACAAAAGTCTTAAAGGCACAGTACACCCTCAGACATGAATTTTGAGATTTGCATTTGAATGTGTAGTAGACATCTCCAATATAACACGTGCCAAGTGCGAGATCTCAATTCCTCCGAATAACCGAGATATAAGCGACCACCACAGGCCCGACCCCCTTCGCTCACCACCAAAGGGCCCGGCCCCCTACCAGATTTCCGAACTCGATAACGAGCAGATGGATGGATGAATTTCGACCGCGTGGCGTTCTTCAGTCCATTGTCGGACTGTCTCCTTATCCTGGCTTGCATTCGCGCAACGATTACGGATGAAGAGAAATACAGGCCTGAGACAACTCGTCCACCAATTTTTCATACTCAAAATATAGGCATTTTTAAGGAGCCATAACTCTGTTCATAAGGGGTCTTGGACAATTTCAAAGATGCCATTGTGATCCGCGTGTGACCGTCTTCAAGAGAAGCATAAAATCTGAGGAATAATTTTCTGGGTGTCCTGTGCCTTTAAAGGCACTGTTTGCGATAAACTTCATCCTCGAGTTTTTTCATGACAAACGCTTCTCGTGGCTATCAGAAGCAGAACAGCGTCGAAAAAACGGGACGAAAAGCTACCCAGGAGCCGCGAAACGGCTTAGAAACGTGGTCGAACCCCGCCGCTGTGGGCAAGTCCCGCCCCTTTCCGCCCCTCGACGTGAACAAAGGAACACTCGAAATCGTGAGTTGAGCGATGGTTTCCGATCAAAAGCCCCGTTCTTCCCTTCATTCTCAAGTCCTCTCTTTACTCAGGTCAGCTCGCTTACATTGGCTGCAAAAGACGGAAGTTACAAGCCTCGGACAACTCGTCCACCATTTTCCCTAGCTAAATTTTTGAGGGACCATAACTCCATTCCCAGAAGGTCTCGTACGATTCCAGAAGCATCATTGAAATCAGAATGGGACAGGTTTCAAGATAGGCGAAAAAACAGAAAAGCGATTTTTATCGCGAACAGTGCGTTTAAAGGCACAGTACACCCTCAGACATGACTTTGTGATTTCCATTGGTTTGTGTAGTAGATCCCACCTGTATAACACTTGCCAAATGCGAGATCTCAAATCCTCCAAATAAGCGAGATATAAGCGACCACCACAGGCCCGACCCCCTTCGCTCACCACCACAGGCCCGACCCCCTAACAGATTTTCGAACTAGATAGCGGCTCGATGGATGGATGAATTCTAATAAGTCGTCGTTCTTCACTCTATTGCCGGTCTATCTCCTCATCCTGTTCTGCTCACGTACAGAGATTGCGAATGAAGAGAAATACAGGCCTGAGACAACTCGTCCACTAATTTTTCACCCTAAGAATATATGCATATTTAGGGTGCCATAACTTTGTTCTTAGGGGGTCTTGGACGATTTCAGAGGTACCACTGTGATCAGCGTGTCACCCTCTCCTACATCAGCATGGAAACTGAAAAATAATTTTTTGGGTGTCCTGTGCCTTTAAGGGTCCCGGATTTTTCACAATAAAACTCGTCGCTGAGTCGGCTTCCGTAATTGTTTCTCCTTCGCGCATGTGACAGTGAAAAACTGATCCTATGGGGTCATTCTAGAGCAGAGGATTCCGAAGTTCTTGGACTCTCTGTTGAAGGAACGCGAGGGCAAACTACCTACAGTTCACCTCCGCTTTGCCGTTCAGGGGTGTAGGACATATGGCGCGGCCCTTCGTGTGGCAGCCAAACGCGGCGCGCTATTGCCACCCGGACGCTACCGTATGCGCGCCGCGCCGTCGCGCTGCGACCGGTCACGCGAAACCGTGAGGAGTGGTCCATCAAGTGACATTGGAGCGAGTTCTGTGGGGGGAAAGGCTGACCCATCAATAATGAAGGATGCACGATAATCGATCTCTCTAATCATCTTCCAGTAAGGACACTCTCTAGTTGGCAAGGTGCCATCTCTTGAGCTTCGCGTAAGAAAAGAACGCGAAACGTGTCTGGGATATTTTTTGGTTTAGAGTTGATTTAACTGGGTCGAATTACACCCAAAACTTCTCTATATACAGTAAATTGAATTGAGAAAGTTTGTCTTAGTTTTTATGTGGTACTGTAATAATTTCGTTTTTCATTCTCTGTTATTCGAATAGAGGGAAAACTCAAATCTTCATTATCTTCATTACCATTGTTGACTTATTAGTTACAATTATTATAGTCAATTAGTGTTATTATGTGAGCACTGCATTACATTATTGTTTTGAAGTGCAGGAATACTTTAAAAAATAATTTCTATATAGTGTTCTATACTACCCAAAAACTATATATTGCTATTTCAGGCTATCCTATCCTTTATCGTAGTATACTAATCTATGCTATATTATCCTTCCATATAATAATATTATACTGTTCTATACCAATTTATCCTCTAATACAGTAGCGGTCATAAATCTATTGACATGGCTTTTTCGCCAATAATGTTTTTATACATATCTTGGGCTGGCCTTGTGGAAACTTGCTGAAACCTTAATATGCTATGAGACATCACAACTCTTGATTTACATATACACGGGGTTAAGTTTGAGGGTGCAATTTTTAAATTAAGAATTTAGTAATCATTTTTTGGTATTATTTCAAATTAGCACTATTCCCACAAAACATGGCTATTTCAATTCCAAACACGTTACAGTTATTCACAATTTGAAGACCCTCTACATCCGTTGTAAAACCTTGTAAAAGATTAATTTGTATCAATTTTTTTAGAATTAAATTTAAAATGAATTTATGCGATATTGCACCTATTAAATATCCTTCGTTGACGTTATCGATAATGATAAATAAATTCCATAAAGTTCATCTTGTGTATGTGTGAAGCAAGAGTTGTGATGCCTCTTAGCATACTAAAGTTGGACCAAGCCAAGATATGTATAAAACATTATTAGCGAAAAGGCCATGTCAATAGATTTATGACCACTACTGTATGAACAACTAGATATATGTACACAAACACTCAATATTATGTATTTTCAAACAAAGATATTCCAATGCAACTATGTACAAACAATTATTATTATTATTATTATTATTATTATTATTAGTCTTAGTATCACTAATACAATCACCAGCCAGTTACATTTCTCGACATGTACTTATACATATGCAATACGTCTATATTCTTCTTTGACGATCGCGCACACGGAGATGTCTCTTCTAGTTCGGGTTCTGAAATAGATCTGGGGAGGGCCAGATTTTGAAAAGAATGGCAGGAGGGAAGCAAAGCCGAAAACGAACTGCAGAGAATAATTAATCATGATTCTTAGAGATCATGATAAGCCTTCTCTCAGCACGCTGATGGCTACTGATCTGGGTGGGAGGAGTAGCGATAAGGAAGGTTAGAGAAGGCAGAATAAGAAAAACAATCCTAAAATCCACAAAACCTCTATGAATCCAACTTACCTGTGTTCCTTATTATGTGGTAGTAGTTTAGCGGAGCGAATAGCGCAGTAATAGAGAAAAAATAAGGAAGAAATGGTCAAATTTCAATCGAGTGGAGGCGAAACCCGCGGGAAATGGGCAAGACAGGTGTAGAACAACCCTGACTGAGAATATCTGACGACGAATAAGCGGCAAAATATGGAGGAAAAAGACGATTTAAGGAGCGAATCGGTCGAATTCCAGAATATGACGTTGGAAAGGCGATATACAGCTGAATATACGGAGGGATTAGAGAATACGAGAGATAGCAGAATATTTGGAGGGGAGAGACGTTGTATGGCGTCCCCTAGTCCGCCCGCCAACTTGGACGTCTGCGGACAACTCGTCCACCTGAGTACCGCGCTGCGGCGGCGCGGCGTGTTACTGTAGCGATCGGGTGGCTATAGCGCTGCGCTCTCCGGCTGTAACACGAAGGGTCGCGCCATTCGACCGCCATCCCCGTTCAATCCGCAAAATGCACGCTGATTGCGAAATCGCGCTGCGGCGCGGTTGCGAGTATCCTCAGACAAAAAAGGGGGATCACCCGGGCGCTTTTCGCCTTTGGTGCCCGGGTGATCCCACATCCCTGTCTGAGGATACTCGCAACCGCGCCGCAGCACGATTTCGCAATCAGCGCGCACTTTGCGGACTGAACGGCAGTGCGGAAGTGAACTGTAAATCCTTTTTTTGGGCCAGGTCAGTATTCAAAATAACTGCACTCGTGCCCCCTTTTTTCCTTTCCATGACGACGTACAGGCGTCAAACTTATAAGTGCCCATGACGGTTTTCTACCGCTCTGTACATATATTATCAACTTTTCTCAAAAGTCGATAAAATCGATCAATTATCAACTTTCTTGAAGAACAATAAAAAGTATAAAATTTGATGAGGAATTTTCAGCCGCACTTGACCACAAGGTTAGCCGCCTCTATGTCATAAGGGAGTGCGAAAAATTGTCTGTGCGCCGAATTTAACAGAGCCTATGGAATTCAGCAACTTGCCCTTATGTTTTTTTAGTAGTGGGTCTCAAGACTTCATCTATGATACGTTTTCAAGGAGACACCTTCTGCTCTAGAATGACCCCCTTAGAGCAGTTCTCTAGGTCCTTATACGGGGAGTAGGAACGATCATAGAAGATGACTAGGAGTCAATTTATTTTTTTCATACAAATTGTTTGCTCACCATTGTTTTCGAAAACAATTTCACGCTACGAAATTTTGTACGTTTCGGGAGTGGGGTTCATGGAGAAGAACAGACCACAGAAGCCGATAACGCACGCACATATGTTTATGTTTATGTTCATTACGTTTACATAAGGCAAATGCGCGAAAAAAAATCACAAATACAAAGCAAGCAATAAGAAAACACACAAACACAGAAAAAAGTAGCCGATAAACGAGAGAAAAAAACACCACTAAAGCCAAACCGATCCCTCCCGAAAAAAAAGAGAAAAAATATTATGCTAAATTTCAGGAGAGAGTAAAATCCTCGAGACCTGCCTTCTGAACTGACCCAAAGGGAGAGTACCAGAGACCCTTCTCGTTATTTTCAAATATGAACTAGCAGCCCGATGTGGAAATGATCTCACCCTCACACTGGTAAAAGGACGGCTGAGGAATATCTTCGTTCTCTCACCCCTAGTGTTCGATTCGACCAAGTTGAAATAGGGTTTAAGACTGGAAATGCCCCTATTCCCGAGAAGCTTGTGGACCATGCAAATGTCAAACACTTTCCGTCTAGAATCTAGCGTAGTTAGCCCAAAATACTTGTTTCTTATATGCGCCCTGGGTATTTTGGCATTCAAGAAGTCACCAATACGGAATACTAGTTTACGAGTAAAACTATTCTGGACTTTTTCTAGCGCTCGAATATTCTTTTTCGTGTACGGAGAGAAAACTACTGATCCAGATTCTACAATAGGCCTTATATAGGTCTTGTACGCTCGGAGCAAAACCTGCTTGTTTTTTGTGGATATTCCCTTGAAAATCTGGAAAATACGCCTGTGAGCCGACTGACATTTTATTCTGATATGCTCAGAGAAATCCAATTTACTGTTATATTGGAAGCCAAGATCTCGAACAGATTCAACCGTTGGGAGCGCAAGGCCATCGCACGTATAGAAATGTGTCGTGGGTTCTGAATTTACTTGAACTCGCATGAATACAGTCTTTTGTGGCGCGAGGGGCAGCTGCCATTCCTTCGCCCAGCCAACCATCAAGTCAATAGCCTCCTGTAGCACTTGGGTGTCGAGTGGTTCAGAAATCACCTTGTAAAGTTTTATGTCGTCCGCATAGAATTTCATTGTAACAGCTTTGTCCCGAAAAATGATAGGAATGTCCGCTGTGAAAATACTAAACAATATTGGTGATAATATACCCCCTTGCGGCACCCCGCTCAATAAGGACTGTAAAACAATAACTATATTGTCGTTCTCAAAGCCGAATTCCGGTCCGCAGTTGCGGATAACACTGTGGCATTATGCAGTAGGATAATATTCGTGCTGGGATCACATGATCTCGGCACGATTCACCTTTCTCCCAGCACGATTATCATTGTGTCGCTTGATGCAACAACCGCAGGCCGTAAATGCGGACCAGAGTTTGCCTTCGAGAACGACAGTACCGCAGCCAAATGCAACTCTAATGGCAAAAAAACGGCTAAAAAGGAGACATAGGTGGCCCTTGGCGGCCCTCAAACTTGGTTGTGCTACGCCAGCCCCGCCCACTCCCTCGACGGCCAACAAGGGAATGGGCGGGCGGGCATTGCGCGTACAGGTTTGAGGGTTGTATAGGACTATCTGTGGTTCGTTTTCAGCCGTTCTTCCGCCATTATTGTTGCAATGAACTTACATTCGACCTCCGTTGAAAATTACAGGACTATTTTTTCAGAGTAAACACTGCTTTCAAAAACACTTATTTTACCGAGTACCAATCTCGGTTCAAAAAAGCATAAAAAATCCTAAAAAAACCCGAATTTTTGAAAAAAAAATTATCAGTAATAGACAGAATAAACACTACTAAGTAGGGACTTGCCCACAATACTCCTCTGGGAAGTTTGGCGGCTAAGGCAAGTTGCATAAGGGGTCGTATATACCTCCGCCACCGAGCCGCACAGCGAAGTGCATCCCTGGAATATCGATCGTGCGGTGACGCCTGATCAATACCGTAGGATTGCACTGTGCCGTGCCGCGCCGCCCCGCGGCGGGAGCATAGCTCCGTTGGGTGGAGCCATGTACTCCACCAACCTTCACCCCTGAGCAGGTGAGTCATTTTCAAGATTGGGTGGGTGCCACTCCCGGTTTTTCGTCCATAACTTTGTTACCCTAGTAGATAGCTCTTTAGTGAGGGTTGTTTCTGGAAACCTTATAAAATTCTGCATCGACTAGCGTATCCAGTTAAAAAAAATACGTTCCCCTTCTACCAGCCGATTTCAGTTTATAAAATGCATTTTTTTCGCCTGAAGTTATCGCTTTTTCGTCCATAACTTTTTTTGTGCTTGGAGATAGACCTTTGGTGAAGGTTGTTTTCGGAATATCGATGGAATTCTGCGTCGACTGGTGTTTCCAGTTTGGGAAAATACTTTCTCGATCCTTCAGCCTTACTCATTTTGCGAAAGACCAGTTTTTCGACTATAACTCTTCAAACGTTGAAGATAGGGGTTTGGTGAACATTGTTTTTGAAATCTACGTAAAATTCTGCGTCGAATGGTCTATCGGGTTCCTAACTTTGCTCGCTCCATAAGCCAGCCAGGTCGGTGGAGCCGAGCTCCATAGTTATCTCCATAGGGTGCTATCGCCTCTATGGTTTAAATGAGAGACGCAGAGTTCTGCTGGAGCCAACAACGGGGCTCGGCTCCACCGACCTAGCTGTCTTATGGAGCAAGCAAAGTTAGGAACCCGATATATAATTCGACGCAGATTTCTACGCAGATTTGAAGAACATTCTTTACCAAAACCCTGACTTCAACGGTTAAAGAGTGTGAGTCAAAACTTGATTCTTAGCTCTGCAAATTTAGGCTGGAAGTATGTATTAGTATGTATTAGCCTTATTCGAGAAAAAACCGGTGTGATTTGTTTTTTTCAATGCTGCTCTAAATGTTTGCAGTTTATTAAACAAGTGCACACCCAAATCAATGGTCACTCATTTCACTGAATTTTCAGCGTATTCTCCAAGCTGCATGCCAAATCATGTGCATAAGGTATTTCACTTCTTTTAACGAGATTCTCACAATTTCTTCAATGCCAAATCGTGACCCTTCCGAAGCGAAGCAAAACACATACATATGGCTTCTTTGATCACTATCTCCAACTCACCAAATCGTGTCTAGACCACCTGTACCATTCGTGAAAGACCATCACGTGTGCTCGCACTTTTGTTCTAATTTAGTCCCTATTATCACGACTTATTCACTATCTCAAGATGAAGAAGTTTTCTCTTCGACAATGGAGCTGTTATTATCAATCGACTACTTTTCTTTGCAGGCTTTCGGCCACTACAAAACAACTGTGGTGAAGAGCACTTCTTGAAGTCTTGCTGAAAGCGCATCGCGGCCGAGGTGAACCCCATCACTGTGTGTTTTTCTAAAGATTTCCTTTGGGCGATGATCCTCAGGTTCCGAGCCAAATTTACTCTGTTCCCTCGCGCGCTTGTGCGGAGCGAGAATAGAGACAGCGAGGAAGTGTGAGGAGAAGGAGACGCAGCGTACGCGCGCAGACGCACGCGGTGAACGGAAATAAATTTAACTCAGAAACACAGAATTTAATACATAGTCTCGTGCAGAATCAGTCTCTTTACGAAAATCCGGGTAAGGATGAAAATTTTCTCGGTGTAATAATTTTTTTCTTGAATGATTCATTAAGGGGACATGAGACATTTCTGGTCACAGTTCTAATTTCGGTTTTTGTGCACAAGTCTCCATAGCAAGAATGTTCCAGTCGGAGTTTTTATTCGCATTCTTCATAGTGCAACAGACATCCGAATTCCAAAGAAGACATCAGTGCAAATGGAGAGCTAAAAATGTTTCATCAAAGGATTGTACAGGCTGGTAATCGTCTTGATGGTTTTGTGTTCAACCTCTTAATGAAGCCCAGGTCAAGAGGCCCGTCAGAGTCAGGTATCAGAGGTCAGTCAAGAGGCAAGTTTTGGTCTGCAGAAAAGTAGCAGACACGAATAGAAAAAAATTATTCCTTATTCATTCTATAAAAAAAGAAATTCGTGGAATCAACTGCACATCCTTGTTAAATTCAGCAATTGTGGCACTCATCGATCGAACAGCCTCTGACCGTCGGATGAAGACCCTCCGACGACTTGTACTTTTTCTCTTACCGTGCCTCCCACCCTTTATACACAATCTCCTGATTGATCCAGGAATTATCCCCTCCCACACATTTTTTTAAAATCATCCTTAACACATTCAGGTGTTCTCAACTGGGTATGCCGCACCCTGCTTATGAAATTGAGTCTCAATTCAAGAAGGAGATTGAAATGCCGCTGCAATGTGAGGCTGTGAGTTCCTTCTATGCTCGTTTTCCTAATAATCATTAAATGAACAATTTTAGAGCGAACATCTGCGAAGAAGAAGAGATGCAAATGTTTGTCAAGCTTGACAAACTTGCTCCTTACCGGGAAGGCCGACCATTGTGACAGCTTTTAGCTGACAGTCCATGCGTTAATATTCTACCATTAAATTGATGGCTTTAGTCGATCTTGTATGCTCAGAGGGTATTTGTGATCCATTTTAATATAGGTAGAATATTGTCCTGTGATTTTGTATCCTCTCGCGAGTGGTGTGTTCTATACCCCGGCATCGAATGGTTCCGAATCATCCGATAAATGGATTTTCCTCCCGAGTGTCAGTAAGGGGGAAAGTTTCCATAACTCAGGCCTGGGCAGAGTGAGGTTCATTTATTGGATGATTCTGACCTATTCGATGTCAAGTATAGTGTATTCTTGTTGATAAATGGGGAAAAGTAGTTTGATGGAAGTGTTTAACTAGTTGAAAGCACCGTTCACGACAAACTTCGTCCTTGGGTTTTCTTTGAAAAACAACGGTGGTAGCCCCCAGAAGCAAAACAGTGCTGAAAAAATTAATTTGCAAGCCGAAAACGTGTTTGAAGATTAACCCAGTGGGCAAGGCCTGCCTCCTTGGGTCCAGTTGTTGTCATCGACACCGACACGTCTCTATCACTTCCACGCTTCGACCTGCGATCATCGGCGATGGTTTTACCTTGAAATTGTGGTGAAAATTTCAAGGGAAAACCATCGCCAAGTTTTCTCTGTTAATCTCCTTTTTTTTCAGACGGCGTTCACGATCTTGTGCTACCTGATGAAATTGAGCTAGGGAGCTCATTTTTGGACTGGAGGCTGGAAATGGATGCAGGTCGCTCCTATTCCAATTTGAACTCGATACATTTACTTTGAATGGTACCTCAAAATCGTGGGTTTACATACCAAATTAGCCGTGGAGCACGAAAACTGATTTTTTCTGCTGCGGCTGTGGAGACCGGGGTGTGTGGGTGAATTTGCAGCCAATCAACACAGTTCGTCGGAGGTAAGTACTGAACTTGTCAGAATTCGTACTCATGACACGTCATCGATCGATAATCAATATTATCGACTTTCCTTCTTTTTGAACAAAATGCGGCGAACAGTGGTGATTACTTTTGGGATTGGTTTTCTTGGTTGAGGAATTTTGCTCATCAGTCATTATCGATAAACACCGATCAATAATATAGATTTTTTCGCCTGTTGCACAAAATGCCGCAATGATTTTTGATTGTTGATTGGCTCTAAGTCATTTGTTTGGGAAATTCTTCTCATCATGCAAGATCAAATATTAATAATCAATAATATCGATTTTTCACATTTTGCACCAAATGCAGCAATGAGTTTTATTTTTTATGGTTGTAAGTCATCGGTTTCAAAAATTGTACTCATACGACAATATCGTCTGTTAGATGTTTCATCATTCCAAAATGGAAATCGTTGAGCAAAATTGAAGTCCGAAAGGGAACCTTTGGGAAAGATATGTGAAATTTCTGAAAATTTAGCTTCCTGGCAAAAGTAGCGATTTGGCAATGTCATCTAGAAGTCAAAAAAAATTTCAAAAGTATCTTGAAATATTTTTAAAAAGTGATTTGGTCTAAAATAGCCTGGAGTAATAAAAAAGCAGGGAAATGAAGTGAAATAATCAAAAAATACGATTTGGTGGTCGATCATTTCACAAGCTTCTCCGTTAAACTTATCAAAACGAAATCAAGCGCGTAACGGAAACATTAAGCCATTTTTGGAAGCTGTAATAAGGGAATCAGCATATGACATGCTGGGTGAAGGCAACGCTCCATTCCATATAGCTGCTTGATTTCGTTTTGATAAGTTTAACGGAGAAGCTTGTGAAATGATCGACCACCAAATCGTATTTTTTGGTTATTTCACTTCATTTCCTAGCTTTTTTATTACTCCAGGCTATTTTAGACCAAATCACTTTTTAAAAATATTTCAAGATACTTTTGAAATTTTTTTTGACCTCTAGATGACATTGCCGAATCGCTACTTTTGCCAGGAAGCTAAATTTTCAGAAATAGACATTAGATTTGAGAATAAATTGCCGAAAACATCCGGAAATCTTGGTCAGGCAAAAATCTGTCCAAGCCATTGCCTAGTTCAGTACAAAAACTGCTGATGGTCTCAGGTCAAAGCGTGGCAGTGATAGAGCCGTGTCGGTGTTAATGACAACAACTAGACCCGAGAAAACCGGCCTTGCTCACTGGTATAATCTTTGAAACCGTTTTTTGCCTCTGGAAAAACTTCCGGAACCGATTTTTTTTTCAACACTGTTCTGCTTCTGCGGGCTACCACATTTGTATTTCATTGGAAAATCAAGGACGAAGTTTATCGTGAACAGTGCCTTCAAAGAGAGGGTGAAGACTGGTTGAAAGGAGGTCTTTACGTTGTTGATTGGCGCGCAACAAGCAGTCAGAAAGAGCTATTAAACTTGATAGTAGATGACCGACAAGTAGTGGAAAGGAAGTTTTTCACTTAATGATAAGGAGGCAACAAGTTGCTGAAACCGGCTTTCAACAACTAGAGACCTCCTCTAGGTCAAGTTGAGGCCTACCCTTGGAAAAGTTGAGAGGCGCCTTCCTACAAATTTCCAAAGCCTTATCGACAACTGCACGAGGCAATCGTTAAGTTGTTGGATTAGTGGATGTTAAGTTGTTGAAAAACTTCTGAGTTGTTAAAGGCATCGTACACGATGAAAACCGAATTCCAGCTTTTGCGTTCAGTCGGGCTAGTAGGTCATAATAGTGTCACTCAGAAAGTTAGGAGTCTCAAAATCGCCTCTGAAAGGAGATTCGCTCACCTCAATAGGGCTTCCTGGGTTTTGGGGGCCGGTCTTGGGGTCGATCCGTTGTTACAAGGAACAAAACTCCGTAGTCGCTGCTGGCGATCGTCCGTTGACGCGTCGTAGGGCGCAATTTACACGCCACTCGATTTCACGTTCGGCATCGATCGAAAGCAGCTGACAGCAATGGACGCAGCAGGTTAGTAACCCTTTTCAGTTTCGTTCAAGAAAAAAAGATCGCTCGGCTGAATAACGTCCTTGGGGAATTACTTCCAACGCAGCGTCAAGGAACGAATCGTAAAAGTGTTCCTTGCGTTCTTCGCGCAACTATCCCGAACTGATGTCGGCGGGAACTTCAAATTTGTACTAAGCTTTCTTGAAATGGGTTTTACTCAAAAAGTTGACGTTTTCGAGGGGGCTTCTTGCAACCTTCAGTCACTATAGGGATATAACAACACGAAAAAGTCAAAAACCCATGTATGGTTTTCATCGTGTGCGATGCCTTTAAGATGTGTCGATGAGCTTGAAGAAATTCGTGTTGGGAAAGAAGCAGTCTTTCGATAATTGTTGGACTACATGATACTAAGCGATTATTCGATATAATGTCGTTACATTTTCCATCTTCTATCCTGCTGCCTTGTTTGACTTACAAGGGAACCACAATAAGTCATAGTGGCCATTCCAAATGAAATGTACTTTTCTAGAACCATTTCCGGATGAAAAGTCCGAATATGCCTATCAAAGCTGCCTAGACCCACTCTGAAAAAAGTTATGAGCGTTTTTTAAAGCTTCGCGGCAAGGTAAGGGTACCCCCCGTGGAATTTTTAGGGTGTTTTTAAATTTTCCACCTGATTTTGCTAAAAACATGTATGTAGGGGTAATCTGGGGTGCTGAACACGAATCTGGGGTTTTCTTGCCCAAATTTTAGGGTTTACTGTAGGTTACGGTAGGTAACATGCCATTTGGGAGGCAAAACCTACCTCAATATTTCGATAATCGATAAATGGACATCAAATTCGTATTCAGCACTCTAAATAACCCCCATATAGAAACTTTGAGACAAAACTGAGACTTTGACCAAACTACCGTATACCCACCGTAATCTACCGTAAGCTGCCAAAAATCGATAAACCGACATCAGATTCGTATTAAGCACTCCAAATAACCCCCAGAGAACTAACTTGAGCATATTCTATAGAAGCACTCCGGAAATCGTCAAAAGTCGCGATTTGCCATCAAATTCTCCCCCGACGGGAATCTGTGAACGAATACAGTCGAAAATTTCGGAAAATCGATAAATGAACCTCAGATTCGTGATCAGCACCCCAAATAACCATCCAGAGCGAATTTTTAGTCAAATCTAGAATGTTTTTCTAAAACGCTTCGAGAGCCCTTTAATTGATATAATTAAACGCCCAGCCGAAAATCCGTAAAAGTCCAAAACGCTATTAGTCTGCGCAAAGTTCGGCAAATGTGCCTTCACCCAAACTTTGCTTAGTGGGGTAGTTTTGGGCGCTGAACACGACTATGAGGTCCGTTTCCGGATTTTCGTAACAATAATGCGCTTTTGGGAGGGTACAATAAGTACGAAAATCAGAAAAAATGCCTATAACTTTTTTTAGAGTGGGTCTAGGCAGCTGCGATGGGCATATTCGGACTTTTCGCCCGAAAATGGTAGTACATTTCATTTGGAATTGTCACTATGACTTATTGTGGTTCCCTTGTTAATCCTAATACATTCAAGACAACGTTTTGATTTTTTTTTGTCTTGTTCTCTACGTTCACGCTTTATTTTTTTTCACAGATTAGCTCATGTGTTAAAGTATCTTCCCCCGATCTCACGGCTCCGATCCACGTTTTCGTGGCCACCGTAATTTAACCACATTTGGTTAGTGCTCAGTCATCAGCCTATATTCTCACTCGTTTTTTTGCCTTTATCTTCAGTCGCTTCTCTGGTGCTTTGATTTTCTTGCTTTGGTGTTACTTTTCTGCAGTGGTTTGTACTCCTGTCCATCTTGCCGGTCCCACGAAGGCTGTCGGTAGACTCGTTTTCCGAAGTTCCGGGGACATCTGTGCATTTGCACACTCGAGAGTCTCAGCTTTCTATGAGTAACGCAGTTCCCAAGGCAGGAATCAGTATCAATGTACCCCCCCCTCAAATATTAATTCCGCACTAACCTAGTGCCGTATTAATGACTTAAAGTCATCCATTATTTGATCTCTGATCGTGAGGCAGAAAGCTTCCTTTCCTTGATGTTTGCTAAGTTTCAATTTCTGTTGAACCTGTGTTCTATAATGCGCGTCCTTTGGACGTAATAATAAATAAAATAAATAAAACTCCTGTCAGAAACACAAATTTCCATGCCCTAGAAGTTTCTTAAGCCCCAGAGATTCTTTCTAAATTCGCAGTGTTGGGTAGTTGACGTGTGAATGAGACCGGTGTAACATCTTTTCTTGATTTAACCTTTTTCCTCCACTGTGTATTCCAGAACCATTAAGGATAACGTTGAGGGTTTTCATACGTAGAGTACTTTGGGTGAATACAGAGTTATAGTCTGTATCCTGTCTTAAAGGCAGTGTTCACGATAATCTTCAATTCTGAGATTATTCGCGAGATCAATTAATCGATCCCCGGGTAGAAATAAAATGACGGAGAAACTGAGAAAAACGAACAAGAATGGCACGAAGTCCTTAAGTATCACCCCGCCTCTTAAGTATCACAGGAAGTGTTTGCTGTTACAATGAAATCTTTTGTGGACCCGTCCTTCGAAATTCTCTAATCGCTATTGCTCCGTTCTTTCCTTAGGGCCCTAACTAATCCTGTTTTGCATAAATATTCTTCTATTTTCCATTGACCCAATTTTCCACCAGTGACAACCACCATGAGCATGTTCATCCAACCGAACAACTAGTCCATGTTATAGAAGAATGTCACTGAAATACGACGTTTTAATGTGTTTCTCGCCGTTTCTTCGTAATTTTGGAAACACTTGGAGGCCGACGCTTTGTTTTATGTGAGAAACTCGGAAATGAAAATCATCGTTCTCGTTAAAAACATCGCTCATGTGATTGCCGGTCCTCTGGCCTATCTTTTTAACCAGTCGATTTGGTATTCAGAAGTGCCTCAGAGGTGGAAACAATCGTTTGTGACTCCTTTGTTAAAAAAAGAGCCTTCTCAAGTGGTGGAGAACTATAGACCAGTAAGTATCACTTCAATTTTTTGCAGAACCTTTGAAAAGATCCTCAAGAATCATATCGTAGACCATCTGGAAAAAAATTCAATTATTCCCGGGAATCAACATGGGTTTGTTGCAGGGAGGTCGACTGAAACGAATTTGCTGGAGTGTATTAATGATTGGAGTGAGTACTAGGAGTCGAAGAAGGCTTGCGATGTGATTTATTTGGATTTTTCGAAGGCTTTCGACAGGGTGGACCATCACAAACTAATTTTGAAACTAGAGAAATTGATGTTTCATCCATTGGTATGCAGATGGATAACAAGCTACCTTCGTGACCGTACCTTCCAGGTCAAAGTGGGGTCTAGTTTTTCATCCAGCAGGACGGTCAGTAGCGGGTACCACAAGGTGGGGTTCTGTCGCCCATTTTGTTCGCTGTCTACACAGCTGAACTTCCCCTGTTTTTGGAAGGTACTGGAGTGATCTGTGAACAATTTGCCGATGATGTGAAGATATACAACAAAATAGAGTCGATCGTTGATGTCGAAAATGTTCAGGCCGCTCTGGAAAGAATAATGGACTGGTCTAAAACTTGGAATTTGCCACTTGCCCCTGAGAAAACGGTTCACATGAGAGTGGGAGTGGCCAGTATTCCGGTCACTTACGTGCTCGATGGCCACCCATTAACATCTGTTTCCCATGTGAAGGACTTAGGTTTCCACTATGATAATGAACTTGATTTCTCTGCTCATTATCATGCTATTAGTAGCAAAGCTTCAGTGCGGACATTTCGTATTTTCAAAGCCTTGTCAACTTGTAACAAAAGTGTCTTATCGCGTGCGTATCAGGTATATGTTAGGCCAATAATGGAATCGGGGACTTCAGTATTCTGTCCGTGTAAAAAGAGAGATATTCAAGTTTTGGAAAGGGTACAAGAAAATTTCACTCGCAAAATTTTCCTGAGAATGAACGGTTTTTCGTATGCTGGAGTCCCTGGTCCCGTAAGGAGGAATGAAGACCTGTCATTACACTCCCTAGAGTCTCGCCGTAAGCGAAACGATGTGTGCGTGATCTTCAAGATCTTGAGTGGAATGTTGAGAATTGACAAGTCGAAATTCTACAAAATTGTAACCTCTAGGACACGTGGGAACTCGGAGAAAATTTGTTATGGGGTTCCCAAAACTAATCTCAGATTGAATAGTTTTACATGTAGGGCTGGTTCTGCATTCGCCTCCTTGAAATTAAATTTGGAGAATGTACCCCGTTCTTTTCCTTCTTTCAAACGCAAGGCTTCGAGTATTCTTCTTGCGTGGTAATTTTTTGATTTGTGTTCTGCTGTATCATATTCTGCTCCCGTTTTTTCACGACTACCTTATGTAGCGTATTGAATAAATAAATAAAATCGTGAACACTGCCTTTAAAGCCAGAGTCCAAGCGTTCGGAGTTAATTTTTGATATTATACTCCGGCTGTCATGTATAGCAACGCTGCCAAGCGCGAAATCTCAATTCGCTCAAAAAAAGCGAGAAAAAACGAGGAAAAAATCGGCCACGCCCCCATGAAAGAAAAATTGGGTGACGCCCACCGACATGCTTCCGATCAGGACTGTGCGTTATAACGTTAACGTGTTAACGCATTAACGGGTTAACGCGGTTTTTTTGTGAAAATTAACGATTAACGGGTAACGAAAAAGTCCTAAAATTACGTTAACTTTGGGTTCGTTAATAGCAGTGGAATTATGGCACTGATTAATCTGCTCGATTGGCAAATTTATAAACTGGGGCAGTCGGCTTTTTTTCAATTTTCGTTTGTTGTGAAATATGTAGCTGACCTCAATGTTTCAAATTCCATTGTTCATTAATTTCCGTCATTTCTTCTCAAAATTGAAGAACTTCGAATTTGTGTTCCAGAAGTGTGTTCGAAGGCCGGGTCGGTGATACTCTTAAGCATATCTTGACTGTATCGAATGGTATATGACTATATGTATGTACAGTAACCAGCCTACCGGCCGTTTTGGCGTCTGGCAGGGGGCTTCGCTCCCAGACGAGCCAATTTCCGCCTACGGCGGAAATGATCAAATCGTCTTTGCATATAAACGGTCGACGCACATGTTTCCTTCACCTTAATCTATTCTGCCGTATACGTAAAGACTGCATCAAGCTCTTCTCACATTTCATGACGCAGCGCATGCTCTACATAAAACGCCAGTAAGTTTTTGTCACGCGGCGCACGCCCTGCATGGAGCACACCAAGCTGCGTACTCTCCACACAGAGCGCTATACAATTTCTAAGAAGCCTCGCCAGCCCTCTAAATGAAGCGCTACTCACGTTCTACGACGCTGCAAAAGCTCCACATACGGCGCTATTCATTTTCTACTACCGCGCACACTTCACATGAAGCGCTACTCACATTTCACGACGCGACGCACGCTCCACATAATGCCTCAATCATTTTGCACAGCGTCCTCCTGAGGTCATCTAAAGGTCAGTTCTACAATTACTGGGACCTCTGGTGATTTATCGATTTTCGCTGTGGTCAGGAAATGTCTATTTTTTGAATTTGCTAACGAAATTCAAAATTAACGTGTTAGCGCATTAACGGGTTGACGCGGTTTTTTCTTGAAAATTAACGATTAACGCTTAACGAAAATAAAATTTTCCATTAACGCACACCCCTGCTTCCGATCTCAATAGGGAAGAGAAGCGCGATTGATTTTGTTCAAAATTTATGTTCTTCCATTTGTTTTCTGTCTTGCTTTATATTGTGACCTGTTTCAGAACGATGACTGCCAATAGCGAGAGAAAACAGGCTCGGGAGAACTCGTCCGCGAACTTCCCCCGTTCGAATTTAAAATTTTTGAGGAGCCATAACTCCGTTCGTGGTGACTACTGAGCGATTATGGGCGCATCATTGTTATCAGCGTGAAATTTTGTCCAAGATAAGCAGGAAAACAAAAATTCGAATCTGAGGTTAGACTGTGTCTTTAAGAAAGCCGCGATGCAGCTATTATCTCCCTATTTTAAGAGCGGAGGGGTTGCTCCTTCATTCCACCATTGTTTCCTCAAAAACAACACCACCGCTCGACTTTTATCATAAAGCTATCATAGCAGCGTCGCGGCTTCCCCCATCCAGAGATGGACGATACCAAAGTTCTCCCGAAGCCATGTTTTGACTGCATCGCTGCTGTTTTTCATCGCAGCGATTTTTCATCCACTGCTGCAGCGACTGGCAGCGGCAGCGATTTTGTTCATAGTGCATGGCCTCACGGATGATCAAAGAACTTCAACCAATCGCTCCATCGCTGCCATCATGGCAGCCATGGAGCGATAACTAGCGACCATTGAGAATCGCTCCTCCAGCAGCGAACCAGTAAAACATAGAACTTCGTCTTCGCGACCCAGCGATATAGGATGTTTGCCACGAACGATCACAATCAGTGCGCCTTTCCATTACGCGCTATGAAAAGGAAGAGTTGTCCCTCGCATGGCCGCAGCGACGAAGTGCGGTCGAAACATGGCTTAAAGGCACTGTTCGCGATAAACTTCATCCTAGAATTTTTCATGACAAACGCTTCTCGTGGCTCTCAGAAGCAGAAAAATGGGAAGAAAAGCTACCCAGGAGCCGCAAAACGGCTTAGAAAAGTGGGCAAACCCCGCCACTGTAGGCAAGTCCGGCCCCATTCCTCCCTTCGACGTGAACAAAGGAACACTCGAAATCGTGAGTTGAACGATGGTTTCCGATCAAAAGCCCCGTTCTTCCCTTCATTCTCAACTTCTCTCTTTACTCAGGTCAACTCGCATACATTGGCTGCGAAAGACGGAAGTTGCAAACCTCGGACAACTCGTCCACCATTTTCCCAAGCTCAATTTTTGACGGACCATAACTCCATTCCCAGAAGGTCTTGTACGAGTCCAGAAGCATCATTGGAATCAGAATGGGACCGGTTTCAACATAGGCAAAAAAGCAGAAAAGCGATTTTTATTGCGAACAGTGCCTTTAACATGTTTCAGCCAAGCATGTTCACGAAGCAGCTGGACTCTGGTTCATTCCAAATAAACTCCTGTTTGCGATTGTCACAGCGCGGAGCGGTGGCTTTTTCATCGGGACCTCCCTAGCACTAGTTATATTTCACCAAGGCTTACCGCTCCACTGTTGGTCAAAATCGATAGGTCACTAGGGATTCTCCAGAGTCTACTTATGACTCTGAGAAAATCGGTATCGTTGGTTTCGCGATAGCCCCGAGATTCTCACTGGTATCGCGATGGGGTATCGGCAGTTGATTGGCGGCCCGCGATCCTGGAAAAGTGGTGTGTGACGCAGTGGCCTCGCGATAGCCTTATGTCGGCTCCGCAGTCCGATAAAGAGGTAGCGTCGACAACACGGCCCCTCGGTAAAACCACGTCGGCACCGCGATGAGTGTGCAGGCTCTCACTTTCCCGTCGGCTCCGCGTTCGACACACCTCCGAACTGGCGCACATGAGTCATACTGCACTATCGATCAAAGTTCCAACTATTGTGCTTATCTGGGCCAAATTCCGGTCCGCAATTGCGTCTCGACACGCTTTGCGGCCGCACGCGCTCGAGTCAGTCGGGCTTCTAGCACCAAAGCCGATTGGATGTGGCTTTTTTATACAATTTTCTCCAATTTATCTTAGTTTCCAGTCTCCAAAACCCACCTAGAGTCAGCAGATCGGCGGCGGCGGCGTTTTAAGCTCTTCTGACTCAGGAGCGTGCGGCCGCAAAGCGTGTAGAGGCGCAATTGCGGACCGGAATTTGGCCCAGATAAGCACAGTAGACGGGCCGATTTCTACTCCGGTGCTGACAAAATTCGTGTTTTTTATGTTATTTACATTTTGACCACATCATACACCGCCTACGCAATGAAATTGCCTTTATATTGAAATTTCATCCCACGCAATAAGTCTTTTCCATATTGTGACATTAACTAATATAATCTTTATCGCGTGTTGGTGTTCTTACGTCTCCGCGTATTACGTTTGTTGTATTCTTCGATATTTCGGTTTCGAAACTGCAGCAAACACGATCTAAGAAACAATGCCATTTGTTACATTTCTTAAATTTTCGGATGTTTTTCGGAGTCAACATAAATTTCGGAATTCATCCCTTGTAGGCATGGTCATTCGACACTAGTTTTCAAATAAACGAAATAATATGGCATACAGTTCTCAAAAAATTGAAATGGCAACTGTCAGAAAGTTTCGAAAGAACGAATTTTCAAAATACTGCCTTTTTGAAACTTATGAATGAGGGAGTGTAATTCAATTATCTGTTTTTGAATTGCCCGATTGGATAATTTCGAATAAAAACTTTTCGAAATTTCCGAAATAGTTAACTAATCTGAAAGCCTTGCCCTATCTGTTTGGTATTAATATTCGAAAAAGTACTCGGTCTATTTGATTTTTTTTTCAATGACAGTGTAGTCGAAGCCTGTGACCCGAAATGAGCGAATATCTCTTTTCAAAAGTTTTTTTACAATTATCGAAATAATCGGAAAACCTGACATTTATGTTTCTCAATGAATTTCTAAGAAAGTGGATATTTGGATTTCATGAATTAATCCAAATCTCGACAAATCCGACAATTTTAGTTCCCAGATAAATCAGATGTTCGAGTACTCTAGTATAAAAGGAATAATGTGATTATTGTTCGAAACATTATTCGATCCGATCCCAAGTATAACACGCAGTGTACTTGAAGATTTCTCACGAAAAATTCGCTTCATTCGAGTTTCAGACTTTGTTTTCAATTTTGGTTGTTTCGAAAGCCGTGATTTTTCGAATGATCGACTGCTCGAATTACTAGAAAATCATATTTGCTTGCATTCTCGGTCTTCGCTGGAGAACATAAAGACACTTTCGGAATTAACATCGAGTGCTATTTATCTAAAATGGCATATGGTTCACTCTCAAACAAGGCATATAGGCGTGGCGATGAAAACATTCACTCATTACTGCTTCAAGTTTGAAAGAGCGTTTCTCGTGTTGGTAGTGTTAAGGCTAACTTTTCCTTAACACCTCGTTCCAGAGTAAGCAATATGTCTCCTAAAAGGCTCTCGACACTGATTTCAGATGTCTCTTTGGATTCACGAATTGTCTCTTTTGAACAGAGTGTTGACAAGGAAGCATAAATATGTCTTTTTGTGCAAAAAACACAAATGATATCACCGGTATTGCACTTCTTCCTAGCATCGCGGACCTAAATGGCGAACACCTCTCTAACTGCTAAGTAGTCTTGGAACAAAACTACTCAAAGACTCGAACTTTGACACAGCAGCGAAAAATATCACTTTCAAAATCTGTAGTCATATGCATAGCGTTAATGGTTCTGGCATGATTCTGTCTATTTTTCAACGCAGCTGACATTAAGACTTCTTAAACTAATTTATTGTCCAATTAACCTGAGTGAGGTTTTCATCGAGTATTCTACATTCAAGTATCAAGGCTACAATACCCGCACTAATTCACTCAAAAAAAGCCACAGAAGTCTCGCGACTTTTCGTCATAACACGGCTCAAAGTGACCCGTTCGGGGAGCTAGGGGCATTTCTGGAATCAGAATCGAGAGCTCTTCATTTTGACCTCACATATTTCTTGACTTTGTGCTGGTATTGTAGGTGTATGCAATTTGTGTTTAATTAGCATGGAATGTTATTTGGATTACGTTTTGGCGAATTACGCATTCGTATCGGTTTGGAAAGCTAAAATACATAAAGAAACAAATCGCTCGAGAACCATTTCAAAGCAAAGGATCACG
The DNA here is from genome assembly GCA_029168955.1 of Aplectana chamaeleonis. Taxonomy (NCBI): domain Eukaryota; kingdom Metazoa; phylum Nematoda; class Chromadorea; order Rhabditida; family Cosmocercidae; genus Aplectana; species Aplectana chamaeleonis. Next base: position 964,720 of record JAPDOI010000007.1, on the reverse strand, counting down.
AAAAAAGTGTAAATGGGTGACTGACGAAAACTGGAAAGCTGTATGATCAGCTGTATCGGTGTGTTGCTTAACAAACAACTACTCGATATCCCTTATTATTATGAGGGCATGTATATTAGACTGACCTTGGAGGCTTCGCAGCGAGGTCGCGTAGGTGTCTTGAAAAACACCTACTCAGGCAAACCATCGCTCCGAGCGGTACCGGAGAGCTCCTCGAGCGGCGCTGCCTTTCCGCTCCGAGCGAAAATTAGCCAACTACTCGGGCCACAGCAGCCGCTCTCCGGGCCACAGCAGTATCGCTCGGAGCGATCTTCGGTCCCAACTGGCACTGCGGTCTCTGCTCGGGCGATTTTCAAAAATCTCCTAATTGCTATTTTTTCTTTATTTCCGCCTCTTCTGAAGAGGATTAGGCCTGTTAAGAGGATAAAGTACCTGTTACAGCCTAAGGGTCAAGAGGTAGATCCTGCCACAGGCCGCAACAAGGATACCAACCCAGCATGGTCCGCAATGGGGAAGCCTTCCCCACCGCGGGCCATGGGGGATCCCCTCGGCCGCCAAAAATTGTCATCCTGAGAGTGATCCGAGGTCACCTCTCAAGAGTGGCCTCGAAAGGCCAACTACCCGTCTACACGGGGCGAGCCGCCTTTTATACTCGCAGGATTGGTTGTTCTTTGAGTGATAACGTGGCTCGCACGTTATCACTCAAAGAACAACCAATCCCGCGTCTCTATATCTCTAACGATGGCACCGCTGTGGCCCCGAGAGCGACCGGAGAGCGACCGAGGGGCGAACTGGTACCGGACAGGGACCGCGGTGCCAGTTGGCCCCTCGGCCGCTGTCCGGGCGATGACGTCATAATTGGGAGGAGCCGGTCCCGCTCGGAGCGATGGTTTGCCTGAGTACGCGGCGTCAACGTTCAACCGACGCGGCAATCGGATCTTCAGCGAGGTGCGATTGCGGAGCCTACATCGCTATCGGCGTATAAACAGGGTAATTTGTAATGAAGGCACCGCAATGAAGCCGTGTAGGTGCCTATAGGGCACCTACACGGCCGCATTGCGGCGCCGTCACCACAGATTTTCTCAGAGGACAGCATGACGGGCTTCAATCGACGAAACATTGAGTTATTGAGTTGAACATTAGGTTTAGCCACATTATTTGGGGAGTCCCTATCATTGAACTCGCGTCACCGGTGGGGTAGCTACGCTCTCTTCGAAAGAAGAACTGGTTGGCTGCCTTTGTTTAAATCACCAATGGAAATTTCATTTATTCAACGAAATTACCACGCACTGAAAAGACGACAAGTATTGGATAATTAAGACAACCGTATGGGTAAAATGGAACAACGATATCTGGAGGAATTCAATCCCGGATCTTCTGAGTGTGCATTGGAGTAGTGAACAATACAGCATTGGAATATTGCCTTTTGCGCAAATTCATGCCCAAAATGTAATAAATGGGGAAAAGTGAAGGAATTCCAGTTATTGAAGATAATCTCGGACCAATTTCAGCTGCTATTTGCCTGAAAAGAAAGAAATCGTGGTTGCAGTAGTAAGAATGCATAAAAAACTGATTTTATATAGGATTGCATTTGAAACCCGACTTTTTCTATTTGAGCATGTCTGCATCAAATTACAGCAAATACTCAGGCAAACCATCGCTCCGAGCGGTACCGGAGAGCTACTCGAGCGGCGCTGCCTCTCCGCTCTGAGCGAAAATTAGCCATCTACTCGGACCACAGCAGCCGCTCTCCGGGCCACAGCAGTATCGCTCGGAGCGATCTTCGGTCCCAAATGGCACTGCGGTGGCTCTTCGGGCGAATCAGCGTAGCTTCACTGATGGCTTCCCTTCGTTTATTTACTCGTTTCTGCTTCTCTATTTCAAGCTCTTTCTTCCTCCATCATCTTCTACCAGTCCTCCTTTTCTTCCTCTCCTCTTTCCCCATTTTCCCCCTTCTTGCTTTGGTCTCGAGAAACAAACTCTTTTTTACCTAACGCTGCCTTCCATTTGGCCTAAACCTGCTTGTTTGCGAAATATATGCTATAATTCAGTGGTAATCTTCAGTACTGTGTATCTTTGAGTGCTTGTATGTATTTACTTTGATGTAAACCACCAAACCTGCCATAGTTGACAGATTACACTATGTAACACGATTTTTGTTCCTGGCTTCTAAGTGTTATATTTCGATTGCTTATGTCCAAAGTATCTGAAGAAATGACTTAATTGGGAACAAACTTCGCTATAATTTTACCTTAAGATTCAATTGTTTAGCGTTAAAGACATTATTTTAGATGGGTCGAAAAAATAACGACACCCCCTCAGTTTTTTTTCGAGTTTTCCAAACAATAACAACCCCCTTCCGGTCCCACGGTGGTACACGAACCACCGTGAGCTTGACCTTGCCATCGCTCGTTTTCCCTAATTTTTCAATATCTTCAAATCACCAACCTTGTTTGTCATCCATCAGAAAAATCTTCTCTGATTTCAAGGCGTTCCTCTCCAGATCTCGTGATACCTCCTCCAATAAGATACTTATCAGAGTAGCGTCTTTCGAATGGTTGTGAAAATTCTGAAAGCAAAAACATGAAGATGAGAAAGTAACTCGCATAAACAGTTGTTCACAATTATTAGGTACAAGACAAAATCGGAAGGCTCTAACCTGACTAGGTGCCTTTCCTTGAATGATTCCTTCAACTTCTTCTATTTCAGTGATGAAGTAACATTGCGGAGGCAGAATTCGGTGAATAGAAAGCGCCAATTCTTCACCGACTTTACCCACAAGTTGAGTAACTTTCATAACCGCGGCAAGGGTGGACACTGGCTTCAGCAACGACTTCTGCAAGGCCATGAAGTTTTAACTGATTCATACTGGGTTAAAACTGGGAAAAATGTGAAATGGTTGAAATACGAGAAAGAATGTCCAAACATTTACACCTTAGCTCCCCTCTCTGTACACCTTAGCTCCCCTCTCTGCCCACCATCGCGTGCTGTCGTCCGGAGTCCACTAATGACGCAAGCAGCCGCTCAAGGATATCGTTTTTTCTTCATGATATCTTTATATTTCTATGGGCTACCCATGACCGCTTTCTAACAGATGAATTGACTGGTACAGACAGACGAAATTCGCGCTGACACGATTTCCACTTTCGCCCAAAACTACAAAATATCGCGCACTTGGGTCATAAGGAAATACTGTAGTTAACCATGCACATCACCGCGCTAATTTAGTATTTGTTTGGATGAGATATATAAGGTGGACCATGTTCAGAAATTTGGAATATTGCTGGATGTCTCTTGTTGTCGCCGGACGCTCGCAAGTCCCATATTCAAACGCTCTCTGTTGGAAAAACGCTAACTGTTCTTAGGATCTCATTAAAGAGACTAAGCTTATCCCAACTTCGCCCCTCTATCGATCAAGTGGCAAAGACCTCCTCATTCTCGTGGACGGTGTCATTTGTTAGATCTAGGGATGAACTGCTTCAAACCTTTTTCTGCATGATGACCAGACTTCGCCCAAGATTCTTGCACACCTCAAAGAATTATTCACTGTTACCCACTGCTGTCGTCGGCCGCATAGGGCCAAACACCGAAATTCGGCCAAACAGACGTTAGAAGCCGTCAGGACTCAATCGCGTTTGGACAAAACAGGTGGGCTGTGTAGTAGGCATCTTCCACATTTGCCTCTTATGATATATAATTACCCAAGTAGTTATGTAGGTTTGATAACCCAAGTTTGAGGTGATCACATTCACGGAAAACAGGTCTGGTATCGTAACGAGCCGATGGTAAACATGTGTGTGCCGCTACTACTATTCACGTGAGCGTTGCTGGAAGTTGCCGAGCGTCTTTGATTGGGCTCCACAGACGAGGAACCGTGTGGCGGGTTCGGCAATTCCATCATTAACCCTAAAAAAGCCATCGCAACAGATGAATTTCGGCCTATCTCCTCCCTGTCTACCTGATACGATGCCTGCCGTTGCCGCTGTCCCTTTCCAGATGGTGACCAGGAGGCGATCGGCCAAAGAAGGCAACGATGGATGTTCACAGTCGCCGAATGGAACCGAGATGGTTTGTCCATATTTTGCACGTCTAGAGCGAGTTCTCTGCTGTTCTAGCTAAGAAACAAGAGTTGCAGGAGAAAGTCTCCGCTCTCGGTGCTGAAACTCTGCTCTCAAGAGTGCGCTAGCGGACGCCGAGCTAAACTTTCTGAATCATCGGCCCTGCGAAATCCCCCTGTTGTGCATGATAGCCACGTTGTTAGCAGTAGGCATAGTGTTGATGCGGAGGAGAAGGCGCGGTTGCGATCAATGGTGGTATCGGGCGTTTCTGAATCCTCTAAAAAGCGATCTATTGAGAGAACAAAAGATGATTGATCTGTCGTAGAAGATGTATTGAATCATTTGAGTGTTTAATGTATTCCTTGTATGGTGTATAGGCTAGGGAAACCACGGGTTGATCGACCCCGTTTGTTGAAAGTTGTTTTCCCCTCTAGCTATTACCAGAACCTGACGCTGCCTAGGGCTCCTCGTCTGCGAACCTTCTCCCGCGACGGGGTCTTCATAAGGCCTGCGCTCACAAAGGAAAAACTGGCACGCCGGCGAGAAGCTGCTATTACACGTCGCTCATCTGCTAATGTTGCTCTCTCTAGCTGACAGCCTTCTCAATCCAGTACGCCTGTTACTGATACTAGCACGCTTCCTCACGATCCCAATATGCTTGGTTCGAGCACGCTTGTTGCCAATCCGAGTTTGCGAGTTGCTGACACTACTACACTTGCTACTGATCCAACTACTTCTGCTACTGCTCCGAGTGCGGAAATGTGCTTGGTTATCCTCGGGACGGATCTCGTGGTATTTTATGCTTCACAAAAAATATTCCTTGTATTGCAGAAAAAACAATGATTTTTTTGTATTGCTTTTACAGGACAAAAACACTGATATTATCGCGCTCACAGAAACGTGGCTCAAGACTGGAGTTGAACTGGCGCCTCTGCTGGGGGAGTGGAGTTCCCACTACGACATGCTCAGGTGTGACCGTAGTTGCAAAAGAGGAGGTGGGGTTGCTTTGTTCGTTAGGAAGCCGCACTCACCAGTTCTTATTTTTCGCGAGTCAGTCAAGGACTCATATGAAGTTCTATGTGCAGACGTCGAAATAGGGCTCGTTCTTGTGCGGTTCATTGTGGTTTGTAGAGCTCCTAGCTGTACCGCGGTGATGACTGAACAGTTGGACGCAAGTATTAGTAATATGATGTCTATTAACTACCCCTGCATAACCACCGGCGACTTCAATTTCCCTGACATGCGATGGGAGGGCACCTATACTGCCAATAGTTCTGTTTCCAGGAGTTTTTTGAATATCTGCTGCACTCATTCTCCGTCGCAATACGTGAAATCGGTGACATGTGGGGGATAGTATCCTAGACTTAGTGCTCTGCCGTGACAACGATTTCGTGTTGAATACAGGTGTCTTGCCTCCCCTGGGCTCGAGTGACCACTCCTTGGTTCACTACAGGTTCAAGCTTCATAAACACAATATCACGAAGGAGATGAGAAGGAGTTTCGAAGCAGCTCGTTTCGACTTGATAAAGGAGTACCTGATGAGCGTTGACTGGTATAGTTCCTTTCAGTCGGAAGCCCCGGTGGATGGAAAATACGAAATTTTAATTGCCATAGTCCAACACTGCATTGAACTTTTTGTACCAATGCACATAGTCCCTAACGGTCACCGCAGGCTTCCCCCATACCTCAAGGCATTTCAAGGGTTGCGCACAGATGCGTGGTTTGCTGCAAAAGAATATAATACCCCCGCTAGCTGGGCAAAGTTTAAGGACATAAATGGTAAGTTCGAGCGCAAGATGAAAAAGTACAACGATAGTATAGAGAAGAAAGTCATCGAGTCCAAAGATAGAAGTGCGTTTAACAAGCTGTTGAACTCCAGAATGCACGATAAAAAGACCATAGGGGAGCTCAAGACGTCGGAAGGGACTGTCCTCAGGTCTGATAGGGGAAAGGCGGAAGTTCTGGCAAATACATTCGAAAACTCATTTTCACGAGCTTCTCAACTGGACCAAGCAGGACTGGTCTCTCCAAGCTTTGGGGTGATGCAAGATTCCTGTTGGTTCTATAAGGAAGAAATTAAAACTGAAACTCTGAAATGGCCGAACTCGTCTTCAAGAACGTGGGATGATATCGCTCTAAAGTTCGTGAAGAAAGTCGCCCATGAAACAGCGGGGCCTCTAGAGTTCCTTTTCAACTTGAGCTTTATGGCAAGTGAAGTTCCAAATTGATGGAAGTTATCTTATGTCACCCCGCTTCCTAAAAAGGCGCCATTCACGGAGCCTTCCAACTACAGGCCGGTTAGTAGTACGTCATTGTTCGCTAGATTGTTCGAAAAGATCCTGAAAAAAGAATAGTAGCGCATCTCGAAAATTGTTAGATTATTACCTCCCATCAACATGGCTCTCAAAAGGGTAAGTCAACCGTGACAGCTATGATTGAAACCCCAAACAACTAGGCGTCTCTTTTAGACCAAGGTAATAATATTGACGTAGTATTCTTCGATTTTTCCAAGGCGTTTGACAAAGTCCTGCATCATAAACTAATACGTTTCTCAAGGGTAGGACATTTTCGGTCCGAGTGAACAATTCGCATTCGCAGAAACATCCTGTGTGTAGTGGGGTTCCACAGGGTGGAGTCGCTTGACCGATCTTGCTCAATAGTATATACACGCACGATCTGGGAGACTTATTAAGCGGGATTGGAGTAGATTTCTGTGCGTTTGCAGACGATATAAAGATTTTTCGCAGTACGGGCATTGAGGCTATTCAAAATGCAATAGACGCAATGGCTGTCTGGTCTCATGAATGGGACTTAGAGTTACCAAAGAAAAAAACGAAAACTCTGCACCTGGGTTTTTCAAATAACTGTCACACTTACATTGTCGAAGGGACTAAGATTGAGAGTGTCGAGCAGATCACTGACCTGGGATTTATCCTCACATGAAACCTCAGTTTTTGATAAAACACTGCGAATCGGTATCTACCAAAGCAACCGTGGCTGTCAATAATATACTCAAGGGACTGGGTACAAGAAACAGCGCGGTACTACTCAGGGCCTATAAAACTTACGTGAGACCTATTCTTGAGTATGGGACACCGGTGTACTGTCCACAAAGAAAGAAAAGCATAGTTAAACTGGAAAAGGTGCAAAACGGGTTCACAAGGAAGTTAGTGATCAAAAAGCTGGGTTTTTGCCATTATCAAAAAATGCTATCTGCAGAAAACAGGAACAGTGAACTCAACTTGCAATCTCTTCTGATAAGAAGAATATTGAATGACTCACTACTACTGCACAAAATCTTGTATCAACCAGACTGGTGTCCGGTCTGAATGTATTGTCGAGGTGAGAACCGGTGTCCCGCAAGGCGGGGTGTTATCCCCGAGCCTTTTTTTGCTGTTTCTGTCTGATATTCCTGAGCCACCAACTGGTATTCATCTGTGCCTGTACGCCGATGACATCACAATCGTTTGCACAGACTCAGTTATCGATCGAGCCACTGCTGCCATGAATGGCTACTTACGGACCCTGGCAGTGTATCGTAAATCAAAGTCGCTGACTGTCTCTGCCTCCAAATCAAGTGCTACACTATGTACAACAGCTACTATTGAACATCGACTACATCAAAAAGCATCCTCGACTATTAGGAGTTTTCATGGACCCCACTCTACGATTCCATGAGAACACGCGTATGCGAGCTGCCACTGCCAACTCGCGCAACAACATTCTTCGCGCCTTGGCTGGAACCTCGTGGGGCAGCATGAAAGAAGTACTACGTACGACTTATAGAACCATGGTTCAGCCGTTCTTGGAATATGGCGCCCCTATTTGGACCCGACATCTCTCGGAATCCTCTTGGAGCAAGCTGCAGAGAGCACAGAATACTGCCCTTAGGCTTATTACTGGATGTCACAAGTCGACGCCTATTCCGCATCTTCATCAAGAAACCGGCCTACTCCCTGTAAAACAGCATTGCTTACTCCAGTCTCAGCAGCTTCTCATAAGTATTGTCAAGAGCCCGACTCATCCAAACTACCATCTCCTGTCGTCCGGCCCCCAATCAAGAAATATACGCACGCCGCTCAATGCTTCCCTGTCTGCTGTCGATCAACAACGCTGGGCTACATCCGAGCTCTCCCGCAGAAGACTACAGATGGCTGAGTATACGGGCTTTGTGGCAGGGTACCTGTGTGATGCTCAGCCCAATTCAATTTATGGCGGCGTACCCCCACGAGTCGACGACAGCAAAGCCGATCTACCGAGACGCACCCGAACAATCCTCGCTGGTCTGCGATGCGGTCACTCCACATATCTAAAGACCTACGCCCATCGGATTGATCAGTCAGTCCCTGATAGATGCCCTGATTGTGAATGTGCTGGACATGATTCATTGCATCTATTTTCATGTCCGGCCACACCTACAACGTTATCTGCTCGAGATCTATGGTACAAACCGTATGAGGTGGCTAGCGCTCTACGCCTTTGATCGATGCTCTGTTCATGGCTGACAAGAAGAAGGTGAGAACATCCAGTACCAGGGGAGGAGCTTCAAAAATCCTGCGCGAAAATTCGAATCTCAACTGCAGGCGCTTCTTCTTTATCAATAGGGCTATCCCAGCATTTGAACGGCTCGGAAGGCTCAAATCCATCCCTATGAGTCATAACGCATTCAAGAAACTTGTAACTGAATACTCGAGAACGAGCCTGGTGAGCGCTAATCCTTCACGGAACAGTTACTTTGACTCTCGAAATTGCGGGCTATACCGTGTATCCGCTTCAAATCGATTAAATTACATGGTCTAAATACTGGTAGTTTTTCACTCGTTGCTGCTTGATGTTTTTCTGCTATGTTTTTTGCTGGTTTCGTATATGAGCTGTTGGTTGCACATAAGTCTAGTACACAGGCTTATGTAAATAAATAAATAAATGAATAAAGAACTTCTCCCCGGAAAAGAGAGGCTCCGTCTATCAGACGAGATATCTCAACGAATAGCCAACACGACACTGAGAATAGAAAAACAGGTCCATACATATGTTCTGGTGTATAAAAAAATGCAATCTCACCGTGATAATGGTCCCAGAAGGGTAGCAGTGATTATTGAGGTCGCGAGTCAAACAAGCAAGCAAACATCCACCAGCGGGACATATCTCGCCGAGTCTCTGAAAGATTAAGTGTGTACAGCTCGGGTGTATGACTATCCAAACACCAAGAGCTGCGAATGAATGTGAAACGGCAGACAACGGATACGTATTCCTTGTCCAGCTTCGAATTATCCTTTAATACTGACTAGCTGGTGCTGGACTGAAGTCCTCACACCAGCCCTTTCCTGGGTTGTGGACAGGCAACACAGTGCCTTTCATTGTTTATGAACAAACCACTTTTCAACTATATTATTCTCCAGCTTGGAGCTGGGCATTTTTCACTTGCATGAGCGTATGCAGGGTGTCGAAAAACCTATATATACATGTCATCAGAATGTTACCTCTTTGAGAACTTTTTTTATAACAATTTATAACAAGTTTGTCAATTTTTGACCGTTTCATTGTTTATGAACATTCAAGTTTCAAAACAATTTATTCTTCAAACATAATAACTACGCACTAATTAGTAGTCTACATGAGCTCCATGTTTCATGACTACTTCAAAAAGCCGTACTGGCATGCTCTTCGCTAGGTTACGCAGTACCACGTCGTCGATTTCACTCCATGCTTCGAGGATCGCAGTTCTGAGCTCATCAATCGAGTGAAATTGCTTGCAGTTGGCGTACACTTTGTGCAAGATGATCCCAACAGGTTCTCCATGGGACTCAAGTCAGGGCTACATGCTGGCCAGTCCATAACTTCAATTCTTTGCTCACGAAGCCAAGAGGAAGTCGCTCTGCTACGGTGCACGCTTGCGTTATCCTGTTGAAATTTGAAGTTTCTCGGCCTGAGACCTCCCAAAAACGGCAGAAGGTGATGCTCAAACATTCCTTTATACTCATGTGAGTTCATGCGACAGGATACAAAGGCAAGGTCGAGCGTGCTCTCGCAACTAAACGCCCCCCCCCCACACCATCAAAGAGCCACCGCCGAAGTTCCGCCCACCGAAGTACCTGGGCTCCTTCCTTAGGTCACGCCAGTAGGACCTTACACCATCAGGGCCATCCAAGTTGAACTTCTTTTTGTCTGAGAAGACCACCTGAACACCAGAAATCAACTTCTCGTTAACATAAACCGAGCTGACCTTTACTCTATCTACGGCCTCACTTTATTCCAATCGGTCGTCATGTTCTCTCGCGCGAATCGAAGACGAGCGGTTCTGTGGAAACTGGTGAGGTGTGGAGCCTTCTGCATTCTCTCTCTCACAATGTTTCCGTTGCGTTTAATAGCCCTCCAGACGATAGACTTCAATACAGGCACTCTCAATTCCGCACGGCATTGATTTACACTAGCTGTGTTGTTGGATAATCGCTTTCAAATCTGGCGTTCGTCCCTTCGGGAGAGCTTCCGCACACGTCCCCAAGATGAATTGTGTTCGTGGGCGTCTTTATCTTTCAAATAAATGTAAACGATGCCAGGGCTTCTCCTAATTTGGGCGGCGTAATGACGTGGCCCCAAGCCGGCATCTTTAAGAGCCCTGATCTGAGCCTTCTCCACAGTAGAGAGTCGACAGCCGCGCGCCATATTGAGACAAGAAATGCCTCGTCCTTCTCGACACACCTATATAGGTAGGTTAAAACGGGGAATTGTATTAAACATTGTTGGTAGGAAGTGTTCATAAACAATGAAACGGTCGAAAATTGACAAATTTGTTATAAATTGTTATAAAAAAGTTCTCAAAAAGGTAATATTCTGATGACATGTATATATAGGTTTTTCGACACTCTGAATACGCTCATGCTAGTGAAAAATGCCCAGCTTCAAGCTGGAGAATATTATAGTTGAAAAGTAGGTTGTTCATAAACAATGAAACGCACTGTACAACGACTGACCGATAGCGATGCGCGAGCGCCGTCAACCAATACTTATGATCAAAGTTCGCGTTAAAAACGCTTTCCATTTTCCTGCAGCAAAACATACTCTGCCAACGCTTAGCCAGATGCCTCCGAGGGTGCAGCCTGTAACGCCGCGCTATTAGATGTAGCGAGAATATACGGGTTTCAGCTACGATAGCTAAAACCCTCATATTCTTGTGTCGAAGGTAGAAGGGTGCAAATTCTACGCGAATTCTACGCACAGATGAAGGCTAAATTCGATACATTGATCTCTCTGTTGCTAAACCCGTAGATTCTGCTAAACCCGTAACCCGTAACCCGTATAAGCGTTGCGCCAAGTTTTTACTTGCGTTTTTATTCGTGTTTTAGTATTCGTTTGCATGTTTCTAACTCACTGCTTTGTGAATTTTGAGCACGTCGGCAACGGCGTACAATAAATAAATAAATAAATATTCTCGCTATAATTTTTTCTCGCTAATCAACGGATTTAGCGACAGCCTGGGCTGAAATGCAACTTCGATAATCTACGGATTTAGCGACGGCCTGTAGTGAAATGCGATTTCAGACCCACGCTGGCTAAGGCTCCCTCTATATCAGACGAACAGCGGCGAAGAGTCAAGGCGTCGGAGCATCATGCCCCACCGCTAAAGCGCTGGCGCATGACGCTCGACGGCTGGCGCATGCAACGTATCCGAGGACGGCACGGGGTTAACGATGGTATCGATAATATTAGTGACAGCCGTTACGGTCACTATGCCTTCACCGTCAGCGAATGGCCGGTTGCAGTGGTCGCTTGGAAGTCTGATCAATAACAAATGCTGAAGATGCAAACCCCCAGCGTCCTTTTACGGTCACTTGACGCTAGGACGTCTGCTATAGACGGAGCCTAAGCGGAACACAGGGATGCCGTTCGAACAGTGTTGGCCGAGTCAACTCACGGAAAGATTACTTGACACTCTGTGGCTGGTCGTGGCGGGCGACTCCGTGTTGCTCTGTGGAAGGCATTGCCAAGAATAGTTGTTACCGATGGTATGCCGCAGGTCGTGGGGAAGAAACGGCGGTTCTAATTTAGATCTCTTGCTGGTAGTATGTAGCTTATCCGCCCAATTTCTCGCCGTTGACCAATGACAGGCGCTGCAAAGACTAGCGTGATTGGGCAACATCGAGAAAGTGGGCGGATAATTTACTTCCAGCAAGAGATCTAAATCAGTACCGAAACGGCGATGCGGCCGATCGCAGCTGGAATCGCCTTTTTAGTATGGATCAGGACTGGAAGGGTCGATCGACCGAGTGCAGTAGCGAGAATTTACGTAGAATATGCGGGCGCTTTAGCTAAAATTTCACCAACTGATGCTAATTTTTCCGTAATTTACGTAAATTCTCGTGAAATGAGACTAGATGCCTCTGGAACCCTGTGCTTCTCCGGTTTCCGTGTGAGGCATCTAGCTACGCACTCGCAGATGAGGTATGAGGTCTACCGTAAACGCAATGTCGCAAAAAATGAATCGCAATGGGGCTGACTGGCATGTCCGCGTGGAACGGGACGAGTACTCAATTGACCTTCCCTGTATACAGTGCGTTCGGAAATGATAGGGACACCCCTGAAAACCACAGTCTTTATGTTTAAATTGCGTGCGGCGTTCGGTAATGCTCATAAATGAATTCAGCAAGGTAAATAACCTATGTTCACTTGTTTCTATAACAATAGCATAATAATGTAATATTTTATTTTAAATTATCACATTATTCGTCGTTCGGAAATGATAGGGACACTATTAAAAAACAAAAATTATCAAACAAGAATCAACACATACATGAAATCTAATATGATATCGCACCTCCAGAGTTGGAAATCAATTCAAAAATTCTATTCGGCATAGAAGTGATCAAATTGGATATCACATTTTTATCCAAATTTCTCCAGGCTTCGAGTACAGCGGCCTTTAGCTCGTATACGGTCCCATACTGCTTGTTATTCGCGTAAATCTGGCGCACAATTATGCCCCAGATATTCTCTATCGGGTTGCAGTCAGGACTACACGCGGGCCATTCCATCACGCAGACTCGGTTTTGTTGAAGCCACGCCTTCGTGGATCTGGAGACATGGACTGCAGCGTTATCTTGCTGGAAAATGTAGCGTTTCCAGTGAAGAACGGCAGAAGATGCGCACGCAATGTTTCTTGATTCTCCTCCGAATCCATCCGACACGAAGTGAAGGCGATTTCCAAAACACCTTCGCTGCAGACTGCTCCCCAACACATCAGCGAACCGCCTCCGAAATTTCTTCGACTAAATACCATCGGATCCTTGCGGAGATCTCTCCAATAGCATCGAGAACCATCAGGTCCACCAAGGTTAAACTTCTTTTCGTCGGAGAAAATTACCTGGAACATGTCGCCTTTATCTTTTTAAATTTTATCGGGTTTTTAGAGAATCCCATACCTCTGGCCAGTCTGTTGCCATGTTGTTCCTTGCATACCGGAGTCGAGCTACTTTGTGGGCTTCTGAGAGTGATGGAGCCTTCTTCATCACTTGGCGGACGATGTTTTCGTCTGCGTTTACGACGCTCCAAACAGTAGTCTTCGACACATTGAGCGACAACTGAGCCCTCACTTGGTTGAGAGACAGACTACTGTTTGAGCAGAATCGGCTCATCCTCCATGCATCCCTGCCGCTGACCTTTCTTGGGCGTCCAGGACTCTTCGCCAAGCCGTAGGAGTCTGGATCTCGTAAGAACTGGGTGATGCAGTTTGGGGAACGTCCGAGCTGGGAGGCTATTAGACGTTGGCTCAGCCCGGCAGCGTTGAGGGCACGTATTTGGGCTTGTTCGGAAACAGTAAGCGATGTACCACGGCCCATGATTGGAATAAAGATGTTGGGTGTCCTCGTGTTGCGTTCATATAGTGAACTTGTAACGGGAAATTTTGTTCGAAGTGAAAAATTCCATTTTTTGCAAGGTGTCCCTATCATTTCCGAACGGTGAAATTTTCTAAATGTAAAGGAAAAATCTTATGAAATTAGGCACGGTTTTCAGAACAGAGGTTTTTAATCACGCTGAATTCATTGATGAACAGTATTCATCACCATTCCCAGAAATTTTATGAAAATCTCATTTTTTAGAGGTGTCCCTATCATTTCCGAACGCGAGCTAGCGAAATATGAGCTAGCGAAAGTGGGAATCTACACTCTACACCGAAGAAATAAGCTTTTTACGGTCTAGTGTCGGAAAGAAACATTGAAAACAGTTGCATTCAAAAAGACGGGACAGTTGTGAATACCATTTACAAATGATGAATGTTTCCTGCGTAAGTTGTTTTTGAGGAACCTGAAATGTTCTGTGGCGAATAATAATCTACGTCAAATGGTGTGTTGAGATCGCAAAAAGATTTGAATAAAGAGTCACAGGTTTTTAACACATATATGTTTTGAGGTTGTTATTGGTGAAGGTTGCTTCTGGAACTACCATGGAATTTAACGTCGAAAATCGTTTCATGTTGGCAAAATAATCTCTCAATCTCCTAGCCATCATTGATTTGCAAAATACCAGTTTTCGCTCGAAACACTTTAAACACTGGAGACAGTTGCGCGGTCAAAGTATTTTCCAAAATAGGCTTGAAATTCTGCGTCCAGTGATTTATCGGACTTCCACTATTACTCGCTCCATAAGTTAGCCAAGTCAGTAGAGCTGAGCTCTCGTGTCGGCTTCAGTAGGTGCCTTCATCAAAGAGGCGGGATCATCTCATGGAAATGAGTGTGGAGCTCGGCTCTGTAGAACTGACTGCTTTTGGAGTGAGTAATATGTGTTAGGAACCTAATATAGGTATCATGAAATCCAGAATTTCACGGTGATCTCTAAATTACCCTTCAAAAAGACCCTATCTATAGCAGTTCAGAGGTTAATAGCGAAAACTGGTACTCCGCAAATTATGTTCAGTTGGATGATCGAGAAACTATTTCAGCCTGAAACACCATTCGTTCCACCAAAAGTTGCGTATCTACTTCCCGATGAGAAGAGGTCGGTAGGAGATCAATATGCATGAATTTCTCGGCAAGTCGCACACAGCGGCAGCTGTTGTGCTGCCATGGGATTCTCTTACGTTGATCTTGATCGACCAACCGCTTATCAGTGATGACTAGATGGGCGATTTCAGGTGGACTCCCCAATAAAATTAGGGAGAAACTCGAAAAAAATCAAAATTGCCCGGGAGATGGAGAAATTTTTCTCACCGTAAAATTCTGTTAATATAGAACTTCAAAAAGATTCCAAAGACAGCCTCCACCAGGTAGGCATCTTCAAGGGTAAAAAAGTTATGAGTCAAAAACTGACAGCTTCGAGCGAGAAACAAACTGTATTCTGTGAATCGAAATCGGTGGCCGTATTCTTGAAACGCTTACAAGGGAACCACAATAAGTCATAGTGACCATTCCAAAAGAAATGTACTTTTCTAGAACAATTTTCGGACGAAAAGTCCGAATATGCCCATCGCAGCTGCCTAGACCCACTCTGAAAAAAGTTATTAGCATTTTTTAAAGCTTCGCGGCAAGGTAAGGGTAGCTACCCCCCAAGGAATTTTTAGGGTGTTTTTAAATTTTTCTCCTGATTTCGCTAAAACATGTATGTAGGGGTAATCTGGGATGCTGAACACGCATCTGGGGTTTTGCTTGCCCAAATTTTAAGGTTTACTGTAGGTTACGGTAGGTAACATGCCATTTAGGAGACAAAACCTACCTTAATATTGCGATAATCGACAAATGGACATCAAATTCATATTCAGCACCCCTAATAACCCCCACATAGAAACCTTGAGACAAATCTGAGACTTTGACCAAACTACCGCATGCACACCGTAATCTACCGTAGGCTGCCAAAAATCGATAAAGCAACATCAGATTCGTGTTCAGCACTCCAAATAACCCCAAGAAGAACTATTTGAGCCACATCTGTCGTCACATTCCGGAAATCGTCAAAAGTCGATTTTGCCGTCAATTTTTTCTGCCGGTGGGAAGCTTCGAACAAATTTAGTCGAAAATTTTGGAAAAACGAGAAATGAACCTCAGATTCGTGATCAGCACACCGAATAACCTCCCAGGGCGAATTTTAAGTCAAATCTGGAATATTTTTCTAAAACGCTTCGAGAGCCCTCTAATTGGTGTAAATGAACGCCCAACCGAAAATCCGTACAAGTCCAAAACGCTGTTAGTCTGCGCAAAGTTTGGAAAATGTTCCTTCAACCTAACTTTACTCAGTGGGGTAGTTTTGGGCGCTGAACACGACTATAAGGTCCGTTTCCGGATTTTCGTAAAAATAATGCGCTTTTTGAAGGGTACACTAAGTACGAAAATCAGAGAAAAAATGCCTATAACTTTTTTCAAAGTGGGTCTAGGCAGCTGCGATAGGCATATTCGGACTTTTCGTCCGAAAATGGTTCTAGAAAAGTACATTTCATTTGGAATGGTCACTATGACTTATTGTGGTTCCCTTGTTAGAGCTCTCCCGGATGATCCAAAGTACACTCGACCTACCCGGCAAGTAGTTAGAAAGGTTTTCGGATACCTGTCGGGTGGACGCGAGGGTTTCTAGCCACCTAATGCGAAAACAGAGTGCTTTGTGGCTAGTTCCTACGTCTATATCCTCAGGCAATCGCGGGGGTCGGTGGCCGGTTAAAACGCCCCTTTCCAAATCAAACTGATCAGATCTGGCTGATCGGCGGAGGTTTTGGCATGACTCGTAACTGCCGAAGTTTTCGTGGTAATGTCTCACATGTGGCGGAGTTTACGTGGCAACGTGTTGCAGTATCTGCACTGTTTTCCTCTCATGCTCTCTCGTGTAGAGCGCGGAAAAGGCAGCCCACATTGTATACGCTGCGCTTGAATGTGAAGTGTTTGTGCTTGTCATAGTTGACATTACTCGGGATATCGGCGCTCTAGCGGGCGTCGGTGGCAGGATGAATCGCCAATCCTGCCTATCAACCTGTCACCGCCACCTGCGACTGCCGGAGTGGTAGGTGGTGGTCGGTGGGAGGCGATCAGGCGAAACTTTCGGTGTGAAAACGTGGGTGCTGAGGTCACACTGAGTGGTCGGTGGAAGGTGATTCGGGGAGTTTTCGGGAACGAACAGGTCAACTGTGATGTGGTATTGTAGGGTCGGTGGGAGGTTGACGCGCGGAGTTTTCGGCATGAATGAAGGAGTTCTCGGGCCTTGCTCGCCCCTTTTTTTGTTTCGAGCGGCAGCACGCTACCTTTTCAACTCCTCTCAACCGGCCACCGACCCCCGCGAGTGTGTGAGTCACTTTCAGTAACCGATCAATATCTTCCTGGCAGGCTGCGCAGACACTTCCTGTCCACCCACACAGTTGTCCACCCAGACATGATTCTAAGTTACTAGTTTTTATCACTGAATTGTTATCATTGTGATACTATACTAGAATGATGTATGTAATTGTTTTTATTGTTTATCTAACGTCTGTCTTAAATAGCGTAATGAATTATTATTATTATTGTTATTATTATTATTATTATTATTATTATTATTATTATTATTATTATTATTATTATTATTATTATTATTATTATGTTATGCCCGCTGGAATCATAGGTAGCGGAGCTGAGAGACTGCCGTCTTCCACCCGGCGCCATAGATTCGTTGGGTGGAGCCGGATACTCCACCAACCTTCATCTCTGGGCAGGTGAAAAAGGGAGCCCTCACGATAGGCAAAATCGGTTACATCCGGGGAAAAGTCTCGCAAAAGGAATAAGGGGACCCGACACTCATGCAAGTCATTTTCAAGATTAGATAGGTGTCTTTGCCGGTTTTTCATCCATAACGTTTACATCTTGAAGGTGAACCTTTGGTAGAGATTATTTTAGAATCTTCATAAAATTTTTAATCAACTACCGCTTTCAGCTATAAAAAATACAATCCCACTCTTTCAGCTGATTTCAGTTTGTGAAGTGCATTTTTCTTACCTGAAGCTACCGGTTTTTCGTTTTTTACTTTTTTACGCTGAGAGATTGACCTCTGGTGAAGGCTGTTTTCAAATGCCCCATAGAATTCTGTGTCGATTTGTGTTTTCGGGTTTAGAAATAATGCCCCGACCATTCAGTCTTATTTATTTTACGAAATACTAGTTTTCGCTTTAAGCTCTGTAACCGTTAGAGATAGAGTCACTAAGGTTATTTTTGGAATTTCCGTAAAATTCTGCGTCGAATGATATATCGGGTTCCTATCGTAACTTGCTCCCAGCCAGGTCGGTGGAGTCGAGCTCTATATTCTATGGTGTAAATGAGAGACGCAGAGTTTTTCTGGAGCCAACAATGGAGCTCGGCTCCACCAACAATGAAGCGAGTGAGGATAGGAACCCGGTATCTCGTTCGACGCAGAATTTTACAGAGATTTGAAAAAAATAACATTCACCGCGACCCGATCTCTAACGGATAAAGAGTTATAAGCTGAAAACTGGTATTTCGTAAAACGAATCTATTGAGATTTCGAACGCAACCTTCACCAAAGGTCCGTCTCTTGGCCTAAAGAAGTTATGAACGAAAAACTGATAGCTTCAGGCAAACAAATGCATTTTATAAACTGAAATCGACTGGAAGATTGGAAATGTGTTTCTTGTACCCTCGATGCCCGGGAAACTCGCAGGGAGGAGCTTGGGAGTCAGGCGTCTGCGTTGCGGCTCGTTTCGATAAGAGGTGTACGGGTGGCCGTGTAGTGCTCCGCCCCCAGCCCGGGCACCAGTGATGGCCTTTAAGCGCATCGATTACCAGGTGTCCGGGCTGGCGCCGGAGCACCACACGGCCACCCGTTCACCTATTATCAGAACGACCCGCAGCGAAGGCACCAGACTGCCAAGCTCCTCCCTGCGAGTTGCTCGGGCATCGGTGGTACCTGAAGCCGATGCACAATTTTATGGGGATTTCAAAAACAACCCTAACCAAGAACCTCCTCTCCTCAAGTTCAAAAAAGTTATATGCGAAAAAACTGATTGCTTTGAACGAGAAAAACATTATTTCATAATTTAAAATCGGCAGAGGTTGAAAACGTATTTTTTCCAAACTGAAAACACTATTCGACGCAAAAATTCACGGAAATTTCGGAAACGATTTTTGTCAACAATCCATCTATGAGGGAAAAAATGATATAAGCGAAAAACAGGTAGTTTTCCGAAATTCGGCTGGAGAAAATTTTTTTCCGAACAAATTTGACTCCAAGACAGTTCAAAGGAAATTTTCCATGACCTCGGCAGATCATTCCAATAAGAGTAGTGATATTCAAAAGGCGGCCACATAATGAAATAACTATTCAAAATTGATCATTAAAAATAAAAATATATTGAATGCAAAAGAGAGGAGTAGGAAAACCTCAAATTTTGAAGCCCCAGTTCTATAGGGGGGACCTTCACCATTTCCCACTCAGGTATCTTAAAGGCAGTGTTCACGATGGTTTTCGTCCCCGAGTTTTTCACATAAAACAATGCGTTGGCCTCCAAGTGTTACCAAAATTACGAAGAAACGGCGAGACTCGCATTAAAACGTTGTATTTCAGTGACATTATTCTATAACATGGACTAGTTGCCCCATTGGGAGAACATGTTCATGGTGGTTGTCACCGGTGGAAAATTGGGTCAAACAAAATTAGAAGAATATTTTATGCAAAGCAGGACTAGTTAGGGGCCTAAGGAAAGAACGGAGCAGTAGAGAGTAGAGAATTGCAAAGGACGGGTTCGCAAAAGATTTCATTGTCACAACAAAACGTTCCTGTGATACTTAAAAGGCAGGGTGATACTCACGGAATTCGTGTACTTCGGTGCGTTTTTCTCAATTTCTACGGCATTTTAGTTCCACCCGGGAGCCACTTAAACAATATAGCGAATAATCTCAAAATTGAAGAGTATCGTGAACACTGCCTTTAAAGGCAGCATACACGCTCGTAAACGTGGTTGAGATACATAACTACGGAAATAGAATATTATGGCTCAGAAAACAACACCTAAGCATTTTGAAGCGTCAAAAACGACCCACAATAACGCTACAAGAGTGAGAAATTGGCTCCAAACCTGTATCTGCCCGCCCCCTGTATTTGCGTCCTCCTCCAAAACAGGAGTGCTGGGCCATTTCCACCGTTGTCGGTGTGTGTGGTTTACCTATGTACCTGTTCTACCACCACCCTCTGACCAGGCATGTGCGAAAAACTTCGAAACCGAAAAAACCGAAAAACGAAAAATTTTCGGTTTTGAATTCGAAAAATTCCGAAAAAAACCGAAAAATTTTTTGTCTTTTGAAACATTTTATTTTCGTAATTGCATATTTTGGACTGGAAAAACAAGGCAACGTAATCGAAGTGCTTTGAATAATGACAGAATTATGTTTTCTTGGTGACACAAAAGCATACCCAATCAGCGTATCAATGTAAGGAATTTTACCCTTGTTGCAGCGTCGAATCCTGGCAAAATTTTAGCGCTGAACACCTTCTTAAATTCTTGTGGTGAACTTCTTGTTTTAAAACTGCGGTGGTTCTCTGAACGATCACATCCACGTTTTTCACGTTTTTGATCTAAACTGTGGGCTCGAAGGTCGTCCCCAATTTCATGAAAAAATACCGAATTCGCAGAAGTTGAAAGTCGTGGGCAAGTCATAGATCAAAAACGGAACAAACGTTGTACAGAGACGAACATCAATAGTTCTTGATGGATAGCACACTCTTGCGTGAATTTTTGTGCTGTCATGTTGAATTTCAGTGTGAGCGATTGCGTCGTGGTCAACACTGACCAGTAGCTTAGTCTCTCGGCGCTATTGGACGGTAATGGCCGCGACGCAACCACATGCATTGAGTCGCGGTGTCTACATAGGGGTTACGTTCAATCAGTTTCGCTTGATGGATCTGTACTTGATGCCATTCGCCTAGAAAGTTTTTATTCGCACTTTTTTTGGTATAGATCGATAGAGGGAGCAGGAAAATTTAGGTTGACTTCCGCTTGAAAATTATGGGCCTCCAAAGAGCGATTCTCCACGTCTTTTCCATGAACACCTTGAACGAAAACGAATTTTCCTGAACTTAAAGCAGTGTTCACAATAGATTGCACTTTCGATATCTCTTTCGTTTACCGAAATTCTGGTGCCCTATACAGCAAGGCATGCTTGAAGAAAACGCGGAAACCGTGTTTTGTTGCTAAAAGAGGGCCACACTTTATTAAGTTGACTTTTGAGCGTTTGAGCGTGGAGGAATCAGCCGCTACGAAGGATGCTAAAGCTTATCTTGCTCGGATGAGTCCGGGCGGAGCAAAGAGCGGAGCGCTCAGTCATAGCAAAATATAACAAATACTAGGAGAGAAAGGTTCAAGCTTAAATTCCGTCAGCCGCGCACCTCTTTGTGGCGCGGCTTCTTCACCTTCAGAGCCGGCATGGAATACTTGAAGATGAGTCATACTGTTCAGATACCGATCAACTTGTTAAATTCAAAACACTTGTCAAAAATTACCTACATTGTCGAGCAAGGATCTATTAATTGTTTTACGTTTTTTCCTTTCGAAACTTGTCATTTTTTAAATTCCTTGATGTTTTCGATGTTTTTTTGCCTTTTCTATGTTTCTACACTTCTGCAAGGGCGCGTAATAAAGTTAAAGTCAAAGTTATAACAGTGATAATCAAGCGGTTTAGCTCGCTCATCAGTATTTCCTTGACTTGAGTACTTCATGTTATCACAACCTCGAGGTTCTAGGGGCGGAAAGGCGACATGAGGAGTTTCGGTGACCTCAGAACGCCTGTTTGCATCCATTATTTAGCCATTCCTAGCTCTTTTAAACCATTTTTTCGTCACTGAGAGCATAGAATTCTTCTCGCCTATCATTTCACTGCGGAAAGTCATCGAGAATGATTATCGTGAACGCTGCCTTCGAATTACCGATGCAGGTTATCTGCTATGCGGAATCGATTAGCGTTATTATATTGGTGATGTTTCCGCCTGTCGAAATGTGTATTTTTGGTTTTTCGGAGAATTATTCCTGAAAGTTATGGCCATGCTCAAAAGATGCGCCGAGTCGTTTTAGTCTGCTGAAAAACAGGAAATTCAAAAAATTTCGGCTCCATCAATGTAATTTTTAATCGAAAGTGATGTAGTAGAAGGAACCGTCGTGCAAGGTGCAGATCATACGTTTGCTTCTGCTTGATTCTGGAATAAAGTCAGAGACGTGTGCAAACTTGCTGGAGACATCTGTAAGCAGCGAAGGATCGACTGCAAGTCGCATCAGAACCGCAAATTTCAGACCGAAAAAAACCGAAAAAAATTTAAACTTTTTCGTTTTTTTCGATATTGATTTTTTTCGCCAAAAAGGGCGAAAAACGAAAAAACCGAAAAATCGAAAAACGAAAAACGCACACCCCTGCCTCTGACGGTGGAAGTGGCCCAGCACCCCCGGTTTGGAGGAGGACGCAAATACAGGGGGCGGGCAGATACAGGTGCGGGGCCAACTTCTCATTCGTGTAGCGTCATTGTGGGTCGTTTTTAACACTTCAAAATCTGTGGGCGTTGTGTTCTGAAACAAACCATTCTATATCCGTAGTTATCTTAATCACGTTTGCGAGCGTGTATGCTGCCTTTAAACAGGCGGGCGCCACTATTGAAATTTCAACAAAGGAGGCACAATCTCAGACAAACGGAGAGTGTGGGAAAGGGAAGTTCCCAGAAATTAGCGTGAGCCCGGGGTGCACTTCGAGGGGTTCGACGCTGGCCTGTGCGGAAATCTTTTTCAAGATTTTCGGAAACGGAAGAAAAAATGTTCAAGAAACGTCGGAAACGGAAATCCGGAAACGGAAGATACCGAAAAAATTGGTTGTGTAATTTTACGCTTCGCTGCTGCTCATTGCCCGCACCTGTCATTCAATACCCAGTGATTTCAGTCAATTAACTAATACTTATTCAAAATAACGTCACTACGAGGCGTTCAACGATTACGAAGTCTCGCTTCTGGAAAGCCGACAAGGCATTCTCTAAAATATTCATTATATGTAGCCGCCGTTCGAAATATGGGTGAGTCATATGTTCTTGGAATTTTTTATTTTTATTTTTTTCTTAAACACAAGGTAACAAATTTATTCAAAGTAAGAGCCATTACAACGAACAACTTTCTGCCAACGACGAGCGAGACTTCGAATACCGTAGTCGTAGAATGAGCGCTGCTTCGATGCAAAAAAAAAGCGTCCAACTCGGTACTCAAGTGCTCTTCGGTCTTAAGCTGCTTTCCCCTCAACCAGTGTTCGAGGCTTCTGAATAATGGTAGTCCGATGGAGCAATATCTGGACTGTAGGCTGGTTGAGGGAGAGTTTCCAATTGCAGCTCCTTCAATTTTTCTTGAGTTTTTTTTTCGCTATGTGTGGGCGGCAGTTGTCCCAGAGCAGTAGGATCTGGTCACGTTTTCGTCCATTTTTCTCCGCGTTGGTGACCATTTCCTCTAGTTCTTGGCAGACGTAGTCAGCATCTATAGTATTTCCTGGCGGAAGTGATTTCCAGAACACAACTCCATCAGTGGACCAAAAAACGGTCAGTAGACTCTTTTTTCCGTGGATATCCCGACGTTGCACAGGATCTGGCGACTCAAAGGGCTTACCCCATTGCACAGACAGGTCAGGATTGTTATTGTAGCACCACTTTTCATCACATGTAATGATGCGACCAAAAAAACTTCCTTTGTGGTGCCGTTTGAGTAGTTCTTGACAAATGGCCATCCTGCGATTCCTGTCGGTGTCGGATAAAGTGTGAGGAATCACGGACGGCTTTTTCGGTCTCAGTCCCATATTGTGTAGCTGGCGAACTGCGGTCGACTGCGAACCCCCTGTAAGCTGGGCGAGACCTCTGCTGTGAAGGTGCGGGTTTTTCTCCAGCTCATTCGCCGCCAACGTGGGGTCGTGAATTCGTGGCCTTCCACATCTCGGCTTGTCCTTCAGAGAGCAGCTGCCGGAGCGAAACTTTTGATACCAGTTGTACACAGTAATGGCAGCAATTCGATACCTTCCTTCGTTGGCCCTTATTTCCTTAACAGTTTGAGCAGCTGTGAAACCTCTTTCGAAGTAGTGCAGAATCAGTACGCGAGCGTGCTCTTTTTCCGACATTTTACTGAGCCACGAATGGCGTTTCGAGGGCTGGCAGGTATTGATTAACGAGATTTGATCTACCTAGCAAACAACCGCGCACGAGTGGCATTTGATCTATTCGCGCGCGAATTAATATGAATTTTTGAAGAATTCCAAGAACTTATGTAGTTTACAGCAGCGGTGTGCGGTTATGGCCGTTGGCCGATTGCGGTTTGCTGGCCGTCTTGGGGTTCGCCGAAATTTTATTTTTCGTTGCCGCATACCTCTGGTGTACAGCTTATCCCCTAGAGAGCAGTCCAAGCTGCACCAGGTGTCCTTCAAGGCTGATCAGAAGTCAATTTTCAGATAATCAGCGACTACTTTTTCTTCTTTCGAACCATATTCGCCTATTGGAGTGGATATGAAACGATTGAATTTGAAGAACGAAAAAAAAACTTCCCGGCGAGATGGGAAAATTCTTTTAAGGTCTGCCCCAAACCAGCCTTTCCGCTGCCCGTGGTCACATTCACATGTCTCGCGCTGGGATTCCTTTCTGAATGTCAGGCTGCAAGTGCGAGAAAACTAGCTCGATTTTTGTTGCTGTCATGGCGGTAAATAAACGAAGAAAAGGAATCAAGAAGAAAAGCTCCACGAATAATTGAATCTCAGAGAAAATGCTACATATTTTGAAAAATAATCCTCAAAAAGCATTCAAGTTCCTGTCTCGCCCATTTCGTGTCATCCTTTTATAGGGTTCCAACCTCGGGCCCCCAAACTTCGTGAATGGTCTCAGCCAAGCTCAGATATTCGCTTGAATACAATATGTCGGATGTAATCTTCAGCGTCTCATGAAATCTCCGAAAATCCTTGCCTAGACTCTCTATCATAGATCATGTTGCACTATTTTTTTTCGTTTCCGGGGCCAAAAACTTGGAAACGGAACGGAACAGCCAAAAAACACCGGAAATGCGGAAACGGAATCGGAAACGGAACAGTTCCGCACAGCCCTGGTTTTACGCGAGGCCGGGTAATCACAATTTCAAAAGTACGTACTTTTTTTGAAAGAGCCTGAGACCGGGCCCTTGTTGTTGGGTCCCGCGTGGAGCAATGCGTAACGCGAGGCGGGGATTTCTATGTATGAGTCTCCTTATTATGGGTTGCCTAACAGTCCTCGAGATTCCTGCCCAACTTTGAGATTACTGCCCACGGTTGCGTACCCTCTTTAGGCATACTGTAGCTATGGCTGACTCGGTTCCAACTTTGCCATTAATCGATATAAAACAGCTGATTATTTTTTTCTGGATTATGGCTTTTCTGTTTCTTTCACTGCCTCGCGTTATTCCAATGTCTGTCTATGGTAAAGACTTTAGGTGAATTAATGTAGTGAGTGCTGAGGGGAACGTGCCGTTCGCGAGGGGGTATTCCACGCTACACCCGCCATCGGCGACACTTGTGGGTGGTACTACAGGTACAATAGGTAAGCCACAAACGTTGCTGAACGGTGAAAATGGCCCAGCACCCCTGTTCGGGAGGGCGCAAATACAGGGGGCAGGCAGACACAGGGGTGGGGTCAACTACTCAGTCGTGTAGCGGCATTGTAGGTCGTTTTTGACGCTTCGTAATGCGTAGGCGTTGTGTTCTAAGCCATACCATCCAATTTCCGTAGTTAGTATCTCAACCGCGTTCACCAGCGTGTATGATGAATTTGAGTGACAAAAGTGCAGCCGTTTCAAATACCCAAGTATGCGGTACATTGGCCCCGCTCAGCATCTGGAAGCCCTGCCCATCCGGTGGCGGCTCCATTGGATGTTGGGCGACCAAGCCGCGACGTGCGGGTGCGCCGACCGCGACGCGTGTCTGTGTAAAGTAGTTCCTAAGCTAGATAAAACTCTTGCAGAATGTGAACTGCTTCTAAATGGGCGACTGAACGCGACACGTCAAAATGTCAACAGCCCGACAACAGGCGGACTGGGTAACGGGCGAAGCTTAGGCTGACAATGCGGGCGATTTGAGTTGTCAAGAGGGTGCAGCTTATGACAACTTATCAACCGTTTGCCGCACATTTCCTGAGCGTATTGAATGGGTTAGTACACAATAGAGTGTATTGTTCGAGTTCGAGTTTTCGAATATTCAAAGACGTGGATTATTCGGGTTATTCGAATAATCGAATATTCAGAGAAGTGGATTATTCTAATTATTCGTTTATTCGAATGTTCAAAAAAATTTTTCGTTCCAACACTCTAGTGCATACTTCCCGCGTTGCGCGATCGCGACAGTGCATATCAGCAACATCGACCGAAAGTATGCACTAGGCCTCACGTAGGCATTTTTCAGGCGAGCTGACCGACGACTGAGATACAGCTAACTGGAATATTGTTACCAATTTGTCTGATATCCGTGGTAATCTATTCACGAATCCAAAAGAGAACCTTCGCGGCGACCGGTCATCATGCCCACCGACCGCATGGGCGAGCAGTCTCATTCGGATAGACCTGAATTACTCTGTGGAAGTAATGAAAATTTTATTGATTCTACTGTGACAAAATATTGAGTGTAATCGTTCCATACCAAAAGTAAATAGACTCTCAAAATAGCAACAAGTTCATCGGAGAAGAGATATGTAGGGACAAATAGCTGCATGTAATACCATGTACAATTAACTTCCGCGCGGTTCACTCCGCAAAGTGTGCGCTGATTGCGAAATCGTGCTGCGGCGCGGTTGCGAGTATCCTCAGACAGGGATGTGGGATCACCCGGGCGTTGGGATCACTCGGGCACCAAAGGCAAAAAGCGTCCGGGTGATCCCACATCCTTGTCTGAGGATACTCTCAACCGCGTCGCAGCACGATTTCGCAATCAGGGTGCACTTTGCGGACTGAACGGCAGTGCGGAGGTGAACTGTAGCTGTGCTTTCTCGTGAATTATAGTGCCAACGTAACTACATAGCACGTATTCGTGGTTTAGGCAGCCGATTCTTTGGCGTCCAGTGTGTGGACTATGTACTGAAAGTGAATTGAATCTATGGACCAAGGGAAGATACTTTCTTCAGTAGAGATTGTGTAAGAATCAAGAAGACGTGGTCAATAATGACTTGGAGATGGCAGATATGGCTTGGAAACAAAATTATAGGCTCAGCAGGAGCGCCAAAGCTGAGACGAAAGCGCTATTGCGGTACGATTGCGGGGCTATTGCGGCAAGGATGTGGCTGCCCGCAATCGCCCCCAGTCGTACCGCAATCGTGCCTCTGCGGCTCCGGCAGTTCTCTCAGAGTATCGGACCGCTGTTCATCCGCAACGAACCTATGATGGCTGGGGACCGCTCATCGCTGGCAACTAAAAAAAATATATCGAGAAGGAGAGCTTGTCGATATCACTCCAGTAACCAATAGTGGGTTGTCCCGAGTCAAGCAGTCTGTCGGCTCTTTTTTACGGCTTCGAAAGCAATTAGCTCGACTTTTTTCTCTATAGGAACATTGCGCTTAGCTCCCATTCTTACGCTTTGTCTTCGGAGAAAGAACTGATACGCTTGCCACACGTTATATCTAACAAAAAACCTCCACGAGTAACATCTTTTCTATTCACAAACCCGAATTGTAGTTCCGTCAACTTGGAGCTTCCGAGATATTTCGGAATATTCACGCGACCTTTCGAGGGCTTCTCCGAAGTGGCAATTTCGATAGCAGTTTTGCCATACAAATTGCGCATGTTCATTGAGGCAATCCTTGTGTCCCGCAAGTTCTGAAAGAAGAAATCATGATCGTCTGAGAGCAACTTCCGCTCTATGCTTTGATCGTGAGATTTATTTCTATAGTATTTGGATACGTAGTTGTGCTTTGACCCTATGTTGCTATAACAATTAAGAAAAAGAAAAAAGTCCGTGCTGAATTAGCCCAACTTCCTCAAAATGTTTAAATTTCCTTTAAAGGCACAGGACACCCAGAAAATTATTCTTTAGGTTTTATTCTTTTCTTGGAGAGGGTCACACTCTGATCACAACGGTTTTCCTGATATCGTCCAAGAATCCCTACGAAAGGAGATATGGCTCCTTGAAAATGCCTGCATTTTGAGGGCAAAAATTCGGTGGACGAGTTGTCTCAGACCTGTATTTCTCTTGATACACTGTCTCGGCACGAGAGCAAAACAGGATGAGGAGATAGGTCGGAAAGGGAGTGAAGAACGACGACTCGGTTGAAAATCACCTATACATCTAGCCTCTATTGAGATCGAAAATCAGGAAGGGGGGCCGGGCCTGTGGTGATGGCTGGAGGGGGTCGGGCCCGCGGTGGTCGCTTATATTTCGCTTATTTTCAGGAATTGAGATCTCGCATTTGGCACGTGTTACACAGGAGGGGTCTACTACACAATTACACGAAAATCTCAAAATTCATATCTGAGGGTGTACTGTGTCTTTAAAGGCAGTGTTCACGATAAAAAATGTGTTCCGGTTTCCACTTGGGATGGGTAGTAAAGGGGGACACTGTAACGTTGACGTCGAAAGAACGCATGAAAACGAGCCAGGAAAAGCTCCAGAAGAACCCGAACTTGCCTTTTCGAGCGCAAGGCAAACCCCAAAAGCGCAACACACTCCCACTGAAGTGAACAAGTGAATGCTCGAGATCGTGAGATGAGCGATGATTTCCAATAATTAACCCCGTTCTTCCCTTCATTTTCAACTTGTCTCTTTACTCAGGTCAGCTCGCATAGATCGGCTGAAAAATACGGAGGTTACAAGCCTCGGACAACTCGTCCACCATGTTTCCTTACCTCAATCTTTGAGGGACCATAACTCCGTCCCCAGAAGGTCTTGTACGATTTCAGAGACATCATTGGAATCAGCATGAGGCCGTTTTCAAGATAGGCGGAAGAACAGAAAAACGATTTTTATCGTGAACACCAACCGCCGATTATGTCCGTATATATTCACTGTATCTCGGCTTCTCACCATTAGAGAAAACAAGTTTTTTTGTTAAATTTTCGTTATATTCAAAACATCCGTGGACTTGAAAAATTTACGAGCCAATCAGGGCTGTGCGTAACTTTTTTTTGAATTTCGTATTTCATATCTCTTAGTAAATCCTAATCCGTATTTTGTAATCACGCACAGACCTCGCGCCAATCAAGAAGTGAATAGGCAGCCAATGGATGCAAGAGATTCACCCCTAACTTTTATAAATTAGCACTCATTTTGAATTCACCATAATACTTTTGCAGTAAGACGATCTCAAGAGGCGACATAATTATTCGTGTTTTATTTTCCGTATATGGAAGCGGTCTCCTCTCGCTTCAAAGACAATAAGCATCTACAGAGACAAAATTTGTTATTCGCTTGGAATGATTCGACTTAGGGATGCTAGAGAATACCAATTTGTCAGTGGCTGCCATTTTAAACCTTTTTTGTGTTCCTAAGGCGTTTTTTCCGCGAAAATCAATCAGGATTTCTTATCTCTGACCTGGAAGGTGTCATCACGAACATGCCAAAATGGTTCTATGAGTCTTCAAATTACCGTATTTTCTCTTTTAGAATTTTTACAGAAAACAGAAAAAAATGGCCAAAATGGGCAGAAAACAGAAAATTCCGCACACCACTGGTCTGAAGCCCAGAGACACCAAAGGGAGGGGGACGTTGTGCCGATAGGGGGTCGTATAAGGAACTCAAAAATTTTTTCCTTAGGGGCAGTGTTCACGATAAAAGTTGTTTTTCTGTTTTTCCACCTATCTTGAAAACGGTCCCATGCTGATTTCAATGATGTCCCTGAAATTGTACAAGACCTCCTGGAAACGGAGTTATGGCCCCTCGATATCAGCAAGGGAAGCATTGTGGACGAGTTGTCCAAGTCTTGTAACTCCCGTTTTTTGCAGCCGATGTGTGCGAGCTGACCTCAGTAAAGAGAGAATTTGAGAATGAAGGGAAAAACGGGGCTAATCATTGGAAATCATCGCTCATCTCACAATCTTGAGCATTCATTTGTTCACGTCGGTGGGCTTGTGTTGCGCTTTTCTGGTTTGCCTTGCGCTCGAGGTGGCAACTTCGGGCTCTTTTGGGGCTCTTCCTGGCTCGTTTTCATGCGTTCTTGCGATGTCAACGTTACAGTGTGCCCCTCCACTACCCATTCCTAGTGGAAACTGAAACACATTTTTCATCGTGAACTCTGCCTTTAAGGTAAATGTGATTATTGGTGGCCAAATCATCTATGGCTCAGAATACATGTTAAGCTTGTTTCAGTCGATTGTGTTGTGGGGTGTTAGTATAGGAAGCGGTATTAAACGTGAGCTTCTGAAATGCTAAAAACACGAAAGTGTTAAGAGAATTACTACTTCAAGGGGCCCTCCTGGCTCTTGTAGACAACCCATCCAGCTCTGTTTGGAATGCAATAAAGAACAAATATTTTCGCTAGTGTTCAACTTCGGGCCCCAATCTTCGAGTTGGAGTGGTTTTCTGGAGCACTCTATCGAAAAATTAACTCACGTTGGGCCCATCCGAAATTCCAATTTTTCATGATTTTCAGGGTCCCTCACTCAGAAAAAAGAAAACAAATTACTTGTAGCATGTAAGGCCGAAAACAAGTTACTTGCAACATATCCGAGCCGATGTAAGTTCCTTGCGACTTTTCTCAGGTCATTTGAGTTACATGTAACATATCGGCGGGATACAGCGCGCGCTGCGCCTCCAATATGTTACATGTAGCTTAAATGACTTGAAATAAGTGGTAAGTAACTTACATCAGCTTAGATATGTTACAAGTGACTTGTTTTCAATTTCTGAGAGGATACTGCATGCAGTGCGCCTCCGATATGTCACATGTAACTTAAATGCATCGTACGCGCAGGAAACCGTATATTATTTTTCCATGTTTTTGTGTAACTTGGCCTCTCTAGTGAACGAAAATGTCGAAAGGGCCATGAAAAACCTTGTGTAAATACGAATTTGAATTTCGCGCCAAAATCCTCTTTGAGGTTTTTCTGCTTTTGGAGGCCTCGTCACTGTCATTTTCGGAGTTTTTCTGCATGTGGAGTTCGTGCCGTAACTATTTTTCATGTTGTCTTACGGTCGCATCAACATTCTAGGAAAAAGTGCAAGATGACTGGTGAGAATCGGTGGCGGATCTTCATCTTTGACGCCTTCCAACCTCATTGCCCCACGTTTTTGAAGCGCCACAGTTTACCAGTGTGGTCTACCGGGCTCAATCATGAAGTTGAGCCAGAAAAATGAAAATTGATTTTCAGCGCGAACGATGCCTTTAAATGGCACAATATAAGTCGCAGGTAACTTAAATCAGCCAAGAGGATATTTCCAAGGCTGATGTACGACGCACTCGCGGGGTCAGCCTTACGACTGGCGTTGCTGTTGGTTCAGTCACCCAAGTTTGAGGTACTTGACCCCACACCAGCAGGGAAGGCCCTGCACAGCAATTTTTTTTTGCGTAGTGTGTGGTCTGGGACGCGTCCTCTGCGTTGTGTGTCGTCTGCGTCACGTGATGGCCACCCATAGTGAAAATTCAAATGTAAGTTACATGTAACATAAGTGTAACTTACATGTAATATAAATTTAAGTTACATGTAATATAAATGTCTCTTACATGTAATATAAATGTATGTTACATGTAATGTAATTGTATGTCCCTTGAGACATTCAAGTAAGTTACATTTATATTACAAGTAACTTGTTTTGACTTTTCTGAGCACCCAGGTGAGTGGGCGGAAAAAAAGTATTCGCCAGGACCAATTTTCCATGGTCTTTGGACCCAGTGGAGTATTTTGGAACGAAGTTTGGTGGTTAGAATTTTTTCGACTTGCTCCGGACTTGAACGATTTTCGTGTGATTTGTGTGAACAGGGTTTTGAGGCGTCTATACCCTTGCAATGCGGTCAGCTGCGGATCTGGAAAATTTTTAAGTGTAGCAGAACAACCTGTTTGCATTGGAAACCCACCACGAATTCTAAGAAAACTTGAAAACCAACGAAATTTCCTCGTTGCGAACAGGCTGTGAAGCGTCAATTTTGACGGTAGCTTGATGAACTGTCCTTTTCGAGGGGCCCTACTGGCTCTTGTAGACAGCCTGACTAGCTCTTCTTGGAATATGTTAAACTACCGCTAAGTTTTGTAAAAAACGCGGAGCATCAAGGTTTGTTCATGTTGAATTTTCTAAATCCTTAATTAAACACGCTTGAGAACTACCTGAAAAGTCGGAGTTTTGTTCCGGAATCCCCGGACTCATAAATGAAGGATTTCAAAAATTCAACCTAAACAAACCTTGAGATTCTCCCACCTGCACCTAATTTATGAAGAAAGCATACAGATTGCTCTTCCATTACTTGTACAAATACTGCTCAAAGTTTCGCCGCCCTTCGCCGTGCGCGACGTTTTTGAAAAACGATGGCGACAATTATTTCCGTCAAAAACAAAGTGCTCTTAGGGAACTTCGGCACACAAGTGACATAATTAGAAAGCAATTTAACCTGTGAATATGATAGCGTTTTCAGAATTCAAACAAGTGTTCACTCAAAAAAGTTGCATGCATTGGACGCTTTTTTGCCAAGTTTATTGTACGAAAAATACCCTTCCGATTACAAATGAAACCAGCACTACTCAGAAAAAATCAAAACAAGTTACTTGTAATATAAATGTTACTTGTTTGAACGTCTCAAGTAGCTTACATTTATATTACATGTAACATACCTTTAAATTACATGTAACTCAAATTTATATTGCATGTAAATTGCACTTATGTTACTGAACCAAGAGCAACGCCAGTCGTAAGCGTGACCCCGCGAGTGCGTCGTACATCAACCTTGGAAATATCTTCTCGGCCGATTTAAGTTATATTGCGCCATTTTAGTTACATAAGACATATCGGAGGCGCACTGCATGCAGTATCCTCTCAGAAACTGCAAACAAGTTACTTGTAACATATCTGAGCCGATGTAAGTTACTTGCGACTTATCTCAGGCCATTCAAGATACATGTAACATATCGGAGGCGCACCGCACGCAATTTCCCGCCGATATGTTACTTGTAACTTAAATGACTTGAGATAATTCGCAAGTAATATACATCGGCTCAGATATGTTACAAGTAGACTCGCTTTTTCGCCGAAACCTCCTTATCACTAGTTATATTTCACCGAGGCCCACCGCTCCGCTGCTGATGATATTCGAAATCAACAGGTCACTACGGCTGTACCAGAGCTTAACTTGTTTTCGGTCTTTTATGTTACAAGTAACTGGTTTTCATTTTTCTGAGTAGTGCTCATTTTGAAGAGGAAATCCAGGCACGCAAATTCGAGCTGAAAAAAATGGCTGCTCCCATAGTCCATTCGCAACTAAATGTTTGAACTAATTTTGCACTTCAGACTCCCATCATCGAGCTGGAGCAGTTTTTTTTTCAAACTTTCTTTCGAAAAATCAACTCACCCTGGGCCTATCCAGAATTTCAACTTTTCGCGAATTCTGTGACCGTGTTCAGACTGAAAAAATTCAGATATACCCAAAATGAGTTGATTTTTCGATCGAGGGCTAAAAAAAAACTACTCCAGCTCGACGATGGGGTCTGAAGTTAAAAACTAGCGGAAAAATTTAGTTGCGAATGGATACTAGGAGAAACTTTCACAACTAATCCGCTTCTGAGCCTGAATGAATGAATTATGACACGACATGTGGGGGTGGGGGTAGTTATGCTGAGGTCCGACAAGTGGGGGGGGGTAGTTACCTCTCGGACATTATCGCAACGCCTTACTGAACCCTGATCTCATTGTTCGAATTAATGTAAGAACTTACCCTCCTTCCTCTCGACACACAACTCATGAAGTCCGCTGAGAACAATCTTGACTGGGCCCGTTTCATTACAAGTGTCCTCCTTCCTCTCAATGCAAAAAGAAGTATTCTCATATGTCCTTGAGCCGAATGCGATTATGTTTGTTTCAGATACGAGACTAGTAGACCAAACCCCACCTGCAGAGATCTTCAACCTCTTCAACTGGATTCTGCAGCTCAAAAAGTTTTACAATGCCTAAGAAGATTTCAGGAAGACAAGAATGTAGGCACCCGCCTATCCCAGCCTTTTTGAAACGAACGGATAGTTCATGTGTCAGTTCGCTGTAGTCGGCTTCTGAAAGGACGTAGGAATAATTGAGTATTGAATCTCTCAGGAAAGGTTTCTAAAAATTCGAAAATGGTTTATGCAGTGTGTGTTCAAATGAGATTGTCAACCTGAATCACTCAGGTAGGCAGTGAAGCTCAGGATACAAATTTATCCCTCCAGAAAACACTGCTCAATTTAATAATGTTTCCACAGAAAAAATGGACAATTAATGATTCTCCTCAGGTGAGATGACAAAGAAGAACTCACCCATGGTGCCGAAAACAGATAGGAGTGGCAGGATGACGCGGAAGACTAGCATACTGAAAAAAGAACGCATTTCAACTTTATTAATATGAAATGAGAATCCGAAAGGTATGAGTACAACTTAATCAACTACAGCGAAATAATCTTAAAATGGAAAAGATTAGAATGGGAACGGCAGCGGATGTGAGTTCCAGTTCCCTTCAATGAGCCCAATACAACAGTGTACCAAAACACTGACTTCATTATTTCGTTTTTACCTAGTATTCTACCTTCTCACACATCAAGATACCTTTTTTCATTTTTTCCAAACGCTTGCACTAGAGTGAGGACCGAATATTCGAGTTCGAATAATTATTCGAATTTTTCGAACGAACTTTTATTCGAACATTCGAATATCCGAAAAATATGAATATTCGAACATTATTCGAATTCGACTATTCGCAAAAGGTGAATATTCGAACATTATTCGAATTCGATTATTCGCAGAGGTGAAAATTCGAACGTTATTCGAACTTGAATACCCGAGCTGATTTAACAAAAAAATATGAAAACCAGCTCTAATGTATGAAGGAATCGACATACCTTTCAGGACTGAATTCATTTTCTTCACTACTCCATTGTTCCTTTATTCCAAACGCAAAAGCTAAATTTTTCCCCACACCGTCTGATGAGGCTACTAGGGCGGTTCTAACAGGGGGAGCCACATGGAAATAGCGCTTGCCCACGCACATTTTTTCATGCCGCTCACCGGTTGTCACCAGTTCTCCCGATGATGGAGATTCCCCCTTCACCCACCTCGGGGCAGGTGAAGGGGGAACCTCCATCATTGGGAAAACTGGTGACAACCGGTGAAACGCCCCGAAAAAGAATGAAAGTGACCCAACACTCATGCAAGTCATTCTCAAGATTGGGTGGGTGTCACTGCCGGTTTTTCGTACATAGCTTTTTTTGTGCTTGGAGATAGAATTCTGCGTCAACTTGTGATTCCAGTTTGGAAAAATATTTTCTCGATACTTCAGCCTAATTCATTTATTCATTTTACGAATATTTTTTCGCCTATAATTATTTAACCTGGTCAGGGTTGTTTTTGAAATCTACGTGAAATTCTGCGTCGAATGATATATCGGGTTCCTAATTTTGCTTGCTTCAT
Organism: Aplectana chamaeleonis; assembly: GCA_029168955.1. Classification (NCBI taxonomy): domain Eukaryota; kingdom Metazoa; phylum Nematoda; class Chromadorea; order Rhabditida; family Cosmocercidae; genus Aplectana; species Aplectana chamaeleonis. The sequence continues at coordinate 929,130 of JAPDOI010000007.1, read as the reverse complement.
TAGCCAGCCAGGTCGGTGGAGCCGAGCCCCGTTGTTGGCTCCAGCAGAACTCTGCGTCTCCTACCTACACCATAGAGGCGAGAGCACTCTATGGAGATAACTATGGACTATGGAGCTCGGCTCCACCGATCTGGCTGGCTTATGGGGCAAGCAAAGTTAGTTAGGCTCCTCGAATAAGCTCCTTAGGTTATGTTAGAGCGGAAAAGTTTATTTTGTAGCATTCTTCGCGTTGTAGCCCGTACAGGTTTAGAGATGGGTCGTGGTTTAGAGATTGTAGGTGGTAATAAAGCTTTAGAAGAAGAATTCAACTTGTTATTGCCGCTCACTTCGTAGTTGCGCGATATTATTTCGAACGATCGAATTTATTCGAAATTCGTTCGTTCGAAATAAAAAATGAACCAATTTATTCGAAATTCTTTCGTTCAAAATAAAAAATGAACGAATTCATTCGAAATTCGTTAAAACGACTATAACTTTATTCAAAATGAGCCTAGGCAGCTGCGATGAGCATATTCGGACTTTCCGTCCGAATTTCGAATATTCGTTCGTTCGAAATAAAAAATGAACGAATTTATTCGAAATTCGTCCGTTTGGAATGAAAAATGAACGAATTTATTCGAAATTCGTTCGTTTGGAATGAAAAATGAACGAATTTATTCGAAATTCTTTCGTTCAAAATAAAAAATGAACGAATTCATTCAAAATTCGTTAAAACGACTATAACTTTATTCAAAATGAGCCTAGGCAGCTGCGATGGACATATTCGGACTTTCCGTCCGAATTTCGAATATTCGTTCGTTCGAAATAAAAAATGAACGAATTTATTCGAAATTCGTTCGTTTGGAATGAAAAATGAACGAATTTACTCGAAATTCTTTCGTTCAAAATAAAAAATGAACGAATTCATTCAAAATTCGTTAAAACGACTATAACTTTATTCAAAATGAGCCTAGGCAGCTGCGATGAGCATATTCGGACTTTCCGTCCGAATTTCGAATATACGTTCGTTCGAAATAAAAAATGAACGAATTTATTCGAAATTCGTTCGTTCGAAATAAAAAATGAACGAATTTATTCGAAATTCGTTCGTTTGGAATGAAAAATGAACGAATTTACTCGAAATTCTTTCGTTCAAAATAAAAAATGAACGAATTCATTCAAAATTCGTTAAAACGACTATAACTTTATTCAAAGTGAGCCTAGGCAGCTGCGATGGGCATATTCGGACTTTCCGTCCGAATTTCGAATATTCGTTCGTTCGAAATAAAAAATGAACGAATTTATTCGAAATTCGTTCGTTTGGAATGAAAAATGAACGAATTTATTCGAAATTCGTTCGTTCGAAATAAAAAATGAACGAATTCATTCAAAATTCGTTAAAACGACTATAACTTTATTCAAAATGAGCCTAGGCAGCTGCGATGGGCATATTCGGACTTTCCGTCCGAATTTCGAATATTCGTTCGTTCGAAATAAAAAATGAACGAATTTATTCGAAATTCGTTCGTTCGAAATAAAAAATGAACGAATTTATTCGAAATTCGTTCGTTTGGAATGAAAAATGAACGAATTTACTCGAAATTCTTTCGTTCAAAATAAAAAATGAACGAATTCATTCAAAATTCGTTAAAACGACTATAACTTTATTCAAAGTGAGCCTAGGCAGCTGCGATGGGCATATTCGGACTTTCCGTCCGAATTTCGAATATTCGTTCGTTCGAAATAAAAAATGAACGAATTTATTCGAAATTCGTTCGTTTGGAATGAAAAATGAACGAATTTATTTGAAATTCTTTCGTTCAAAATAAAAAATGAACGAATTCATTCAAAATTCGCTAAAACGACTATAACTTTATTCAAAATGAGCCTAGGCAGCTGCGATGGGCATATTCGGACTTTCCGTCCGAATTTCGAATATTCGTTCGTTCGAAATAAAAAATGACCGAATTTATTCGAAATTCGTTCGTTTGGAATGAAAAATGAACGAGTTTATTTGAAATTCTTTCGTTCAAAATAAAAAATGAACGAATTCATTCAAAATTCGTTAAAACGACTATAACTTTATTCAAAGTGAGCCTAGGCAGCTGCGATGGGCATATTCGGACTTTCCGTCCGAATTTCGAATATTCGTTCGTTCGAAATAAAAAATGAACGAATTTATTCGAAATTCGTTCGTTTGGAATGAAAAATGAACGAATTTATTCGAAATTCTTTCGTTCAAAATAAAAAATGAACGAATTCATTCAAAATTCGTTAAAACGACTATAACTTTATTCAAAATGAGCCTAGGCAGCTGCGATGGGCATATTCGGACTTTCCGTCCGAATTTCGAATATTCGTTCGTTCGAAATAAAAAATGAACGAATTTATTCGAAATTCGTTCGTTTGGAATGAAAAATGAACGAATTTATTTGAAATTCTTTCGTTCAAAATAAAAAATGAACGAATTCATTCAAAATTCGTTAAAACGACTATAACTTTATTCAAAATGAGCCTAGGCAGCTGCGATGGGCATATTCGGACTTTCCGTCCGAATTTCGAATATTCGTTCGTTCGAAATAAAAAATGAACGAATTTATTCGAAATTCGTTCGTTTGGAATGAAAAATGAACGAATTTATTCGAAATTCGTTCGTTTGGAATGAAAAATGAACGAATTTACTCGAAATCCTTTCGTTCAAAATAAAAAATGAACGAATTCATTCGAAATTCGTTAAAACGACTATAACTTTATTCAAAATGAGCCTAGGCAGCTGCGATGGGCATATTCGGACTTTCCGTCCGAAAATAATTCTAGTAAAGTAAATTTCATTTGGAATGGTTTCTATGACTTATAGTGGTTTCCTTGTAAGCCCCGACTGTCCGAGTCGGTCAGGTTTCGCTCGTCGACGTCGTTCTGACACCTCGCTGACAGGAACACCTTCATTTTTCGACACACTCCGTTTCAAAATTTCGACCTCGTACTCTAAGTCGTGCTCAAATTTGGGATAGGTGCTCTCTACACACAGAGGAAGTTGTACCGTTTTCGCAGTTCTACACGTCACGCTACTCATTTCTGGCAAAGTGGTCTCGAGTGGATTTCGAGCCGCAATGGTCGAGACAACTGGGTGGTGGCCATCGTGTATCAACACCAGGGGTGTGCGGCAATTGCCGTTTGCCGATTGCCGTTTGCCGGCCATTTTTGGGGTTTGCCGTTGCCGTTGCCGTTTGCCGAAATTTTCGCTTAAAACGGCAAATTTTCGGCAAAAATGCGTTAAAACAACAGGGCCTGGTGTGCGCCCTCACCTCAGCTTCTGTATTGGTCAGCGACTCGAAGCTGCAACAAATACCTATTTTGGCTAGTTCCAGCTACTAGTTCCAGCTCATGAAATGGGTAATTGTACCCAGTGATCCTGTGACTAATGAAGATATTTAGACTAGATTATCAGAGGAGTTTGTTTAGGTTCTAAGTTGGCAGCCTCCAAATGTCTCTTTTTAATCATGAAATTTTTAACCCCTTAGAAATTAGAAATGCCGAAATCGCAAAAACGCTTTTCCAGAAGCATACCTATTGCTGCAAGTTCCGGAATTGCAAAAACAAGTGGTGCAAAAGTTTTGGCGTGAAAGCAAGACATATGAACCACTTGAGAAATAGGCCCGCTTATCGTCGGTTGGTTGGCTGATGGTAATAAATGGGACAGGAAAATGATCAATTTTGCAAATACTTTGTCCGGCTTTTTGAAAATTGAACAATGTTCACAGCGGTCATTATAGGCAGTGTTTAATAATATTTTCGATGTCGAGATCATTAGCTGAAACGAAGGGTTGACGGTGCTATCGCAGTGAGGGGGGAGGCACTTGACCACGCCCATTTTTCTGCTCCGCTTCTACTCTACTAATTTTGGAATGGGAGGAAAACCTTGGGTTGCTCCTTAAAATGCGCGGCGGCGCGAAAATGTGGCATGGTCATGTGGGATGGCTAAGTGCCCCCTCCCCGCTGCGATAGCACCGGGTTGACTCCTTGGCAGAGCTGAGTTTGTTATGAAATGGTGTAGAGTTGAAAAAACGAAAAAATTTCAGAGGCAACTATTGAAACCGCCTTCAAAATTGTCACCTGAAATCAAAATGTCCGAGGCACATTGCAACAATAGTGTCGAAAACCGGCTTAAAACGAGCAATCAATAGCAATATACGGCCAAGAGATTTGAATGTGGTGTGTGTTCGCCCCCACTCACTTCCTCGGGTAGCCACAGGGGAAGTGGGTGGGGCGGGCACACTATATTCAAGTTTGGGTACCGTATAGTGATTTATTGTTTGTTTTTTAGCCGACATTGTTACTGTATTGGGCCTCGTGCCGGCTTGCTTGCTGAATACACAGATTAGGAAACACCCAAGAGCAGTCGGCTGGCTAAACGCACCGTGCGCGGCGCTCCAGCGGCGACACCGACTTTCTGTCGCGCGCGTCGCATGTACCAGTCGAATTGGCACTAAGTGCCTCTCATTCTGTGTATTCGATCAAAATGCCACTCAGAGCCCTTGATATCCGGGGAAAATTCGGAGACTGCTTTATCATGTGCACTGCATTTATTTAGACTAGTCTCACTCCACTCCTGCAGCTTCGAAAGGGAAACAATTTGAGCGGATTTTTCAATGAGCGAAATAAGGAACCCTGAGCCTACTACTTGTTACTAACAGCAAAAATTGTGAGTGACTCCGGTCATAAACTAAACCGCGCGCTGCTGATCGCGGTATGGACTGTCTTCCTCCGAAAATGTCGACCAATCAACGCGTATTCATCCATCTATTCCCACCTGATTGTGGTACCGGTATCGGCCACAGTCTTTGGGTCGGCGCGCTCTCCCACCGCACCAAGCTTGCTTACTCTTTGCTGCATGTGCCCGGATCGACTAGGCTGGGTCGCACAATCAAACGGTCTAGTTGAACTTGATAGAAGCTCCTACACTATCACACACAAAACAGCGCTCTGATCACCTGAGGCTCTCAGGTGGCTTTTGATATATGGGATTTTCCCTTCTTATAAAGGCTAGTTAAATCACAGATACGTAGTAACTGGCAAATATTACATGGTTCACCACACGACTAATCAAATGTGGGTGTATTATAGCATAGAACAGCTTTTGCCGTTTGCCGTTTTGCCGCTTGCCGTTTGCCGGCCATTTTTGGGGTTTGCCGTTGCCGTTTGCCGAAATTTCAAATTCCTTTGCCGCACACCCCTGATCAACACCCCTGAGGAGGCGGGAGAAACGGGGGAGGAGCGAGGTTTCTACCTTTTCGGACAAAAAGTCCGAATATGCCTATCGCAGCTGCCTAGACGCACTCTGAAAAAAAGTTATAGGCATTTTTTCTCTGATTTTCGTACTTATTGTACCCTCCAAAAAGCGCATTATTTCTACGAAAATCCGGAAACGGACCTCACAATTGTGTTCAGCGCCCAAAACTACCCCACTAAGCAAAGTTTGGGTGAAAGCACATTTTCCAAACTTTGCGCAGACTAACAGCGTTTTGGACTTGTACGGATTTTCGGTTGGGAGTTTATTTATACCAATTACAGGGCCCTCGAAGCGCTTTAGAAAAACATTCCAGATTTGACTGAAAATGCGCTCTGGGGGTTATTTGGGGTGCTGATCACGAATCTGAGGTTCATTTATCGATTTTCCGAAGTTTTCGACTGTATTCGTTCACGGATTCCCATCGGGGGAGAATTTGATGGCAAATCGCGACTTTTGATGATTTCCGGAGTGCTTCTATAGAATATGCTCAAGTTATTTCTCTGGGGGTTATTTGGAGTGGTGAACACGAATCTGATGTCGGTTTATCGATATTTTAGCAGCTTACGGTAGATTACGGTGGGTATATGGTAGTTTGGTCAAAGTCTCGGATTTGTCTCAAAGTTTCTATGTGGGGGTTATTTGAGGTGTTGAATACGAATTTGATGTCCATTGGTCGATTATCGTAATATTAAGGTTAGTTTTGCCTCCTAAATGGCATATTACCTACCATAACCTACAGTAAACCCTAAAATTTGGGCAAACAAACCCCAGATTCGTGTTCAGCGGTACCCTTACCTTGCCGCGAAGCTTTAAAAAACGCTCATAACGTTTTTCAGAGTCGGCCTAGGCAGCTGCGATGGGCATATTTGGACTTTCCGTCCGGAAACGGGTCTAGAAAAGTACATTTCATTTGGGATGGTCACTATGACTTATTGTGGTTCCCTTGTAAGAGCAAAATAAAGGTTGCAGCTAACATATCCTCTGATTCGGAGCCAAATTTTCTCTGTTCCTTCGCGGGCTCGTGCAGAGTGAGGGCAGAGACAGCGATAAAGTGTGGGGGAGGGAGACGCAGCATACGCGCGCAAACGCACGCGATGAACGGAAATAGATTTTACTCCGAAACAGAAGATAAATATGCAATTTCATTACTGTTATGCTTGATATGAAAATGATTAAGCAGTTTGAAGTTGAGGAGCGTTCAGTAGTTGAGGAGAAATGTGCATATAATTCAAAGGTAGTGTCCATGGTGAAAACCATTTCAGTATTTTTGACGAATGCCGTAAGTATGGGTGACTATTGTCAGGATCATAAAAAACAGTAAAAATTGCTATACAGGGTGCTTTTAGTGTATGGTAACAAAGCTTCAAATGTCATCCCGTCGGTATTCATGCGTGTCTAACCGGCTTCTACGGTTTTTTTCCTTTCTATGAGACTCTCTCCCAGAACGTATAAAAGTTCAGAGCTATAAATCGTTTTTGAATTAAAGATAAATAATAAATAAGCAGAAGCCGGAGTGGAGACCTGGGGTCGTATTCGCCAATAACCCACCGGGTACCCGCCGGGTAGTCGAAGGGCAAATGAGGTGAAATTTCTGTACAAAACGCGCGCTCCACGGCCACCTCTCGCCTCCCTTAGCTTCCCTCGCGACCGCCGGAAGTTTTTGCATCGCTTCTCGGGAAAATTGGCCGCATCGCGGCGAAATGTATTGCAATTTGCGGGCAAAGGACGTTAAATTCCTTCATTTTGATTGCTCGAAACCTCATTTTCTCGATTTCCGTGTGATTCTGTCTCTTGTTTCCTATTCGTTGGTGACTCAGATCCTTTTTTTGTTATAAGTATACATTTTTTACTGTGAATAATCATTTTCCGCTGTTTTTTTCGCACGTTTCATTGAATTTTTACCAAAAAAAAAATTGAAAAGCGATTTATGCCACATCTTAATCATCCAGAGAGCTGTGGGCTCTCATCTTTATGTCCAAGTATTATAGACTGTGCAAAATAACTATCTTTATTCTGCCAGGTTTAATTTTTTTTAAATGTGGATATTGAATTTGAATAAAACCCAGTAAAACATGTTATACTATTGTTCTGCAACAAAGAAAATTAGTTTTAAATATTCTTATGCAAAAAACAAGTCTAAAAATGCAAAAGAATCGAACGAAAAATAGAAAATTACACAATATTCTCGAAGAGAAGTCCACGGGAATTCGAAGGGTAATCGATCAATACGTTCATTTCCATCTTACAACGTGTAAGATGGGTCGATCTGTTCCTCTGCCGCGCGCGGTATCATCCCTTCCGCTTCCCTTCGAGTTGCCTCGGCGGGTAGTTGGCGAATACGACCCCAGTTTGTACGAAAAAAAAAGATTTAATCGATTTCCGAGAGGAGTAGGTTATATAGGTACAGATTGAAAGAAATCCCCAGGACACCTATGCTCTAAAATTGACAAACGGGCGCAATCATGGAATCGAAGAAATTGGCTCCATCAAACACTTACAAAGGAATGACCAGACTCGTTTACCACAACTGCCCATAAATTCGTGTTTTTCTACTAGACTACCTTCAGGGTAGTCGTAAGAACAACCTACTATTTAAACGAGTAGTAGTGGAGAAAAAGTTATGAGTCAATTTTTGAAACGAGCTCGAAACGGCGAGAAATTGGCGAGTGCTTTATCATCTTTCATTTCAACAACACCACCAAGCCCAATAGGTCGAACGCCACAAAGCGGCAACCCACCAACCAGAGGCTCCCGGGTTCAACCCCTCGTCTTGTGAAGTTTTTGCCACGACGTTTTTTGAGTCCAACAACTGTACGCGGCATTTTGATTGCAATTTATCGACATCAGCCCTCTTAAGGAAGAGGAACAAGCATACAGAAGAGGAAAACGCGGAAACGTTTCAAATAAAAAATCACTATTGTCAATGGTTGGGGTATGGGTCTGTGGATCTCGACATGTGCGTTTATCGCCCAACATGCCCAGATCAGTTCCCGATGCCTGTGACTCACCGTCACCGTTTTGTGGCATGAGTGGGGTGAGATTGTTGGCTACGGATTCCATGCCTTTACCTGGAAATATTATGTGTGTCTGCTTATCAACCCCAGCTGCGATCTTTGGTAGATCTACGCGGCATGACTCAGAACCTGTCTCATCACAAACTTTATCTCGCCAGGGGAGCAATTCGTGACAGGACTGTGAACTCTGCCTCGGGTAGCTGTAGCGCGAAAGCGAAGGAGGACAGATGCGCGGCTCTTTGGCGCTTTGCCCACACCGAATCAAGTCTAATAGGAATCGCGCATAATATAGAAGTTGCCTTACCGGCTATGATTCGTCCTCTGACGACTCCGGCCTCAAGCGTCTTTCGGCGCTTCGAGTGGCAGCAGCGGTTGTCGAAGTTAATCGGGCTCGATCGACTGGGATCCTTCGAAAGTGGCTGGGATCGAGCTTGTTCGATCCGGTTAGTCGGCTGACTGCTGATGTCGAAGACCACTCGGGGTCCGGCGATCACACTGACTGATTACTCAGGCCGGACCATTACGGGAAAATTCTGAAAGATTACGAAAAAAATCTGTCAGATTACGAGAAGATGTTGCCCTCCTCTGACAGAATTCTCCCATATTCTGGCAGAATTCTCTCGCTATCTGGCGGAATTCTCTGGAAGTCTGGTAAAATTTTCTCGTTTTCTGGCAGATTTTTTCCGATATCTGTCAGAATTTTTCCGTACTCTGGTCGGGATAGTACGGAAAATTCTGTCAGATTACGCTGTCTGCCGCAGTCTGCGGTGAAGAACCACCCTCCCCGCGGATCGCGGCAAAAGCCCCCCCCCCAGCCGTGGGGATACCCCTATCCCCTCAGCAGTCAAAAATATGCTGGCCTACGGAGAGTGACTCGAAGTCACCTTCCAGGGCCGGCATTGGAATGCCGAATGAGTACTCTAGTGAGATGAGGCACCTTTTCTACCGGCTGTGCACGTGATAAGCACGTTACGACGTGATCATTCGTAACCATTATCAATTGTCTTTCCAACCGGCTGAATTGAAGATGGCGAGGCGTGTTTTGTGGCTTGCGGGCGAGCCAATATCCGCGCTGCGTGTGAGTCGCATGGGGTGGTCGCCTTGTGGCGCCAGACAGTGAGAAGGGCGGGCAGATCAGTGGAAAGGGCTGGACAGCGCTAATGATCCCAAAAAAGACCTCAACCAATAGGTGTCTTTCCCACTGATCTGCCCGCCCTCCTCACAGTCTTGCGCCACGAGACGACCACCCCGTCGCATGCAGCATGGTTCGCCGCTGGCCGGCACCCTCGAAATGTGGGGCGCCGGCAGTCGCCCTGACTACCTGAGCCCCCTGAATCCAGGGGGTGAGCAACCAAGATTCATCCATTCAATCCATCTACCAAGATTCAGCAATAGATCTAGTCGTTACCTGAGCCTATGAGTGACAGCTGACCCTGGATCCTAAAAAATCTTGCTTGTGCGAATGCATCTCAATTCAGCCATCACCGCTTCGTGCACTCATATGAGGGTCCCGCACACTTCTCTCATCGCTTGGCGCACTTCCACGTGGGTCCCGCACACGTTCCTGCTCTCTACCATATGGGTTCTGCACACTTTCGCTGCTCTTGTTTAAGTCTTTAGCCTTTTTATAGTCTGTCAGAATTCGTCAACTTTCTGATGGATTACGGGAGGTGCCCGGTAAATTACGGAGGAATGTTGTGGTAACTCTCTGGTAATCTGGCAGGATATGTCAACACCAGAGATCAGGGCGAATTCTCTGTCAAAATTTCCGTAATCTGGCAGTAATTGCAGATTTACCACTAATTGCCCGGAAAACTCTGGTACAGCCCCGGCCTGAGTAGGGATGGAATGGAAAAGTGGAGATGGAGAAGTTCCGCTTATTTATGAATTGATATGCATAACACCATGTGGTATCATTGAAACCTCATATCTCCCTTCGCTCTCCTACTAGAGCATTACCCAACTGGACAATACGAGTTCATATCCCTCTTTATACATAAAAACAGATACAAAACACAATCAAAAACCAACATATCATGACACTCTGTATGAGTGGCTGTGGCTTGAGTCGTGTGGGCCAACTTACAAGGAAACATGTTTTATTCTGTGGAAACTTAAACTTTTATCTTTCTATCATGTCTTATTACCACTGTTTTCACACAATTATATATATATATTTATTTACACAAGTTTACACTCGTGTGGAAAAAAAAAGAGAAAACATAAAAACAAACTATCAACCTCAAACAGAATATTCAGAGCAAAGATACTGTAAACCAATGAAACGAGAACAACGATGGATCAGTCCGAGGAATAGCACAGGGAAACGAGCAACCCAGCACTACGGAGGGTCACTGCGCCGCTCTCCGGAAGCCAGTTTCATGTGCACTAAGTTCTTACAGGCGCCGAAGTTTATAGGAATAGTATCGTTCCTACTGAGATCTTCGAATACCGGAACAATTCTATTAGTGAAAAAGCAGCGCCGACACTCACGATTTGACACGGTACGGCGGAATTTAATCGGACCCCCCCGGGTTACCGAATCCCTCGTTCTCGCGAAATCCCCAGGCCTAAGACCAAACTTGCCATTGAAAAGGATATGATGGAATAGAAACAAATCGTTCTTTTTCCTTCTGAGAGCCAAAGGCTCTAGGCCAAAGAGTGCATTTCTGTCAGCAGCGGAGGGCAATTGTCCATAAATGAAGCCATGCTGTCTGATAAGAACTCTTCTAGTAAAATTGTTCTGTATCTTTTCCAATCTATTAACGTTCTTGAGTTTGGCGGGGTTGAATACCGGGGTACCGTACTCGAGTAGAGGCCTTACATACGTGGTGTAAGCTCTGATAAGCACAGAGGGATTGCAAGTTGACAAACCCCTGAAAATATTATTCATAGCAAAAGTTGCTTTATTCGAGATAGATTCACAGTGCTTATCAAAACTCAGACTTTTAGTAATAGTGAAACCTAAATCAGTTATTTGGTCAACTTCTTGGATCTGACAGCCACTGACAGTATATTTACTGTTGGCATTGCTATTACCCAAGTGGAGAACCTTCGTTTTTCTTTTGCCAACGGGAGATTCCAATCGCGAGACCAAGTACTAATAATGTCAACAGACTGTTGTAGCAAGATACAGTTCTCCGGTTGGGAAACGTCCCGATAGATCTTGATATCATCCGCAAATGCACTGAAACCGGTGCCACAGGAAGTGACAAGACCGGCGATTTCGTGAGTGTATATGTTGAAAAGTATGGGCGACAATACCCCGCCTTGTGGTACAATTGTCGATTTAACGTCAGGGTACGTGCATGACCATCCCGGTCAGTTCGACAGCCCGATCGCAACGCTTTTCTCTATTGAAATCGGCTAATGCAAGTTTGTTGGATGTTGTGATTATGCTAGTTTCATGTTTTTGTGCTACTGTAATAGGAATTTCAGTTTGTCCTACTTCCTCAAAAATTTCCACTGGTGCGGATTTTTCTTGCCGTGTTCTCCATTTGAAGTGATTGCTGTTTTTCCCATCATAAGAATTCTCAATAAACTTCTATATGAACACCCCTAACAATGTTCGTCTCAAAAGATAGCGTGGCAATTTTTTTGCACCAAAGGGTTTCTGTACCACAGGGTTCTCTGGATGGAAGTCTTTCAGCTACGGTAGCTAAATTATATTATACTTACCGTAACCTACCGTAATCACCTGAAAAACGCCGAACGAGCTAAGTCAGGAAACCCCAGGCGAAGTTTGGAGAATTTTTTCTGAACTTTGGAGCCCCATAGCCCAATCTTATTTCTGGGGGTGCAGAGGTCAAGCAACAATTTCAGCCAAAACTTTGCCCACGGGGGTACTTAGGAGCGAAGAATACGACTCTGAGAGGTTCGTTTGTTGTTTTTCTCAAAATTATGAAAGGTTATCGCGGCTTGATGGTAATAATCCTACAGAGATCTTCACTTTTTGTTCATAACTTTTTTCATTACTACTCGGACAGCTAGATCGGGGCTTTTAAGATTACCCGGAAGGTAGTCGATTAGAAAAACATGGTATTATGAGTAGTTCTAGCGACCATGTCTGCTCATTCCCTTGTTAGCTGGCCGAAGTTGGATTCCGGCAGTTTGCTCTCGCTTTCTTCTAATAGGGTGTCTAGCAACCTCAGTCATGGTTCGCCTTCTCCTCTGCTTCGGAACGTCTTCACGGTAGCGGGTCTCCACGATCACGTGCGGGAAGGAGCACCATTTATTGAGAACGGCTTACTGACGAGTTCAAGTGTGAAAAATCAGGCACCTTCCAGATTTTTCCGCACCATCTGTTTCAGGAACCGTTTTACGCTCCAAAACTTCGTGTGTTTTGAGGGATAAGTTCGATGAAAAGAAAAGACTAAACAAGGTGATTAGTGACGCGCATATGAAGGCGCGGTAAGGCTAAAAAGTCTGGTCACAATGATTAAAAAGCATCCCGTAAAAGTCGAAAAATCACCGAGGGAGCAAACCGACAAGGACGAACGGGCTTGCTAGTTGTTTCAAAAGTGTGCCAACAATCATCCCTAGGCGAGGCACCAACCCTTCTATGTTCAAATATATGGCACCTGAAATCATTTTTGCAAGGGGAAAGGGATTAGCCAAGGTGTACGTAAGAAGGCATCAACCTAAACACTGCAAGTTTATGAGGTGGGACATCTTCAACTGCGGATACTATCTCAGTTGGCCCGACTACAAAGACGATTGAGGTACAGGTTAGCAAACTAGCGATAAGGGAGAGTAAGAAACAAAAGCGCAACATCCAGAAAAAAAAGGAATAACTTCTTGAAAAATACAATACAAAAATGCATGAATCAGGTTATGAACGAAGTCGACTTCACTGAAGTCTCACAAACGCATTATATGATCTAGTCATTCATGCGAAAACCAGCCGCAGTGTGTTCGTAGGTAACAGAACAGAGGAAGAAACATAAACGAGATCTTTACAACAGGTACAGTTATTCTGGGGCACAGACCAACAGCTCGGCTAACGGGTCAGAGTAATTATGGAGAACAGTAGGCGATCTATGGTAGGTAAGAGGCTGCCATGGATGTGCCGAAGTGGTCAAGGTCGCACAAAAGACCTGGCTCGCTACGTCTGCCGAATTCAGACCAAAAATGAAAAAAAATGATCCATTCATTTCGTTCTCAAGCAATGGACTTATATCAAGTGCTGAGCGCAAAATGGAACGAGGTCGCGAGGAATTTCGTTAACGCGCTTCAAGGTCTAAATACTATACTGGCAGAAAATGGACGGCATGGTGTCGAAAAAACACCGAAAACACGTCAGGGATTTCCAAAAACGAGTGCGAAGTGGCCAGACGATTGTAATGACAAGTTGCCTAATGGCCACTTCCATGGGCGGCTGGCTGGACCGTTCATTCCTTTCTCTTCGTGCACAACTATATCGCGACTCTATCTTACTGTAATATACGCGGTCCCCGTTCGGATATTAGCGTTCAAAAGACCGGAAAGTGACAACCGAGTGAGGATGGTAACATCGTACTCGTGGCGGCTAATTGGCCTTCTGTCACTTGCTTGATACACCTTTATTTCCTTTTCATTCTGTGAAACCTTTTCTACTTTAATTTTATTAGGTGAGTGATTGCAAGCATTTATTACGACAAGGCATTTGTAAACATATAAGAGATTATAGCAGCTAAAGAATAAGCGGAGAGAAAATATATCATTCATATAAAATAGGAACTCACATAATCCTAATTGCTCGGCAGAGGGACGTTGCGTGGGGACAGCATGAGGCCAGGCGCGGAGCCTTGAGAGAGTGTTGTTTTTCACCACCACCTAATGATGGTAGGCGAGATCTCCATTTCATACCGGAGAGCTCGCCGTAAAGTTGCATTGTGCTGACTGCTACGAGGGGACGCAGTAATGCTGCATTACCTCAGCTGTTTTTATCACCCGACATCCCCCTTCGACATAAATGTGCCAGTCCTCTGGGAAGTGATCAACGATGGACCGTGCACAGCACGATGGAGGAATCATACAAACAGTAAAAATAGAGTGTATTTTACAATCATGAAATGGATGGTCTCGTGCGCACCTTGGAAATTTCTCATGTGTGTGAGAATATATGAATATGCTCTGGACGAAGAGGGGATTTTTGTGGAAGATAGGTGGGCTTTATGGGGAAAGTTATTAAAGACACAGACTGGATCGTTATATGGGGAAATGGAGTTGAAACATGCCGATCCGATGTCATTTCCTGGATGCGCATACTTCGATATTTCCATGCGTTATGATCATATTTCATGACTGTAGAGTAAAGAATCTATAATAATTGAATTTTCCAATGGACCGTCTTGATACAGCGTAAGTATTGATGTCGTCCACGTCGATTACATAAATATATTTCACTTTTAGGTTGATAGGGGTCAAGATTCCTCGGCGCAGCACGAGAGATGAAACATAATACATAATTGTGTGATAGAACAATCAAGAGAGAGAAGGAAGAACTATGAAGAGAGGACAACCCAACACATCAATTACATCATAGTGTTTCAAGTCAATCGGAGTAAACAATACCAAGTTGATATTACAAATATTGCGAAAAGATCTGCGGCAGAAATACATACATACAGTTCACCTCCGCACTGCCGTTCAGTCCACAAAGTGCACGCTAATTGCGAAAGCGTGCTGCGGCGCGGTTGAGAGTACCCTCAAACAGGGATGTGGGATCACCCGGGCGGTTTCTGCCTTTGGTGCCCGGGTGATCAAACCGCCCGGGTGATCCCACATCCCTGTCTGAGGATACTCGCAACCGCGCCGCAGCACGCTTTCGGAATCAGCGTGCACTTTGCGCACTGAACGGCAGTGTGGAGGTGCACTGTACATACGCCTGCTATTGTCGCGGATGCGACGGTGGCTGGGGGCGGACCGTGAGGCCCCGGCCTGTTCACCACTACGCCAGCCGCTTGGAGGCGGGGCATGCCCGCGCCAGCCGTGGCGCCCCGCCCCCTTCCTCCGCGCTGCCTATATAAGGCGGCTGTCCTCGGTTCAGTGGTCTGCCCGGCGCCGGATGGCGTTGGCCTACAGTACCCATTGGTACTGCACTGCTTCGGCAGTGATGGCCTACCGGGTGACCCCGGAACCGTGGGCTCCGTCCCCAGCTGAGGAAGCCGGCATCTGGGCGCCAGCTCGGCCTAGGCCGAGCGGACCGAAGGTTGGCGGAGGCCCAACGGCTTCTGGCATTAGTCACCGCTAGGGATGTGCGGTTGAATAGTGGGAGAGGTGCGATACTACGCCACCACGTACTACGCAATCTATATTACGCCGTGGTGGACTACGCTATCTACTACGCGCTGTGGGATGTGAGCCAATTGAACCGTGAACTGTAAGGCGAACCCTGTAGATGCCTTTAGGTGTTAGTGCCTTAAAGGCATCGTTCGCGCTGGAAATCAATTTTCATTTTTCAGGCTCAATTTCATGATTGAGCCCGGTAGACCACACTGGTAAACTTTGGCGCGTCAAAAACGTTGGGCAATGAGGTTGGAAGGAGTCAAAGATCTAGATCCGCCACCAATTCTCACCAGTCATCTAGCACTTTTTCCTAGAATGTTGGTGCGATCGTAAGACAACATGAAAAATAGTAACGGCACGAACTCCACATGCCGAAAAACTCCGAAAATGACAGTGACGAGGCCTCCAAAAGCAGAAAAACTTCAAAAAGGATTTTGGCGCGAAATTCAAATTCGTATATACAATGTGTTCCGATTGACTTTTCTTTACAAATGAAGGTTTTTCACGGCCCCCTTCGGCATTTTCGTTCACTAGAGAGGCCAAGCTACACAAAAACATGAAAAAATAATATGCGGTCTTCTGCGCGTACGATGCCTTTAAGGATAAAGAGTTATATCTTACCACTGTGTACCTTGTACCTGTGTTGGTGTTCATATAGCGCTGCTATATCGGTGTCAATATGGTTGGCTTGTGTTGTTGTGCTATTAGCTGATACTACGCGGGAATATCCCCCCATGGCCCCCCCCCATACATGTTGGTTGGGTTACGTGGCTTGCTAGTGCGGCTGTCCCAGATTAGTGGACGAGGTGATCCCCAGTGAACGCGAGGACTCCGCCTGCTTGAGGGGAGCAGGTTCCGAGATAACCTTGCGGTAACGGGGCGAGCTGACGGATGCATAGTAGCCATCGATGCGTCGCGATAGCGGGCCGGGGAACCAGGGATCTAGTGAGATACTTCTAGGTGTTGGCCACACCGCTATTCAGGGTTGTCATACCCGTGGGTCGGTCCACGCACGATGGGTTCGCATCGTGCTAGGGATCATAAATCCCATCGCGTTCGCGACAACTATGATCTTCCGGTGTTGTCGAGACGGTACGAACTGCTTCCTGGTGACGTGTGAAGTGAAGGAAAAATAATATCCTTTCGAGACAATCTGGGTCTGTATTGCAGACTCCTACAATCCTTGGTTCACTTTTTTATTATTATTTTCTTTCCTACCGCTTGCATTGTGCGATAACATATAGACTGTATTTCTTCGCGCAGTTTGTTAGAAGCGCTTTGTGAATGGGTAATCCCTACTTCGATAGTTGTTTTGGTCGTCCTATGGTGTAATGAGGTAACTCGGGCTGTTCCCTCATACCGGTCAGGTTTCGAGGCACTGAAATCGGCGTGATGACTGTAACTCGTTTTCAGTGCGCGCAGGCTTCGAGCTTCCCTTTGTCCCTCTTTCGAAGGGTAAAGTTTAACAGATTTTCCAGTTTTCTTACTATTACAAAGTTTGCATTTAACGTATACTTTTAATCCGAAAGGTACCTCAGCTATTATTTACGTTTTATAATAGAATTATATTGCCTTATTTTGATGTAATTGTCTGGTGGGCCATATAAATGGTTAATTGATCAAAAACTTGCTTGAGAAGAAAATTTGAGGTACATCTCGTGCTAGCTTAAGATTAAATTTACATAATTGTACGATTCCAAAAAATCGTTCGTTCGCGTCGGCGGTCTGATAGCTATATTGGGCCGAGAGATGTCCAAAATTTTGTAAGGATCATCTAATTTTGGTATGATTTTGTTCCGTACGTCTTTCTTACAAATATTTTCTGACCAATCTTAAAGTTTCCGGGTAGGTTTTTCTCCGGCAATCGTACTTCTGTTCTCGGGTGGTCTAGGCTATGCTTTTATTTGCTATGGTAATTTTCTAAATATTTTAAAGGTCTCTATATATGATTTTATGAAATATTAATTTTAGTGCAGTCCCAAGAAATTATTGAGGTAAGATTCGTGATTAATATAATAGAGGGAAAATGCTGTAATGTAGTTTTCACGCTATTATAAGCATCTATAGCCAAAATATTTGTCATTTATTGGGTCATCAACACAACCGATTGCCTTCGATTTGATATTAATTTTTCTACTGTGCGACTCGTTTATTGTTTATTGTTTATTAATACGTCAATGTTGACGTGCTACAAAACACCTGAGAATAGAGAACATGGGCTCACACGTGAAAAACAAAACTACTCATAACACAAAGAGAAAAAGAGGAAGTGGAGGAAGTGCATCAAAACAAATCCGAACTAGACAATTTCCGGGCTGAAAGAAACCGAACACATATGTGAATCGGGGAGTTTAATTGTGCTATAGTTCTCAGCACAGAAAAGATACTGTTTTTGAGAGATACGCCGATACAAAGGAAAACTGAGGTGCGAACACAGAAATCACTCTGATTCTGATGAAGCGAAATATCTATTACAAGGGATACAGCATTCGAATGCGAAAGCGCATCAGGGTAGGCCCACCAGCACACAGTATGATATGTAGTTCTTCGTTAGGTAGGTATCATGGGTGGACATGGAGTAGTTGATACCAGTGGTGGCTCCAACCGCCAGTAAGGACCGCAATAAATTCAAAAAGACCCTTTAACCGCTCGCACCTCGACATACCACAGTCACATAAAGTAAGCAGCAACTCCCATCAGGAGCAACCGTGTAGCAGCGAGGCGGCGGCACGAAAGGCGGGTGGCCCAAACAGAGGATTCATCGCCACATAGCATCGCCACGCACCTCATTTTTACTAATGTACTATACTAATGCTAAATGTGCCTCGTGCTACAATACCCACCCTAATTATGTACAAAAGACGCGGAATTTTCGTCATAACTTCGTTGCTAGCGGACTAAAGCGTATAGAAAGTTATATCAATCGACTCAGGACGTCGAGACGAACACAGTGATCTACTTTTCAATGTTCGAGGTGTAAATTTGTCATCCTTTATTTGCTGAAATACCTAAGGCGAGCCATAAACGGGCGAGTCTCCTCTAATTGCGCTGAGTCCCTGATATGTATCGGAATCTTACAAGAATTCAAATAGAACCATCTCTAACTCAAAACTCAAAATGATTTTGTAGAAACTCCATTAAGAGTACTTAAAAGCATTGGAATACTCGCCCTAGTTTTCTCAGAGAAACCACAAAAGCGACCTCTAATTGATTTCAGTTTTTGGAAAATCAGAATCCGTTTCAAATTCTGAAAAATCTGAATTGAATTCGAGTTTATTTCTGATATTGAAAATCCGAACCTTTTGTCAGTCTAGCAGCATCCAAAACCGTAATCGAAATGACTTTTGCCTACAGATTGAGTGTCCGAAGCGAATCGGTTTAGTAACTTCAAAAAACCGTGCATTCCGGAGCGGTTTCAGCCGATATTCACGCCTTGCCGAAGAGCCGAAACTTGGTCAAAAGGACCCAATCATAAAGCGATCTACGATATTGATGGTAAACAGATGGGGAGTCCTCGAGGACCCCATATAAGGCAAGACCGCCACATGCCACTTGGCAGTCTCTTTTCACCGTCAAAAATTCTATAATTCTCCTGATTTTCTGATTCATAAACCCCATTTTAGACTTCGACAATGGAACTGCTTATTTCGTTAATATTACTTTCCCTACCGACCGGTGAGTTTTTGGTGTAATTGCTTAAAATTATTTCTGCTAAGGTTCAAACTAAATTTCAGCTGTTCAATCCCACCATCTCCCTGGGACTTATGACCTCTCTATGTTGATGAAGAGTAAAAGTCTCCCCGAATGCGCGCAATACTGCCTCTCCACGTTGTTCTCGTCAATAGTTGATATCATCGTCCCAAAGGATACCGCTGATACCGCTGCTGAGTTCGCAGTCTGCTAACATGCGAATTTTTCAGATTTATAAGGGAATCTCCACTAAAAACAAACAGGCTCTGCTCCGGGAATACAAGACTTATATACGACCCATTGTGGAATCTGGAACAACAGTATTCTATCCGCACAAGAAAAAGGATACTGACGCGCTCGAAAAAGTACAGAATAGTTTCACTCGCAAGCTAATGATTCGCATCGGTGGTTTCCTGAATTCCAAAATACCCAGGTCCCACATAAGGAACAAATATCTCGGGTTACCAACGCTGAACTCTCGGCGCAGAGTATTTGACCCTTGCATGGTTCACAAACTTCTGGAAAACAGCGGTATTTTCAGGCTTGCACCCTGTTTCAAATTGGTAACGTCGAAAACTAGAGGTGAAAAAATGAAAATATTTCTCAGTCGTCCAGTTACGATTGTGAGAGTTAGGTCTTTTCCACATAGGGCCGGTAGATAGCTCCTAGCTACGAAACATAGCATTTTCGATTGTTTCTTCTTTTCTAGAGATAGATCCTCGTTATTTTGATTGGTAGGGTGTATGAAGAATAGGAGTATTTTTGCTCTTTTGCTGTTTTTTTCTCTTTCTCCCGGTCTTGTTATTTTTTCTGTGCATGTCTTCTTATTATTATCACGCATTTGCCTTATGTGAGTGTAATAAACATATACATATACATATACATATATACATATACCCAGAGAAGCACAGTACGTGTTAAAAAATATAGCACAAATTTTTTCGGTTTTTTTTACCTCAAACTATTGTCCACTTTTTTGAAAACGCGAAATGCCGGACGGCACCGATTGCCAAGACAGGCGTCAAACGCAGTGTTTGGTGGTGTGACTGCACGACACACTGCAGATGTTACGCCTAAGTTATTGATTCCCTCCGCACACGAATTTGGTCAGATCGATATTCAATCCTGCACAATCACACCTTTGCAACGAATCCACCACGGAGTATTGGATCAGTGTGGACTGTGAGAACTAAGTTCAAGGCTGAATTGAGCACTACTTATTACTACTGATGTTAAGGAGTCAACCTTTCATCGATGTTTTACGTTTCATTTCTGATTGTCACCGGTTTTTTTTTGAATTGAGACATTTTTATGGTTTAAACGCGTTTTGAAGCACGCATAGAAAATCCGATTCTCCACAACGTCTTGATTTGTTTCTCAGTGATTTTCGAATTTTGAACAGCACTTCGTTTTAGCTAGTTCCAGCAAGATTGTTCTTTACAACACTTTCGCTGCGCTATTTTTCGAAAATTTAAACTTATTCAGGCTGGGAAATTGATTCCAGTACCCGAATCCAGTTAAAATCTAGGTCTTATTCAAAATTAAAAATCGAGAGTCTGGCGAGAAGTTTCAATATCAACATTTCTTTTTGAATCTTTTCACGTTTTCGTTGTTTCTCAGTGATTTTCGTCGACTACCTTCAATCAGCACTTCGTTTTTAACTAGGTTCAGCAGAATTGATCCAGATAACACTTTTGCTGTGCTGTTTTTGCTGGTTTTCGCAGACTTCTTTCCAACATTTTTTGCCTCTTTTTTTTTGCTACATTCGCGAGCTTGTGCTTAAGAATCTACATTTAGGAATTTTTCGCAGCTGTTTTCTATAAATTTTCGCAGGCTACTTTTGAGCCCCACCGAGGCAAACTATCTCCGCCACGAGCTAAGAAACCCAGACAAATCACCGAAAGCAATTCTGAAGCTATATCTAATGAGAAATAAATTTTGTGGAACTCCCACACGGTGCTCTACGCTAGTGACTCGCTGGTGCTCTACGCTCTTTGACAATGACGGGGTATCTAATTATGATAGTACAAGCTAGTCGTGCTCATTAATACTTCACACACTTGAATAAACAAAATTCAATACGATCCGAGACCTCATCAGGTTCTATTTCCCCTTCGCACATCGAAAATATCCTCAAGATCAGACATTCCAAATGTACCCAAATTGAACAAGTGTCGCGGGTTTATCAACGTTATCGACAGCCAGCTGTCGATAAACCCTCCCAGGATGTGTATGTAAATAAGAGCCCTGAAATCCACGTCTAACTACTGCACAACTAATACAAACTAAATAGCGGATGTACGAATCGCATTCGGCGCCCCAATTCACCCTCTACGATAAGCTTGAGAAGAAGAAGATGCTTTTTTTAAACGAAATGGTGGAACAGTGCAGCAATAAGAAGTGAAATAATGATGAACCATGTTTCGAAACTACTGCTAGTGTGCGGTCATTTCGACAAATTCTATGTTCTACTCTGTATTTTCACACAATGTGAGAGCAAGATGTGGGATGGAACCTATTCTTCTTGTGTACTTTCGAGCTATTTCATTTTTTCAAACTTCGATAATCTTACGTACCTATGTCACTCTGTTTTTCGCAACCGATGCGGGCTGGCGTGCTCCAGTGAGAACGGCGCGCCCCAATGAGAACGCGCGGTGCGGCGACCGCTCGCACGAACCACTTGTTACCACTGTGTTTCAGTGGCTTCTCATGTCTTGTCTTCTTGGTATCTCTGAGAACGCAAGAATGGATTTCAGGTGTGTGTGTACATGGAAAATGACTTTTTTGCTGTCTTTTGAACCATATCCTCATTCCACTATTCAGGATAAATGGGTAAATCCTAAAAAAAAATAACAAAAAAAACGGGGTCATTTAGGAGTCTCATAACAACCAAAGTAAGGAAATACGCGGTTAGGTCAAGCTACTTCAGTCATTGCGACTCTATCGAAATTAGAGATCCATCTCTCAGATTCCAAGGGAACTTGTCGACTACTACACGACTACTCCCCAACCAACATCGCCCCAAGTCCCCCTGAAATCGACGTTTAAGAAGAACAGCACAGCACCGAAATAACAGGTGTAACGCACGATGTTAGGAAAGATAGACCTCGAACGGCGGCTTTTTTATTATATTGATTGCCGTCTATGTTCTAAACTTGAAACTAGTGTACTCAAAATGGTTATATGGTAATAGAACATGAGTTTCCTGCTGTTCTGTAAATGTTTTCAGTATTTTAAGAGAGATTCCATCATAAAGACTGTTTTGCATGCATGCAGTGATTAGTTAAAATACTATGTACACGTCGTATTATGCGACTATAATTGATGAAAAGTCCTAGGGATCGAAGAGGATAGTGGGGGGGGGTTTCCCTAACCCCGTAACGAAGCGAGGGGTGATCTGCAGTGGCAAGAAGGGCTCGCCAGCAGTGCGTTTCCGCGCCGCAACCGCTCGCGCCAAGCGGGACTCCCTCTCCACCTCCTACTCCCTGGCCGCGGCTGATGAGCCTCGCGAGATTGAGCCCGCCCCCGAGCGCGAGTAGCGCATTTCGTGTGTGAGATTGGCCTCAGACACTCGAGGGGGGCAAGCCTCGTACATTTTTGCTTAAGGGGGCCAGCCTTGAACCGTAATTGTGGGCGGAGACTTGAGGGGGACGGCGCTCCGACCACCGTTGAGCCAGCCCTCGGCGCCGCGACGCGTGCATTGTTCTTGGGGCAGTTTTTCTGCCGTGGAGCGCAAAATCTCACTTCAAGTTTTCGTGATCCGCGCTGCATTTCAGCATTCTGATTCTTTTCTGTTCGATGCTTCTATTGCTGAGTCTGTTTTTATCCCCTTCTTTCGATCATATAAACCATCCATTTAGGAAGATTTCATGGCGTGGAACAGCATTATGAGACCCCTTTTTGGTTTCTGGTTTGTCCGCGAAGATTTATCTCTTTAAGGAGCCCCGGGTTAAGGTTTGGACGTGATTCATCCGGAATTCCCTCCATCTAGAAATAGAAAAATCATTTAACAAGTAGTTCCCTATGGCTTTTCAATTCCATTACAGGAATTCGTTTGCTTTCTCATCGCAATTTTTTCGCAGCGCTGAGATATACGATGACCACAACTGTAATATGGTGAGTTAGTGCTCACTGGCATGATTCCTCTCAATTTCGTTTGCTATGGAAACTCATTCCATAGGTCGGTTTGGTTGATTTGCGTCATGGTGAGAAAGCCTTAAGAACGACCCGCCGTACCTCCTGGGAATTTGGGGAAAAGGTAATAGTCCATCGACAGGTAATTTTTAGCACTTCTCCACAGCATTTAGCCGGTTGCCTAAGATTGATTTTCAGGCGCCACTTGAGCGATTGCGGGTGCGACATCCTCTCAGATTCCAAGGGGACTTGTCGACTACTGCACGACTACTCCCCGGTCAGCA
Source organism: Aplectana chamaeleonis (assembly GCA_029168955.1). Classification (NCBI taxonomy): domain Eukaryota; kingdom Metazoa; phylum Nematoda; class Chromadorea; order Rhabditida; family Cosmocercidae; genus Aplectana; species Aplectana chamaeleonis. The sequence goes on along the minus strand of JAPDOI010000007.1, from coordinate 905,470 downwards.
TCGCCCCAAGTCCCCCTGAAATCAATGTTTAGGTTCCCTCATTATGGAACTAAAGTGAGGAGAGATGGAACAGTGAAATGAGGGAATTGTGGAACCAGCGAAATTTCCACAGCGCAGCGGATATGGAATCCTTGTGGAACACATCCGGGATCCCGCTGGTGAATCGCGGGATAAACATTGACCAAATAACCGCCTGAGGGCCTTTCCGAACAGTCAGTAGCCTCGGTATCGCCCAACTCTGCGCTATTAGCCCCGCGGCCTTTCGGTATTAGGCCAGATTCGAGTATGAGACACCCAAGTAGCGCTTTTTCAAATTCACTACTCACGACTGTTAATCAACAACTCGTTTATCTACAAATATAACAGGCTCTTTAAACATACTCCTCTCACCATAACATCACTTCAGATCAAAAATGGAGACTTAAATGAGATTCACAATAACAAGATGGGGTCCAAGACCAAAGAATGGAAAGACACCATAAAAAATCGTGATCGCCACAACCGTGGTAAAAAAATGCAATCACTCTGGCAAATCGGGGGACTCTCTCGCAAAAATTTCGAGAGCGGGTCTGCCGCATAACACCCAGCGGGAAAGTCACTAGAAAAACAAGTGGGCGTTGCTCGTTTCGGGAGTCCCGCTGCGCGAATCGGGGGACTCTCCCGCAGAAATTTCCAGAGCGGGTCTGCCGCATAACACGCAGCGGGAGAGTCACTACAAATCGCTCGTGAAATTAAACGCTCTATATGCAATGCGCTAGGAAACACGGAGCTTCACGGCACGGAATCCTTCGAATCTTTTATTTTCTTTGAGTTGGTGTTCACGTGTTTACTGTTTTTGTTTATATGAACTTGCTTTTGCTTTTAATCCACAAAAGATAGGGTTGGTTTTAACTTAATGGATCTTCTTTTTCGATTAAATTACGATTGAAAACTTTCCCAAGTTTAGGCTATCCATTTACGGGATTGGGTTCCGAGTCAATGATCGACCCTTTCGACGCTGTGCAACTTACGCCTGCCTTTTTGTGCAAGGTACTCTTATCTATCCACCTATTTTAAGAGTTTTTTCTCGATTGGATTTGCAAATTCCGAAGATTTTTCCACGTTCAGGCATCGTTGGGAGCGGAGAGGCACCATAGCGATGTTCTCAAGTTGCTGAATGGATAGAAAACATGGATGATCGTACCAGTGAGGAAATAAATGGTTCAACACTTACACCCCATCGCCACTCGACTCCAAGTCAGGGAATTTTCATTGTAATTTGCGTTCATATTCCCAGATTCATTCTCAACCTTTCTATATCAGAGTTTTACTTTTCTCCCATTGCTACCTTGTGGGGAGGCCATAAACAATGGACTACCCTGCATGAGGCCAATTGACACCATAATTTTCAAAATGAAGTGGGAAATCTGAGGGCGTTTTGAGAACAAAAAATACATATAAAATGCCCGAGCTAAGTTTTGTGAAAACGGGGAATATTTGGCAAACTTCGCAAAAAAGCGTCCGATGCATGTAACTTTGTTGAATGAGACTTTTTCGAATGCCGAAAAAGCTATCATCTTCACTGATCAAACTGATACCCAATTATGTGACTTGTACGCCTAAGTTCCCCAAAATCGCTTCATTTTTCAAGGAAATAGTTCTTGCAACCGTTTTTCAAAAACGTCGCGCGCGGCGAAGTGCGGGTAACCTTTTAGCAGTATTTGTGCAAGTAATGGAAAAGCAATCTGTATGCTTTCTTCATAAATTAGGTGCAGGTGAAAGAATCTCAAGGTTCACATTATGTTTTATAAGGGTTACCAGTGTTTTCTGTTTGAAGTAACGACCATTTGTGATTTAAACCGGCCTTTTTTTTACTTGTTGTATATTTTCATAATGATCTAATCATAATAAATGCGATTCAGGATATCAGTTCTGCTGTTGAATGCTAAAATTGCTTTTAGTTGGCCGCGTTAAATTTAACGCGACCAATTGAAGGCTTTTCTTGCGATCTCCACGGTTTTCTAGACGGTATAGGCTCCTTACAAAGCCTTGAATTCGTCATGTTTCTTAGAATGGATGAACTTAGGGCTTTTTAAGGAGCTTATACAGTCTAGAAACCGTGTGAATCGCTTTTGTATTGATCGTTTGAGTGAAGGTCACCCGGGAGGGTAATTGCGAGTTACCCGCGAGGTCAATGACGTCATCGTTCAGCTGCTCGATGGGAGTCTCCCGTAGTGCCTTTAGCTAGTGTCCCGACCGCGATTGTGACGTCATCACGGGCGCCGCAATGCTGCACTCCCGCTGCCCCTTGTCGTATGACTCCGCGTAGGTCTGTGCTCCTTTTCTCCTATCGGGAGCTCTATGCGGAGTGTCCCCCGATTTGCCAGAGCAGGTGACGCCAGCTTCACTCCTCGTCCGAAAAAGTGTCCTCAGCGGCCTGGCTCGAGTCTTCGTTCGCCATCCTTCTGCGTTTCTGAAATTTTTGATTTAAAGTTGCTTTACAGAGGAAAAAAGCGAGTTAGACGCCTACCGGTCTGGCAACCAGCTGCTCCCCTTCACGTGGTACTATCTTACTTCCGCCCTGAAAAAAAGTACACTAGATTGTATCAAAGGGCGGATGAAAATTAATTTACAGCGCTCTTCCAATGCATTGTCTCAGGTTCGTCGACCACTCTGCGCAATAAGAGCGGACCGACAACAAGGCCTGCAGACGTTGTCGATCATTCGTGCCGAGCTGACACCAGTACCTGTAAAGTTGATAGATGAGGCCACATCTTAACTCTCGACCAATTGCTAGCTTACGGGGAAGGATTCTCAGCAATTTGGGCTGGGGTCATATTCAGCTCCGGGTGGTCCTATCCAAGGTCATCAAGTGTGCACCCCACGAAGAAGAAAAAAATTGACATCGAAAAACTTTAAGATCAGATAGCAATAGAAGTACCTACCAATGAGAATGTCCACGATGTGCTCAGGAAGACTCTTCAACCCCTATTTGCGACCAGAAGATCCCGCAAGACGACAAGCGTACTTGTTAATGGCCTCGACTGGATCACAAGCCTGTAAAGATAGTCGCAAAACAAGAAATCATGCAATATATATGAAAAGGCAACTGACCCTCTGAAAATAATGACGATAAAAATTCGTAGCATGAGTGGCCACGTCCCACTCTTGTGACTTGGGATTGCGACGCCACTTCTCCATGATGGTGTTGAGGGAAATCTCCTGAAGATACTGGTGATTTCGAAGAACACCAACCAGATAGCGTGACCTAGTTCTGAATTTTGTATTCACCACAAAACAATCGTGCTTCCTCACGATCCACTCCTTGGTCAAGTTGACCGACGACAGCCTGTGGGAATCTGGTAGAGTCTTCTTGGACAACTTTGTCATATTGGCGGACGCTTGATGAAGGGCACGTCGGAGGCTCTGCTGTTCGGACAAGGATCGGTCGAGCTAAAATTGGAATTCGGCTTCTTGCACCTTGCAAAACGCGCCCTGGTCCCTCGAAAATCTGTAAGCGGACCTCATAATCGTGTTCAGCGTCAAAAATAACCCCGCTTGACAATGTTTGGGCCCATTTTTGACTTATTGGGTTTGGATTCTTCCCTGGTGATAGCTACAAAAAACTGGGAGCAAAACAATAAAATGCACAGAAAATAAAGCAAACTCACAAAAAAATGGAATAAGAGAAAAAGGAGAAATGGAGAAAAACAGCTTCAAATGCGGCTGCGCGTCGATGAAATTTCAAATTTCACTTTCCCGCGCGGACCTTGCCTGACTCGTAAACACTATGCCCTAAGTCCTCCTGGACGTAGATCGATGAAGGAAGTCTTTACACAATATCCTCACTCCGATGCAGTGTTCCACATGTGCCAGATATGGAACACTGGGCGGAACAAGCACCGCCCTGTGCTCTAAGTCCCCTTGGAATCTGAGAGATCGTTACAGCAGTACACAACTGGACTGTTTAAAGGGTAGGTTTTCCTGTGCTGAAAACAGTTGAGCAGTCAGCTAAGTTTAAAACTGTCAACATTACAGTTTTCCGAAAAATCAAAAGAGCAAGATGAACGACACGAACGAGGAGTCACGCGGAATATTTGCCTTATCACTATTTCTGCTAACTATTCTTGATGTGTTGTTGACATTATTTTCTTGTTTTGTGAATTTGCTACCGTGTTGATTATCTTTTGTACGGGTATCTAGACCTCAGTAGTTCCAATTCTAGTGTAATCACTTTATCACGCAGGTCACTGTTCACAGATTTTTTCCTGTCGTTTTGACGATTTTTAATGCTAACCGAAATTGAATCAATAAAAAGTACCTCAAAACAGATCAAAACGAAAACGTGTAAGTCGCCTCACAACTTTGTATTTACGTCTCTGATCATTCATGTATAGTGAAATGAAGATTATTACAATTACTGAAGCTTAAATAAATTTTCATAGTTTTCAAGTGCTTTACTAGTCTAATTAGGGAGGAAATTGTCCTGAATGGCGAGGAAGCGACGAGAACGGAGCAAGTCCTAGGGTACCGAAAATATTGGCACTGGGAGGACCCGCGTAACCACTGCGGGTGAGAACCGGGGTAGGACGGTCCCGCCGCGAAGAGACGATGGGGGCCAGGGATGTGCGGCAATTGCCATTTGTCGGTTGCCGTTTGTCGGCCGTTTTTGGACGATTTTTGTCGATTGTCGTTTGCCGTTTTTCCTCTCACTTTTCGGCAAAATTCGGCAAAAATTGCGCAATAGATAACAAACGCCGCGATTAGGACGCGCATGGTAAATCCCATAAGCCTTGCAGCGACCTGCTCGAAAGTAGGGAGACAGGCTATACGTACTTCAAAACTTCAAGCCAGTTGATGTTATCCACCGTGCGGTCATGTCAAAGCAATTGCTAGTATTGTAGTGCCATGCTCGTGTGGGTCCTCTTGTCTCGAAGAGTACCGAATTCACCACACTCTCCTTGCTGAGGCTTGATCAATAAATGAAGGGTTCATCGGGACAAGAAATAACACCCTAAACGTTTTCAGGAGAGGGCACAAAGGTTTAGGAGCTCAATTTCTTTCAGACATTTTTCAAAGCGTCGTGTGGAGGACGTTGGACTTCACTGGCAGTTTGTGGGGTATGCAATTCGCCATCTCCTATTATGCTCACAATTACGCTGAGAAACATGCTACCAAGTTGAAAGTTGGAGTTCTGAGTTAAAAGGGTGGGGGAGGATGTACACGTCGTGGGGAGCATTCGTTTCGGTTAAATTCGCTGCCTGACTATAAACTGGATTGACGGAGTCGATGGTGTTCGGATTAAGGAATGGCTTACAGTTTGGGAAGGAGGTGGTTTGAGCAGACCGCGGTTTTTTAGGAGTCGTATTGGTGGAAAGCTTGAAAAACTACCCCATTCAATGTATTTGAGTTATTAGCGCGCAGTTCAGATGAAATTCAAAAGGTCGCAGGGGGAGAGATGCCGAATATTTAGCCGTTTCTCAGCAACGTTTCTAAGGCTGTTCGAGAACGTGCGTTTCAGTTGTATTTCTTCACGTGATCATCTTTCATCTGAATTCCGGTTAAACAGTAAACGCACCGTGAGGCACGAAACGAGTACGCCGCGAACTCTGAGAAAGTGTCCTAATCAGACAAAGGACCTAACAACTGTAGGTGCGCATTTCTGTTCGTAGGCCCCGCCCAGTTGTAGTATGGCTCACGATTAATTTTATATGAGTTACTCTCAGTTGGTCCTATTTTTGTAAAGGCGCAGCCAACCATCGCAGTGCCGCTGGGGCACTTTCGCGGAGCCGCTCTGGTACCTTTTGCGGAGCCGGCATGGCTTTACCGCGGAGTCGCAGCGGCGATTTCCGCAAGAGAAGGGCTGCCACGCTCGTTAAAAAATAATCAAGTCAAGTAGGGGCACACTGACCTCTTCCTTTTTTTTAAACTACTTTCGAATGCTCATCCCCTTGAATTGGATTGCGCGATACTCTGAATTTCGTGCGATAAATTACTATCCTTTCACCAAAACATTCCCATTACCAGTGTTCAACAGAATGCCTATTCCGGTGCTGCTTTTTATATCAGGTATTGTACCAAAGTAAGAGGTTAAATTTCTTGTGGTATTATTGCAAAACCTCTTGGTGTTCTTGAACTAGAACAAAATGCCGAGGTTCAAGGACAGTCGGCCATACACTATTCAGAAACCATTTCTAATCTGGCTATCGAAATACGATTTGTGCATAAGAAATAGGTATTTTTACTGCTACTTTTAGAACATTTGCATCGTTTTTGTACGAGATTTTTTTATTTTGCCGTTTGTCGATTGCCGATTGCCGTTTGCCGGCCATTTTTGGACAAAATTTGTCGTTTTCCGTTTGCCGATTTTTCAAAATCGTTTGCCGCACATCCCTGATGGGGGCGCTAGCCTCGTTCCACTGGCACGCCAGCCTTGTCATGGAAGGAAGGCTGGCGTCCTGGTGGAAGTGGGGCTCGCCCCCCCCCCTCGAGTATCTGAGGCCTAACTGCAATGACAGGTGCGTCCAAACGGGGATTCAGCCTCTGGAGCGCTGATCACGAATCTGGGGTTAATTTGCCAATTTTCCGCGGTTTTCGACTTCATTCTTTCAGAAGTTTCCTTCTGGGAAGAATTTGATGTAAAATCGCGACTTTTGACGAGTTCCGGAACGCTTCCATAAATGGCGCAAAATATTTATCCATGGGTTATTTGAACTACTAAACACGAATCTGGAGTCCGTTTATCGATTTTTGGCAGACTACGGTGGATTACGGTGGGTATACGGTAGTTTGTTGAAATTCTCTGATTTGATTCAAAATTTCTATGCGGGGTTTATTTGGGGGTGCATTCGATGACCATTTGTCATTTTTTGAGGTAATAAGTAGGTTTTGTCTCCCAAACAGCATGGCGGCTACCGTAATCCGCAGTAAACGTCATAATTCCGACAATAGGATCCCAGATTCGTGCTCAGCACTCCAGATTACCCCTATATACATGTTTTTAGCAAAATCTCGAAAATTTTCTCAAAACACCCTAAAAGATCACTGATACCTACCTACATTTTCGCGAAGCTTAAAAAACGCTCATAACTTCTTTCAGAGAGAGAGAGTCTAGGCAGCTGCGACGAGTATTTGCGGACTCTACGTCCAAATATGGCTCTAGAAATGTACATCTCATTTGGAATGACGAATTTGACCAAACGTAGTTCCCTTGTGAGCAATCGGTTGTAAGATGGCCAGATTCTGGGTGAGAGCAGTCTCGAGGGTCATGAGCAGGGATGTTAGTCGTTACGACGAACGACTAACGAATTTAAAGGCACCATACACGATGAAAACCATGCTTTGGTTTTTGACTTTTTAGTGTTGTTATATCCCTATGGTGACTGAAGGTTGCAAAAACCCCCCTCAAAAACGTCAAGTTTTCAAGAAAAACCCGTTCCAAGAAAGCTTGAAACAAATTTGAAGTTCCCGCCGACATCAACTTGGGATAGTTGCGCGAAGAACGCAAGGAGCAGTTTAACGATTCGTTCCTTGGCGCAGCGTTGGAAGCAATTTACCGAATACGCAATTTAGACGAGCGATCGTTTTTTCTTGAACGAAATTATAAAGGGTTACTAACCTGCTGCGTCCATTGCTGCCAGCTGCTTTCGATCGATGTCGAACGTGAAATCGTGTGCATTGCGCCCTACGACACGTCAACGCACGATTGTCGGCTGCGACCACGGAGTTTTGTTCTTTGTAACAACGGATCGACCCCAAGGCCGGCCCCCCGAACCCAGAAAGCTCTTTTGGGGTGAGCAAATCTTCATTTAGAGGCGTATATGAAACTTCACACGTTCTGAGTGACATTGTTGTGACCCACTTGTCCGACTGAACGCAAAAGCTGGAATTCGGTTTTCATCGTGAACGATAACTTTAAAGAATAACGAGCTTTCTGGGTGTTGCGTCAAACCACTAACGGAAAGAAAAATATTTTCGTAAGCAATCCCGAAACTCGTTAGAAAATTAATATTCATTCACATCGCGCTCCAACCAATGAATTGGAGGTGGTTGGCACAAAATAACAATAGCCTTCCGTATTTCTATTTCTAGTGACACTGCTTCGCGATTCAGGAACCCCCACATTACGACCGCAACCGGATGTTGCGAAAAATCCGACCTTTCGCAACGTTCGGTTGAGGTCGTGCGACTTTATGGTAGGCTCACTGAACCAGTTCCGACACTGATCGGTTTCAGCGGTGATTTTCAAAAAGAGCACTATCAGAGGTGATAATGTGAAGCGCTGCCTGCAGGCCACAACTGCGTACCGACGGGTTATACTGTACTTCTCTGGGCCAAATTCCGGTCCGCAATTGCGTCTTGACACGCTTCGCGGCAGCACGTGCTCGATTCAGTCGAGTTTCCAGTGCGAAAGCCGACTCGATATGGCTTTTTTATACAGTTTTCTTCAATTTTGTTTAGTATCCAAATTCTAAAACCCACCTGGAGGCAACAAATCGGCGTCTGCGGCGCTGGAAACTCTCTCGACTCAAAAGCGCGCGGTTGCAAAGCGTGTTAAGACCAGGGGTGTGTGGCGATTGCCGTTTGCCGTTTACCGGCCATTTTTGGCGTTTGCCGTTGCCGTTTGCCGAAATTTTCGCCTAAAACGGCAAATTTTCGGCAAAAATGCGTTAAAACAACAGGGCCTGGTGTCGCCCTCACCTCAGTTTCTGTATTGGTCAGCGATTCGAAGCTGCAACAAATAATTTTTTGGCTAGTTTCAGCTACTATTTCCAGCTCATGTAATGAGTAATTGTACCCAATGATCCTGTCACTAACGAAAATATTTTGGCTAGGTTATCAGAGGAGTATGTTTAGTTTCCAAGTTGGGAGCCTCCAAATGTCTCTTTTTGATCATGAAATTCTTGACCCTTTAGAAATTCCTAAACCGCAAAAAAAAGCTTTCCAGAGGCACAAAGCTTCCTGCAAACTCCGAAATTGCAAAAACAAATGGTACAAAAGTTTTGGCGTGAAAGCATCTTTTTCAGACATTTATTTATTTATTTATTTATTTATTTATTTATATACGCCCTTTCGGGCATGCCAACAACAACACAGTTCGAAGGTAAAATTCAAGTGACAAAGAAAAACAACACAAAAAATCAACTAAACACATGAAATATTTGAGCGCATGACAGCACATCAACAAGGAGCATCAATACGCCGGGACAGCTCAGGAGGAAGTGGGAGAGAGGGTTTCGCAAAAACGGTAGAAGCTAATCATACCAAGTGACCTCAAATGAGTCAAACATCACCGGTTACGTATCAAGATAGGTGCATAACGATGCGGCTTCCTTTGTAATTCTGTGATTCATAGCAATACCTATACAACCCTCAACACAGCGAATACCGGAGGCTATTCCCGGGTAGATGCAAGCACGCAACTGGACGAGGCCATTCCGGGGCGGGTTCTAAGGAACCTCTTTAAACTAAACACGCACCCCAGGCGATGGCATGCAGGAGCCTCTACAGATCGCTATATGTGTTCACAGCAGCACCAGGTAGTGCAAGTCGGAAAGTATCAGAATATTTGGAAGCACGAACAACGAAAATGCAAGCCTACCCAAATAGAGACCGATTAGAATTTCGTTGGGCACTTGTACTTTCTGTCCGATAGTCTTAGAAATACAGCCAAAGCTAACTAGCTAGCTAGCTAGCTGATAGCTAAATGGAAGCCTGAACAAAAATTACTTTGAGCGTGTCGATACCGAGCAAATGTTGTAAGCACCTGCAGCTTCTACGCCGCTAACCTGAGACTAGAGACGCTGAAAGACTACCTTTCTGTAGCTTATACGTAAAGGAGACAATCAAAGCAAAGACTGAAGTGTTTCATGGCTGCTACAATGCTCTTAGTTGGACCAAACAAAATCGAGACTAAGAATTCAATGCAGCTTCCTATAATAAACATAATTATCAGCAAACGAAAGGAATTAATAGTCTATAGAGCAGAAAGGGTGGTCCGGCAGAAACGGCTAGCACTGGTCTGCCGGTTGACAATGGAAGTTCATGTAGAGCAACCAAATAAGCACCAGTCCAAGCATATTTTGTCGCTGGAACAGATACGATAAAAGAAAAGTAGGTAAATCAGAAGGTATTTCGGGTAAAAAAAGGGCCATCTATTCGCTAAATTTTCAACTAGCCGTTCACTAACTCAATTTTGATCCCATTTTGGAAGTGGTCAATTGGAAGGAGCTGCTCCGGTTTACTTTGCAAAAAATAACAAAAATCTTTTCCGAGCGGGAACTAGCAAGCATCTTACTGCAGACGATAACCGTCTGACTTTCTAACTTGCCTCAGGAACATCGGCTAATACTGTCACATTGAGTTTACCAAGTCTTTTCTTAAAAATAGTCGTATTTCTAGACGTGAACACATCAATTGGCAGCTGCCCCATCCAACGCGCGCATCGATTAAAGAAGTTGTGGAACATATGATTGCGTCTTTTGCTCCCCAAAGTGGCATACTGGACGGCAAACCTGGATGACCTGGGGCTCGATGGTCTAAATATCCAGTATTTTCCTGCCCGCAGCTTAACTTGTCTTTTTAGAATCCGAAAGCACAGTGTTAGGTCGGAAAACATCCGTCTTTTTTGTAGAGAGAAAAGAGAAAAATGACTCAGGCGCTCACTATAACTAGGCAAGGTGCTGCGGTCGGAGCTAACGCATTTTAACCATAAAACTCGGGTGAAAAGATGCTGAACCTTCTCAATTTTGGCGATATCTTTTTTAAGAAACGGGCTCCAAAGTGGTGAACAATAATCAAGGTGAGGCATTACTAGGGATTTGTAAAGACGTGTCCAAATTCGGACATTCGCGCATTTTATATTCCTGAGCATCATAAATAGTGTGGCATATGCCTTCTTAACTATCTTGTCAATGTGATCGGAAAAGTCGAGGTTTGAGTTGAGATAAACTCCAAGGTCTTTGATAGATTTGCAGGCAGAAAATGTAACACCGTTAACTTGAAATTCAGGAGACTCGAGGTCGCCAAAATGCATAGCCGAACATTTTTCAATATTGAGCGGTATATTCCAGCTAGCAGCCCACTCCACCATAACTTCAATTGAAGCTCTGAGCGCAGAAAGCACTTCCTCCTTATTATCTCGCCCATAGGAACCATAGATTTTTATATCATCGGCGTAGGCTTGGACTCTAATATTCTGATGTACTCTCAAACGCTGAGGCAGTTCAATCGTATAAATCAGGAACAGAAGAGGAGATAATACTCCTCCTTGAGGCACCCCGCTGGTACAAGAGTACCTCGAGGAGAAGTTACGACCCACCTTGACAACCATATGCCTATCAACCAAATACGATTTTAACCAATCAAGAAGACAGCCACGAAATCCAAGAAACTCTAGTTTTGCTAGGAGTTTTCTATGACAGACCTTATCAAATGCTTTGGAAAAATCGAAGAAAATTATGTCAACGGAGTCACCGGTATGTCACATATGACATATGAACCACTTGAGAACTCGTGTAGATAGGTCCGGTTATCGTCGGTTGGATGGCTGATGGTAATAAATGGGGCAGCTAAATGATCAATTCTGCAAAGACTTTGTCCGGCTTTTGAAAAATTGAACAATGTTAACAGCGGTCACTAAAGGCAGTGTTTAATAATATTTTCGATGACGAGATCATTAGCTGAAACGAACGGTTGACGGTGCTATCGCAGCGAGGGGTGGCACGTAGCCACGTCCATTTTTCTGCTAAGCAACTGCTCCACTAATTTTGGGATGGCAGGAAAACCCTGGGTTGGTTGTCAAATTGCCCGTTGGCGCGAAAAAATGGGCATGGTCAAGTGGGATGGCTAGGTGCCCCCATCCCCGCTGCGGTAGCACGACTCTTTGGCAGAGCTGAGTTTGTTATGAAATGGTGCAGAGTTGAAAAAACGAAAAATCTTAAGAGGCAACGATTGGAACCGCCTTCAAAATTTTCACCTAAAATCAAAATGTTCGAGGATCATTGCAAAAAAAAAGTCGAAAACCGGCCTAAAGCGAGCAATCAATAGCAATATAAGGTCAAAAAACCTGAATGTTGTGTGCTCGCTCCACCCACTTCCTCGGTTGCTACAGGGAAAGCGGGTGTGGCGAGCACACCGCATTCGTGTTTTGGGGCGGTATAGAGTGATTTATTGTTCAATTTTTAGCCGACATTGTTGTTGTATTGGGCCTCGTGCCGGTTTGATGGCTGAAAACACAGAATGGGAAACGTCCAGGAGCAGTCGGCTGGCTAAACGCACCGTGCGCGGCGCTCCAGCGACGACATGGGCGCACCGAATTTCTGACGCGCGCGTCGCACGTACCAGTCGAATTGCCACTATAGGCCTCTCATTCTGTGTATTCGATCAACATGCCCCTTCGGAGCTTTTGATTTTCGGCTGAAACTCCAAGGCTGTCTTTATCGTGAACTTTGTCTTCAACTTGACCAGTCTCAGCCCACTTTCGTAGCCTCACGAAGGAGACCATCTAGGCGTGATTCCAAGTGAGCAAAAATAACCCTGAGCCTACTACTTGCTACTAACTGTAAAAATTGCGAGTGACTCCTGTCATAACCTAAACCGCGCGCTGCTGATCGCGGTGTGGACTGTATTGCTTCGAAAATGTCGACCAATCTGTGGTACCGATTGTGGTACCGGTATCGGCCACAGTCTTTGGGTCGGAGCACACTCCAACCGCGCCAAGCTTGCTTACGCTTCGCTGCATGTGGCCGCATCGACTAGGCTGGGTCGCGCAATCAAACGGCCTCGTTGAACTTGATAGAGGCTCCTATACTATCACACACAAAACAGCGCTAGTGTAGTTCCCTGATCACCAGAGGCCCTCAAAGAGCTTTTGATATATATTATTTTCCCTTACTGTAAAAGCTAGTTAAACGCCGGATACATAGTAACTGGCAGATATTGCATGATTCATCACACGACTAATCAAGTATTATAGCGCAGAACAGCTTTTGCCGTTTGCCGGCCATTTTTGGGGTTTGCCGTTGCCGTTTGCCGAAATTTAAAATTCCTTTGCCGCACACCCCTGGTCAAGACGCAATTGTGGACCGGAATTTGGCCCAGAGAAGCACAGTACATCCTATGATTCAATTGTAAAGGCGCCGTCCTTCGATTTTCAGTCATAAATTCGAGATATGGGATTTCTATAAAGTGGTGTTGAGACCTATGAGTGGGCGAAATTTTCACTCCGAAGCTAATTTTTTTGGACCTTTTTCCCATTATGGGTACAAGCTCGAAACAGCGCGCGCGCTCAACTCGAGACGCTGGGAAAGGATCTAGCAGCGCAAAGTTGGTGCAGTCCTCCATGCTGGCACCATGGGGTAGTTCTCAAATAACATTATATAGCACGGATCCGCAAATTTTGCAATGAAAAAGCGAATAGCTCAAGGGTTCTTCGATTCCTATTATTGACTTTTTCTCGCCGAAAAAAATGACAAAAATCGACAAACACACAATTTTTTCGTTCATAATTTTAACAATACATATGAGGCTGTCCACGTAGGAATCGAGATAGATCGGTACACAAAAAAATTTTGCGGTTTTTATAATTTATATCGCTAGAGCACCCCAAAAAACTCAGGTGTACGCTTCTAGAATTTTTCGAAAACTTTATTTAAAATTGTTGTAAAATTCCAAATTTGGGCACTTTTTGAACATTCTTGAGCATAGATCTTATATATAAAGAATGGAAACGGCGCGACCAGAAATCCGCGGCGGTGGCTGCGCCTCAACTCTTCAGCGTTGTCGATACGCAGCGCGGCGTGTTGCGCGCGGCGCGGCGTGTCGCGCGCGGCGCCTCACAGCTGATTTTTTTCCTTCCCGTTCCCACCGTTTTGCTCTTTTCTCACGTTTTCAGGTTTTTGCCGCACTGTTTGCTCTTCATTCTGGTCGCGGCTAATATAGACTTAGGTTTTGTAGCGCTTTCGCTCGCTAAGCCGTTTTTTCCACTTTTGTGTTCTATTTTTCTGGTTCTGCGCTTATTTTTTATTTTGACTTTTTATTTTTCGTTTTGTTTTTTCTTCTTTGTTGTCTTATTGCTTTGTAATAATAATTTCCTAATTTTTTGACGAGGTTTAGAAAATCGCAGAACTCTGCTGTGGGAAATTTCGCAGCCAGATTTTTTTCCAAAGAATTTTTGAACGATTCTCAGGTAGGAAGACAGACATTTTAGCCCTTTTTTTCAAAAAAAATCTGCTAGATTTACGTGCAAAAAATGAAGAGAATTCTCCACTTTACGCTTATTTTCTCCCAAGTTCCTCACACTCATTTTCTCCCAAACTTTTTTGACTGAAGTATTTTTCACTACGGAGTTATGAAAATTTGAACGATTCCTCTGAAAAAAAAAGAAAAATTCGAAAACAAACAAATTTCATTTTGAAAGAGTAATAGGCAGAAAAAACTTTATGAAGTGCATTGTGCGCGAAAGTTCTTCATTGCATTCTTCAACAAAAGAAAATGCAGGATGTCCAGCAAAAAATCTTTTTCACGTGGCGCATTTTTTGTCGGATTTTTTTTACTGTGAGAAAAGAAAGGTTTTTTTCACGGAGAAATTGATAAAATCGCAGAACGTTACGCTAAAAATTTGACAACTTAGAAAGAATTCATGAACGATTTTCGGGGTATTTTAACTCAATTTTCTATCTGAAAAAAATCCATTGATTTTTGTGAAAAAATAAACAGGAGAGCAATCGGTTTTTTTCCACTGGCAGAAACAAAATTCATGCGGCGGAGACTTGAGAAAACTGGCAGGATTTTACGTGAAAATATTAAAGTCGAAAAGTAGATCACTTTATCAGAACGGGTGCCTTACTTTTTTCTAAATTCTCAATTTCACCAAAGATCTATAATTGGTTGTATAATTATATCATTGAGAGAAAGGACTATTCTCTGCGCCCGCGTCATCCGTAGCGCGCTAGCGCTACCATCCTAAGGGGCTGAGCAGAGTGCCACCGCGGCGCGGCCTGATGATTGAGAGCCGTATTGATAGATCGCGGCGATCTATCAATACGCCTCTCCATCATCAGACCGCGCCGCGCCGCGGTGGCACTCTGCTCAGCCCCTAAGGCAGATCCGGCGCGAATTTCAAATCGTGGCGAAGCCAAGCGAAACCAATGTAGGGTGGTCTGTGGAGCGGCCCATCGTTTGGCGAAACCAAACGAATACTGCGCATATATGGGGAAGGGTCGGGCGTAAAGCTGGCCCTTCGCTTGCGATGCCGATTACTAAATCATCAATGAAAGAGGGTTGGCGAAGGGCCCTTCGCCTTGGCGATGCCAAACGAATATTGCTCATGCGATGGAAGGGGTCAAGCTGGCCCTCGTCTGCTCGCTGGCCAACGACTAATGCTCATGATGCGAGGTCGGCGACAGCCGGCCCTTTCATAGTTTGGCGTAGAAGCGAAACTAACACTCCACATGATGGAAGGGGTCGGCGAAGCTGGTCTGGCCTGCCTGGCCAAGCCCAACGACTAATGCTCATGATGGAAGGGGTCGGCGAAGCCGGCCCTTCGTTTAGCTTCGCCAAACGAATATCGCTCATGATGGAAGGTGGTCGGCGAAGCCGGCCCTTCGTTTGGCGAAGCCGAACGAATAGAGCTCATGATGGAAGGGGGTCGGCGAAGCCGGCCCTTCGTTTGGCCAAGCCCAACGACTAATGCTCATGATGGAAGGGGTCGGCGAAGGCGGCCCTCCGTTTAGCTTCGCCAAAGGAATATCGCTCATGATGGAAGGTGGTCGGCGAGGCCGGCCCTTCGTTTGGCGAAGCCAAACTAACACTCCACATGATGGAATGGGGTCGGCGAAGCTGGCCCTTCGTTTGGCGAAGGCAAGCGAATACTGCGTATGATTAATGGAGGGGGTCGGCGAAAGCCGGCCTTTGTGCCGGCGTTAATGCCGAAACCAAATATCGCTCATGATGGAAGGTGGCGTCGGAAGCGAGGGCCTTCGCTTCGTTTGGCCAAGCCAAACGACTAATGCTCATGATGGAAGGGGTCGGCGAAGCGCCCTTATCCGTTAACTTCGCCAAACGAAATATCGCCTGCATGATGGAAGGTGGGTCGGCAAGCCGGCTCCTTCGTTGGCAAGCCGAAACGAATAGAGCTCATGATGGAATGGGGTCGGCAAGCTGGCTCTTCGTTTCATTGTAAGCCCAACGGAATACTGCTCATGATTAATGGAAGGGTCGGCGAAGCCGGCCCTTTGTACTTCGAAGAAAACGAATATCGCTCATGGTGGAAGGGATCGGCGAAGCTGGCCTTCGTTTGGCGAAGGCAAGCGAATACTGCGTATGATTAATGGAGGGGATCGGCGAAGCTGGCCCTTCGTTTGGCGGTAGCCGAACGAATAGAGCTCGTATGATTAAGGAGGCGTCAGCGGAGCCAGCTGGCTCCTCTGCTCCGGCCAAGCCAAACAAGTAATGCTCATGATGATGGAAGGGGGTCGGCGAAGCTGGCTCCTCCGTTTAGCTTTCGCCAAACAAATATCGCTCATGATTGGAAGGTGGTCGGCGAAGCCGGCCCTATATGTTGGCGAAAGCCGAACGAGATAGAGCTCATGATGGAAGGGGTCGGCGAAGCCGGCATTCATTTCGGCCAAGCCCAACGACTAATGCTCATGATGGAAGGGTCGGCGAAGACGGCCACTCCGTTCTTGTTTAGCCGCCAAACGAATATCGCCTGCGATGGAAGGTGGTCGGCGAGGCCGGCCCTTCGTTTGGCGAAGCCAAGCGAACACTCCACATGATGGAATGGGGTCGGCGAAGCTGGCCCTTCGTTTGGCGAAGGCAAGCGAATACTGCGTATGATTAATGGAAGGGGTCGGCGAAGCCGGCCCTTCGTTTAGCTTCGCCAAACGAATATCGCTCATGATGGAAGGTGGTCGGCGAAGCCGGTCCTTCGTTTGGCCAAGCCAAACGACTAATGCTCATGATGGAAGGGGTCGGCGAAGCCGGCCCTCCGTTTAGCTTCGCCAAACGAATATCGCTCATGATGGAAGGTGGTCGGCGAAGCCAGCCCTTCGTTTGGCGAAGCCAAACGAACACTCCACATGATGGAATGGGGTCGGCGAAGCTGGCCCTTCGTTTAGCTTCGCCAAACGAATATCGCTCATGATGGAAGGTGGTCGGCGAAGCCAGCCCTTCGTTTGGCGAAGCCAAACGAACACTCCACATGATGGAATGGGGTCGGCGAAGCCGGCCCTTCGTTTGGCGAAGCCGAACGAATAGAGCTCATGATGGAAGGGGGTCGGCGAAGCCGGCCCTTCGTTTGGCCAAGCCCAACGACTAATGCTCATGATGGAAGGGGTCGGCGAAGCCGGCCCTACGTTTAGCTTCGTCAAACGAATATCGTTCATGATGGAAGGTGGTCGGCGAAGCCGGCCCTTCGTTTGGCGAAGCCGAACGAATAGAGCTCATGATGAAGCGGGTCGGCGAAGCCGGCCCTCTGCTTCCGGCCAAGCCCAACGACTAATGCTCATGATGGAAGGGGTCGGCGAAGGCGGCCCTCCGTTCTTCGCCAAAAAGGGATATCGCTCATGATGGAAGGTGGTCGGCGAGGCCGGCCCTGCGTTGCTTCGCCAAAGGAATATCGCTCATGATGGAAGGTGGTCGGCGAGGCCGGCCCTTCGTTTGGCGAAGCCAAACTAACACTCCACATGATGGAATGGGGTCGGCGAAGCTGGCCCTTCGTTTGGCGAAGGCAAGCGAATACTGCTTATGATTAATGGAGGGGGTCGGCGAAGCCGGCCCTTTGTTTGGCGAAGCCGAACGAATAGAGCTCATGATGGAGGGGGTCGGCGAAGCCGGCCCTCCGTTTAGCTTCGCCAAACGAATATCGCTCATGATGGAAGGGGTCGGCGAAGCCGGCCCTGCGTTTAGCTTCGCCAAACGAATATCGCTCATGATGGAAGGTGGTCTGCGATGCCGGCCCTTCGTTTGGCGAAGCCAAACGAACACTCTACATGATGGAAGGGGGTCGGAGAAGCCGGCCCTCCGTTTGACGAAGCCAAACGAACACTCCACATGATGGAATGGGGTCGGCGAAGCTGGCCCTTTGTTTGGCGAAGCCGAACGAATAGAGCTCATGATGGAAGGGGGTCAGCGGAGCCGGCCCTTCGTTTGGCCAAGCCAAACGACTAATGCTCATGATGGAAGGTGGTCGGCGAAGCCAGCCCTTCGTTTGGCGAAGCCAAACGAACACTCCACATGATGGAATGGGGTCGGCGAAGCTGGCCCTTCGTTTAGCTTCGCCAAACGAATATCGCTCATGATGGAAGGTGGTCGGCGAAGCCAGCCCTTCGTTTGGCGAAGCCAAACGAACACTCCACATGATGGAATGGGGTCGGCGAAGCCGGCCCTTCGTTTGGCGAAGCCGAACGAATAGAGCTCATGATGGAAGGGGTCGGCGAAGCCGGCCCTTCGTTTAGCTTCGCCAAACGAATATCGCTCATGATGGAAGGTGGTCGGCGAGGCCGGCCCTTCGTTTGGCGAAGCCAAACGAACACTCCACATGATGGAATGGGGTCGGCGAAGCTGGCCCTTCGTTTGGCGAAGGCAAGCGAATACTGCGTATGATTAATGGAGGGGATCGGCGAAGCCGGCCCTTTGTTTGGCGAAGCCGAACGAATAGAGCTCATGATGGAAGGAGGTCAGCGGAGCCGGCCCTTCGTTTGGCCAAGCCAAACAACTAATGCTCATGATGGAAGGGGTCGGCGAAGCCGGCCCTCCGTTTAGCTTCGCCAAACAAATATCGCTCATGATGGAAGGTGGTCGGCGAAGCCGGCCCTTCGTTTGGCGAAGCCGAACGAATAGAGCTCATGATGGAAGGGGGTCGGCGAAGCCGGCCCTTCGTTTGGCCAAGCCCAACGACTAATGCTCATGATGGAAGGGGTCGGCGAAGCCGGCCCTTCGTTTAGCTTCGCCAAACGAATATCGCTCATGATGGAAGGTGGTCGGCGAGGCCGGCCCTTCGTTTGGCGAAGCCAAACGAACACTCCACATGATGGAATGGGGTCGGCGAAGCTGGCCCTTCGTTTGGCGAAGGCAAGCGAATACTGCGTATGATTAATGGAGGGGGTCGGCGAAGCCGGCCCTTTGTTTGGCGAAGCCGAACGAATAGAGCTCATGATGGAAGGGGGTCGGCGAAGCCGGCCCTTCGTTTGGCCAAGCCCAACGACTAATGCTCATGATGGAAGGGGTCGGCGAAGGCGGCCCTCCGTTTAGCTTCGCCAAAGGAATATCGCTCATGGTGGAAGGTGGTCGGCGAGGCCGGCCCTGCGTTTAGCTTCGCCAAACGAATATCGCTCATGATGGAAGGTGGTCTGCGAAGCCGGCCCTTCGTTTGGCGAAGCCAAACTAACACTCCACATGATGGAATGGGGTCGGCGAAGCTGGCCCTTCGTTTGGCGAAGGCAAGCGAATACTGCGTATGATTAATGGAGGGGGTCGGCGAAGCCGGCCCTTTGTTTGGCGAAGCCGAACGAATAGAGCTCATGATGGAAGGGGGTCAGCGGAGCCGGCCCTTCGTTTGGCCAAGCCAAACGACTAATGCTCATGATGGAAGGGGTCGGCGAAGCCGGCCCTTCGTTTAGCTTCGCCAAACGAATATCGCTCATGATGGAAGGTGGTCGGCGAAGCCAGCCCTTCGTTTGGCGAAGCCAAACGAACACTCCACATGATGGAATGGGGTCGGCGAAGCTGGCCCTTCGTTTAGCTTCGCCAAACGAATATCGCTCATGATGGAAGGTGGTCGGCGAAGCCAGCCCTTCGTTTGGCGAAGCCAAACGAACACTCCACATGATGGAATGGGGTCGGCGAAGC
The DNA here is from genome assembly GCA_029168955.1 of Aplectana chamaeleonis. Lineage (NCBI taxonomy): Eukaryota > Metazoa > Nematoda > Chromadorea > Rhabditida > Cosmocercidae > Aplectana > Aplectana chamaeleonis. The sequence continues at coordinate 885,640 of JAPDOI010000007.1, read as the reverse complement.
CGGCCCTTCGTTTGGCGAAGCCGAACGAATAGAGCTCATGATGGAAGGGGGTCGGCGAAGCCGGCCCTTCGTTTGGCCAAGCCCAACGACTAATGCTCATGATGGAAGGGGTCGGCGAAGCCGGCCCTACGTTTAGCTTCGCCAAACGAATATCGCTCATGATGGAAGGGGTCGGCGAAGCCGGCAGCCTTTGTTTGGCGAAGCCGAACGAATAGAGCTCATGATGGAAGGGTCGGCGAAGCTGGCTTCGTTTAGCCAAGCCCAACGACTAATGCTCATGATGGAAGGGGTCGGCGAAGCCGGCCCTACGTTTAGCTTCGCCAAACGAAGATGGCTCATGATGGAAGGTGGGCGGAGAAGCCGGCCCCTCGTTTGACGAAGCCGAACGAATAGAGCTCATGATGAAAGGTCGGCGAAGCCGGCCCTTCGTTTGGCCAAGCCCAACGACTAATGCTCATGATGGAAGGGGTCGGCAAAGGCGGCCCTCCGTTTAGCTTCGCCAAAGGGATATCGCTCATGATGGAAGGGGTCGGCGAAGCCGGCCCTGCGTTTAGCTTCGCCAAACGAATATCGCTCATGATGGAAGGTGGTCGGCGAAGCCGGCCCTTCGTTTGGCGAAGCCAAACTAACACTCCACATGATGGAATGGGGTCGGCGAAGCTGGCCCTTCGTTTGGCGAAGGCAAGCGAATACTGCTTATGATTAATGGAGGGGGTCGGCGAAGCCGGCCCTTTGTTTGGCGAAGCCGAACGAATAGAGCTCATGATGGAAGGGGTCGGCGAAGCCGGCCCTCCGTTTAGCTTCGCCAAACGAATATCGCTCATGATGGAAGGGGTCGGCGAAGCCGGCCCTGCGTTTAGCTTCGCCAAACGAATATCGCTCATGATGGAAGGTGGTCTGCGAAGCCGGCCCTTCGTTTGGCGAAGCCAAACGAACACTCTACATGATGGAAGGGGGTCGGAGAAGCCGGCCCTCCGTTTGACGAAGCCAAACGAACATTACTCATGATGGAATGGGGTCGGCGAAGCCGGCCCTCCGTTTAGCTTCGCCAAACAAATATCGCTCATGATGGAAGGTGGTCGGCGAAGCCGGCCCTTCGTTTGGCCTAGCCAAACGACTAATGCTCATGATGGAAGGGGGTCAGCGGAGCCGGCCCTTCGTTTGGCCAAGCCAAACGACTAATGCTCATGATGGAAGGGGTCGGCGAAGCCGGCCCTTCGTTTAGCTTCGCCAAAGGAATATCGCTCATGATGGAAGGTGGCCGGCGAGGCCGGCCCTTCGTTTGGCGAAGCCAAACGAACACTCCACATGATGGAGTGGGGTCGGCGAAGCTGGCCCTTCGTTTGGCGAAGGCAAGCGAATACTGCGTATGATTAATGGAGGGGGTCGGCGAAGCCGGCCCTTTGTTTGGCCAAGCCGAACGACTAATGCTCATGATGGAAGGGGTCGGCGAAGCCGGCCCTACGTTTAGCTTCGCCAAACGAATATCGCTCATGATGGAAGGTGGTCGGCGAAGCCGGCCCTTCGTTTGGCGAAGCCGAACGAATAGAGCTCATGATGAAAGGGGGTCGGCGAAGCCGGCCCTTCGTTTGGCCAAGCCCAACGACTAATGCTCATGATGGAAGGTGGCCGGCGAGGCCGGCCCTTCGTTTGGCGAAGCCAAACGAACACTCCACATGATGGAGTGGGGTCGGCGAAGCTGGCCCTTCGTTTGGCGAAGGCAAGCGAATACTGCGTATGATTAATGGAGGGGGTCGGCGAAGCCGGCCCTTTGTTTGGCGAAGCCGAACGAATAGAGCTCATGATGGAAGGGGGTCAGCGGAGCCGGCCCTTCGTTTGGCCAAGCCAAACGACTAATGCTCATGATGGAAGGGGTCGGCGAAGCCGGCCCTTCGTTTAGCTTCGCCAAACGAATATCGCTCATGATGGAAGGTGGTCGGCGAAGCCAGCCCTTCGTTTGGCGAAGCCAAACGAACACTCCACATGATGGAATGGGGTCGGCGAAGCTGGCCCTTCGTTTAGCTTCGCCAAACGAATATCGCTCATGATGGAAGGTGGTCGGCGAAGCCAGCCCTTCGTTTGGCGAAGCCAAACGAACACTCCACATGATGGAATGGGGTCGGCGAAGCCGGCCCTTCGTTTGGCGAAGCCGAACGAATAGAGCTCATGATGGAAGGGGGTCGGCGAAGCCGGCCCTTCGTTTGGCCAAGCCCAACGACTAATGCTCATGATGGAAGGGGTCGGCGAAGCCGGCCCTACGTTTAGCTTCGCCAAACGAATATCGCTCATGATGGAAGGTGGTCGGCGAAGCCGGCCCTTCGTTTGGCGAAGCCGAACGAATAGAGCTCATGATGAAAGGGGGTCGGCGAAGCCGGCCCTTCGTTTGGCCAAGCCCAACGACTAATGCTCATGATGGAAGGGGTCGGCGAAGGCGGCCCTCCGTTTAGCTTCGCCAAAGGAATATCGCTCATGATGGAAGGTGGTCGGCGAGGCCGGCCCTTCGTTTAGCTTCGCCAAACGAATATCGCTCATGATGGAAGGTGGTCTGCGAAGCCGGCCCTTCGTTTGGCGAAGCCAAACTAACACTCCACATGATGGAATGGGGTCGGCGAAGCTGGCCCTTCGTTTGGCGAAGGCAAGCGAATACTGCTTATGATTAATGGAGGGGGTCGGCGAACCCGGCCCTTTGTTTGGCGAAGCCGAACGAATAGAGCTCATGATGGAAGGGGTCGGCGAAGCCGGCCCTCCGTTTAGCTTCGCCAAACGAATATCGCTCATGATGGAAGGGGTCGGCGAAGCCGGCCCTGCGTTTAGCTTCGCCAAACGAATATCGCTCATGATGGAAGGTGGTCGGCGAAGCCGGCCCTTCGTTTGGCGAAGCCAAACGAACACTCTACATGATGGAAGGGGGTCGGAGAAGCCGGCCCTCCGTTTGACGAAGCCAAACGAACATTACTCATGATGGAATGGGGTCGGCGAAGCTGGCCCTTTGTTTGGCGAAGCCGAACGAATAGAGCTCATGATGGAAGGGGGTCAGCGGAGCCGGCCCTTCGTTTGGCCAAGCCAAACGACTAATGCTCATGATGGAAGGTGGTCGGCGAAGCCAGCCCTTCGTTTGGCGAAGCCAAACGAACACTCCACATGATGGAATGGGGTCGGCGAAGCTGGCCCTTCGTTTAGCTTCGCCAAACGAATATCGCTCATGATGGAAGGTGGTCGGCGAAGCCAGCCCTTCGTTTGGCGAAGCCAAACGAACACTCCACATGATGGAATGGGGTCGGCGAAGCCGGCCCTTCGTTTGGCGAAGCCGAACGAATAGAGCTCATGATGGAAGGGGGTCGGCGAAGCCGGCCCTTCGTTTGGCCAAGCCCAACGACTAATGCTCATGATGGAAGGGGTCGGCGAAGCCGGCCCTACGTTTAGCTTCGCCAAACGAATATCGCTCATGATGGAAGGGGTCGGCGAAGCCGGCCCTGCGTTTAGCTTCGCCAAACGAATATCGCTCATGATGGAAGGTGGTCGGCGAAGCCGGCCCTTCGTTTGGCGAAGCCAAACGAACACTCTACATGATGGAAGGGGGTCGGAGAAGCCGGCCCTTCGTTTGACGAAGCCAAACGAAGATTACTCATGATGGAATGGGGTCGGTGAAGCTGGCCCTGCGTTTAGCTTCGCCAAACGAATATCGCTCATGATGGAAGGTGGTCGGCGAAGCCGGCCCTTCGTTTGGCGAAGCCAAACTAACACTCCACATGATGGAATGGGGTCGGCGAAGCTGGCCCTTCGTTTGGCGAAGGCAAGCGAATACTGCGTATGATTAATGGAGGGGGTCGGCGAAGCCGGCCCTTTGTTTGGCGAAGCCGAACGAATAGAGCTCATGATGGAAGGGGTCGGCGAAGCCGGCCCTCCGTTTAGCTTCGCCAAACGAATATCGCTCATGATGGAAGGGGTCGGCGAAGCCGGCCCTGCGTTTAGCTTCGCCAAACGAATATCGCTCATGGGCCCTTCGTTTGGCGAAGCCAAACTAACACTCCACATGATGGAATGGGGTCGGCGAAGCTGGCCCTTCGTTTGGCGAAGGCAAGCGAATACTGCGTATGATTAATGGAGGGGGTCGGCGAAGCCGGCCCTTTGTTTGGCGAAGCCGAACGACTAATGCTCATGATGGAAGGGGTCGGCGAAGCCGCTTATCCGTTTAGCTTCTCTCTCGCCAAGCGAATATCGCTCATGATGGAAGGGTCGGCGAAGCCGGCACTGCGTTTAGCTTCGCCAAACAAATATCGCTCATGATGGAAGGTGGTCGGCGAAGCCGGCCCTTCGTTTGGCGAAGCCAAACGAACACTCTACATGATGGAAGGGGGTCGGAGAAGCCGGCCCTTCGTTTGACGAAGCCAAACGAAGATTACTCATGATGGAATGGGGTCGGTGAAGCTGGCCCTTCGTTTGGCGAAGGCCAGCGAATACTGCGTATGATGAATGGAGGGGGTCGGCGAAGCTCATCCGTGCGCAGTATGGGAGAGAAGGAGATGCAGCATATGTGCACGCGCACGCGATAGAACCGAGTGAAAAAGTCTCTAAAACAGGGTACGCTGCCTTAAAGTCAAGTGGCTGCCACGGGCTAGGGACCCGAAGGGTCACTAGTCCTTAACGTATACGAATTCTTATGATAAAAAATTGTATAGGGGGTAATCAACTATGAGGAATCGACTGGCGTTGTCAGAATTTTTAAAATCGTGCCCTGTTAAAAATATTTTTTTCATTTTTTTCTGAGCACAGACTCTGCAGATACAGACTATGCTCAAAAGATGCGCCGTAGTCGTTTTACTATACAAAAAATATAAAATCAGAAATCGAAAGACACGAACAACTTCATTTTTTCAATCGACTGACGCTCGCAGGCGAAAAACCTTTGTGCAAGAGGCCGCTCATGCACTCCTTCGCGCGAAAAAATGGATGCTGTAGTAGCTGACTACGAGAAGCTGACATTTTTTTGCGCGATGAGGTGCATGAGCGGCCTCTTGCACAAAGGTTTTTCGCCTGCGAGCGTCAGTCGATTGAAAAAATGAAGCTGTTCGTGTCTTTCGATTTTTGATTTTATATTTTTTGTATATTAAAACGACTACGGCGCATCTTTTGAGCATAGTCTGTATCTGCAGAGTCTGTGCTCAGAAAAAATAAAAAAATAATTTCCTTACAGGGTGCGATTTTAAAAATTCTGACAACGCCAGTCGATTCCTCATAGTTGATTACCCCTTATAATTTTTTATCATAAGGCGCTATTCATACTACTTAACGCCAGCGCGGCACGCGCGTCACGCTCTGCCCGCTCCGCCATGGCGTCGCCGCGGCAGTATTCATACTGCCACCCGGAACGCCTTGGCGTTTTCATCCACTGACATTGTTTTTCGATCGTCTCATTCATTCCAGCTTCACCGCTCCGCCATGGCGTCACCGCTGGAGTATTCATAGTCTCCGCACGCGCGGCACGCGCGTCACGCGCGTAGAAAGTATTCATACACAAACGCCGCGCCAGTGCGGCACGCGCGTGACGCACTGGCGTTGAGTACTATGAATAGCGCCTAAGAATTCGTTTACGTTACGGATCTATGCTAAAGAATGTTCAAACAATGCCCAACTTTGGAATTTTATAACAATTTTCAAAAATTTGTTTTCGGAAAATTCTAGAAGCGTACACCTGAGTTTTTTCTTGGGGGTGCTCTAGCGATATAAAATAAAATTTTTTTTTGTGTACCAATTACAGTTCACCTCCGCACTGCCGTTCAGTCCGCAAAGCGCACGCTGATTGCGAAATCGGGGTGCGGCGCGGTTGCAAGTATCCTCAGACAGAGATGTGCTGCGACGCGGTTGCAAGTATCCTCAGACAGAGATGTGGGATCACCCGGGCGCCAAAGGCAAAAACCGCCCGGGTGATCCCACATCCCTGTCTGAGGATACTCGCAACCGCGCCGCAGCAGGATTTCGCAATCAGCATGCCCTTTGCGGACTGAACGGCAGTGCGGATGTGAACAGTATACTTGGGCAAAATGATCAAAATTTTCGAATTTCGAATATTATTTGAAAACGAAAATTTTCGAATTTCGAATATTATTCGAAAACGAAAATTTTCGAATTTCGAATATTATTCGAAAACGAAAATTTTCGAATTTCGAATTTTATTCGAGAACGAAAATTTTCGAATTTTATTCGAGAACGAAAATTTTCGAATTTCGAATAGTATTCGAAAACGAAAATTTTCGAATTTTGAATGATTCGAAATTCGAAAAATCATTCGAATAATTTTCGAATAATATAATTCGGTCCGAAGTATAGTACCAATCTATCTCAATTCTTACGTGAACAGCCTCATATGTAGGTTTGCAGTTCAAAACTAGGTTCCCTAAGGATGAATGGCACTGTGCTTATCTGGGCCAAATTCCGGTCCACAATTGCGTCTCGACACGCTTTGTGGCCGCGCGCGCTCGATTCAGTCGAGTTTCCAGTGCCAAAGCCGACTCGATATGGCTTTTCTATACAGTTGTCCCCAATTTTGTTTAGTTCCCAGTTCCTAAAATCCACCTTGAGTCAAAATATCGGCGGCTGCGGCGCTGGAAACTCTTCCGGTTCGAAAGCGCGCGGTCGCAAAGCGTGTAGAGACGCTATTGCGGACCTATGTTTGGCCCAGAGGAGCACAGTATGTGTCTTTATGAGCCATAAATGTTTTGGAAAATATACATATCTTCCTGCCTTCCTTCTTTTTCTATTCATAAGGTCTATTTTCTGCCTCAACTCTGCTTATTTTCAAAGCCTAGATTTTTAACGACTAACGAATCACAAAATTTCTATTACGCACATCCCTGGTCATGAGCTGTGCACAATATTGGATACGGTATATTTACAGCAACTTATATACCAAAGGTGTACCACTCGAACCAAAGGTGTACCACCCATTTCGAGAAACCAACGACCCCCCGACCCATCGTTCCACTGAATGATCAAAACTTCCACGGGGTCGCATGGCACTTTTGGTCTGAGTATTCAAACTTCGCGCGCAAAGCCATTCCAATCCATCTGTCTGGGTCCCGCAGCGAAATCGTCCAACGCTGTTCGTTATCGATTGCCCTCGCGCCTCGCCCCGTCATTCATCCTCGTTTGAGGTCATCCTCCTGTCCACTCATTTCATTGCGGTCATTCTTTTCTTTCTGGAAGTTTTCGATCATTCCTAATCATCTGTTTCTTCCATTTATTTGACTTGGTCATTGAAATAAGGCTGTTTTCATCACATTTTCCTGTGTGTTTCCCCCCATTAGCGAATCTTTCTAAAAACAAAAGATTATAATTTTTCAGGGTCAGTCAATCAGCTTTTTTAAGGAACAAAATGGGTTCAGCTGGCACTGCTATTGGTCCCGATGGAAAGGTTGGTGTTTTCCTATCCTCATATATGCCATTGGTTTTCAATTACAGGACGTAATATTTTAATGAGATTTCGTTTTCAGCCCATCAAGAAGCAGGTGACTCGCCCATTAATGGGAGGACCTCGAGGAGGGATTCAGAAGCAGTTCGGTGGCAGGGGAGGAATGGCGATGGGAGGGGTAAGCTTTGTTTGCTTGAAGTCGGAAAATGATACACAAGAAACATGGTTTCCATCCAATAAGAAGCCTCTCAAACACATATGGAAGTCAATGCGTGAAAGCTGACTATTGTCTCACATTTTGAAGGACAGAATCCTGTTTTGGAGGGTAGAGGTGCTGCAGACCTACTCCAACGATTGATGCCTTCACAACGATTTTTTTGGTGACCAATACGATCGACTGAACCTGAAAAAATCGATAGAACTTCAGAGTGGTGATGTCTATCCACAGTAGCCACTCGGCAACTTTTAGGTTCCAAATTTCGGCTTCCACAGCCCTCCGGTGAAAGGATATGCAGTTCATTTTGACCGGTTTGTCTGAGAGGTTTGTAGGTCGCAGGAACTGCTTCTGGTTGGGCCCTGGATGTTTTAGGGTTACTCAGGTACTCAGGACGACGGCCGGCGAACCTTTCCCAGCTGGCCCGCGGTCTCCGGCCGACCGCTTTTGGTTCGCCGGCTAGCCGTACGTCGACGGCCCGCCGACCTTTACCAGATGGCCCTCGATCATTCATTGTAGTATTGTTTACCTCGAGCATGTCACCCCGGCCCCACGGCGGAGAAACGCCCCACCTCGGTCCGCCGAGGTCTGCGGTGAGGAACCACCCTCACTGCGGACAGCGGCGAAAACCGCCCCACCTCCAGCCGTGGGATCCCCTATCCCCTCGGCGGTCAAAAATATGCTGGCCTCCGGAGAGTGACTCGAAGTCACCTTCCAGGGCCGGCATTAGAATGTCGATTGAGGACTCTAGTGAGATGAGGCGCCCTTTATACCGGCTGTGCACGTGATGAGCACGTTACGATGTGATCAGTCGTGATCATTATCAATTGTCTTTCCAACCGGCCGAAATGAAATTGGCGTGGCGTGTTTTGTGGTTCGCGGGCGAGCCAATATCCGCGCTGCGTGTGCGTCGCATACAGCATGGTTCGCCGCTGGCCGGCACCCTCGAAATGTGGGGCGCCGGCCGTCGTTCACGGCATAGAGGTTCGCCGGCCGTCGCCCTGAGTACCTGAGTACCCACTCCCAAATTTCTAGTGAGTGTTGTAAAACGATGGAGAATGTTTGTTCTGGAATCAAGCGTATTGAAGAATGTGGCTCTTATAGTTTTTTTTCTCCTCAGCAGAGGCTGCTGGGGTATAAAAAAAAACTTGAACCTGACGGAAACAGCTCCGGAGATTGAAAAGATTGCGCTGATCAGCTTTTAGAGTGGATTGATTGAAAGAAAATGAATGAAATCTCCGAAATGTCGTTATAGGGGGATCATTTGAAGTAATTTTGCGGATATGAAGTCTACATTCCAGAGTTGACACTTGGCCACGCCCATTTTTCCGTGCCGCAATGACTCCTGATTTTTGCGGGGGAGGGACATCCCGTGTAGGTGCTTAAATTTAGTGCGGCACAGTAAAATGGGCGTGGCCAAGTCCATCGCGCCATAAGGGCCTTTCAGAGTGGAGTCGCTGCGAAATTCGCGGCATCGCTCCTCAGAGCGGGTGAGAAAAGGCGTGGTCTATCGATTGCCGCCGCCTCATATTTCTTTCTCAGCGTCTCTTATTTCTTCGCTGCCCTTTAAGTTGGATCAGAGCGCATAAACATATTGGCGTGCATCCCTCGCGTAATCTGCAATTTCAGAAATTCTGGAAACGATCAACAAAAACGAGTTATAGGTTTCGAATAATATATCGGGAGACACTACCACCAGTAGAATCACCTTTAAATGAAAAGATTTGCATAACAATAATGGTGTCCACAACAAAAAATTATTAAACGCCAGGACGAAATAAATCCTGGATGACCAATTAAATACCATGACGAAATTTATTCTGGATGACAAATCAAGTGAACATGAGATAAATCCTGGATAAAGAATTAAAGACCATGACGAAATTTATTCTGGATGGGAATCATTTAGCGAAATAGGCAAAAAATGATTCTACAGAGAGTTATCGCCGCGACAGCGAATTTTTCTGCGACGCCACTCTTAAAGGCTCTATAGTCCCCCTGAAGGGCCCCCTTTCCCACATAGGACCTACTGAGCCATAGTGGTCGACAATTCAAAGGTTGGAACCTGCCAAAAAGGTTTATTTTTAGATTTTGATCGTGAATTCGAAGATTGTCCTCAGAAATCATTCGACAATCAGAGTATTGATATGTGATAAGCACTGTCATTCTGCAGGAGTACGTTGTGCCTGTCTGCAGGCTTCACCGGGGTTTTGATCGTATACATGAAGGTGGAGTGGGATAATTTAATTCCCAGTTCAGGAGTAAAAGTGTTGATTCGGGAAGGGGTTCTTCAAAAATTAGGCTAGCATTACATCGACGAAAGGATTGTTCGTAAAAAAAATCGACATCGAAATTATGGTGCCTTTTGCGTACATTTCCCTCAAGCGTCCACATTTTCGCGAAGCCCACATGTGCATTGCCAGCTTCGCACACAACAAACAGCTTTACAATACTGTTTCTAAAGGCACAGACCAACCTCAGGGGGAAATTGGGGCTGATATTCATGAACGTCAAACCGTGGGCTACATTTGGGTTTGCCGCGGAAATAGCATGCAGTTTTTGGAGACAAACCCAACTGTAGCCCATGGTTTGCGTTCATGAATTCCAGCCCAAATATAGTTAGGTCCGTTGCCTGTGTCCTCAAGAAACAACGTTTAAATTTAATTCGCGGCTGGCGCGGCGGTTTAATTCGCAGAGATTGAGATTTAAACCGCCACGCCAGCCGCGGTTTGAATTTACACGTTTTTTTCTTGAAGAAACACCGCGGTTGGAACCATATTATAGTCACCGTTTATAGCAACCCTGCCAAGCGCGAGATCTCAATCCTATCAAATCAGTGAGAAACCACAGGGAAAAGGTTGGCCCCGCGTCCAATACTATAAAAGCATAATCAAGCGTTTCGCGGAGAATAGAGAACCGAAATTTTTGCAATCGGGACAGTTTGTCTTTGGCTATGCTTGAAGGCAAAATCTACAATTGCAGAGTTCTTGGTTCTCTTTCCGGAACGGCGCGCGCGGTTTTAGGGCTTTGTGGGCAGGGCCGACTTTTTTCATGTAGTTTCTCTATTATTACCGCGAATTGAGATTTGATTTGATTTATTACACGGTAGAACCGTGTCAAAGACAACAACAGAATAATAAAAGCACTAAAATCAGTCGAACAACAATAGACAGATGGACCAACTGATTAATAGGCATACACCGGCACCATGAAGAAAAGAGATCTTACAAACATTACTCCTGGGACAACAGATAACTCTCAAGTGTCTTTTTGAATTCACTTAGTTTCCCCATTATCAAACCTGACCGAAGTAGTTTATTGAATTCAGACCCCGCTCTATTGACAAAGAAGTGCTGTCGTACGTTCCGCCTGGCCCCAATGAGGCCCAATTTCACCGGTGCTCCCCTAGTGGTTGATGGTCTAAGGTTGAACAGCCGGCTAGCCTTGATACCAGCACTCCCATGAATGATCTTATACATCATTATCATATCAAACCTTCTTCTCCTGCGCTCTAGAGTGGTTAGGCCCAGTTTGGCGTTTCTGGTGACATGACACACGTTGCGATTCGTCTGAAACCACGATGTCCGGAAGTAAACTCTACGTGTGAAAGTATTCTGGACTTTCTCAAGAGCGTCGATGGATCCTTTTTTGTATGGATTAAAAACTACCGTACCATACTCCATTAGTGGACGTACGTACGTTTTATACACCTCGGTCAGCACGTTTGCATTAGTAGTTGATAGTGCTCGAAACGCGCAGTGCATCATCCTATTAGCCGTGGACGCAACCTGGAGGCAGTGATCATCGAAATTAAGATCGTCCTTGATAAGAAAACCAAGGTCCTTAATCTCGCTGACCTCGCTCAACTGCAAACCGTCGATAGTATAGAAGCCACTAACTCGCCTCTTACCAAGCTTCATCACTTTAGTCTTTTCGCTGGAAAGCGGCAATTTCCATTCATTCGACCATTTGGCTACATCATTGAGAGCTTTTTGCAAACACTCCGAATCCTCCATTGTCAAAATAGGTTTATACAACTTAAAGTCATCAGCGAATGCCGAACAGCCGACGTTGTTCAAGGATATGATCGAGGGAAGTTCATACGTTTAGATATTAAAGAGAATTGGTGAAAGCACTCCGCCCTGGGGAACACCACTAAGGACTGCAAAGGGAGAGGAGAACGTACTATTAAGCCTGACCCTGAAAGTTCTACCCGTGAGAAAAGCACGAATCCAAGCCACTATACGCGGATGGATACCCACTATTTCCAGTTTGTTTACTAATTTGCGATGAGAAACTCTGTCAAATGCCTTGGAAAAATCAAGGTAAATAACATCCACACCTATATCTTTGTCCAGCGCACGCGTCCAATCATCAAGTGACTCCAGCATAGCCGAAATTGTCGATTTACCCTTTTGAAAACCATGTTGGTGTTCCGAAATGATGGAGTGCTCCTCTAGATGAGCCATAATTCTTTTTTATTACTTTTTCGAAAAGCCTTGCAAAGATAGACGTAATACTGATGGGACGGTAATTGTTGGGATCAGAAAATGGCTTCTTCTTTGGTATAGGAGTAACAAAGGATGTACGCCATCTACTCGGAACATCTCCACGCATAAAACTCAGGTTGAAAATATGTGCAAGTGGGCTAACTATAATATCAATCACCTTTTTAATGAAACATAATGGTATGTGATCAGGCGTATCAGAAAACGAATTAGGCCATTTGGCTAGTAGCTCCGACAATTCCCCCGGGTGAAACCATACAGAGTCAGGCATGACAGGAAAAAGAGAAGGACTAACAAGTTCATCCAGGTCAGTATCCTCAAGGAAAGCCTTCCTAAACGCATTTGCCAAAACTTGAACTTTATGGCCGTCCTCGACTGCACTGGAACCATCTTCTCTCACAAGACATCCAACCTCAGATTTACTCTTGAGCCTCGAATTAAGTAGCCTATAGAATAAGTTTTTATTTTTAGATTTGATAACTTTCCTTTCCTTATTGCTATTATACTTCTTCAAACGTTTTTCAAATAACGCAGTAACTCTTTTATACTCGCACCAATCATCGGCCCTATTACTACCATTTGCCACGTTCCAAGCTTGAGATTTCTTGTGAGAAAGATTTTTCAAGTGCTCTGGGAGAAACGCCTTCTTCGTGGACACCAGACTAATCGGAACAAATAGGTCAATGGTGTGGTCAAGAATGGAAAGAAACAGTTCATATTTAGCTTCCACAGTATCCACAGTACCCAGTGAGCCATACCAATCAACACTACCCAGGTATTCGTTTATACACGCAAAATCCGCTTTACTGTATACTCTATTGTAAATTTTGGTATCAGATACGTCGATATGCACGTTCAGCTCAAATACTATAGAGGCATGGTCACGTAGATCTCGCGCTCGACACAGTTGCTATTCACGGAGGGCCTAGTATCAAATGTTACCCCTGAGGTTGGACTGTGTCTATCAGCTCAATCATCCTACAGGAAGACTATTGGATTTAGAGAGAGATCAATTGCAGTAATCCTGATGCAGGGACAAGCGAAGTTGCGAAATTACACAATGGGGAGGGTGGGGTGGGGGGTGGCAAATTTTTCGAACCGAATTCGAAGTTTAGGGCGGGATCGCCAAATTTTCGGACCAAAAATGAAAAATGAACATTTCTGAAAGTAAAAAGATAGAAATCAATTATCCCCCTACCGTAAAATCTCTATTAAAATCTAATAAAAATCGTAAGTTTTTTTGCGAAAAAAGGTGCCCAAGAATTACCCTTCGGGGGGTCGCAAAAATTTTGGGGTTTTGGACAATTTTGGGTTTTTGGACTACGATTTCGGAAAATTACACAACGCTCTGCTTGACCCTGGCCTGACGAGTGGCGGGATTGTGATTAGCCGAAGTTTTCGCGATCACGAGCAGAAACCCTCGTTTTGGGCTGAAATTCCTGCGGCTCCCCGTTCACTGAAACTGAACAGCCGCGCGTAACCCTGGCTGCAATTAACATGTCTGCATTGTTGTTTAGAAATCCTTGTTATCGTCCTAAGCGTATTGACGAGTCTGTTTCAGGGTCCGATGCGTGGACCTATGGGACCCATGGGACCTGGTTTCGGTCCTGGCAGGCCAGGTCCGTATGGAATGGGACCACCTGGTGGTTTCGGTCCTCGTGGCCCCATGGGCTCTCCGTATGGTGGACCAATGGGAGGCCCCGGTGGAAACATGGGATATGGACCTGGGCCCATGCCCAGAGATCCCAACATCAGCTTTTTCGGTGGACCACCTCAGCCTGTCCCTCCGGTGGTACGTTCATTTTTTCTATTGCTGAAAACACTTCTTTTAATTTCTGATTTTCGATTTTTCGCTGAATTCCCTGAAATGGGGAGCAAAATTTTCGAAATTTGTGAAAGAAACTCCTTTCAATGTTTCTTCTCCAACTTCTTGTGGCCTCTTTCGTGATCACTCCGGTCCACAATTTCGTCGACTTTACGTGATACTCAACTTTTTATCTGACGTGTTGCTTCGATCAAGTTTTTGCTAATCTGGTTTTGATTTTAGAATGTAGTTTCGTGGAAGTCTTCCATCTCCGTGCAGAGCGGCAATTTTGAGTCTTTACGTTGAAAAGTCGTTTAAGGATGGCGGATTGAAGGATGTGGTAAAGCACATTCCTTGGTGCCGAGATGCTGGATTGTACGCTTCTGCTATTTGAGAAAGCTTCGCTTATATTTTAGTGGAAGGGAATAGTTTGTCGTTGTTTTGTTCAGTGACAAGTGCGTACCAGCACTTTAAACATGGTGCAACATTTGAAATCACAGAACATAATAGAATAGATGCGTTAGCATGCGTTTCCTCGCATTTTTAAAGGCAAAATACACGCTTGCAAACTTGATTGAGATAACTACGGAAATAGAATGGTATGGTCCTGAACACAACGCCTACGCATTTTGAAGCGTCAAAAACGACCCACATTGCCGTTACAGGAGAGATGTTGGCCCGCCCTGTTTTTCTCCGCCCATTGTGATTGCCGTCGTCCTTTAAAACGGGTGCTGGGCCATTCCCTTCGTCATCGGTGGTACAATACGTGAACCACATACATCGATGACGATGGGAATGGACCTTCACCCCTGTTTTGGAGGAGGAAGGCAAATACAGTGGGCGGAAAAGTTCAGGGCGGGGTCAACTTCTTTCTCTTGTTGCGGCATTGTGGATCGTTTTTCATGATTCAAAATGCTTAGGCATTTGTTGTGTTCTGTGTCATACTAATCTATTTCCTGGTTATCTCTACCACGTTTGCGAGCATGTATGCTGCTTTTAAGAGTTAGCGAGAAGCATACATAGAAGAGTGGAGTTTCCCTCAAAATTTCGAACAACTAAACTAATTAATTTCGGTGGCGAATTGGAATCCTTTCCTGGTGGGATCGTTAAATTTGGGCCCTACAACGAAAATTGGAGAGGAATTTCCGCAGGTTTGAGCGCTGTTGTGCACGTTTCTTTGTGGCCCCTTCTCCCCTCTACAACGTGCGGGGAGGGGGTCGTAAAGTTTCTGGCGCGCAAGAACTCAGTTTTCGGGTGAGAATCGGCCTAAAGGCGTAATTTTGGGTTGAGTACTGAAAATTTTCGAAACACATCCTGTTGGGATATTAAGGGAACAGGATCAATCGCTGTCGGATTTTCAATGGCCAGTGTTTTTAACAGTTCAGATGGGTATCAGGATTAGGATTTGTGATTAGGATCGATCGTGTGGTCATGGCTATCATGTCAGTGTTAAGGCCTGATCAGTGCAAAATGCTTGCAGTGGAAGGGAGCGACTGAAATGTTCCAGATTTAGGGTAAAAAGGCTGTTGTGCTGCGAGCGGAGATAGTGCTAGGGTTTCTGAGTACGAATGTTCTTTTACGAGGTAGTGGAGATGAAGTTGTGTTCCACACAGGGTTGAGCAGGATTGCGACTCGGCGTAACGGGGGGTCGTAAAATAATCGCAATTTTTTTCTGAAAAAAAAAGAAAGTCGGAGGGCTCATACGTTTTGATCGAATTCACCATAAATTTGAACTTTTTCCAACCTTCTCACTCTCAAAAAGATTGAGGAATTTTTATCTCAGGAGGAGGATCGTAGAAAATTCTGATTTTTTTTTGAAAATTTTGGTCAACGGAGAGGGGGGTCGTAGTTCCGTCGAAAATTGGCGCAACGGCCTGCTCACCCCTGGTTCCACAGATACTTGATCTTCCTTCAAAAAATTATAGCTTAGGTTTTTGCAGTGTCATTCAATTGGGAATGCTCCCAAATAATCGGAGCACAGAATTGTGAGCACATAAAATTCACACCTATACAGTCTCGATTACGTTTGAAATTCACACCTAGACAGTCTCGGTTACGTTTAAGAATGGCAGAAATGCCGTTCACCGATCTTATTTTATTGCAGAATCGAAAATAGAGATGAAAATCGCATGTCGATAAAATTCTCTTCTGGGACGACGCTTGGGTAGAGAGAAGTGCAAAGTTGATTGATTGATTTATTACACGGTAGAACCGTGTCAAGGACAACAACAGAAATAAATACCCAAACGGCAATTAAGAGACTAAAAGCACTAAAATCAGTCGAACAATAATGAATGTTTAAAAAAATGTATGTTTACTAATGACTGATTCCGGCACACAAACTGGAGTTTGGAAAAGTGTTTCCATGAGTGTTTCGGGGAAGGTACACAGAAACAATTTGAAGTATGGTAGATTTCCTTAATGCATCTGAATTCCAATTTTTGGGTTTCAGAAATCGTGAACGTTTCTAGGCTAAAATCTCTTTTGGTGCGCTGAACACGGATATGAGGTCCATTTTCGGTTTCTCAGAGGATTACTGTGAGTAACGGTGGGAAATCCCCGGGCAAAGTTTGGGCTAAAAGTGTTCGAATTTCTTAAATTTGAAAAAGTGAGGAAATTGAACGACCTTCAAATTGTTTGTTTTCGTCTTCTCCGCATCACTGCAGATCTTTTTTTTTGAAACTCCAGTTTGCGTTGGGATTAGTCCCAGTAGTAGTACAGTAGCACATTCGGTGGGCTATTTTATTGGAACTGACGGTACTTGTAGGTAATGGAGAAATTGATCATCGCTAACATCAAACAAAATTTCACAATTACATTAATCAGCTGATTGAATAGAATGGATCCAAATTACGGAGAATTACCTGCATTGAAATCAAACAAAGATACGATAAATTAAAAATTACATAAATAGAGTTGGGAAAAGACAAGGAAGAAAAACTGAATTGTATCACGTCAGATATCATCAATTTGCATCGAACTGGAAGCGAAAGTTGTGGTGTATTCAGGACCATGCTCAAAAAGCGTTCTAAGACATGCATCGAAATAGTCTACTCTAGAAACTAATAACATTTGATATGAAGGGACTCAATTCAACTCCCAATACTAAGAAAATGTCCCGGATATCGAATACTGCATCGTAGGTCTAATGCATTCATTACGATGGCTAATAAAAAACCAAAGATGTGCTCGCGGTGAAGGGGAAATTTGTTTAATTCGAGCAAGGCACATTGAAATGTGCGGAATCCACGTGATTTGCATAGCAGTTGAAAAAAATGTATATGCGAAGGTTTTTACAGGAAAGGAGACAGATTTAGAGTTTTTCAGAAGATTCTGTTTAGATTTGTGCCTGCTTACCTTAGGCTAGTATGCGTGATATCAAGATGTTTTCAACGAAGGGAATCATTCAGATTTAAAACATTCATTGCCAACAACTCGCATTTTATAATTTAAAACGGTCTTGTACCGGAAAGTGAGTCGATGATCGACAGTTTATTTGCTAAATGAGCGCTCGATTTGCTCGAGAGAAGATTTTGGAAGCAAGAAGATGCTGTGTACTTACTGTGCGACTTTTCCAGATGAACGACGCTAGGACAGGTCAAATGCAGTCAGGTCTAGTTCATTTCCCCCTAGTTCAAAACAGTTTTTCTTGAGCCAACAGGGTTACTATTTTTTTGTAGCAAAACAGATGGCATTTGGTTGTTGAAAAATGATCGATTTGTGGTGTTTTCGCAATTTTTGTTGTAATTGTGGAAATTTGAAGATTACCAGACTATATACCTGTTGGCTCCATTTTGATGAGGTTTAATTTGAATCAAAATCTTATTTATATGTAGGCTTAATGCATGTAGATTTCTAATATGTATGTTATTGTTAGTAATTCTTAGGCCAGCAAGTGACACCATCAGCAGCAACAGTTGGAAAGGGACAGGCGCCTGCAGCAGGAAACTCGACGGTAAGAGTGATAGTTTGGAGAGTCCAGCTGACTCACGAAGAACTTGAGCTGTTGCAGAATGGGTCAAACAATAAGGCCGCATCTAGCAGCTCAGGCGGCGAGGTACCAGGATTCGGCACAAACAGCAGTATTCATGAGCTTTTTGGTGAGTTTGTGAAGATGAAGCCACAGGCTGGGTCGCATGACTCTAGGGGTAATTTTGGCAAACCTCAAGTTGTTTCTTCTCATCTCCCCGACATTTTTGACGAATCGTGTAATCTGCAGAGAAAGTGAAAATGAACCTCGTTTTCGTGTTCAGCGACCTAAATAACAATGTTTAAGCTGAAAATGTTATAATTTTGAAAAAAAAAAGAATTTCTACATGCATTGAAGGCACAGTCGGGGATAATTTTTGATAGTAGGGTCCGACCGATGGGTACAGCAAGTCTGCCAAGCGCGCAAACTCAGTTCGCTCAAACAGGCGGGAAAAAAAAGCGAGGAAAAAGGTGACGACACCCTAAGAAAAGGAAAAGCGGGTAACACCCACCGACACGGTCTCGAACTCAATGAGAACCAAACGTTCAATGGTTTTCCGTCGAAATGTGTTCTCCCATTTGTTATTGGTCCAGCTTTATATTTCAACATACTCTGACGCGAGGGCTGCAAGCGACGTGAAAACACGGGACTGAGAAAACTCGTCCATGAAGTTTTTGGCCTTGAAGTTTACGATATTCCAGGACCGTGCCTTCGTCAAGAGTGGTTTCAGGGCGATTCTAGTGAGATCATTGTGATCAGCGTAAAATTCCCTCTCAGTTGAATAGAAAAACTAAAAAATGAGGTTGCCTCAGAATCGTTTTTTAGCTTTTCTGCTCAACTTGGAGAGGATTTCATGCTGATGGCAGTGGTTTAGAATCGCTCAGAACCCACTACGAGCGAAGTTATGGCTCCTCGAAGATTGTAATTCCGCAGACCAAGAATTTGTGGACGAGTTGCCTCGGTCCTGTAGTTTCACGTCATTCGCAGCCATCGCAATGAAGTAGGTTGAAATATAAAGCTGGACCAAAAACAAATGGAAGAACATAGCTTTTGATGAAAATCCATCAGAGCTTTGGTTCTTATTGAGGTCGAGATCTAGTCGGTGGGCATGGCTCATTTTTTCTTTCCAGTGGGCGTGGTCGACTTTTCACTCGCCCTTTCTCGCTTATTAGAGAAAATTGGAATTTAGCGCTTCGCATGCTTGCTATACACTGCAGTCGGACCATAAAATCAAAATTTACCCCTTAGATTGGGCTGTGCTTTTAGACCTGTTCTTAAAACCCCGGTGCGTGCTGGGATCATTGTCTAGTCAGTAATTTTGTATTTGCGCTCGTTCCAGGTAAGATGATCTGGAAGAAAATGGAAGGTTTGAAGGATGAGTCTGTTATCGATCAACTGCAGAATCGCATAATGAATTTGATCCATGAAGCGCTCGCCGAGCAGGCGAAGGGAGGTACGTTTTCATGGAGGAGGGGGTGCTGTTACAGAAATCGTTCATAGTATACATTGTATTGCAGGTTCGACGAATGGTTTTAAGAGCTTCTGAGAATCATCAAATCCAACCTCGTTGTGCGTGTGAAATCTGTTTGTGGAAACAGCTTTGTGATCTGTAGGGTTGACCGTTGTGTACTGGTGTTTCCGTTGTTCTTCAACTTTAGTCTTGTTTTGGAGTTTGCGCACCGTGTTCCCGTATATGATCTGAGAGCATTGAATGAACCGACCGTATATAAAACATGGTTTCCCGCACAATATTGTATGTTCGTATTACTTGCATTTCTAATATTACTGTTAGTTAATGACCTAATTATTTACATTCGGTACTGTTGTGTCTATTCGATAAAATCGTGTGGTCAGTTGGTGTGGTTCTCTACATATGGTTTAACCGGTTCAATATCTTTATAGTGTGGTAAAACATTGAATGGAAAACACGGTCGAGTCCAGAGAGGCCTCATCTGGGGTACTCATGGAGAATGTGGGTTGGGGCGGAGAAATTCTGCCATCGGTCAATCTGCAATAAATTTCAGGAGTGGCTATGGGGTGGGGCTTGCTCCGTCCTAACCTATTCTCTCTATGATAATAGAGACCTTTGTGTTTAGGACGGTTTTCATTTTCGTGCAATCAAATTTTTGTTACGTTTTGAAGGGGAATAGAGCCCAAGCCAGAGTAAGCATGACGCGCAAGGGGTTGCATCTTTGGACTCGGCTATGTCGATCCTAGCATCAGGCTAAAACCTTATTCTTGTCAGGAACATGTCGAATGCGGAGGAATGTGATGAGACGCTAAGTCCAGATATCAATGCGACGTCTGGGGTGAGTCCTTAATATTTTACAGCAACTCTCGAAAGTTGTAGACAAGTTGTTACAAGCTACCGCATTAGAAGACACAGCCCAACCTCAGGGGTGTGCGGAAAATTCTTTTCGGTAAATTTTTAACCGAGACTTTTTACCGAAATTATTTTTCTGTAAATACGGTAAAAACGGAAAATTCGGTAAAAATTAAAAACTAAAACTTTTAGTTTTTAAAACTTTCTGGTGCCTATCCCATTGGGTAGCACAAATGACCAATAATATTTATGTATCACTTTCAGAAGTGCATGAGGATAGTGCAAATAATGAGTGAGTTTTTAATATTAAAATGGGCTCAACGGCTGAACCCAATCAGCGGAACGTTGATTTTGAGAAAATGTAACATTTCAAAAATTCCTGTCATGAAGGCCTTCCTGTAGTCACTCAAAATCAGGCCAGCTGAGGAAAACATACTTCCCGCCTCAACTGCACCAGGAGGCGCGTAAAAGAACAAATTTGTCAGTGTGGAAAGGTGCGGGTACGATGATTTAACAATTGAGTCGTTCCAGAACTGCAGTGGATTCAGTGTTGTGTCGGGGGATTCGGAAAGAACTTTTCCAGTCCCTGGAGTATCTGCTTCAAGACTCTGCTGCCTTGAAACCCGTTGACATTTTTGAATAAAATATGTATTTCTCGGAGTAGTATCTCGATAAGAAAAACCACGAGACTCAAAAGGTGAAGAGATCGTATGTATGAACGTTCAAAAAATAAGCCAAAGGCTTAAAAGAGTAACAAAAAGAAGGATGAAGAAGGATATCGCGCCAAATACATGCCTTAACAGTAGCAAACACGTGAAATGCGAGTAAGAAGTGGGCCGCTTACGCAAAAAAAACACCCATTTTTTTCGGTAAAAATTTCGGTAAATTTCGAGAAAAATTCGGTAAATCAAAATTTACCGAAAAACACCGGTAAATCCGGAAAATCGGTAAACGGAAAATGCACACCCCTGGTTGGAATGTGACATTATAGTCCGCCCACCGTGATAAGCAACAATGCGAAGCGCGAGATCTCAATTCGCTCAATAAAGTGGGGATCTACGAGGAAAAGTTGGCCCCGCCCGGCTCCATGACGTTGCTCACTCGCATGCGTGTGCGTCGCGGTAAGGTGGGTGTCGCGCGCGCGCTGCGAACGCCGAATACTCACCATCGTTTAGAGCAGCGCTCATTACGAGTAAATGGCTATCGATTATGACCAGAAATAAACGCAGGAAAGCTGGTAACGCTCCGGGATCAGCCGATTTCTCTGATTCTACCCAAAGTCGGAGATTTCGCGTCTCTGCCCACCTTGTCGCTCGCTGCGCTCATCGACCGCGACGCAGCACACACGGGTGAGCAGTGTAGGCTTCCCGCTACGTCCACAGTACCACGAAAGCCTAACAGCGCCCACCTCCCCGTAAAGGGAACCAAGAGCTCTGCTATCGTTCATTTTGCCTTCGAGCATTGCCACACAAACTAATTTTCTCGTTTGCAAGGATTTCGGTTCCCTACTCAAACCGCAACGCTTTATTTTTATTTATTTATTTATTTATTATATGCACTCAAGGTGCTCAAGACTACACAGTGAAATAAAAAAGTATGCTTCCAGGGTATACTTCCTGGGGTCGACTTCCAGGGTCAGGCAGGCAGAAATGTCCACAACTTTTACGTCCTCCCGGGTTCTCAAAAAAATTCTGCACTTGTGGTCAAAGAGTTTTTTTAGTCTAAGTTATAAAAATAATTGCTGTGCTTTTGCTTTTTCAATCTAGTACGGCTCCCAACTAACAAGCCTGACCGAAGCAATTTGTTGAATTCCGACACGTCCTCCTGACAAAAAAGTGCTCTCTGACATTCCGTCTGGCCCCAACAAGGTCAAGGATGAGCGCTTTTCTTCAAAGGATTCTCTGAAGCTATTTTCTAGGTGCATTTAGGCTGGTTCCTCACAAAATACTGACTCGAGAAGAGCACATTTGGTCAAGCCTTGGCTGAGGAATAAATTCAACCTTTTCTAAAAATTCTGCGTAGGCTGTAAAACGGCGAAATTCACTTGGTTCCTACGCGTGCTGGTATTGAGCGGAGGTTAGAGACAGTGAGAGAGCGTAGGGCAGATGGAAGTCGAGGCGTTGCGCGCGCCGCTCGCGCTTCGAATGATGTGAATTACGACGTTTTATAGAGGGTATATGTGCAGTTAAGCTCTGGTACATCCGTAGTGACCTGTCGATTTTGTTTAATACCAGCAGCGGAGAGGTGAGCATCGGTGAGGCATAACTAGTGATAAGGAGGTTCAGACGAAAAAGCCACCGCTCCGCGCTGTGACAATGGAAAGCAGGAGTTCACTTGAACTGAAACAGATTCCTCATATAGGTCTGTGGCTTGTTTTCTCAAGAAAAAAAAACATTTAAATGTCATCTGCGGCTGGCGCGGGCGGTTTAAATCTCACCGGCGGCTGCCTGGTAACTACTGCAGCCGCCGGTGAGATTTAAACCGCCAGCGCCAGCCGCGGAGAAGATTTAAATGTTTTTTTTCCTGAGGAAACGATCCAGGGACCTAACCAAATGCGTGGGTTTATTGTGAAACAATTACCTTATCATGCTAAATTGTTTGGAGAGCTTGGCAGATTCGGGGTTTCGCCAGCTTGGAGCTGAGCTTGTACTTGTTCCGTATGCCAAGGTATAGATTGATTGTTTTCAGGAGGAATCATCTGCACCAAGAAATGGAGGCGAGTCAAATATGAAGTCAGTAGATGTAAGTGAAGATTCACCTTTATCGCAGAGGTACGGCAAACGTAGCGGCATTCTTGAATCTCCTTTCTTCAGCATCCTGCTCCTGGCACGTACTTCAATAATGCCGCGGCCCAGGTCAAGCGAGCTGCACCGCCTCCGAGAATGTTCTTTGCTCCTCAGAAATACGGATTTTTCACGGGAAACAAAGTAGAACAGCGATGGGTTAGTTTGATTTATCTGTGACGTGTGGGTGTTTGATACGCGGAGATGTACATATGTTGCGGGTAACCCTTGGGTATCAACAAGTGGGTGAATATAGGCTGGGAGATCATTGCTGTTTTGTTGCGCATTGAAAAGCCTCATATTTTCGAGGAAAACTTCTATCACACAGGTTTCGGCTCAAGGTGTGAAGAATGAATTTTTCGTCCGACAAAGGAAGCTGCTATGAGTCACTCTAGCCGTGCCAAATGAAATGTACTTTCCTAGAATCATTTTCGAACATTTCCGGACTAAAAATATGTATGTAGGGGTGATATCGGGTGCTGAACATGAATCTAGGGTTCGCTTGTAGAAATTTTGAGGTTTACTGTAGGTTACGGTAGGTGACATGCCATTCAGGAGTTAAGGCCTACGTTAATAATTCGAGAATCGACAAATGGACATCGAAATCGTATTCAGTACCCCAATTAACCATCACATAGCAACTTTGGGACAAATCTGAGACTCCGGCCAAACTGCCGTATACCCACCGTAATCTACCGAAAGCTGTCAGAAATCGATAAGCGGACATCAAATTCGTGTTGAGCACTTCAAATAATCCCCAGAAGAACGATTTGAGCCACATCTGTTGCCACATTCCGGAAATCGTCAAAAGTCGATTTTACCTTGAAATGTTTCTACTGGTGGGAAGCTTTGTACGAAATTATGTGAAAACTTTGGAGAAACGATAAATAAACCTCAGATTCGTGATCAGCACCCCAAATAACGCCCCAGGGTGAGTATAAGTTCAATCTGGAAAATTTTCCTAAAACGATTCGAGAGCCCTCTAATTGGTATAAATAAACGCCCAACACAAAATCCGTACAAGTCGAAAACGCTGTCAGCCTGTGCCAGGTTTGGAAAACGTTCATTCACTCAAACACTTTCAGGGGGTAGTTTGGGCGCTGAACACGATTATGAGGTCCGTTTTAGGATTTTCGTTAAAATAATGCGCTTTTTGAAGGGTACAATGGTACGAGAACCAGAGAAAAACCCCCTCAGGCGTTTGTTCACCATTGATTTCAAAAACGATTTCACGCTACGAAATTTTGACCGTTTTGAGAGAGAGGTTCATAGAAAAGAAAAGACCAGATAAGCCCAGTACAGGAGCACATATGTCGACGGGATGAGATTTGAAATCTTGTCACCATATTTAAAGCGCACCCTTAATGTATCAAACTTTGTGCCGTAACCTGCGCTTAAGTTGTGATGAAACGCTTTAGATGACACTGTCGATTTTTTCATTTCTTGTAAATTACCCACCAAAATCTGACAAAGCATTCGCCGAGAATTCGCATGACCTGGAGAATAGAAACTCCTTCGAGAGGTAGTCTTATCATTTTGGGGCTATTTTCCAGTTTTTTTTTTCAACTTTTTTTCTGCAGGTTCATTTTGTTTGTTTTTTCATTTTTGTTGTTTCTTTTGTTTTACAGATTATCGTTATTTTATAGAGAGATGATCCAGAGAAAGACAAAAAATCACAGGCTGATGATATTATCGCAAATGTTACAGGTTATTTGAAATGTATAGTTTACTTTTTTTTCGTTATTTTCTTTTCATAATCGTGTTCAAAATGTGTTTACTCTTAACTGATATGAAATTATTTCTTCTCGGTATTCGTGCAAGTGAGAGGATTTTTGAGGAAAGTCGCTTTTCTGGTTTTACTACCGTCCGTGGTGGAGTACCTTACGGTATGTACTGTCGAGTTTCCAAAACGTGTCAAGTTTGGCCTTGCGAATTTGAGAATGTGCGTTTCACGGTGGTCATTTTTTCCTATGCCTCGAGACATTCACAACCACTGAAATCGGCTTTTGGCGATTTTTCGTACCCGATTTGTTGTGTTGGACATGTTCCAAGGCTAGGGCTGAAAGTGGCGGTCGCGACGAGCGCGGCGTACGTCCGCAGCGTCAAATTTAACGCGATTTGGCGCTCGACTGTTGGGTGTGGAGAGATGTTCATGCTACAGTACGTTGCAAAAGTATAGACACCCTCGGATATGTCGACATCCGGCCTGTTTCAAACATGTTGTCAGTCCTGTCACCTTGTCCGCTTAAAGGCACAGTCCAACCTCGGAGTCGTTCACCAGTTCATTCGCTTATCTTGAGGAGAATCTCGGGCTGATCACAACGCTGTCTTCAGAATCGCTCAGGGCCCACTACGAGCGGAGTTATGATCCCTCAAAGATTGTGAATTCGGACGATGAAAAATTCGTGGACGAGTTGTCTCGGACTTGCTTTTCTTTGTCATTCGCAATCATCGCACTGGACCAGACTCCATATAAAGATAGAACCATTATAAAAGAAAGATCATAGATTTTAATTGAAATCTATCGCGCGTTCCGCCCCTATTGGAACCGGAAACTTTGGAAGTGGGCGGAGCCAATGGGTGCTGATTTGGGGGCGGAGGGAACGGGTGCTCGATTTTTCTCGTTTATTCTCAAGAGTTGAGATTCCTCGTTTGGCAGGCTTGCTACACACAACGAAGGTACCATAATATCAAATTTTACCCACGAGCTTGGACTGTGTCTTTAACCCCTAGTGCTAGAAACCTTAATAGGCCTCAACCTACATTTCCCGTGGGCTTTCATAAAACCATGCTTCGATAGTTGTGAGTATGGGGCACAGCATGGATATTTCGTTGTCCAAATACGTTAAATGCCTCAGAGCTTTGCAAGTCTGGCGACAAATAGACCCCAGATCAGGGCCCTAAATAAATCCCAGTTGAAAGGTTTGGGCGGAATCTGAAGAATTCTTCCTGAACACTCCAAAAATTCCTTGATACCTGGCATTTTGTGAAGCAATGGAAATGCCATTTTTGGAATCTCCGCAGCCATTGAGGGATTTTCGAGCTCTGGTTATTTATGTACGGCCACAGACCTACAGCATCGAAAACATGGTTTTTCAAATGGCCATGGGGTGGGTAAAACAGTCCCTAGTGAGGGGCGGGAATCGTGAAGAAAGTAGGTGGGGACCTCGCGATTTCCTGGCTTAAATTGGGCTATTTTCAATAGTTTTTTTACGCTTCCTACGGCCGTGAGACCCATTTGACCACTTTTGGGTGCCTGTATGGGCATTGGAGTCAGAATTGAGCAAATTTTTTCAGACATCCTCGGTTTATAGGCTTGCGAAAAGGAGCTTATACCGAGGGTGAAGCATGTGCAAAGTGGTGAAGGGGGATAAACGTCGGTTGATTTTTGCATAAACATAGGAGTCAATAATAGCACGAAATGGGTGGGAGAGAAAGAGCGGGAGGGGTGCAAAGCGGAATCGGATTGAGTCTGAGGTAGGGTTTGGTGCGTAAGTAGTCTTCTTCGACCTTGTGTGCAGTCTTAGGTGGTTTTAGGCCGCACCAAGTTTGATATTGTTTAAAAACTGCCGGATGACTAGCGTGAAGTTTCAGGAAATATCAGAAAACCACAATCATTACGTTGCGAATGATGTCTTTTTTTCTAGAAAAGTTCTTCCCTGGACAGAAAAGGACTGCTTTCCAAGCAGCGCTGCCTCCGATTGGTCCACCCTTCTTGCCTCCAGGGGTAGGTATTCATTTCTTCCAACTAGGTCGAAAACCGTTTACCGAGAAAGAATATATTTTCAGATGCCTGGACTCCCTCCTCCTCCATTCATGATGCCGCCAGTTGTGCCTGCAGCTGCTCAGGCTCAGAAGAAGGTCAAGTTCAACGAAGGAGATAGTGATGAAAATGAGCTCTTTTGTAAGTACATTCATGCAGGAATTGTGTAGAATAGTCGACGATAATCCCTGTTTTCTTCTCAGCAAAATTGCTCTACAAGAAGCTGAACTCGATCTCATGCCGCAAGAGATTGGAAATCCTGCACGTTTCCATCATGGAGATGGTTAGACAAGCTCAGGAGGAGGATGAGAGGGAGCGTGGCGTGATGAAGTCGGGTTTGACCATGGGCTGAGCGTGGGAGAGCGATGTGATCGCCGCCAACGCATTTCGTCATTCCGTAATGCAATTCGTCTCTAGCTATTGTTCTCATCATTGTCAAACGTGTGATGTTCTTTAAGAAATACGGTCGTAGTAGTACTTATCAACATCTGGAGTTGTTCGTGGTTATTTAATTGTAATGAAGTGTTCGTGAAGATGATGCTTACAAAAAGAATATTGTTTGATTATGTGGTGGGGGGGTAAGTAGAAAATGGACGGAGTTTGCCGCGCCGCGACCGGCTGCGCCTAGAAGATTAGCCAAGCCGGTCATGGAGAAGTTGGGTAGGGTTTGCCCGCCCCAATCTGCTCTTTGCATGAGGACGGCGTGCTGACAAGGGAACTACTAGAAGTGCCAACTATTCCAGATTAAATGTACTTTTCTAGAACTATTTTGGGACGTAAAGTCTGAATATGCCCATCGCAGCTGCCTAGACTCACTCCGAACGAAGTTATGAGTTTTTTTAAAGCTTCGCGGCAAGGTAAGGTTACCGAATTGGAACTTTTGGGGTGCTTTTAAATTTTCTTCCGGATTTTGCTAAAAACGCATGTAGGGGTGCTCTGGGGGTGCTAAACACGAGCCTTGAGTTCGCTTATCAAAATTTTAGGATTTACTGCAGGTTACGGTAGCTAAAATGCCATTTATGAGTCAAAACCAGAAAGCGGTCGGAAAATATGCCTTCATCCGAATTGCCTAGGGGGGCTTATTTCTGCCCTGAACGCAATTACGAGGTTCATTCCCGGTTTTTCGGCAGATTTCAGCGCCTTTGGAGGGTACAATATGTACGAAAATCAGAGGAACGCAGATAATCGCCGCATTCAATGCGTGTCTACTACGCATTCAACTCCAAGACAAGGCGGTTTCGAGCACAGTCAGGGAACGTGCTGCTAGGGGAGCACGTGCTGCTATTGTCTTTCAATTACAGCATGTGCCCCAACAAATAACATATTCAGTGCGTGCATGATACAGATACAACTCGATGATCAAACAATTTTCCAAAACAGGAAAGCATACGACGCACTCTTGAGACGGGACTGAGAGGCCGGCAGCGTCGCCGGTTTAATCACCCATGCTTGCGATACTTGGCCCACCGCTAGAGGGGTCGTCCAACCGCCCGTGGGCGGCTTCAGATGGTGCTCTGCGGGTTGGCCGCGTCGCACGTGTGTGTGCCGGCCGCGTCGCCTGTCGCTGTGCTGCTGCGATTGTGCTGGACTACCTTGTAGCGCGTGCCCCTGCTATTATTTTTTTGCGGCACGTGCTACTGCGATAAAAATCTGCAGCACGTGCTGCTGTTTGGAGCACGTGCCCATGCGATAGAGCCTCTCGATGAGTGTGGTCACTCGAGCTGAATGCATGTCCGACGCGACTGAGAAAAACGCCTGTAACATTTTCAGAGTGACTCTAGGCAGCTGCGAAGGGCATATTCGAACTGTACATCAAAAAATGATTCTAGAAAGGTACATTTCGATCGGAATGGCCAGTTTGGCTAATATAGTGGTTCCCTTGTGAGGAATATTTAAGACTTACTATTTAAAATTAGGATCTACACTCGTAATCTACAGGATGGTACTCGCTATGGTTCTGTTTATACTTTCTAGACATTGTCCGCTTCATTCCTGGTATTTTATCAGGCTGAGTTTTTGTCTTCAGTTTCCGCATATTTCGACTCATCGAGGGTCGCTTTTTTAGGGTAACGAGGATCACAACGCTGTGTTTCACGAAAGAGTTCTCTGCACATGTTCCTGGCTCTGCACTGATTTGAAATCTATATTTCGAGCATTCTGCCGTCTACCTCTGCCCGTACAATACCGCTCTTAGGATTTGGTCAGAAAGCGAGCGAGGTCGGGTTTTTGCGTCTTTTTTGTATAATTCGCTTCAAACTCAACCTTGAGCGAAACTAGGAAGATATTCATGATCCTGGCGTCGGGGGCTATCCATAGGTGTAGCAATTGTCGGGATCTGGTGGGGAACCATGGAAATTTCGCAATCAACTAGCTCTCTAGATACGGTAGACGTATGGGAACGCTGACGGAGACGGTAGAGCCCCATCCGTCATGGTACCGTAATCACAAATCTGGCTTACAGCAAAACTTTTTTAGTTCTC
The DNA here is from genome assembly GCA_029168955.1 of Aplectana chamaeleonis. NCBI lineage: Eukaryota > Metazoa > Nematoda > Chromadorea > Rhabditida > Cosmocercidae > Aplectana > Aplectana chamaeleonis. The sequence continues at coordinate 856,387 of JAPDOI010000007.1, read as the reverse complement.
AATAAAGCCACCACAGAAGTTGAACCAATGGGTAGCCCTCGGCGCCAGGATCATGAACATCTTCCTAGTTTCGCTCAAAGTTGCGTTTGGAGCGAGTTATACCGAAAAGACGAAAAAGACGCGAAAACCCGACCTCGCTCGCCTTCTGACCAAATCCTACGAGCGGTTTTGTATGTCTGCAGAGACGTGAAATTGACTTTGCTTCAACCCCACTATGATGGTCCAAAGACTTATGAGCCAAAGGTGGAAAAATTTGAGTTTTAGAATGTTTTAACACGCTGTAAAACGTTAATTATAGCTTTGCTTGACGAATATATTGCATCAATTAGGCATCGGCATTATTCCCTGGAGCATTCAGAATATACGAACGTTCTTTTGCATTAAAGGCACAGTCCAACCTCAGAATCGAATTTCTGTTTTTCTAACTATCTTGGAAACGGTCTCACGCTGATTCCAACGATGTCTCTGGAATCGTACAAGACCCCCTAGGAACGAAGTTATGGCCCCTCAAAAATTGAGCTACGGAAGCATGGTGGACGAGTTGTCCGAGGCTTGTAACTTCCTTCATTTGCAACCGATGTGTGCGAGGTGACCTGAATGAAGAGATAGTCTAAGAATCAAGGCAAGAACGGGGCCATTCATCGGAAATCATCGCTCACCTCGCCCCTGTTGAGCTAGAAAGATCGTAAAAGGGGCGTGCCAAAGTGGCTTCCTGATGTGGTCGCCCCAGGGTGGCTTCCTCCTATATCTCGCTTATTCGGAGGAGTTGAGAGCTCGCACTTGGCAGATGCTATATAGGGTGGGTCTACTTCACAATTATGTGGAAATATCAGACTTCGTCCCTGAGCTTGGACTGTGCCTTTAAATAGTTGATACTATATTTCAATTCACATCTGAATTTTAAGGGGAACCGATGGGTGGCTGGGTTGCCCGTGGCTCCTTATGAAAACTTCCCTATAAGCGGGTATTTTTAGGGATCTAGGTTGGCGTTTTTTCATACTGTGCTTATCCGGACCTAATTCCGGTCCGCAACTGCTTCTCGACACGCGTTGCGGCCGCACGCTCCTGAGTCAGATGAGCTTCCAGCCTCGCAGCCGCAGATCCGCTGACTCTAGGTGGGTTTTAGAAACTGGGAACTAAGAAAAACTGGAGAAAATTGTATAAAAAAGCCACATCGAGTCGGCTTTGGCGCTGGAAACCCGACTGACTCGAGCGCGTGCGGCCGCAAAGCGTGTCAAGACGCAATTGCGGACCGGAATTTGGCACAGCTTCTGAAAAATGACAGGGTGAAGGTTCGTTCCACAGATGGCCAAAAATGTCACTTTCGCTAGCGCCTCGTGTATTAGATGCATTTTTTTAAATGAGAAATCGATCCTTGTTGCATTAGAAGTTTCCAGAATTCGGACATCGATGCGGAAATTCAAAATTGTTCGAGGGAGTTGAAACTTTGGTTGTGTGGAGTCATTTCATGAGAGGGAAGGGGGGATGGTTGACAAACGTGGGTGGAGCGACGCGCGTGATTGGACGGAACACGGAGTTTCTCCCGCCACTCTTTCGGTTGGAGAACTTGAGGACCACAACCCCGTGTTTTTTTAAAAGGTTATTCGCGGATAGTGGCATCTTCAGACTATGCTATTCCATGTATAGTCCAGAGGGTTTGTCCAGCGAACGGTCACTTTAGACACGTTTCAAAGCCGATTCCATTCGTGCACCCATCATCAAGGACTATCGCCCCGCTTTTGAAGCGGATTCTCGGACAAACTGGAATCGGGGGGCGTTTAGGTGCTCCAGTTCATCCCTTCTTCCATGAAACTCACCGTCAAATGAAAGGAGCTTAAATCGGAATCACGCCGAGCTATATGCTTGCTTTCCCAGAGCAAACATCATCACTGATAAGGACCATTATGAATAGGGGCGTTACGACAAGGACAGGAAGGCCAACCGACATTATATTTGGAACCCCAAATTCGATTAGCGGTTATCGCCCACAACCATCTCGTGTGCTCGTTTTCCAGTCAATAAGACGCGCTAGTCTTAAGACCCATCCAGCAGAGAGTTCTGTGGAAGTCGATTTTGTTTGCTTCTTAGATAAATTGTCTATGCTGAAAGCAAGCGAGACCCTTAAACTTGCATACCAAGGATAACCACCTGCGTTTTCAGCGGCCCATACTCTCTGTTAACCATGATGGACTGCTGCGGGTTCTCCGCCAAGTTAAGAACAAGGAAGTCGAAGAAACCAAGAAACTCAGGGGGAAGATGGCACATCTGGAGCTTTAGCTATCGAAGCTCAAGTCAGAAAATGCAAGCAAAAAAAACCATCGAGATCTCTAAGCAAAGGAAGACTCCATGCTAACTTTGTAGGATCGTTTCATTCGCGTATACAGGGGTACTTCACATATCGGACGAGGATGCGATGGCAATCATAATTGCAGCGAATCTACTTTTTGCATAAGAACCGCGTACTGAGGAATAATTAGACTTGTTATTAACAATTGGGAACTGCATTCGAAATCCTCTGGTTGGTAACATAAAATCCGCTTTTCGACTTTCTTGAAGATTGGAAGGTGGTTTGGTTATACCCCGTTCTAATTGAGCTGGCGCGAATGAATCATGATATCGCTTTAATGAGGGAATGTCCAGCGTGCTAAATGGACTTTGGAAAAACGGCCGTTTATGGGTTATGGGGGGAAAAATCCAATATCAAATTTTAGTGTAACAGATGGACCGTGACGCGGTGGCAGATCGCGTTCGCAATCGAAACCTTGCTAAACGGTACTATCGCGAATAGTCGCGTCAAGTCTATTCGCTGGACTAGATTGGGCGAAAGGCCTGTACGATCTTCGCGCTGCAAACGATAGACCTGGTTGCTTTACCAACGAGGGTCAACAGCGGAGAAAAACCCGGATCAGACCATATCACTAAGGCGCCTTTTAAATGTTAACTTGCCGAGAAATACTCAGCAACGTTGGACTAGGACCATCGAAGGGTATATACGGGATTGTTCGTGTAAGAATCGAGATGACGGCTGAACAAGAAAAATCTAAACTATGGTTTTTATTGACTGAATCGGTTGAGCATGGTCGGAAACCCATCCGCCCAGAACTTGTGCGCTAATTCCCGCGATCTCACCGAATCACCGAAAAAACGCCAAATCCGAATCGACCCGAAAACTGAATTATACCAGGATTCGGTTCACAATTCGGAATCCGATTATCCGAAATGCGTCACGATTTTGATCATTCCTATTTCTTCAAGGGATCCAACAGTGAGCTATAACGCGAACCTACTGTGCTTATCTGGGTCAAATTCCTGTCCGCATTTGCGTCTCGACACGCTTTGCGGCCACGCGCTTTCGAGTCGGAAGAGTTTTCAGCGCCGCAGCTGCCGATCTGTTGACTCTAGCTGGGTTTTAGAAACTGGAAACTAAACAAAATTGAAGAAAACTGCATAAAAAAGTCATACCCACTCGGCTTTGGAGGTGGAAACTCAACTGACTCGAGCGCGTGCGGCCGCAAAGCGTGTCGAGACGCAATTGCGGACCGGAATTTGACCCAGATATGCACAGCACATATAGCGACGTAAACGCGCGCGTCAATGACAAAATTTTCCAGAAGCCTGCTAACACGTTTGCTTATTCGTACTGCTATTGTTTGTTGCTGTTCATGTTCGCTGACTTGCATTGTCTTTCATCATAAAGGCAGAGTCCATGCTAGTAGGTGGAATCTGATAATATGGTCCGACCGCCGTATGTAGCATCCCTGACAAACGCGGAAACTCAACTTCTCAGAATAAGCGAGAAAGCTTCCTTTCCCAATCTGCTTCAAATGTTCTTAGATAATCGACCAACTCAGACGATAGCAGGCCCTGAGCCCACCTCGAATGCACCCGGAGCCGCGTCCATGTTGCGCTCAGGGTGACAAAATTGGCAATTTCCCGGCCACATATATTGCGATGCAGGCCACATACGTTGCGCTCCGGGTCCTACCGACGAAATTGATTCACGCAGCGCCCAGAGCGCAACTGTCGGCTGATGACGTCATAGTACATCATCCAGCGTAGACGGTTGCGCCCCGGGCGCTTTCTATAAACCGATTTTAGCAACGCAGCTGCAAAAATCGATACCTCGACGTAGTTCACACGCTTCGCTGATCGACTATCGCACCCATTTTAGCTAATCGATTTTTCAAGGAAGAATCCAGCGATTTCCACACATTCACCGAATTACCCCACCCTACTGAATTTGCTTGGATTAATGTGACCCTTAATTGTCCCTTTTCTAAGCTAGTGCTGATTATGAAATACCTAAGCTGAAGACACTTTTTTCCCTGCTTAGAATTTTGAATCCGTCACAATTTCCCTCACAACTTCACCTATTAATCTTCTGATTTCCATTGTATGCAATTTCATCCTGAAATCAACCCGCTAAGCATTGGAAATCGATGCCTAAACTAGAGCGAGAGGATAAGCATCCTCTGGTTCCCAGCCAAATCTATTCTGTTCCCTCGCGCGCTTGCGCGGAGCGAGGGTAGGGACAGCGAGAAAGTGAGGGGAGAAGGAGACGCAGCGTACGCGCGCAGACACACGCGACGAATGGAAATAAATTTCACTCAGAAACAGAGGGTAAGCTGAATATCGTGTTTTAGAACACTAAAAATGTCCTAAAATCTAAATCCAAATAACCCTCCCCGATCAATTTTTCTCCGATTTGGGACTTTTTGACTTTTCGGAGTGGATGACTAAATGCAAGAATGCGAGCATTTCGTTTTTGTCATTTTTTTCGAAATGACTCAGCTTAAAAACAACAACTCAAAAAAGTCCCTCCATTAATATTTGCAAAATGCGTTAGAAAGGTCATTTAAACGTTTTTTTAAAGACAGTCTAAATATTGCACTAATATGAAGAATATAATGAATTTTAAGGTGGTCGAATTTTGAGTGCAAATGGAGCAGAGGAAATCAATCACAAGCCCCACAAGAGAAACAGTGAGAATCCCACTCAAAAATCGCAGGAAGCCCAGATGCTCTTCCTTGTTTCAATCGATTCATCTAATTTCGAATTGCGCGCGTCAGTCAACGCATGTGGCCCGGGGAGCAATCTGAACGCACTGCACGTTGCAATCACAACCGTAACGCACCGCAAGTTTAAATATCAACTGCTCTGCGTTTCGGTTGCAGTGGGCGGGGAGAGGCAGAGCCGGCTGCGCTCCGGGCCTGCTACGGTCTGAGAAGGTTGCTTGAGACTATTTGACAATTTCTCGATCGTCTGACACGGATTTGAATCAGACTGCAGATTAAGTACTGACATGCGCAGAAACGACATTACTTTTCGGTCCCTCTAATAAATAGCTATACGGTGGATCCGCTTCGCATATTTCTGGATATTCGCTCGAATGGTTCGAGGTTCTGACGACTCAAAATCCGAATCACCGAAAAAGAGCCAAGTCCGAATTGAACAAAAATCCGAATCACTGAAAAAAAAACTCTCCTCTGATAAACCCAACGCCAGATTATAGTAAAATTATTACCTCGGATATAATGTATATCGTATATTAGGTGGTTACCTATGAAAGCGCGTTTTTTCACGATTAAAAAAATGAAAATTTCAGAAAAATTTTTATTTAACTTTTATTAACTATAACAACCATTATTAACAATAGCATTATTCCAGTTTATGGGAAATTTATGAATACCATCGAAAAAAAATTTAGGCTGTTTTAAGGCGATCCAATCATCAAGCTATTTTTGGACATCTTCATGTTTAGTGAAGGGCTGTTCGGCCAATCCATGAGCCATCGATCGAAACAGATGATAGTCCGAAGGAGCAATATCTGGACTATATGGCGGGTGGGGCAAGACTTCCCATTTCATTTCTTGCAACTCCTTTTTAACTTGTTTTCCAACATGTGGTCGGGCGTTGTCGTGAAGAAGTATGGGACGTTCGTGTCTTGTAGCCCATTCAGGTCGTTTGATGGCTACTTCTTGGTTCAAGTTGGCTAATTGCTCTTTGTAGCGATCTGCTGTAACTGTTTCACCGTGTTTGAGTAGTTCATGATACAGAACACCCTTCTGATCCCACCAGATACAGAGCAGAACCTTCTTTCCATGAATATTGGGCTTCGGGATCAATTTGGGGGCTTTTCCTAGATCTGTCCATGATCTTCCACGCCTGGGATTATTGAAACAAATCAACTTTCCATCTCCAGTGATGATTCTATGCATGAATGACCTGTGCCGTGGTCGTTCAAGAAGAAGTTCGCACGTCGTTCTTCTGTTCTCTTGTTGGCGTTCCGTCAGCTCATAAGGCACCCACTTTCCTTCTTTCTGTATGTTGTCCATGGCATGCAGACGAAGTGAAATTGTTTTTTTTCGTCACATTTAATACATCAGCTGATTGCTTCTGCGTCTGGGTATCATCTTCGTCAAGTAAAGTTTGTAATTCCGCGTCTTCAAATTGTTTTGGTGGTCTTCCGCTGTCTTTATTGCTGAGGTCGAAATCTCCTTCTTTAAACTGTTTAAACCATTTTTGACATCTTCTAATTGAAATGGTATCCTCACCATGAACTTCAGAGATAATTCTGTGAGCTTCGGCGGCACTTTTTTTCACTTAAACATGAATAGCAGAACCTCCCACAAATGCTCTTTTGTTGGCGCTTCAGAAGTCATCTATAAATAATTTTAAAGAACTAATGAATATACTAATTACAAATAAGTTAACAGTATTAGATAGCGCTTAAAACGCTCTACAAGATAAACACAGACAAAAAAAATTTTGAAAAACTTATTCATGCAAAAAAAACGGCGAAAGTAAAACGCGCTTTCAAAGGTAACCACCTGATGATAATCTTAATAAATAGTTTAGTCGGCGTATGGCCATTTGTTCACCTGTGAACACCTTGTACTGACTACCCACATTTCGATAAGGGTGTGTGGTCTAGCCCGAGCAACTCTTTGACTGACCAACATGATAGATGATGGCTGATAGCGCCAAGCAGGTGAGATACGCCGTGTTTTGTGCACAGATCAGACACCAATCAGCCGGCCAGCCTGCTATCATCTGGCTAACTTACCTACTCTACTATCGATTCTAACCGAGTTTCTAAGAATTACCCAAAATTTCCAGTGGTTCTCAGATGTCTATTTGGAGACAATGGGTCATTTGTGGTTTGCTATTTTTATTGTGTGCTATTTCTACTAATGCATGGACCAAGTCGCATAATTTAAAGTAAGTATACATGCTCTAGCTGAAAGTTGTATTTTCTTCTAAAAAGTGTTTTCAGCGGTGCCTCCTCACCTTCGTTTTCCGTTGACTATGAGAATGACCGATTTCTGCTAGATGGACAGCCATTCCGTTATATTTCCGGATCAATTCACTATTTCCGAATTCATCCATCCCAATGGAGGGACAGGTGGAGGCCATGTTCAAAAAATTGAGATTTTTTTCGAAAGAAAAATCAATTTTTTTCACGATTCAATCGATAAGTCTCATTTTCAAAAATTCCAGTCCTGGAGAAATTAGGAAATTTGTGCTCCCTCTCCTCGAGTATTTCAATAATTGAGCTTTCCAAAATATTTGATTTTCCAGTTTTTCGGATGTTTGAACGTTCCCATTACTCGACTTTTCAAGTGCTTTTCGAATTGGAATGTTTCGAATGTTTGACTCATCGAACTATTCGAAAATTCGAACATATCGAATATAAAACGAAACGATTCATAAAAATAAAATGTCAACTTTTCAATTCCTTCGGAAGTATTTAAATCGTCTAAAGCTAAACTTGAAAGAACTTGAGGAATTCCAAAATTTTGCCCAATGCAAAAATTAGTTACTGTGCTTCCCTGGGCCAAATTCCGGTCCGCAATTGCGTCTCGATACGCTTTATGGCCGCACGCTCCCGAGTCGGAAGAGTTTCTAGCGCTGCAGCCGGCGATCTGTTAACCCTAGGTGGGTTTTGGAAACTGGAAACCAAAAAAAAAATGGAGAAAACTGTATAAAAAACCCACAACGGGTCGGCTTTGGCGCTGGAAAATCGACCGACTTGAGAGCGCGCGGCCGCAAAGCGTATCGAGACGCGATTGCGGACCGGACTTTGGCCGAAAGAAGCACAGTAGCTTTCCTCAAATAGTATCCATAAAATGAGATTTTGAACATTCGACATTTCGGATCCTCGTACATTTTTCTTTGGCGAATATCAGGAAATTCGAACTTTTCAATCAATTAATTTTTCGTATACTCAGAAACCTTGAATTTTGCGAATATACATTAGGCTTTTCGACTTTCTCTCTGGAAACATGAGCTTTTCGTGTAAAAAGTTTTCGAAACATAGGGAAAGCTGACTTCTTGAATACTAAATTTTTCACGCATATACTTGAGCTCTTTTTTATTAGGTTTTGAATTTTTCCCCAATAGTTCAGCGATTTCAGCTTCTCTCGTATAATTCGTTTTTTCGAGCAAATCTTCGACTTCAGCAATATTAAACTTTTCGCACATTTAAAAATTCGAAAATTTGAAAAAATACCTATTTCACTGATTGAATTTTTACATTTTATTGAATTTTTCGGCGTATTGAAAATTTCTTCGTTCCTGCCTTCGAATTTTCCGGAAATTAAGATTGCTAAACTTTTCGAGTTTTCTTTTTTTTTTCGAAAATTCCGGTTTTTTCGCATAAATTCATTTTTTCGAGTTTCTCGGAGGAATCGTATGTACATAAAGATTTGAGCTGTTTGGACTCGAGCTTTTTGAATGTCGTTTTTTGAAGTTTTTTTTTCTGAATACAAACTTTTCCGAAATTCGGCTTTTCCTGACACTGGACAATTCGCACTTTTTTGAAAAATCGGCTTTTCGAATCTTATTATTGTTTTCGATTAGTCTACATACTTTTCGAACCCTTGGGAAATTCGAATTTTTTGAATATTGCCTTTCTTTGTGAATATTCAACCTTTCCAAATATTCAGAGTTTTACATTTTAATGGAACTAGACTTTTCGCCCAGTTGAATACTTAAAAACCTGGAAAATATGAATCTTTCAATTTTTCGACTTTTTTATTTGAATTTTTCGCAATTTTTATTTTTTCTGTTCATTTTAAATTACGGAAATTTCAGAAATTTCAACTTTTCGAGTATTAGGCTTTCCGATATATTCGAAAAATCGAACTTCAAAAATACTCTGAATATTTGTGAATAAGAACTTTCCAAATCATCCGGAATTTCGGACTTTTCAATTGCTGAACTTTCAAACTGTTTCTCAGAAAATTTGTAAATGTTCGTATTTTTGAAATAGCCGGAAATTGACCGCAAAATTCGAATTTCAATCCGTTAATTCAAGTATTCGAACTATCGAAAGTTGGTTTTTTGAAACGATTAAACACTGGAATCATTCCATTTTTAGAAAGTATAGTGAACACAATGCTCTGTAGCATATTACTTATAATGTTTTTTTATTGTGAGAAGAAAATTTCTCATTTCAGGCTTCAGAGAGTCCGTGCTCTTGGCTTCAATGCCATCCAATACTACATTCCATGGAATTTCCACGAGATTTATGAGGGAGAGTGAGTCTTCTTAACTGATTTCAAAATTTCTCTATAATTTTGAGATACATTTGACATTTGCGTGATATTTTCATTCATTCAGCGACTATTAACTGAAAATCCTCACAAAATACTTTCGTTGGCAATCACCTGCGTAAACTCCTTCTCAGAAAAATGAAAACAAGTTACTAGCAACATATCCAACCATGGGCATTGAACTATAAGAGTTTTTGTTAGAAGAAGCAGGAAACAAAGTCTTTTACCTAAAAACATCGAAACTCAATACAGTTTGCGACGCTGGTTGTAGCGCATTGTCCGCAGTGTGCAAAACACACCAGCAGACGTGAATAAATAACTAAGAGGTTTTTTGAACAGTTTTTTCACCGATATTCAAGAAATTTATGGAGACTTTCCCCTATTATCCTCTACTTCGTGAATTTGCCGACTCAAAAACAGAAAACTCGAATACTGTCTTTTATCGTGAACACTGCCTTCAAGTATAACCTCTCGGCGCGGTTTCGCCCAGCGTTTTCCTCGCGCAACTGCTACTTTTGTGGTGGTTCACCATTGTGGGGAGACCCGAAAGTGGCAGCTGTCCTACCATTTCCTCATTCAGAGTATAGTTAGGGCCTGAGTGAAAAATCTTCTTGTAGATTCTAGTCTAGTGAGTGGAGGGGGCAGCGGAGGGAGATCGCCGCGCGCGATCGAAAACCCGTTTGCCGGTGATGTCACCAACGCCGAACGACCATTCGCGAAGGTCGCGCCGGCTCCATCCACTAGACTAAATCTGATAAAGAGATCATACAAATTCAGACTAGAATTGGGAGGGGGGGGTGATTAAGCTATCCTAGATGCGCTAAGAGTGTCAGGATCCTTATTTGGATGGAACACTGTTCATTATTTTCATGTATGACTAGGATTTAATGCGGTTTATAGGTACAATTTCGCAGGATGGCAGAATTTCACAGAGTTCTCTCGAATAGCCGACGAGCTAGGAATGTACTCTTTGTTACGAATTGGTACGTACTTTTTTGTGAGAGCAACGCTCTTCATTTGCTTACCAACTATTCTAGATTTGTAAAAAACATCAATATACTTTAATATTAATACATTAACATTATTATTACAAATTTCATTTTTATTTTTTTCTACTATTATGCATTTCTGAAAAAAAGTATGGGCTATTGAAAATAAATCGCGATCGAAAGATCAAAAAAATTGTGTCTTCCTTGTAAAGTCTGTCCGAATGAGGCTGTCCGCTCACTCGGTCGGCGTGTGTGCCGAGAGGTTATTGCGAAGGCGTTTTTCGGACGAGTTTTCCGACAGCTGCAAATAGCTGAGTGGGATATTATCACTATTCGAGTGGTAATCCTGCTTTTCGAGATACAAGTGCCAATAGTGTCTTCAGCACGTCCGAATGACATGCACGCCGACCGCGAGGGCGGACGGTTCGATTCGGACAGACTTCTCCCAATGTTGAATCATAATGCTTGCATATGCATCAGAGAGCATGCCAAAATGTCATCAATTCACAGCCCACTGGCTAGATTGAGGGCGGAGAACCTCATTTGACGCGAGCGTTTGCGTCGCAACGATTGTTGACCAATAGCCGCATGCTCAATACTGGCCGCTCTCGTGGGGAAACTACTCCGAGAGTCTACTCTGAGAGTGCCGGGTCGATGCCTAAAGAAGCCTAAGCGGCCCCTTTGCGAAGCTTTAGTACTAAGCATGCAGCAGGGAGGCGTTGCGGAACAATCGCGGAGCCACCGCGGCACCTTGTCTTGGCTATGTAATTTTAAGGGCGAGTAGGTTATAGTTATGTGTTGATTCGATTTATTTTACAATTTTGCGAATTTCTTATCTTCTTTTGAATTTGTTTGTTTTCCACTATATACATATATATTTCGTAAAACTTGGTTTTCATTATTACAATTTTATTCCAAAACTAGTTGACAAGATTTCTCAAGGCTAATTGCTGCGGAAGTTCTGCGATTGTGCCGCGTTGCTCCCTGCCCCTGATGGTGCCGTGCCGACTCCGCGATACTGTGGCTTGGCCGCCTGATATCGTCAACGCGGCGGTATCCCTGCATTATCGCGGCGGCTCCTTCCAGACTAGACATAGTAGCAGGCTCCCTAATTCGATACATAGGGTTTTTGCTGATTTCCATAAACAGCTAGAAAAAGAAGCGTTATCCAAGCTGCCAAATTAACCATGGCTTGAGATACACATCGCAACGTTGCGAATGCGGCGTCGCGCATAGCGGTGCGGTGATAGTGCGACGTCGCGTCGTACGTGCGGCATCGTGGTAGGTTTTCCGAATCAGTTCCTCGCAAAAAATTTTCAGCAATTTTTATCACATAATTTTTAATTCGTTATTATAAATGTAAAAGAATTACTGGGCCCTATTTGATTTAGCGAAAAAAGAATGTTCAGGTCCCTATATCTGTGCCGAGTGGGAGAATGGCGGTCTGCCGTGGTGGCTGTTGAATAAAAATATTTCAGTGATGAGGACTGGTGAAAAAGGGTGAGCCAAGAGCACTTTTGAAGAGAAAAAATATCAAAAATTCAAAATTTTCTATGAATTTTCAGTTTCAAAACGGCCGTGGAAAAGTGGTTCTCTGTTCTCCTTCCCGTGATCAAGCCTATGCTGAGACAGAATGGCGGTCCTGTGCTGATGATCCAGATTGAGAACGAGTATGGAAGTTACAAGGCCTGTGACAGGTTGCTGGTGGTTTTATAGGTTATTGTAAAAAAAAGATCCATGTGAGTATTCTCCACGTCTGGTTTTCCTCTAACCTGGGCATGATCTTTGCACAGTAAAATTCTTAATTCTGCCAACCAGGTTTGTTAGGTGGTCACGCTTTATTGGTCAACGTTTCGGCACAGCGCCGTTTTCAGAGACCTGAAAGTGGAAAACACGTTACGCAACCTACACGGTCAAGCGCATCTTCGCCCTAAGGCGGTATCGACTCGCGCAAAAAACTGCAGAGAGGCAACACCTCCTGCACCAAAACCCACCAGGAGCGCTTCCACCAAGACCAGCACACACTGCGGTTGTAGTTTAGTGCAAGTGAACCACCACTGGCAAGCAGTGATTCCAGCCCTGCGAGAAAACTATCCGAAGCTCAACATCACAACCCACACAGCGGGATAAATGGTAGGAATTCACTGGTTACGGTGAGACACTCATTACGGTTGTTCAGCTTCGGGGTTCGCTTTTGTATAAATAAGGCTTCTAGGGCCTTCCTAGCACCAATGTCCGTTTCGCGTGCAAGTATCGTGCACTTGACTTCAAAATCATTGTTACTGTGCTTTTCGACCCTATGCTTCCCAAGCGGTGTTAGAAGGCTCTTCCGTCTCTTGCCTGATAAGTGTTCTTTTAGGCGAACGTTTAGCTGTCTTCCTGTCTCTCCGATGTAGATTTCTGCACAAATGGAGCATTGAAGCTGGTACACAACGCCAGTCTGCAGACAGTCACCGACCTTACCGAACGGACAGGCTATGCAACTCAGCATTGCACAAGACCGGTCGTAGAGCCTATTACGCACCAATCGGTGCTTTATGTTGTCTCCTGGAATACTGATAAGGACTACGTCGTCATTCAGGTCAGCGCGTACCAAACATCGACGAAGTTCAGAGCAGATCTCATCTGAGATGAACGGTAGTTGAAGTAACAGTTTATCTTCAAACGCATGAGTTGATCGTATGCGTCTGCCTCCTGAGCGATGTTCTGCTACATAACCATTTGAACTGGCTACTTCTTTCGCCATTGAACGGGATTCTTCTCGCTCTACGTTGCCTGTGCACATCCCAATAGCGGTTCGGAACATGTTTCCTACCACCGCTCGCTTTATAACGAGGGTGGGCGGATTTCGCGTGAAGTAAAATGTTTTTGAACTCTTTTTCCGAAACCACTTCACGCTATATGTACCATTGGAAATTTTGATTCGTGTGTCCAAGAAGGGTAGCCAACCATCTTGTGGCACTTCTCGCGTAAACCTTATGTACTGTGATTGTTCGTTCAGGATACAGAACACGTTGTCTATCTCTTCTTGTGTTGATGTAATCACACAGCAGTCGTCTATGTATCGACAGTACAGATTAGGTAAGCGCTCAAGTATCGGCTGCTCTATTTTGCTCATGAAGCAAATGGCAAGGGCCGGCGCTAAGCGTTGGCCCATAGCAAGCCCTCTCACTTGTGAGTAATAGTTGCCGTTCCATTTGAAAGTGTTACAATTTAGGCACTCCTTCACCAAAGTCATGATGTGCATTTTGCTCAGTCCAAATGTAACAATTGTTCTGTGTTGATCCAGCATTTCCGGATAATGCCTGGAGTGCTTCGTTGTTGTTCACGTTCGTATAGAGCGCAGCGACATCGAATGACTCTACTACGCAGTGTTGTCCAATGGTACACGCGTGCAATCGTTCCAAAACTGGTTAGTGTTCGATAAGTGCGAGGGCACATGATTAAGAAGTTGTCCAACGATTTTGTTTAAGAACCACGAAATACGATCCGTCGGTCCTCCCACGCAGCTTATTATAGGTCTGATTTTGTAATTGCTTGCGACCAAACTGTGCATGTTCTCCGGATCGAGTTTGTGTGTTTTCATAGGACTGTAAAACACTGGACAGATTGGAGTATCTAGCTTTAACCTTCTGAGGAGCCGTTCGCTTAGGCCAGCTGATCTTCCTACCTCCGTCCAGACGATGTTGAGTCTATGGCATTGGGACACAAATCTTCTTTCCGTTGTACGTGTGTAAATAGAGGTGTCATTGAGGTGAAGCTCGGTAATTTCTTGGTCCAGAGATAATGGGGCAACCACAAATTCGCCTCCTTTGTCACTCACCGAGAGGCGAATTTCTCTTCTGGCAATTAGACCGCAAACTTCTCTGAATCCTTCCCATTGTGAACTAGTCAAAATCAGTTTCTATCTCTCCTGTGCCTGTTGAATACACCAAGAACTCCTGTTGATAACATTCTAAACTTGATATCTGCTTCTGGACACGCATCAGGTTCATATAGAACGATCGCGGAAAAGGGATAGGCGTCAGAGTTGGTAGCACAGCATTGTTATCAACCATACGTCCTCGATTTTCTTGTGATACCTTTATTCTCAGTTGGTCTCGCAATTTATATAGCCCTCAACTACCTTGCGATATATAGAAGGACCGATGTTTTGTGACATAGAAAGAAGGCCCTAGGCTTGAATTCCGAAGCATTGTCTCGATAGCATCCTCAATAACAGTGACTCGCTTGATATGGATCATTTATCGAACCTTCACCGCCAGCTGTGAACGGTGAAGATTCAATAAATGATCCATATGAAGCGAGAGTCACTGTTATTGGGGATGTGCACTTATCAGACAATGCTTCGGAATTCCTAAGCCTAGGGCCTTCTTTTTCTATGTCACAAAACATCGGTCCTTCTATATATCGCTAGGTAGTTGGAGGGCTACATAAATTGCGAGACCAACTGAGAATAAAGGTATCACAAGAAAATCGAGGACGTATGGTTGATAATGCTGTGCTACCAACTCTGACGCCTATCCCTTTCCGCGATCGTTCTATAAGGAACCTGATGCGTGTCCAGAAGCAGATATCAAGTTTAGAATGTTATCAACAGGAGTTCTTGGTGTATTCAACAGGCACAGGAGAGATAGAAACTGATTTTGACTAGTTCACAATGGGAAGGATTCAGAGAAGTTTGCGGTCTAATTGCTGGAAGAGAAATTCGCCTCGGTGAGTGACAAAGGAGGCGAATTTGTGGTTGCCCCATTATCTCTGGACCAAGAAATTACCGAGCTTCACCTCAATGACACCTCTATTTACACACGTACAACGGAAAGAAGATTTGTGTCCCAATGCCATAGACTCAACATCGTCTGGACGGAGGTAGGAAGATCAGCTGGCCTAAGCGAACGGCTCCTCAGAAGGTTAAAGCTAGATACTCCAATCTGTCCAGTGTTTTACAGTCCTATGAAAACACACAAACTCGATCCGGAGAACATGCACAGTTTGGTCGCAAGAAATTACAAAATCAGACCTATAATAAGCTGCGTGGGAGGACCGACGGATCGGAGTTCGTGGTTCTAAAACAAAATCGTTGGACAACTTCTTAATCATGTGCCTCGCACTTATCGAACACTAACCAGTTTTTGGAACGATTGCACGCGTGTACCATTGGACAACACTGCGTAGTAGAGTCATTCGATGTCGCTGCGCTCTATACGAACGTGAACAACAACGAAGCACTCCAGGCATTATCCGAAATGCTGGATCAACACAGAACAATTGTTACATTTGGACTGAGCAAATGCACATCATGACTTTGGTGAAGGAGTGCCTAAATTGTAACACTTTCAAATGGAACGGCAACTATTACTCACAAGTGAGAGGGCTTGCTATGGGCCAACGCTTAGCGCCGGCCCTTGCCATTTAGCTTCATGAGCAAAATAGAGCAGCCGATACTTGAGCGCTACCTAATCTGTACTGTCGATACATAGACGACTTTAGCGTGTGATTACATCAACACAAGAAGAGATAGACAACGTGTTCTGTATCCTGAACGAACAATCACAGTACATAAGGTTTACGCGAGAAGTGCCACAAGATGGTTGACTACCCTTCTTGGACACACAAATCAAAGTTTCCAATGGTACATATAGCGTGAAGTGGTTTCGGAAAAAGAGTTCAAAAAACATTTTACTTCACGCGAAATCCGCACACCTCAAGCCATAAAGCGAGCGGTGGTAGGAAACATGTTCCGAACCGCTATTGGGATGTGCACAGGCAACGTAGAGCGAGAAGAATCCCGTTCAATGGCGAAAGAAGTAGCCAGTTCAAATGGTTATGTAGCAGAACATCGCTCAGGAGGCAGACGCATACGATCAACTCATGCGTTTGAAGATAAACTGCTACTTCAACTACCGTTCATCTCAGATGAGATCTGCTCTGAACTTCGTCGATGTTTGGTACGCGCTGACCTGAATGACGACGTAGTCCTTATCAGTATTCCAGGAGACAACATAAAGCACCGATTGGTGCGTATTAGGCTCTACGACCGGTCTTGTGCAATGCTGAGTTGCATAGCCTGTCCGTTCGGTAAGGTCGGTGACTGTCTGCAGACTGGCGTTGTGTACCAGCTTCAATGCTCCATTTGTGCAGAAATCTACATCGGAGAGACAGGAAGACAGCTAAACGTTCGCCTAAAAGAACACTTATCAGGCAAGAGACGGAAGAGCCTTCTAACACCGCTTGGGAAGCATAGGGTCGAAAAGCACAGTAACAATGATTTTGAAGTCAAGTGCACGATACTTGCACGCGAAACGGACATTGGTGCTAGGAAGGCCCTAGAAGCCTTATTTATACAAAAGCGAACCCGAAGCTGAACAACCGTAATGAGTGTCTCACCGTAACCAGTGAATTCCTACCATTTATCCCGCTGTGTGGGTTGTGATGTTGAGCTTCGGATAGTTTTCGCAGGGCTGGAATCACTGCTTGCCAGTGGTGGTTCACTTGCACTAAACTACAACCGCAGTGTGTGCTGGTCTTGGTGGAAGCGCTCCTGGTGGGTTTTGCGCAGGAGGTGTTGCCTCTGCAGTTTTGCGCGAGTCGATACCGCCTTAGGGCGAAGGTGCGCTTGACCGTGTAGGTTGCGTAACGTGTTTTCCACTTTCAGGTCTCTGAAAACGGCGCTGTGCCGAAACGTTGACCAATAAAGCGTGACCACCTAACAAACCTGGTTGGCAGAATTAAGAATTTTACTGTGCAAAGATCCATGTGAATTCTGTTTGAATGAGACGTCCATGCGGTCGGCGCGCGTGTCGGGCGGTCTGCGCAAAGGGAATTCTATGAACCTGCAAATTGATTATCAGGAATCTAACAAGGGAGCTAGTACCTCCAGTCAGCCTGCCCATTCCAAGTGAAATGTACTTTTCTAGAGCCATTTTGGACGCAGAATTTGTGTATACCCTTCGCAGCTGCCTTAGTTCACTCTGAAAAAGGTACAGACGTTTTTCGAAGCCTCACGGCAAGGTCAGGGAATTTTTTAGGGTTTTTTGAATTGTTTGCGGACTTTGCTCAAAACTTGTATGTAGAGGTGATCTAGGATGCTGAGCACAAACCTGAGGTTCGCTTGTCGAAATTCTGAGCTTTTCTGTAGGTTACTGCCATGTCATTTAGGAGCAAAACCTATCTTAAAGGCAGGGTTCGCGATAAAAACGGTTATTGTGCTATCCTCATGCGAAGGTAGATCTCTGGCCATCAAAAATGTGAAAATAGGTGCAAAGTTATAGAAAAAACGCTCAGGAATAAGCTACTGTTTGGTGTCCGCCCGCCTCAAATTGTCGAGATTTCTATACTGTGCTTCACTGGGCCAAATTCCCGTCCGCAATTGCGTCTCGACACGCTTTGCGGCCGCACGCTCCCGAGTTAGAAGAGCTTCCAGCGACGCAGCCGCCGATCTGCTGACTCTAGGTGGGTTTTGGAAACTGGAAGCTAAAAAAAAATGGAGAAAATTGTTCAAAAAAGCCACATCGAGTCGGCTTTGACGCTAGAAACCCGACTGACTCGAGCGCGTGCGGCTGCAAAGCGTGTCGAGACGCAATTGCGGACCGCAATTTGGCCCGGATAAGCACAGCTAAATGCCTGTTCTGTCAACTTTTATTTTGGTTCTTAAGTGATTACCGAGCACTTTTGAAGACTACTGACTACTTTAGCTGCGAAATCAAAGGTGGATAACCAAGCATTAATGAAAATCTTGTTAACTAGGTGGCCGGCCGACACCGGTAATTAACCGATATACCTTGTTTTTGAGCGTTTTCCCGCAACTTTCCGGTTTTTCTCACCTATGTTTACTTTTGTGATGACTAAATTTTCATTCTCATGAAGAGAGCTCGAAAGTCGTTTTTATCACGATACCTGCCTTTAAAGGCATTGTTCCCGCTGGAAAACACTTTCCACTTTACAGGCTCAATATGAAAGGGCCCAATCGATCACACCGGTGAACTTAGGCACTTCAAGAACGTAGGGTTATGAGGTTGGAAGGGATTAAAGATGAGGATCCGCCAACAGTTCTTGCCAGTCATCTATCACGTTTGGATGCGACCGTCAAGCAATATGAAAAACGGTTACGGCACAAATTCCACAAGCAGAAAAACGTCGAAAATGACAATGCGAGGTCTCCAAATGAAGAAAAACGCCAAAAATGATTTTGGCGCGAAATTTGAATTCAAATTTACCGTGCGTTTTGGGAAGTGCATTGGGTACAAAGATTAGGGATAAACCGTCTATAACTTTTTTCAGAGTGGTTCTAGACAACTAAGATGACAGATTTAGACTCTACGTCCAAAAATGGTTCTAGAAATGTACATTCTATTTGGAAAGGCCAGGTTATTTGGAAAATGTTATTGTCAGGTTGTTTATTTGGAAAACTATTGGTATACTCTGCTTATCTTGAATTGCACAAAACACGGTCCGCAAATAGTCCTCTAATTGGCCCGCTAGTACTGTAGTGTACGTCCACCACGTGTTCTCGGCAGACCCAGGTGGCAGGGTGGGTGGCCGAGTGACGGCATTGACGAATCGATTGCTCTGCAAACCGAGTGCACACCCGGGTCTGCCGAGAACACGTCGTGGACGTACACTACGGTAGTAGCGGGCCAATAAGAGAACTATTGGCGGACCGTGTTTTGTGCAATTCAAGATAAACAGAATATGGTTTCCTTGTCAGTTGACACTGGGTGTTTATGGTGCTGACGGTTCAGAGATCCAAACGCGGTGCGATGTCGCGTTAGTTGCGCGCGGCGTCATGGTTGGATTTTTCGACAAAAACTGATAACTAAGTTTGCTCATTCAGAGATTATACCGCTTGGCTGAGGGATTTGACAAAAAGTTACCTGGGGAATGATGCTGTGATGTATACAAGTAAGAAAAGTTCCCAAAAAATATCTGCATGAGGCTCATGAGGCTCATATCTGTTTACAGCTGATGGTAACGCGGCGTCTTTCCTGAAATGCGGATCCGTACC
Source organism: Aplectana chamaeleonis (assembly GCA_029168955.1). Classification (NCBI taxonomy): domain Eukaryota; kingdom Metazoa; phylum Nematoda; class Chromadorea; order Rhabditida; family Cosmocercidae; genus Aplectana; species Aplectana chamaeleonis. The sequence goes on along the minus strand of JAPDOI010000007.1, from coordinate 836,837 downwards.
GGAAACTCTTGCCACAGTGGATTTCGGTCCCAGCTCCGAGAAGAGCATTAACCAATCGTTTGCTGCGCAAAAGAAGTTCCTACCCAATGGTTAGACCACTGTTGAAAGGTATCTAGATCCGAAGAAATCCCATATTCAAAAACTTCTTTAGGACACGGTCCGCTGGTCAACTCCGAGTTCTATCCAGGTTGGCTGGTTCTGTGGGGTCAGACAACCGCTACCAATCCCGTTGCCGATGAAATCGTCAACTCAGCTAAATGTGAGCACATATTTTTCTGATATCCTTGATGACCTGCCCTGCTCAAAGGCATATTTCGTTCTCATGATTATGAGTGACTCTCACCTACTCTCCTCTCTCTTATCATTTTTCCTTTACGTCTACACATCCTTTTCCTTTCTAAGAAGGAGAGTATACAAAGCGTAGGTCGGAGCTGCCAAAACGACTAGTGTCGTTAGTATCTCTTCTAGCTCAATAGTAAAATGCGCAGTATCCCGCCCCTACCCATCAGGCATTTTTTTTGGGAGTTTCAGAGAATTTTTTCGAATTTAGCTTGAAAGTTGTATGTAAGGGGTAATCTAGTATGGTGAACACGAGTCTGGAGTCCATTTGTCGAAGTTTCGAGGTTTACTGTAGGTTACGGTAGGGAACATGTCATTTAGGGGTCAAAACCCACCTTAGTTTTTTGAAAATCGACAAACGGATGTTAAATTCGTATTCTCCACCTCGAGTAACCCCCGTATTCGAATTTTGAGCAAAGTCTGAGATTTTCACCAATATCCCGTAATCTACCGTAATCTGCGGAAAATCGATAAACGGACTCCAGATTCATGTTTAGCACTCCAAATAACCCTCAGAAAATGATTTTGAGACGTACAATACCGCCCGCGACTTTGGGAAAAACGGCGTTTTCGGCGCTTTTTTTCCGCCGGAAAGCGCCGCTTTCTCATAACTTCGTTCAAAGTGGTCCGTTTGGGTTGTCAGGGGCATAATTAGAATCAGCATCGAGAGCCCTTCATTTTGAGCCCACACATGTCTTACCCGGCAAACAAGGCATATAGGGTTAACACAGTCAATCGAGTGTACGCAAACTGAAGCTAGATATCAACTTGGTGTAAATATTTGACTTCATATCAACCGTGCAGGTCTAGGACGAGTTGAATACAAACATTATAGACCAATTTATGGAGGTGGGGAAAGTGAGAATCAATGTTTTCTCCTGCTTGGCGCCCCGGAAGACACAGTAATTATCATGCGCTCGTGGTAAAGGTGTCCGCGATCACAACCGCGCTTGGTGTGGACTCCTTTAAAACAGTTAAAACCTCTCTGGAGGCATTTCCCGCCTAGCGCCACCCCTATGATTCTGGCTTTGAAAGACGACCCTCGGTCACCGACGTCCCGTTCTCCGCTCAAACGGGACCAATCGACCTGCGACTCGGCCTACCACATCAATACTTGATCCGCTTCTGAGCAATGCCTCAGAAAGGTTCTAACTGTTTTGAAAGAGTCTATATCAAGCGTGGTTGTGATCGCGGGCACCTTGATCCCGAGCCAATGGCGATGACTGTGTCTGCCGGTGCGCCAAACAGGAGAAAACATTGATTCTCACTTTCCCCACCTCTTTAAATTGGTCTATAATACTTGTATTTAACTCGTCCTAGACCTGCATGGTTGATATGAAGTCAAATATTTACACCAAATTGATATCTAGCTTCAGTTTGCGTACAGTCGATCGATTGTGTTAACCCTATATGCCTTGTTTGCCGGGTAAGACATGTGTGGGCTCAAATGAAGAGCTTTCGATGCTGACTCTAATAATGCCCCTGACAACCCATACGAACCACTTTAAACGAAGTTATGAGAAAGCGTCGCTTTCCGGCGGAAAAAAGCGCCGAAAACGCCGTTTTTCCCGAAGTCGCGGGCGGTGTTGTATCTATCGTAGAAAAGCGGAAATTTCGAAAGTGGCGTTTTTTTTCTTGAAATTTCCCCTGTTGGGAAGTTTTGAACGAATCAAGTCGAAAACTTCGAAAAATCGACTAATAAACCACAGATTCGTGATCAGGCCCCGAAAAAAAAACCCCTGGGAGAATTTAAAGTCAAATCTGGAACATTTCTCTAAAACTCTTTTAGAGCCCTTTAAATGATATACGTAACCGCTCAACCGAAAATCCGTACAAGTCCAAAACGCTATCAGTCTGGACAAAGTATGGAAAATGTGTCTCCACCCAAAATTTGCTCAGGGGGGTAGTTTTGGGCGCTGAGCACATTTATGAGGTCCGTTCCCGGATTTTCCGGAAACTAACGCGCTTTTTGGAGGGTGCAAAAAGCACAAAAAACGACTTTTTAGGCTTGTAACTTCTCGGAACCTGCAGCTCGGGGCGGGATACTGCGCATTTTTACTATTGAGCCAGAAGAGATACCAACGACACTAGTCGTTTTGGCAGATCCGACCTACGCTTTGTATACTTCCCTTGTAAGACTACATCTATTTCTAAGGTCACCTCTTCTTCTCAATTTTTTTCTACTTTTCTTTTTAAGTGAGCCGAGGTAAATAGTCTGGATAGCGTATGACTTTATCCAGATATGTATAGTCTGGGAGCGAGTATAAACTTCTATATGATTCATGGCGGGACAAATTTTGGATATTGGAATGGTGCTGAGACGAATGCTCCCGTATGTCCTATACGTAAAATACTGTTCATAATTTGTGCATTTTCTGCGAAAAAAAAACACAATAAAGCGTTTTTTTCGCCTTTTTTCATAACTGTCAGAAATGATCCATTTGGGAATCTTGAGAGCTACTGGAAATCAGCATCGTGTGGTCTTTCTTCAGGAATGGCACATGACTTCCTTTTCAACAAGATAGATAGGCAAATTAGACATGAGGCAATCAACCGGAAACACTTTTGAAAAGCGTTTTTGCCATTACTCTGAGAGTTTTGTCTGAGAAATAGCCGCGAAATGCCCGTTTGCCGCATATTAACCGCTAAATGGCCGTCAAATAATGCTCGCCGCGAAATATCCGCGAGATAGCCGAGAAATATTGCTCTCCAGGTATATACGACGCATCTCATTGTCAGAGGCATGATCCAGATGTTAACAGCCGCCTCGGTTTAATTACTCAAGTTTGAGATACTTGGACCTCACTCAGCCTCTGAAGGTCCAAAGCCGGCCCAACCGCTGGCTGCCCCGTATGGCGGCTCGGCTGACCGTCGGCGGCTGCGTCTTGGTTGCTTTTGGTTGCATCTCATTATTTTCTCGGTTATTTCTCGGCTACTTCCGTTTCGTGAAAAGCCGACAAATAGCCGCGAAATAGCCCACCAGGAGCCGCTGCGGACCCTGGTGGGCTATTTTTTGGCAATTTCGCGGCGATTTCTCGGCCAAAACTCTCAGATTAAAGCATTTATAGACGAATGTGGCCACGTTGTCACGCCTGCATGCTTTGTCAAAAAATTATGCCAAATAGCATTTAGGAAGAGAGATCTACTGATCTTGATTCCAAATATCTCTTCAAATTTCAAAATTGATCATCATGTACCTGAGTTCTGACAAAAGGGCGAAAAATAACGCTTTTCTGGCTTTTTTTTCGCCGAAAACACAAAAATTATGACCAGTTCTGTACTTGCTTTCAGAATTTTGTATCTGCATTGTTTCCAATGTTAAATACTCTTCAGTGCATCACATCGTACGACTATTTCGCTCCAATCTCGGAGGCTGGGGATGTGAATGCCAAGTATTTAGCGATTCGCTCATGGATCAAAGCTATTCCCGGCTGGGAAACTCCTCCACTGGACGTGCCCGCGAACAATCCGTAAGAAGAATAGTCTTGAAACGTTGAGTAGTCGCCTCTAATCATTGAAAATTCAGGAAAAAGGCCTTTGGAGTGGTCGACCTGCATCCAGTCAATGACCTTTCTGTGCCACCAAATAGGAGGAATTGCATTACTTCCACCTCGCCAATGTCTTTCGAACAGCTCAGTCAACCATTCGGATTTGTGCTCTACATGAGGGTTCGTTAGAAGTACTCTAATTAGTAAAACATTAAGGAGAAATTGGTGTGCACCAGCGGACAGTTCCCTGGTGTCGGAGTTCAAAGATTCGAAGGCAGTTGGCGCTGAACTGTCCATCGATAGGGAGCATTTTGTTGGAGACCTAAACACATGAAGTCTGTCCGAGTCAGACTGTCCGCTCACGCGGTTAGCGTGCGTGTCGAGCGGCCGCCACGAAGGCGTTTCTCGGTCGAGCCTACCTACGAGTGAGTTACGGCTGACTGGGATAGTGTTAACTATTCCTTTGATGTTCTTGCTAATCAACTCACAGGCCCGAAAAATCAACAAGCCCGCCGATCGCGTGGGCAGACAGTCTCGCTCGAACAGATTCTAGAGGCGCTGACTGTGAAAAGGGACACGGACGATAGAGACTGCGCGCAGTAGGGATAGACTGATAGAGACGCAGACCGCGAGAAAATACGACCTGACGAAGAATGATTCTGCGTCCACTATAGGCCTTTTGCAAGTCTAGTCGAGCGAATTGACTAGCCGCAATAATTGGCGGCGGTCGTGCGGCATTCGCGGCAACATCTTTCAGTGAGGTTTCAATCGCTAGCGGCAATCCACCGCCGCGGCCTCGTCCAGTCACTGGACGAAATTTCGCAAAAAGCCTTTACATAAAGACTTTAGGGTATGATTTCTAAGTCGCTGCCATCTCATGCGATTCTCGGCCCCAAACCGCACCGGACAAGAATCGGAACCTCCTGACAATTTGGCCCACTTTCCCAATGTCCGGGCCACTGCTGTTGCTGTTCGGGCGGGTTCTAGCAGCTCAATCGGCAACAGCACTGACCCGGAAGACAACAGCAGTGGCTCACACAGCAACAGAGGCCGACCCGGAGATTGGGTGGACGAGCCGGACTGTCAGGCGGCTTGGGACCCAAAGTTGTCTGAGATTGTTCTTCGTTTTCGAACATTATTCATTTTACCCATGTGGTCTTCCTGTGTAGCCCTTTTGTCCTAAATCATCTAATTTTTTTCACAGAAAATGGACACATGTGGCAAATCACTTGAAGTGAAGCAGCTGAAGGACTTCGGATTTGTGTACATGAACAAAAATCACATGGTAGGCACAAAACAAATTTTTCGAACTTAGGAAACAACGAAAAAAAAGTCACTGCTTCAGGGAACGTTTGTTCATTCGTATAACGGAAAGGCGAAAAAGTCGGTGGATTTGAGCGGCGGTTGCCAGCCTGGTGGCACTCTGAGCATACTCGTCGAAAATCAAGGACGCCAGACGTATGAGACCATTAATGATTATAAGGTAATATCTATGTTATAGTTTTTTTCCAATTCAATTTTAAAGATAAAATTGGTTTTCGAGTTTCACCGTAATTCGGAAGATATGTGGTCCACTGGAACAATTACGTCGAAAAAACGACTGGAAACGAGCCATCAACAGCCCTATACGGCCACAAAACTTGAATGCGGTGTGCCCGCCCCGCCCACTTCCTGAATGGCCAACGAGACAGTGGGCGTAGCGGGGATATTACGTTCGAAATTTAGGGCTGCTCGTGGGGACTCGCTATGGCCGTTTGTTTGATAATATTGTTGCAGGGGGACCCCGGAACTTTTGATTTCCAGTGAGAACTCGAAAGGCCGCTTTGGTCGTGAAAACTACTTTTGGGTAGAGGTAGAGGGTTAAGATTGCTAACGTGTAGCTGCAGCTACTAACTAGGGACTCATCCGAGCGCAAACTGGTGTTTTGAAAAACCTTGTTGTGTGTTGTGTGGAATATGAAAAGAGACAATTTAAAGTTTGGTAATTTTTCTCAATGCACATGGGTAGATCAAAAAATGCAAAAAAAGTTTTTTTTTTGGTATTCGAAAATCTGAACATTTTTAGCCCGGACCTTGTCCAGGCGGGGGGTTATTTGGGGCGTTCAACACGAGTATAAGGTCTATTTTCAGTTTCTCAGATGATTACTGTAAGTTACAGTAGGAAAAATATCATTTGTCTATGGTAACCTACCGCAATCTTCCGAGAAACTGAAAATGGACCTTAAATTCGTGTTCATCGCCCCAAGTAACCCTCTCCCCGGACAAATTTTGAGCTGAAAATGTACGAACTTTTAAAGTTCAAAAACAGAAATTTTTTGCCGTTTTTGATCTACCCAGGTGCATTGAGCTAATTTATCTAGCCTCCAAATGTTTCTTTTCATCTCCCTTAACATTCAACAGATCATTTTTGATCTACAGTTTGCGATGGGGTCAGTCCCTAGTAAGGCTGATTGAGTGCCGTCGATGAGGCCTGCCGCTCGCTTGTATGATCCCATAACCGCTCTAGAGTCATCGATCGGCATACATAGTATAGCTGAGCGGTTGACCCCACACCTATAGTTCTTTGCTTACAACTCTCGGCAGTCATTGCCGAATAAAGTGTTTCTTCTTATCGCTGCTTTACCTTTAAGGGCATTCTCAGCGAAGTTGAAATGGACAAAGAAGTGCTCAGCAGCTGGATTCAGTGCAAACTTGATATTGTCAACGACTATGCGGATGGCTCATCTCAAAATTTGGTAGGTAACAAGTATGAGCGGTGAAGGCATACGTTGTGGTGTATTTTGTTTAGCAAACACCCGGCAAGTACGGCGTCTATCGTGGCAACCTTAACGTTGATGTTCCAACGGACACCTTTTTGAACATGACTGGATGGGGAAAGGGAGTGGCCGTGGTTAATGGGAACAACGTGGGACGATTCTGGTCCAGTGAGGGACCACAAGTAAGTTTTGTTGTTACTGCTGCATGCATGAAGTTTCGTTGGGTATACACTACTAGAAATGGGACACATTCGCATAACATAGGGGTCAGCAACAATATCGCTCGTAGCTTCTGGTCAGAATGCATTCAGCTGCTTCTTCTCGTGTTTTAAGTGCCTATTTCTCGCTTCAAATCCAGTTTCTTTGGATGCACCAACCAAGAATTTCTGCAATACTTATGCAGTTCCCCGTTCTGTAAAAGAATGCCCCGTTAGCGAGTTTGTGGCCTGTGCTATAGTGCTAATGTGAATGTATGGGTGGCGCCGTGGGTTTAATGGGGGGGGGTCGTAGTCTAACCTACATTAATCCGTGCTGCAAGTGCTGCAGAAACTAACACAGAGCTAATGAAAAATCATAACGAACAACTAATTAACTACCGACCTTCGATCTGAGTGCAGTGCAGGAAATATGCAAACGTGACAAGAGCAATACAACAGCACACGGGCCAGTACTCAAACTTAAGGTCAATGATATACTTTTGCGACACGCGGCTTGCCCATTGGCCAATTTTGAGCGTGAAACGAAAATCTCCCCCGAGAAATTCTAAGGGGTATGGTATACATTTGCGACACACGTTCGCGTCGCTCTGCACAGCGGCAGCGACCGCCTGTCGCAGAGCTTCCACCCTTTGAACTTGCCGCTTTCGCAGTGTGCCGCACATTTGCACGACACGACACGCATCGGCACATTTGCAGGATGTCAGCTCTCCGCTACACGTCTCTGCGACGGAAACACAACAACTGTTTCTACGTCAGCCAGTGCCATTGCTCCGATGTTGGTCCCGCCACGATTCGTGCTATATGTCGTGACTGTCGCTCATGACAGCGACAATGGATACCATTGACCTAAGGAGTCTGCAGAGTTCAATTCGTAGCGACGAACAGCGCTGGGTTAAGCAATATCGATTACGCTTGGCCACGGATGCGACCGACGCAGCGCTAAGGGCGACGAAGGGGCACCGCAAAGTGTTTTTACCTCGCAACGCTTATGCGTCACTGCCAACGAAAGGCAATCGGCGCCGCGACTATAATGTTCGGAAACATTTTCGTCGCTGCGTCAATGCTGACGCACGGCGACCACTCGCTGCAACTCTTTGGGATCTCCCTCTCTGTCTGTTGGGGGTCTGCTGACCCTTTTAGAATTTTTTTAGGTTTCAGTGATAGCTCAACAAGGTGAATACACGGCAAACCGGCACGAGCAAAACCCGCGACAACTAGATATTACCTCAAACTTGAGTAATTAAACCGATCCATCAAATGTAAACGAATACATCAAACTACCAACACGACGGACAGGGCAAACACGCCAGAGGGAAAACATGAAAAGTGTCGCGACGGCAGCCACCCTACACCCCAAGTCAGCGCTTCCGTCCTAGAAGCATCGGTTGTCACAGAGTGTGAGCGACAGCTAGCCTGACACGAATGAACCAGAGGACTTACACCGTGCCCCTTGCTCATGTCTGCTACGCGGGAACCGAGTATATAGGGATACTACACGTGTGTTAGGTCCTACAGTCTCCGGTTGCACACTACGCTGTTTAGACGCCCTTACCAGCAAACCAGGGCCAACTCCAGGATAGGTCTGAACCAACTACAACCGCCATTGCGCGGTACACACAAAATACAACATATCCCACTGAACCAAGTATACACCGACTGTACGGTATGATGTTGCTACACAACAGGGCACAAGTATTAAATATGTGTTCACCCTTTAAATACCACTACACTAATGGACGAGACAATAAATATATACATATGTCAAAATACAACTCTTCCTACGTGTCAGGAACGGGCCTTGCTCAGCTGAGAACGGCAGAAGACAAACTCCTACTACCTGACGAACTCCCAGGCATGGGAGGAACCGGACGCACGGGTAGTGGGGGCTGGAAGTCGACCAAGCCCCTGCCCAACCATCAGGCGATGGCGGGAGCAGAGGAGGTGCGGGCAGGACGCCACCGCACGGTAGACCCTCCTTCGTACGCTGAATCAACAGGACGGCTCGCAGAACTGACGTCGATCCATGGAAGCAGGACGTCACAAGTAGGTGACGCGAACGCAGCGTGAGCGGCACTCTCGTTGGCAGCGGTGTTGACACAGGTGCTCTGACTTGCCGGGTAGCTGGGGTTACGCGCCCTCTGCGTCTCTGCGCGATGACATTTAATAGACGATCGTGGCGGGATCAGTGACGAAGAGGCCAGACGGCGGCCTTTAGATGACAAAGTCGTACGGAAGTCACAACAACAAGTCTAAAGGAAAGATGTGGGGTGCCAAAAGTCTCAAAAACAGAGAGAATGGGCGCAAAGTGGTCTTTCCTAATAATGTTGGTTGAATTTTCCAAGCTTTGGTATTGTGTAGCAAGTGGAACTGGAGCGCACTTACCACTGCGCCCTTTAACCTTTTCTCGACTTCTTTTTTTGTGGGTGTATTGTCCCATAATTCGGGATACGTCTTTGCGTTGGTGTTTCGCGCGGTTTTTGGAACGATTTTCATGTGGCGCGAGTCTCATTGCGACGCGTCAGACGCGGCGCACTGTCAACAATCGCACAGCTGCGCGATCGGACTAAAAAAAACCCTCGTCGATTTTGGTCTGAATGAGTGCGAGAAAGCGCCGCCGCACGCATTCTGACCAAAATCCACGAGTGCTATTATACTGTGCTATGTCGTGTTGTTGACTGCTCACGACACTCCTTTCCTCTCATAGTGAGAACAGTTTTCCAGTAGTAGGCCGTGCTGGAGTCACGAAAAGTAATGGGCTCGTCAAAGATGGCGCGGTGCGTGCAGTCAACAACTCAACATTGTCTCGTGATTAACGCATTAACGCTTTCTAAGATACATTCACAGGCCACATGTATAGCATAGCTCCCTCATTTTGAGCCGGTCGAAGTGAGGCTTATCGGGTTTATCATGTCAAAATCTACTTATCACCGATGTATTTTGCCATGACCAACCGCTCCGCTGCTTGCTCCGCCGGGACTCATCCGAGCAAGCTGAGCTTTACTTTCGTTCTTGTATTTGTCTTTTAATTGCACTCTTCTGTGTATACGTGTTCATGTCTCTACTTGAGTGACCTCATAGCAGCTTTAGTAACGCATAATACGGAATTTCAGTATACCCTTTACGTGCCGGCTGCATTTCTGAAGCAAGGAGACAACTCCGTTCTTATTCTCGAGTTGGAAGGCACTAAAAACTGTGCAGGACAAGCTTGCTCAGTATCTTTTGTGGACCATCCGATCTACGCGTGGAATTCGACCGTGATCACGACGGGCAAATTTGACTTCTCTGCAGGACCTAGGCGTGATAATTTTTGGTATTAGTTTTCGATATCAATCAATAAACGCTCCAAAAGATGTGCTCTCATATGTTCGGGCTCATTCGCCCCATAACTTTGCCCATATAATGATAGGCCAATACCATCAATAAACCAAACTCGAGTTATTTTGTGCAACTTCAGCCGACTGCCAATGACAGAGTTCTCCGATCAAGGCAGGACTGACACTTTGACTATCGTCTTTCCTATGTATTTTGATTGTAAGGCGGTTACAATGTGTTTCTTCCAATGAGTCGACTTCCTTCTCTTCCTGGCCAGAAGTGTTACGAGGATGGCTAGGTTGGGCAGTGATTACAGATCGGGCAATTATCTGTGCTCAGGAGCTGTTTTGACACCTTACATGCAGCTTTCATGGATAACACACTGGAGTCATTTTCAAGTTGTTCAATATGCTGTCGAGTTAAGGCGGTAAGCTACGCGTTAGTTGCTCAATAGGTTTATACAAAATGTTAACCTCACTATGCGTCACAAACAGCATGCGAGCCGATGTCGGAATGCGGGTTGTAAAATGTACGTAGATTGCGGGTCTATATGAACATCTTCCTGACGATTTCCATATTTTACCGAGCGGCAGACTCGTAAGCCGAAACGCTGAGCAACCTGCTCGATAAGTAACAGAAATTTGGAAAGTTGGGTGTAGCTGCACTTGACGAGTTCCTCTGTTTCCTTCCGTTGGTTGCCCTCCGGTCGAACAAATGTTGAGCACGCGAAACCCACACAAGATAACGCGCGCCCTACGCCCCACGGGGCCAGTCTCATATGCTATGAATGGTAATCGCACGAGTAAGATTTATATGGACTCAGACTGTGCATCGACGATTTTTTGACGTTTACATCACCGATTGGCGAACTGCTTTCAGAGCCACGATATTCTGTATGCCCGATTGTGAACTGTCCGTGCACCAATAATCTGTAGGTAGGCTGTTCAGTACCTCACAAGCAGACTTCAAAATACGAGAAGCTCTGGTCTGCCTATCAGAACTCTCTAATTTTCTGCAATTATCGGTAACAAAGGCGTGCATGAAGCTTTCATGAATGAATGTCCGACAATAACATGTTGCCCAAAATAGTGTCTTTGTCACCAAGAGCAGAGAGCTGCCCCTCCAGCGTTACAGTTGCTTGGTCCAGCTGGGCAAGCACTGCACGGAGCTCCAATAGGATATATCTGCTGACCGATCGTGTTCACTCTGAAGATAAATCACCACAATAAACACGACAATAAATCTAGAAAATCACCGAGAACTTACTCTTGTCGGTACATGCATGATGTGAAATAGAAACCGCCGCATACTCTAGATGCACATCCAACATAACGGCTGGCTCCCCAGATGATCTAAAGGGAGGAGATCCGAATTTTTCGGAAGTACGTATCTGACAGCGAATTCCCACTTGACTCTTTTCAACATTCTCACCTTCGTTAGCTGATTAACCCGGCGCGACTGACGACGGTGTAGCTGGGGTGAGTAAATCATGTTAGAGGGCACTCCAATTTGGCTGAGTTGGGACGACCATGTTGCGAAGGCCTATACTTGACGATTGCGTATTCAAAATATAAAGGTCGCGTTTGAAAGGTTCTCACATTCTGAATCGCTCCGAGATCATCGGTCGCAGTTCCTTCGAGAACCATAATATTCTCCTTGTACCCAGGGCGAACACCTGGCTGTGAAGGCACTCGATCGCAAGAAACCACATGGTTCCAGGCTAGCACCTCAGCCTGACAGTCGTAGACCTAAAGGAGTGGAAGTAAGTATGAAGGATGTAAGTCTTGAATTGCTGAAATATCAAAGTCAAAGAAAAACGAACGACGGAGATGGGCTGCTATCCAACGTCACTTAGGCCTCCTTTAGGCCGGAATCATACTTCCAGCGAAGAGCGACGCGACGCAATGCTTACCATCAATATCGACCGAAAATCGATATGCCTGGTATGCAGTGTCGCTGTCGCTGGTCGCGGGCAGTATGACTCCGCCCATAGAGTGCGATCGTAAAGCGACGCAATCGAGTAGAAACCTCTTACATCGATCTGGTTTTTGTCGAACGATTAGTTCGCGGCACGTTTAGACGCAACTACCTCAGAACGTGTTCGGTGCTATTTGGCGACTCGACGTATTGCACAGCAGATGTACACTATCGCGTTGCACCGCGCCCGCACTCTGAGGGCACTGCTATGCTTCAGCGACTGCTGATTGCCGGCGACGGACACGGCGACGGAGTTGTTGCCGCTCCGAACATTTCAACGCGCTTTCGAGTACCTACAACTCTGCATACGCGCATCTGCAGACCATTTAATGAATATTGATTGTGTTCTTAATATTGTTTTCCTGAATGGGGAAAAAGTAACACTTTTAGGATGGAAAGAGTGTCACTATCAAGGGTATGAATCACAAATCTCTAATACTGTGCTTATCTGGGCCGAATTCCGGTCCGCAATTCCGTCTTGACACGCTTCGCGGCCGCACGCGCTCCAGTCAGTCGGGTTGCCAGCGCCAAGGCCGACTCGAAAAGGCTTTTTTTCAATTTTCTCTGATTTTTCTCAGTTTCCAGTTTCCAAAACCCATCTAGAGTCAGCAGATCGGCGGCAGCGGCGCTGGAAGCTCTTATGACTCGGGAGCGTGCGGCCGCAAAGCGTGTCGAGACGCAGTTGCGGACCGGAATTTGACCCAGATAAGCACAGTACATATTCACTCCAGATTAGGAGAAAAACTTCCCGATCTGGGATGCTACTCTGATCTTATTCTTAAGTTCAATAGGTCAAAAACGAGTTACGCAGAATGGAAAATGTGCTTATGTGACAAAACACTATGTAAAATGCACTGAACGGCCTGGAAATATGCCTAGAAATGGTAGAAGCGATGTATAAAATGCTAATTAGGTGAATACTAACATAATTGGTCATTTACCGCTACTTTATTAGAAACATAAAAAAAAGACTGAGAGGAAGCAAAAACAGGCATGCTTGGGAAATGGTCGGAACCCAGTGATCGCTTTGGCGATGGAGTATACCAGGGTTACGCCACTCATAACTACAACACTGCTCAGCGACTTGTCGCCGCGACGGGCGCATACAGCAAAACCCTTTCCCTCTGACACAAGTGGCCTTTCCCTACATCCATAGCAGGGAGGCGGGACATCCATCAGCAGAGGTGCAGCCCTACAGCGCCCCTTCACTCTTCCTGTTTTTGCCCGCCTCTTCTCTTTTCGCCACCTCAAGACTATGTCCTGCTGAGATCAATCAAATTATGCATGTACCATGAGGTTCATTAGTGCAGCTGGTGGTGCTATCTCACGAGGTCCATTCCTTTGTGTCAAACCTTTTGCAACACTTGATCTGAAAGAATTTAAATTTAGTAGCATACCTTAAATAAACATGATAGACACTACCACCTAAAGCCGTTGTGCATTCCGAGAGCAACATCTCTGTATATCTTTGGCATCACTCCAGAGCACGCGGTTGATGCTGAAACACAATTTATCCGTTGCAATAATGTTTCGTAATAGAGAAATGGTTATATGCTTTGTGTCATTCCAATAAGGAGCGGAAAAGTGGCACACAGGAAATCAAAGGGATGCTGGCTATCGATCGAATTATTTCGGATGCAGTTGCTGAGTGCGACTTCCTATTTGAATGACACAATTAATATTTATCACAGGTCAAGTGATACCCATAGTGGTGAATTGATGCGTAAAATATCGCATAAAAACACACGACGATAATATTTGAGAAATATAGCTGACGGCATTTGAAGCGTGGTATGTGCGGTTGTCGAGGAAATGCACAATGATTGACAACTAGCAAGAGCTGCTGTGTGTTAATGTATCATACCAGTCATATAATCTAGCGAATATTAAACATAGAATAGAGAAAACCCACGTGGAGGTGGTGGAGGTGTTGGGGCTACGGTGACAGGGGCGGGAGTTGTACGAGCAGCCGTTGTGGTAGGAGCAGCCGTGGTGGTAGGAGCAGCAGTGGTTGTAGGAGCAGCCGTTGTGGTGGGAGCAGCCGTTGTGGTAGGAGCAGCCGTGGTGGTAGGAGCAGCCGTGGTGGTAGGAGCAGCCGTTGTGGTAGGAGCAGCCGTTGTGGTAGGAGCAGCCGTTGTGGTAGGTGCGGCCGTTGTGGTAGGAGCAGCCGCTGTGGTAGGTGCGGCCGTGGTGGTAGGAGCAGCCGTTGTGGTAGGAGCAGCCGTTGTGGTAGGAGCAGCCGTGGTGGTAGGAGCAGCCGTTGTGGTAGGAGCAGCCGTTGTGGTAGGTGCGGTCGTTGTGGTAGGAGCAGCCGCTGTGGTAGGTGCGGCCGTGGTGGTAGGAGCAGCCGTTGTGGTAGGAGCAGCCGTTGTGGTAGGAGCAGCCGTTGTGGTAGGTGCGGCCGTTGTGGTAGGAGCAGCCGTTGTGGTAGGTGCGGGGGGTTGTCCTAAATACGTTGCGTTCGGTACTGTATAGATTATAGCTTCTTATTAGAAAAATGGGGGTGTGTATACAAGTCTGTTGGTACCTGCTCGTTGGTGCCCCTGCTTCTACTGAACCCAGCAGACGTTTGAGTGTACACAGGGAACGTTCGAGCGATATAGCGTGCACAACTATATCGCGAAAGTATCCCGCACATTGCATAAAGGTGTCGCCGTCCGGCACACTAAGGCCTCTGGTCCATAACACCTTAGGATCCGTACCTAGGGAGTCATGGAGTCTTTGGCCACAAGCCACAATTTCGCCACCCTGAACTGTCGATCGCTGTCGAGTGATATCCAAAAAACTGCGCTGTCCAGACTTCTGAGCTATTTCCATGCACCGTTTGCTGCTTTGCAGGAAACCCGCCTCAAGGATAGACCCGTCATCAGCGTCGGAGAGTACACCATCTACTGCGGCAACGCTGACGATAGGAGAGTGGGAGGCTGTGCAATAGCTGTAAGGAAGGATTTCAATGGTATGGTCAAGGAGTTCGGCTCAACGTCGTGTCGGAATGCATTCGTACGACTGCGGGATCACAGAGGATTCAATCTGTGGATAGTGAGTGCTCATGCGCCCACTGAAACCGCCGAAGACAATTCGAAGGATGCGTTTTATGAGGAACTCAATACGTTGCTGGCCAGGATACCTTGTCAACATGCTGTTGTCGTGGGGATTGACGCAAATGCGAAGATGGGACTTGATCAGGAATCCGAAGTACTCGGTAAATGGTTCTACCCAGTGGAGCAAACATCGGACAATGGATACCGCCTTGTCGACTTTGTGAACGCAGTGGTCTGATTCTTGCATCGACATTCAAGAGGAATCATCGCCGCCATCAGCTTACGTGGCAGGGACCAACCCGGCTATCTCCAGAAGAGCAGCGGAAGCGGAAGATGACAACTTTGAAACTACAGCTTGACTATGTCCTGACGAGGAATATTCCAGTATCGGACATTCGAAGATCTAGGGAGCTGTGTGGGATGTCGCATTCGATTCGGATCACCGTCCTGTTCTGTTGAACTTCACTGCGAGGATTCATAAGAGGAAGCGAGGGGCTCAGCCTCTCCAGAGGATTGACATGACAAGTCTCAGAGATGAAGAGTGCAGAAGGAATTTCCGACAACGCGTTTCTATTCACATCGGAGTACGGACTAAGAAGAAACTTTGCGACGCGGATTCTTTTGTCAAATGCATCCAGGACGCTTCGAAAGAGGCACTCCCGGTTGTACAGCCTAAGAAGAAGTTCGCCTACGTCTCAGAAGAAACAACATCTACCTACAACAGAGTATGTGCTCTCCGAACTGCAAGGAAACTTCGTGGAGGAGAAGCGTCTGAGGAGGAAGTTGCGTCGGCAGCTTCAAAGTGACCGCGAACGAGAGTGGACGTGTAGAGCTAAGGAGTTCGAGAAGGCTTGGGAGGAGAAGAATCCGAGGAAAGCCTACACGTTGCTGCGACAGTATAGCGGGAAGATGAAGAGATGTTCTCCTGTCTTGAACACTACCAATGGAGTTGCAGTTGGTGATGCGACGCTGCCAATATGGAAGGATTACTTCAGTTCACTACTGAATCGTCCAGCGCCATCAGTACCTGAGCTCCCGCATGTTCAGAGAGCACATTACGATGTCAGTGAGGAACCGCCGACTGAGTCTGAAGTTTTGGATTGTGTCCGGAAAATGAAGAATGGAAAGGCAGGTGGAGATGACAACATCACTGCTGAAATGCTGAAAGCTCTTCCTCCGTCTGGGATTCGTGAAATGACCAACACCATCCGTGCCATATGGATGAGCGAAAGGATACCCGATTCGTGGAGACATGCGATCATCGTACCTCTTCACAAGAAGCTATCCGTCACGGATCCTAAGAACTACAGAGGAATCTCTCTACTTCGTGTCATGTACAAGGTTTTAGAACGTATCATTCTCGAGCGACTTATCAAACATCGTGAAGGAACGACCAGAGATGAGCAAGCCGGTTTTCGACCTGGAAGATCGACCATCGACCAAGTGTTCGTCGTGAGAAGAGTAATTGAATCGTGGCAGCGGTTTTCGCAGCCGTTCCAGCTTGCGTTTTTGGACTTTGAAGCCGCGTTCGACTCTCCTCATCGTGAGCGATTGCTCAATGCTCTGCGAGCAGATGGAGTCCCAGAAAAGTATGTTCGGTTAATCGAGGACATGAACAAAGGAACAACAGCAGGCAGTTCGTACACCTGTCGGATTTACGTCAGCTTTCGAGAGGTGAAAACAGGAGTAAGACGAGGCCGTTGCAGGACCTTTTCTTTTTCAACTTCGCCGTTGATGACATCATGCGTAGAGTTGCAGAACAGTTTCCTGCGGATGTGATCCTAACACCATCAGGACGCTCCCTTGTCGACCTGGAGTACGCCGACGACATTGTGTTATTCGCTGAAAACAACGCAAAACTGCAAAGGATTGTGAACCTCGTTTCGAAGTATGCCGCAGCCTATGGACTTCGTCTTCGTCCCGACAAATGCAAGCAGATGTGGGTCTCTCAGAGGCCTTCAACTGGAGTTTGTGTGGACGGAGAACGTATCGAACTGGTGGACGATTTCTGTTATTTGGGCTGTTTGCTGAAGAACGATGGTAGTTATGCAGCGGATATTCGACAACGATGTGCGAAAGCTACGTCTGCATTCAATTCTCTAACCAAGTGTCTGTAGTCCACCACCATCGCGAAGAAATCCAGTTGCGCGTCTACCTATCCGCTATTTGCCCTATCATGATGCACGGATCGGAGACGTGGCAGCACCGAAAACGCAGATGGAAAGGTTGGATTGCACGGAGAGGAAGCTTTTTAGGCGTTTGCTTGGATATTTCTGGCCGCGTGTATGCCATAACGAAGACCTTTACAAGGAAATCGACGCAGTACATCAACGCTTGACACGAGGGAGGTGCCAGCATCTCCTAACGCCATCTCAAGCAGCAATGGAAAGTCGACTTCGACTGCTCGGGCATATACTAAGAAGAACGCCGGATCGTCTCGTACAACACGCTTTAAAAATGCTTCCAAATCCTGTCTGGAAACGGCCACCTGGGCGTAGGCGAAAGTTCTGGACGGATGTGGTTAAAGAGGATTTAAAGTCACTCGGCATCGAAAGACAGTTCAGGCGCGATGTTTCGTTTCGCAGGAAATGGAATAGTGACAGCTGGATGGAATGTGTTCAAATTGTGGCTGAAGACCGTGAAAAATGGACACGGCTGACTACTAGGACGGCACACCTCGGTGAAGATGCGGAATGACCGCGTCAGGCGAAAGCCAACCGATTAAGTCAAGTAAGTCATTAGAAAAATGAAGGACATCAGAAGTCAAGGGTAGTGCGACTTTAAAGGTTTGATGGATTTTAGAAGTTATAGGTACTGCGAGGTGTTAAGTAGTTTGGGCTCCAGTAGACATGGACTGGAGGAGGTGGAAAGTAACTGCTTTTCAGAAGTCGCGTTCATCGTGACGTGGGAAGTGAATTGAGCTTTGATAGACGTGGGCGGGGGGATGTGGAACTTGGATACCGCTTAAGAAGTCGTGGGCAGCAGGGCGTTTAAGAAGGATAAGGCTCTATAGACGTGAAAAGGAAGGGGTTGAAGGCTTCTAGAATTTCGGAATAGCTGTTCTGATGAACTGAGCAGAATGACTTTAAATGTTTATAATACTCCATAAGACGTGTGAAGAACAACGTTAAAAAATGATAGAGCTCCATACCGACGTTGAAACTCGGAGCGGAAAGTAGGAGAGGCTTCAGAAGTCGTGAGCCGGTTCAGGTAAAAGTTGTGTGAGCTCAAAGAGGCGACGTCGAAAGAGGAAGGAGCCCTAGAAGACTCGGGAAAGATAGCGTACGTGGTGAAAAGATTCATAAAACGTGAGGACGAAGAGGACGGGATGAATTCAAAAGTGAGTATAGCTCCTGAGATTGGGAACAGGCTTATGCCAATGAAGGATCGCTCCACAGAATGCCCGGCAAGAGAAGATTGTAGTTGTGTAGGGCCTCAAATAGTGGGAACGTGACGTTGAAGGTGAATACACATTCAAAAGACGTGGGCAGGAAGAGGTGGGAAGTCGCAACGGGCTCCGGTTTGGGTGGTAGACAGGGTTCAAGAGGTAGTGGGCTGGACGACGTGGGAGTTGAATTGGGCTTAAGAAGTTGTCGCTAAAGGCTGACATGTACTGGGCTTCAAAGACGTTGGCGATGAGATGCGGAAAATTGTTAGAACTCTCGAGTTTATAGAGAGGGCAACAGCGAATGCTGATGGATGATGCTCCAGAAGACGTGCAGATGACGTTGTGGAAAATGGATAGGACTCCAGAAGATTAGACTTGGGCGGGATGAAGTGGAGGAGAGGGTGGACTGGTAAGTCATTGTGAGAAGTGGATTGCGATTCAGAAATTGTAATTAGCAAGAGGTGGAAGATATTCAGAGTTTCCGTGGTCAAAAAGAGCTGCACTCCTACGTGAGACACAGGTGAAGGTTTTCGAGATGATGTCGACAGAGCGACGAGGAAAGCGGATAGGCTCCAGAAGGCATGCTCAGACAAAGTGTGGAGCAGCCGCGCGCCGAATCGGCTGTAAGTCAGCCGCGGCCTAATTACGACAAAGAGACGATTCGAAAGTGCTTTGAACACGCAAAGGGTCAGCTAATGTAGCGCGGCTGTCAGGTCTTGAATTGGCAATGCGCCAACAAAAAATTGGATGGGAAAAAGACGAGGTGAAAACACTCTGGGGCTCCACGAGACTAGGACACGCGACGTGGAGAATAGGTTGTATTCCAAGAATTAGAGAAGAAAGTATTTCGAAGCACACCATCTAAGAAAAACACTTTTTTCAAGCCCCAACAAGTTGGGAGAGTTCAGCTGTCTAATGCCAAGTTAGGTTATGTGGTAGATGATTCTGAGCTGAAAACAGTACTGTTTCTACAGTACCGCTCATAAGCGCTTTCGGCTTCTAGCTCCCAATTTTGGTGTAGAAAGGCAACCCAAGGGTAAGGTTCCTACCTGAGACGTCAAGGCATTTAACCAGGAGAAGGATCTGAAAATGAGCCGTTGAGTTTGAGAAGAATGAGGTGAGTCTTGTTGAAAACTTACCAGTATGTAAGCCGATGTGGCCATTTCGAAACACTGACCATGTTTCGTGATGCTGTCCTTTTATACGTGTGCGCTTGAACAGTAAGTCCCCATGATTTTCGGTGTTTAGTGGCTCTGACCCAATAATAATAATATCAACCACAGGTAAACAAATTCCTAATTTTCTACGGTAACATGACTATGCTGCGGTGTTTGCGGGCTAGATTCAATACATTAGTGCTGGTTTCGAGTGGGCTGAGTACCCGGAAGTCCATGCGGACAGCATAGAGCTTCGCGTCCAAAATATCAGTTCAACACGTAGATTAACATGATGAGGAAGTGAGGTCTCGTTTGCTAAACAGAAGCTTCCAAAACGCAGAAAACCAACTTTGTCTCCTTTTATCTGAATTCCATTTCTGAACAGAGCCAAGGTAGTTCACCAAGAGTGTGTTGTGTATGGTATTCTAGCCTTCTAAATATGGATCCGTGACCTGGAAATATCTTTCAGCTTTGTAGCACAAGGAACAGGTATGGTTATTGATTTTTCTTCCAAAAAAAAGGATATTGATTTTTTCTAACCAGATAAATCTATCTATGCAAAAACGTCGAAAAAATAGGACAGGTGTTGGACTGTGGTCAGCATCAAATGGTCGTCGAGCGTTTTTTCTTGAAAGAGGCGAAGGGAAATATACATGGTGCTATCTATCAGGCTGATCGAAAAGTCTTGCCAACTTTATTGAGGTTTTTCAAATTTATTAGTTCCTTTTTTGCATCACAATTCAATCAACAATATAGTCTCCCTCATTAGCAATGACAGTGGTCCACCTGTCAGGCAGGTCATTGATCCCTTTCTCCCAGGAAGAAGGGGACTGGGAATCGAGGTAGTCACCGATAGCCTTCACAATGACATCATAATCAGCGAAGGTATTTTTAGCCAGGAATGCCTTAAGGGGACGAAACAGGTGGAAGTCAGAAGGGGCAAGGTCATGAGAGTAATGCGGGTGGGGTACCGTTTGCCAGTTCAGCTCCTGCAGTCTGGATTGGGTTTCCTTTGCGATATGGGGTCGAGCATTGTCGTGAAGGAGATGTACCGTAGCTCGTCTCGGGCGCTTCTCTAGCAGGGCGATGGCCAATTCCTCCAACTGACGTAAGCACACGGCAGCGCTGACCGTCTTCCCTTGAGGGAGCAACTCGTAGTAGAACATCCCGCGCTTGTCCCAGAAGCAGCACAGCAGAATCTCGGTTTGTCTTCCAAGTCCGTATCTCCGTCCTTGAAGCGGGAGATCCAACGGCCCACCGTGCGGTAGGAAACGCTGTCCTCGCCCATTGCAGCGTTGATGTTGGTGAAGGCTTCGGATGCCGAGGAGCCGCGAAGCCACACGTAGAAGAGAAGTAGTCGAAGCTGAAGTTGGGTGAGATCGATTGTAGTTAGGGTCCCAAACGAGCTCGCGCCCTTATATACCCCTACCATGGAAGCTTCCAGAAGGTTCCCGGTGTTGCACCTGTGTACCAGCAACAACCTCACATTTCACGATTTTTCTCGGAAGAAATTTGTTTTGCTGCCAAGACTTTTCGATCAGCCGAATATCATACAGGGTGCTGATTTTCGAGGGCTAGGCGATGTTGTTACAGCTGCATTCATTCATACGCGCCCATTTTTAGTGGTGTCGCCGGTGATCTTTGAATTTGATTCGGAACAGCACACAATAATCAGAGAGGGATTGCTTTTGCAAACTACTAGGATTGAAGGCAGCTTTCGCGCTCAAAAATTCTACCAGTTCTATGGCTTGAGTTGAAAGTATAATAGTTGTGCTCCGAAGGAAAAAAAAGAGAATTTTGAGCAGATTTGAATGACCGTTTCTTTGAGGTCCGAATTTAGAACAGTTTGGGTGACCCTCTTTTGAGATCCGAACTTCAGATGGACTCGAATGAATCCTTCTTTTGGGGTCCGAATTTTGAATAGATCCGATTAAAAAAGTGATTCGATCACGATTATGAAGTCCGCTTCCAGACTTTCGAATGACTACTGTTTGTTTTGGAAGGTACAGTAGAAACAGAAAAGGACCGTTCTGAGCCTATAGCTTTTTTGAATCAGCAGCTCGGGGGTATACTAACAAGGGAAGTGGTAAACGCGTCTGCGAAAACGACTGGTATCGTTAGTATCTTTTTTGGCTCAATAGTAAGACTGCGCAGCATCAGAGCTGCAGGTTCCAAGAAGTTATGGGAATTTTTCAAGATTCGCAAAAAGGCAAGGGTCAATCTTGGGTTTCCCTGGAAATTTCCTCGCATTCGGCTCAAAACTTGTACGTAGGAGTAATCTAGGGTGGTGAACACGAATTTGGAATCTGTCTGTCGAAATTCTGAGGTTTACTGTAGGTTACTGTAGATACCGTGTAATTTAGGGGGCAAAACCTACCTAAGTATTCCGAACATCGAAAAATTTACGTCAAAATCGTAATCTTCACATCAAATAACCCCTATCAGGGTTTGGCGCGGGTGTGGGCCCCCACAGTGAAGGGGTCTGAGCTCCGGAGGAGTGGAAGTAGGGGGTCTGATCTTTGGACGAAGACCAGTTGAACCTACGTGTTTGTGAGTAAAAACCTTAAGGATCATTCCACGTTCGACTTTCAATAAATCTCGGCATTATATGGTATTGCAGTTGCACTTGATTGAACAATTGTCCGAGATGATAGAGTTTTATTCGGCTAACGTTCCGGCGTTTTCGCCTTCGTCGGAACCTGGAATGCGAAATAGACATAAGGATTTAGCCGACCAAGCACTATATCTCAGCAAAAGGAGAAAGTTTTCAAGAAAATTAGGCGAAAAACAACGTCGTAAGGCATTTTTTAAGGGTACTAACCTTCAGAAAACAGATCAAGGCCTGCCAGACACCCTCAGATGAACTATGATGGCGGGAGAATGAGCGGGACCACACCAGACCACCCACCTCGTTAGCCTTCAGAAGGCCAATCAAGCTTATAGGCAGATCAAAACCCGCAAAGTTCAACAAAAGGGGCTAGTTCTTGGGTGATCGCCACACATTCGTCCTTTCTGTTAAAGGCAGTGCCCAGGATGATATTCGTTCCCGAGTTTTTCACATAAAACAATGCGTTGGCCTCAAATTGTTACCAGAATTACAAAGAAACGGCGAAAAACGCATTAGAACGTCTTATTTCAGTGACATTATTCTATAACATGGAATATTTGTCCGGCTGGATGAACATGTTCATGGTGGTTGTCACCGGTGGAAAATTGTGTCACTCGAAAAAAGAAGAATATTTCTTGCAAAACAGTGTTAGTTAGAGTCCGAAGGAAAGGACGGAGCAACAGAAAGCAGAAAATGGCATAGGACGGGTCCACAAAACATTTCATCGTCACAACGAACAGTTCCTGTGATACTTAAGAGACGGGGTGATACTTGAGGATTTCGTGTACTTCTTGTGCGTTTATCTCAATTTCTTCGTCATTTTAGTTCTATCCGGGGGCCACTTAGTCCATATAGCGAACAATCTCAAATCTGAAGTTTATCGTGAACACTGCCTTTTATTTGTGGATTAATGGAATTTATCCAGAAGGCCTCCATAACTCTGCGAGCAGTGATATCTGGTTCCCGTGCAAGGATCGTGACGCCTACATCGAAACGGCTGTTTTCATGCACGCGCACCCGGTGTTGCCCCAATTGAGTGGAAACCCTGGAGTTCCTAAAGCCATCCAAGTGCTCTTCAATCCATACACAAAGATGCCCGCTGGTTTCTCCCACATACTCCTCCCTGCACAACTGACAGGTTATCAGATAGACCTCCCCTGTGCTCATAGAGTGCACGCAATCATTTTAGTCTGATGAATGAACGGGACTGCGACTGTAGAGTTCGCGCAATCATTTTAGTCTGATGAATGAACGGGCTGCGGTGGTAGATCACCCCGCGGGAATCGAAACCCCATTCTACAGTGAGGCTGCCAACCTCGCATGGCCAGCCGCCTGGTCCATGCGTCAGAATAAAATGAAAACGTAAACCATAGATCACCCCGCGCGAATCGAAACCTCATTCTCCAGTGAGGCCGCCAACCCCGCACGGACAGCTGCGTGGTTCATACGTCAGACTAAAATGAAAACGGAAACCATACAATCGCCTTCCTTTCTATATGGGCAAATTACGCAAGATGCCGTAGGGCCTTACGACGTTGTTTTTCGCCTATTTTTCTTGAAAACTTTCTCTTTTTGCTGAGAAATAGTGCTTGGTCGGCTAAATCCTTATGTGTCTTTCGCATTCCAGGCTCCGACGAAGGCGAAAACGCTCAAACGTTAGCCGAATAAAACTTTATCATCTCGGACAATTACTCAATCAAGTGCAGCTTCAATACTTTTAGAATCAGTTTTTTCACGTCTCCACACCCTGGTCTCCACAGCCGTAGCATGTCCATGCAGATTTCGTGCTCCAAGGCTAATTTATTATGTAAACCCACGATTGTGAGAAACCCATTAAAGTTATCGAGTTCAAATTGGAATAGGAGCGACCTGCGCCAATTTCCAGCCTCCTGCGTAATAATGAGCTTCCTTACTCAATTTAAGTGCACCACGAAGATCTTGAACGCCGTCTAAAAAAAAGAAGATTAACATTATAAGTTGGCGGGGCTTTCAATTTTTCTCCAAGATCAGCAGACCATTTTAAATCATTTTTAGGCGTTAACCCCGACTTTCTACGCTCTTTTCAATGGAAAAAAAATCACTTCCCTGAATCTCCTCCAAAAATGGGGCTTTTCACAAATTTTTCTCATAGGTCATACTGCTCTGAATCCAGAGATGGGTTTAGAGAGTAAAATAGAGCAACCGCTTCCATCGCGACCACTGCCTGTGGAAGCAATCAGGTGCGCGCTTTGCGTGTTTCTCCATGTCTTTTGACTATGGCTTTGCGACAGCAACAGGCTCAAAGGGCGGGAGCTCCGCGACAGGGGTCGCTGTGAAAAGCGACGCGACCATGTGTCGCGAAAGTATACCATACCCCTTAAGGGAGCGCTATAGCTTCTGGTCAAGTAATCGAGTGTTATTTTTTCCAGGAAGATGAAAGTTAGAAAGACATTTTGCAATTTTAACCAGCCCCTATCAGAAGTCTGTATAACTTTGTTCATATGGATCAGTGCCATCCATGAACCAGACGACTTGTTTCAAGGAACTACAGCCGGCAAAATCGGAAATATTATTAGCAAAGATGAGAAAAATTAGAAAACATTTGAAGGACCGGTTTGCACTTCGTAGAACGCGTAAAACTCTTGATACATAATGACCGCGTTAAATAGGGCTTGGTCCGTGCAGTCAACTCGACATTATCTCATATTTAATGCTTTCAAGGATTTGTTCACAGGTCATATTTTGCTCTACTTCTGTTCTTGTAGTGACCTCCCCTTTCAAGTACACTCTTCCACAT
Organism: Aplectana chamaeleonis; assembly: GCA_029168955.1. Taxonomy (NCBI): domain Eukaryota; kingdom Metazoa; phylum Nematoda; class Chromadorea; order Rhabditida; family Cosmocercidae; genus Aplectana; species Aplectana chamaeleonis. Next base: position 811,778 of record JAPDOI010000007.1, on the reverse strand, counting down.
GGTTTCATGTCTCTATCAAAAACTGTTTTGGACATGTTTGCCCAGTATCTTTTTGGACCATTCGATCTATGCATGGAATTCGACCGAGGGCACTGCGATCAAATCCGATTTCTCTGCAGGACCTAGGCTTTTTGATGTCAATTAGTCAATGCTATGGAAGATGTGCTCTTTCTTATATGCTTGCGGACATCCGCCATAAACTTTCTTGTATGCTTGGGCACTCACGCCATATAGTTTGGTCCATATAATGGTCGGCCAATGCTATCGATAAGCCAAAGACAACTTGTGCCGAGGAGCTTCAGCCGACTGCTGATGACAGAGATCCTTGATCCAAGAAGGACCGGCACTTTGACCACAGTGTTTCTCCATGTCTTTTGATTATGGAGTGGTTACACTATGTACGTCCCAATGCGTTGACTTCCGTTTCTCTCTGGCCAGAGGTGTTTCGAGAAGGGTTCGTTAGGCAGTGGCTGCAGATTGGGCTATGCTCTGTACTCAAAAGTTGTTTTTACACCTTACGTTCAGCTTTTACGGGCAACACATGGGACTCCTTTGTAAGATGTCTAATATGTATGGCGTCGAATGCCGGCGGTAAGTTACGCATTACTCGCTCAGTGGATTGATACAAAATGCCAACCTCACAATGATTCACAAACAGGTTCCGACCCGATGTCAGAATTCTGGTGGTAAAATTTGCGTCAGTTGCTGCTCTAAATGAACAACTTTCTAACGGTTTGTAAGATGTCATTGAAAGGCACGCTCTGAAGCAGTTTGTAAGGGCACTCGTTAGCTGTGAGTACTGGAAAAATGTGATTTACCCGCAACCTGTCAGAGTCTGCCGATACGCTAAGTTCCACCTGTTCAACATGAAAGAGAAATGTGGCAAATGGGGTGTAGAAAGGTACATGAAGAGTTCGTCAGCGTCCGTTCCGACGGTAGCCCACCTGGCCTGACAGATGTTGAGCACGCGACACGCGCCCAAGATAGCGCTCGCACTGCGTCCCTGGAGGTCTCAGTTTCATATGCTATGAATGGTTATCGACCGGGTAAGACCCAAATGGACTGAAACTGTGTATCGGTGATAATTGCGGGTACACCACCGATTTGTAAACTGTTTTTAGAATGATGATTTCCCTTATGCCCGGTTGTGAACTGTCCGTGCACAGATAACCTACAGGTAAGCTATTCAGTACCTCACAAGCTGGCTTTGAGTTGCGAGAATGAATTCTGGTCTGCCTTCTCGAATCCTCTTATTTTCTGCGTGTATCAGAAACTAAGGTGTAGATAAAGCTTTCATAGAAGTATATTCGACAATAACATGTCCTAGGTATGTAGGGTCTTCGTCACCAAGAGCAAAGAGCTGCCTCTCCGGCGTTGCAGTTGTTTGGTCCAGCTGGGCAAGCACTACACGGAGCTCCAGTAGGATAAATCTGCTGACCGATCGTGTTCACCCTGAAAATTATTTGGCTCACACATCACAAAAGGCTCAGAAAATCACCAGAAACTTACTCTTGTCTATACATGCATGATGTGAAATAGAAACTGCCGCATACTCTAGATGCACATCCAACATAACGACTGGCTCCCCAGATGATCTGAAGAGAGGAGTTCACACTTTTTTGAAGGTTGTATCTGGAAGCTGCTCTACACACAATGCTATTCAACAGTCTCACCTTTGTTAACTGGTTAACCCTGTTTGACTGACGACTGTGTAGCTGGGGTGAGTAAATCATGTTAGAGGGCACCCCGAATTGGCTGAGTTGGGACGTCCACGTCGCGAAGGCCTATGCTTGAAGCATGCGTATTCCAAACAAAAAGATGGTTGAAAGTTTCTCACGTTTTGAATCGCTCCGAGATCATCGGTCGCAGTTCTTTCGAGAACATTGATATTCTCCTTATATCCAGGACGAGCACCTGGCTGTGAAGGCACTCGGTCGCAGGACGACACGTGATTCCAGGCTAGCATCTCAGCTTGACAGTCGTAGACCTAAACAAGAAGTGGAGATTAGATAGTGAAAGTCGATATCGTGAGGGAAGTACATATGGAGGGTGGATGTCTTGAGATGCCAAAAGGCAAAAGTCGGCGGGCAGAATCGGACGACGCGGAGGGCAGCTATCTAATGACGCACTGCTACCGCATTCTGAAACTGGCGTGAGGGTAGTGAACGGCGGGTCTAAACCCTTTCCCTCTGGCGCAGATGGCCTTTCTGCACATTGAACCCGGATGTTAGCACCGGTTCAGTCCTACAGCGGTCCTTCATTCTTCCTGTTTTCGCCTGCCTCCTCTGCGTCCGTCACACTGAGACTATCAACCAAAGTATGTGTGTACCATGAGGTTCATTAGCGCAGCTGGCGGTGCTATCTCACTGGGTCCATTCCTCTGTGTCATTCCTTTTGCAACGCTTGATCTGCAAGGATTTGAAATTGGTAGCATACTATGCTAAAAGTCATGACGGATACTGCTACCTGAAACTGTTGTGCATGGCAAGAGAAACATCTCTGTATATCTTGGGCATTACTCCGGAACATGCAGTTGATGCTGAAACTTATTTTTTTCATTTGTAGAAATGGCTTGCGGTGAAAAAGAGTTATGTGGTTTGTGTCATTCAAATAAGAAGCGGCGAAACTGGCACACAGGCCAGCGAAGGTATGATGATGATGGCTATCGATCGAATGATTTTTCGCCCTCGAACTGAGTGCGCTTTCCTAGTTGAATGTCACGAACTGTTGTTATGACAGATCACTGATATCCATAGTGAAAATTATTGTGCAATACCGCGTCCAGTGCACACACCACTTGTCATATGAACGTCTCATCAACATATTATGAGCGCTGAAGAATATGTAAAAAGAAAACCATTAGCACGTAAATGCATTAATCAAAACACAGTTCTTGCGACATTCAGGTGCGGGGAGGAATTGAACGGACGTCATTTAAAGCGTGGTGTGTGCGATTGTCAAGACAATGCACAGTGATTGACGACTATTAAGAACTAATTTGTATTGTGTGCTTTACTAGTGAGTACCAAACATGTAAAAAAGAAAACCTACGTGGAGTTGGTGGAGGTGTGGGGGCTACGGTGGCAGGAGCAGTGGTTGCAGCGGCTGCAGTAGTTGTTGCTCCAGCAGCAGTAGTTGTTGCTCCACCTGGTGCAGCAGTTGTGGTAGGAGCGGCCGTGGTGGTAGGAGCGGCTGTGGTGGTAGGTGCAGGGGTTGTTGTAGGTGCGGGTTGTCCTAAGATACGCTACGCTGATTTTGCTAATGTATGAATTCTGATTTCCCTGTAAGAAAAATTTGCTTTGCTTCTGTTATCAAGGATCTACCACGCCTCGGATAAAGTAGTAGAGTCGTAGATGGTCGAGCGCGAGCGAAACCCTCCTGGCCGCCGGTGTTGCGAACGCACTAAGACCGGCCGTGACTAAACCTTATAACTAGGCCATATATAGTCCTGCCACGATTTCAGGAGACATTGATAAAACTATACTTAAAGTAAATAGGACTCCAGAGGATGTGTGTTGGCATCGTGAGAAGTGGATAAGGTTATGGAAAGGGTGCAGAGAGGGCGTGGATAGTTGGCGATGGCTCAGAAGACGTGGCAAGAGGTCGTGAAAAGTGGTTAAGACTGTAGAACTCGTGGTTAGAGCGACGCTGGAGTTGGGTAAAACCTGGACGACGTGGGAAAAAGGACTGCTTCTCGGAAAACCTGGGCAGGACGACGTTGAATGGGAATAGGGTTTTGAAGGTGGTGGGCATGACGAGATAGTAAGTGGGAAGGTCTTCAGAAGACGAAGGAGATTTTTTCAGAAGACGTAACGAAAACGATGTGGAAATAGGGTAGTTTTTGCGAAGGTGTGGTGGGATCACAAGGAAAGCAGATTGCTACTGATAATATGGGAGCAGGGAGACGTGGAAAGTCGATCAGACTTCAGAGAACGTGGTCTTGTGACTTTGAAGGTCGGTAGGGTTCTGGATGATGCGGGCAGGTAAACCTGAAGCGTTTATGACTTCAGAAGATCTGAAGAGAACTACGTTGAGGGTGGTAAGGGCTTCAAAAGTCGTAGACAGAAAGAGGTCGTAAGTTACTAAGACTCGCAAAGCAGGATGCCGACGAAGTGAATGGCTCTTCAGAAGAAGTGGGCAGAACGACGTGAGAGGTGTATTGAGCTTCAGATCTTGTGGACGGCGTACCAATCAAGTCAGATAGGACTTCAGTTGTCGTGGATGGGAAGCGGTGGAAAGTTCTTTCAGGACTTTGGAAGTTGTGGGTAGGGTGACGGCGAAAGTTGCTCATCAGAAGAACTAGGCGAGACGACGTGGGAGTTTTTCGGGGCTTATAGGTCATGGGCAGCGTGACGTTTAAGTTAGATAGGACCCTCAAAGCCATTCATACAAAGAGGCGGATTTGTTAGAGCTTTCGAATTCATAGGGAGAACAATTTCGAATGTTGAGGAGGTTGTAGATGTGGGAAAGGCGCGGTTGAAGGTGGGTAGGACTTCGGAAGGCGAGACGTAAGCGGGTTGACGTGGAGGATAGGGTACACGTTGGCAACATGTTTAGGAGAGTGGGTTTGATTCAAAAGTTTCGGGCAGGACAAGTTGGAGGTTTTCAGAGTTTCAGAAGGCGCTGCACTGCAACGTGGAACGCGGGTGAAGGTTAAAAAGACGGCATGGTAACGTGGAATGTTGAGAGGGCGCCAGAAGATGTGTGCAGGACAAGAATGGGAGACTGTAGGACTTTAGGAGAAAACCTAAAGAGGCAGCAGCGACCGTTTATCCATACGTGTTCCACCACACTGTTTTGCCAGAGGAGGTGTTCTACGAGTTTTATGATGTATCAACGTACCAACTTCATGCGTATTCAGCTTGATAAACGATGTGGATAAACGGTCGCTGCTGCCTGTTTAGAAGGCCCCGGACTTTAGAAGACGTGGAATGGCAATAAGAAAAACGGGCTGAACTCCAGATATTTAAAAAAAGAGTTCTCTTTAGAAACAAAAAACCGAGAAAAAACACTTTTTGCAACTCCAAACAACTTGGCAGAGTCCAGATGTCTGATGGTCATTTAGGTTAGGCTTTAGATGATTCTGGATACAGTACTGGTTTCACAGTGAAGCTCAGAAGCGTTTCCAGCTTCCAATTTCAAATCTTAATGTGGAAAGCTAGTCCAAGGGTGAGGTACCTACCTGAGACGCCGTGGCATTTCACGAGGAGAAGAATCTGAAAATTAGGTGATGAGTTTGAGAAGGATGAGGAGAGGTTTTTTTTCTGAAAACGTACCAGAATGTAGGTTGATGTAGCCATTTCGAAACACTGATCATGTTTCGTGATGTTCTCCTTTTATACGTGAATGCTTGAAGAGCAAGTCCATGTGATTTTCGGTGTTTTGTGGTTCTGACCTAATAATATTATATACCATAGGTGAAAACATTGGTTACTTCCATCGGTAACATGACTGTTCCGCGATGCTTGCGGGCTCGATTCAACACATTAGTGCTGTTTTTCAGTGGGCTGAATACACGGAAGTCCATGCTCACACAATACAGTTTCGTTTTCAAAATATGAGTTCATCGCCTAGACCAACATGATGAGGAAGTGAGGCCCGCCAACAAGACTCAGAGGTCATGAGTATGACTTTAGTATGTGGCTTCGTCAACGTAGTAAACCACATTTCTTTTTTTTCTCTCCGAATCCCGTTTTTGATCAGCGATTTTTCGACTGGTGAGGCGGGTCAGGATTTCTCAGCGAATGAGCCTCATGTATTTTCATGTCTAAAAGCAGTGTTCTGTCCACGTTCTGTTAGTCAGTCAGTCAGTCGAGTCGATTTGCCATTATCAACTGCTATTTGTATCCTACGACGCGACAGAAAACGATGGGTTGCTCTGTGTTCAACGCGTTCTGTTCAAAATTTGAATTGAGTGATCAAATTTAGTGGAGTCCCTAACATTAAAAAACTCCATATCTTTCGATTGGAGTGGTTTTCGCCCATCCAGCGTTATCATTCCTCTCAAACGAGCTCAGCTAAGCCATTGAGCCAAGATAGGAGTGATGGGTCTCAACGCGTACGATGCCTTCAAGATCGCGTAAAGCTGTTTCCTGCTTTCAGACTAGTCTCCAATCCTGTGGAAAACCTCTGCGATATTCTTGCCAAGAAAGATACTAATAATAATGTCAAATTCTATTCCGTTCTTAATATGAAGATCTGAATTGATTATAGGTGTCAGATTCTCCACACTGAAAAGTGGTTGGAAATAGGCCTCAACAACACCGCGATGTTACTGTTCAACGTCAAGGACGAATGAGTGGACTGTAGAGGTTCAGCATTGTCATGATTTTATACAACCGAAACCGATTTAGAGTAAGTGATCTTATGGTTATGAAACGGAGTGTTAATCACGAGGTGCCTGAGATGAATATGTACACAACTTACGATGTTAGCCAGGACTCGAACCTGCATCGCAATGCTTTCCGGGCGAGAGAGTTCCTATTTCACGACAAGTTCTATCAGAGGAAATACGGTACCGTGATGGAAGGAGCGCGTTCCTAGCCTTCGCCCTTTCGCCGAGTTTTCCATATATAATGAGAGCTCTAGTACCCAGTATATCAGCGACGTTAAAAAAAAGCGCGGGAAAATCACTGAAAACTCTTTTTCACCCCAAAAATATCTCTATCGACTTTTGAGAAAGGAGCCGATCGTTAGAGATCGCTGTTTTGACCAACGACCTCACGATCGAATGAAGTTTATCTTTCTTTCAAATGATTTGTGGAGAAGGACTGGTTAATCGATAAGTGTAGAAAAGTCATTTTTCACGTAATCGTTTAGTATATTCCATCAACTTCCCCTCAGTTATTCTGTATCAAATGTTGATCAGTTAATTATATGATGGCTGACTCCAAATTGTGTTAGATGACTGACGGAAGGCCGGCCTCTTTTGACGGAATTTGAGACATTCAACCTCATTTATCTTTAGAATAAGGTGTTTTTAACCGAACAAACTCTCCTCCCTACGTTTCTGGAAGGGCCCAGAAAATCATTTGAACCGAAGCCTTGCTGATTGCCAAACATTTTTAGTTCTCAACGAAAAGCCACATCTAGACCATACCACTATGCAGCTCTCAAAGTCAGGGTCATGAATATCACCAATGTTTCGCTCAAAGTCGAGTCAGCGAACTTATACACGCATTAGCTGGAGTACTCATTGAGGGGGTTCAAAGTCAATTTGTGTGTGGTTTGGTCTGGCACAAAGATTTTCTGCCGAATTACCTCTGGGGCTGACAATAAAGCAGTTCGAAATACAATGACCGCAGATCTCACTTGGCCCCATGAATGGACCAAAGGAGTTTTTCTAAACAATTAACAAAAACAACCCGCCATGACTTTATACATACTCATTCAACCCATAAAACAATAAGCAACTGATCTGCAACTGAGCAACTGATTTTATCTAATAATTAATGATTTTGCTTGAAGGCATACTACGCGAAGAAAATCTTTTATTTGGATAACTTCAATTCTACCCATTCCCTTGATTTGGCCTGCCCTTAGACGTTGGCAGGTTTCGTATTGTCAAAAATCCACATATTCTGAAGACATATGAATCACGAAATAGGAGGCTGAGCTTCAGTCATCTATCACGAATTGTTTCCTGCGACACCACCAAAAAAACTGCTTGCCATCCAGCGCAACGGTTTAGAAACGGTTATGTGGTAAGGGTGAAGACCCCTAGAAGCTACTCTAAATCGATTTTTCCATGTAAGTTTTTTGATGGCCTTTTCATATCTTTCATTCAAGATTGGGTTAAATTATGTAAAAGAATATGGAAGATTACATGATCCATGTTTTTTTGCGCGTACGATGCCTTCAAGAAAAACACATTGAGATCCATTGAGAAAGTGGTCCGTTGCATTTGGCCTTAAACACAGTGGTGCTGTCATCAATATTAATCTCCCTCATAACAGATGCCACGATTTTCTGGAATATAATTAACTAAGAATAGTCAAGAAATATTGCGTGCACATCAAAGGTTATGCAAAAACGTACAGAAAGAAATCCTTGTCTGGCTTGTCGATATCAGACGTCCGGTTATTGTCGCCCAAATAATATATGGCATTTTGGTCAGGCACGAGAAATGCCATCCACCACCCAAAAGTTGAACGTTGAGCACTGAGAAGAAATGACTGGCATACCCGCTCCGCCAGATAAAGGTCCATTAACTCAGTATAGTTGGAGATCAGCACCGCCTGAACGAATATTGTTGAGAATGATCTTGACGCGGTGAATGCTTCAGAAGAAACTGCAACATTTTACTTCGATGGAAAATGATGAAGGGGAGGACTTTTTGAGAGTTTCTTGCCGATTGGTTTTTAAATGAACGGTCAAATTTCAAACAGCTAGAGGAGAGGTAGGACTTCGGCTCGATTCGACCTGTCCACTCGAGAGTGCCGCGTTGTAATCGGTTTTGAACGTTTCGAAGCAGAATGTCAATGATAAGTCCTTGAATGATCGCTCCATTAAAGGTACCACAATGAGCACTCCATTGAAGGTACCACAGAGGCATGAGCCGATAGTTAAATTCGGACCCTAACTTGCATGTAGCGAGTAGTTTCGTACTCCCTATGAGAACCCTGAAGTTGAATTTCGGTTTATAAAGCACAACTGAGAATTTTCCTGATCGCAGTAACGCCAACTGCGCAATGTATATAAACTCTGACACCACCGTAGAGGGCTACACAATCCTGTCTTACCGGCTGCGAGCCGTCGCTCTGCGTGCACACATCTGTTAGTTGGCCTGTTAGGCCTATTTTTACACCTTCATCGCTGGTCACCACGATGGCTTGTTATGAATGCAGATCTACGCAACGCGATCTCGATCGATGCTCATTGTTATCATCCAATCGCGTCGTGCGGCGATCGAACTCTGAATGGGGCCTTATAGGATAAGTATCTTACCTTGGAAGCATTCTGCGACTATACCTTGTAATCTTTGACATCTGATTGCTTACCCTATTCCATGCATCTAGCACAATTGAGCACGTTTCACTACCGCACGCAACCGACGAGGCTCGATCGCTTAGCCCACTACGCCGGTGGCAGAGTCTGCCTGCATTGTATGTCCATCTTTTGGAGTTCAACTTTTAATAGAAGATCGAGCGAATACACAGCACAGCAGGATGAAACGAGACGACTTTTTGCAGTCAGATACGCGGCTATTCAACCTCGGCTGACATTGCGAAAGAGGGGGCGGTCGTGAGAAAGTGCGGCGTCGACCAGTGGGAGCCGAGCCAACAAGCGAGGCTAGATTTGAATGGAAATGGAGTAAACAGCATTCATCGGATGGAATGACCCGTCAATTTCCGTAAGGGGGCGAAGCGCAGGCCTAGTAAGAGAGGATCTAGTGAATATAATCATGCCTACTCAGGCATTCGCGGGGGTCGGTGACAGCTCAAAACGCCCCTTTCCCAATCAAATTGATCGGATCTGGCTGATCGGCGGAGGTTTCGGCATGACTCATAACTGCCGAAGTTTTCGTGGTGATGTCTCATATGTGGCGGAGTTTTCGGGGCGACGTGTTGCAGTGTCTGCACTGTTTTTCTCTGGTACTCTCTCGTGTAGAGCGCGGAATCGGTAGCCCACAATGTATACGCTACACTGGAGTGTGACGTGTTTGTGCGTATCACGGTTGACAGTTCAGGATATCGACGCTTTTTTGGCGGGCGTCGGTGGCAGGTTGACAGGTCAATTGTGCTGCCTCTCAACCTGCCACCGACGCCCGCGACTGCAGGAGTGGTAGAGGGTGGTCGGTGGGAGGTGATTAAGCGAAACTTCGGTGTAAACAAGTGGGTGTGACGTCACAGTGACTGGTCGGTGGGAGGTGATCAGGCAGAGCTTTCAATGTGAACGGGTCAAGGATGACGTGGAATTGTAGGGTCGGTGGGAGGTTGACACGCGGAGTTTTCGGCATGAATGGGGGAGTTTTCGGGCCTTGCCCGTCCTTTTTTCGTTCCGAGCGGGAGCACGCTACCTGTTCAACTCCTCTCAACCGGCCACCGACCCCCGCGAGTGTGTGAGTAATAATAAGTGGTCAAATGTGAGAATAGTTGTTATACTCTACAGTCTGTGACACACAACTTTGAGCGCAGAGAAGTATTGCCTACGATTTTGCTTGACTGCTTTTAGTCTGACGAAAGCGAAAAATTTGGAAAGGATAGCTGACACGATCGAAGCCTCCTGCTCAATCTGACAATAACTTACATCCCCACTCCTCTGTCCCTTCTCAACGATTGCTTTTGAGAGGTTGCGCATAAATTGTTGATCATCTCCAAAAACCATGAATTTCGAGATGCCCTGTGGAACTAGAATACTTGAGCAGTGATCAATTTTCAGAAAAAAATAGATGATGAATAGTTAACCGTTACCATTTGATTGGCTATCATGTTAGCCGCTTCTACAGTCGGCTCTAGTTGAGTGTAGACATTGAAAGTGAGAAAATCAGTTCGTCTTGTGTGTATGCACATTATGCTGTTGAAGGATCTAAAAATGCCTAGGGTAGAGCATATTTGGGTTAAATTTGAAACACAGATGTTTCAGTGATTATCAAAGTAACACGGCGATAAAAAAGAGCCGTGTGCCCCCTGAACTGGACGTATGACTTGTTAGGCTGCTGTAGCGCATGAGTGCTTGAAACTGTGTTGTCAACGTTTCAAAACGTGCGGTCTGGTGTGATCTTGTTGAAATGCCTGTTGTTCACCGTAATGTCACACTGCTATACACTTGAAATTATCATATAGTAAACAATTCAACCCACTCCTCCATGTGTGCAAGAAAGAAAAAGGAGATGATAGCACCTACATGTTCAAACTGTGAACCAGGCTGTCGCCTTCTTCACGGAAATCTGGTGCAAACTGCAGTATCTCGCGCACTTCATCGAGATAGCTGTCAAAGTAAAGAGGATTCTGGGCGAGAATGAAGTCCAGCAGCATGTATTGTGCAGAATGATTTAATAATCTGAATCATGGTTCTCAAAATGAAATGATTAGAGTAATATTGTATCTATAGAAAAATGTAAGACGAGTTTCTTCTTAAAACCAATCGATTTGAACTAAACAGCTACACTCTCGACTCGGTCACATCTAAGCAAAACATCCTTTTTTGGCGATCCACGGCCCCAAGCCGCCTGACAGATAGACTCGTTTTCCCGATCTGAAGGTCGGCTTCTGTTGCTGAGCTGACCACTGCTGCTGTTTTTCAGGATATCGCTGTTCCTGTCCGGGATCATCTATTTCTCCCGATTAGTAACAGCAGTGGCCCGGAGATCGGAAGAACGAGTTGAACTGTCAGTGAACTCTGATTCCTGTTGGACTTGTGGCCGAGAATCGCCTGCATTTTGAGTCAAGTACAAAGCGATTTGGACCGTACTCACATTTTCTTCGAGGAACCCGTGACCGTGTTGCCGTTCGATCCCGAGCATTGGCTACAACACTCAAGGTGTTCAATTACACAACGACACGCTTTCAACTCACCTGCAAAGCCGTTTGGACGACAATAGACCCGTACCAAAAACACTGATCAGTTTCAAGCTTCTAGCACTACTTGGGTTTTTTTTAGTTTTTTTTCCTGCCCCACAACCTTTCATGGCTCCTGACTTTATCTAGTGTCGCCTTTTCGATTATTTTCTAATTTCAACAATGGTCTTGGGGTCGGCAGTTGAATCGTTGCGCCAAGTCTTTATTTGTTATCATACCAGGAGATGTGCCTAACGAAGTTGGGGTTAAGAGAAATGCACGCTCCAGCATCAAAGATCGACGAGTGAGTGTCAGACACGAAGTCAGTCGACACAACCTGATCCTCGGTGTACTCCAGGATACCCTTCATTGGTCCCTCCGCGGCAGCCTTGATGACCTCTTTGATGTCATCCATGCTAGCTGGCTTCTCCAGACGACAGGTCAGGTCGACAACAGACACATCAGGAGTCGGCACACGGAAGGCCATACCGGTCAGTTTGCCGTTAAGAGCAGGAATAACCTTTCCGACAGCCTTGGCGGCACCAGTCGATGCTGGAATGATGTCCTGTCCAGCACCACGTCCATCACGCCACAACTTTCCAGACGGTCCATCGACGGTCTTTTGGGTGGCGGTCGTGGCGTGCACAGTGGTCATCAGTCCTTCAATGATACCAAAGTTATCATTGATAACCTTGGCCAACGGGGCCAGGCAGTTGGTCGTACACGAAGCGTTACTGATGATGTGATTGTTGGCAGCATTGTAGCTCTCATTGTTAACTCCCATCACAAACATCGGGGCATCAGCAGACGGTGCAGAGATTACAACCTTCTTAGCGCCACCCTTCAAGTGAGCTGATGCCTTATCGATTGTGGTGAATACACCCGTCGACTCGACAATGTATTCGGCTCCATCAGCTCCCCATGGAATCTCGGCGGGGTCCTTGCTGTTGTGGACCTTGATCTTGTGTGTGCTCTTGCCCTCTCGGCTAACCACCAGGCAATCACCCTCGTGAGTCACTGATCCTTTGAAACGGTCATGAGTGGAATCGTATTTGAACAGGTACACCATATAATCGACGTTGATGAACGGATCATTGACAGCGACAACCTGTACGGTGTCCTTCTCGACAGCGGCGCGAAGCACCAGACGACCGATACGGCCGAACCCGTTGATTCCAATCTTTGCCTTCGTCATCTCTAGACCTTCGTCAAACAAAATACACTTTGGCACAATTCCTCCCATGATCTGATGGTGCTTGTAAATGTATAAAAATCTTGATCAATCAATCAATCAATTAATCGAACGTTTTTTGAACAGAACCCCGCCGACGAGGCTGATAGATATGTGTCACCGATGTGATGCAGTTTTCTTCACAGGATGAGAACCTCCAGAAACGAACCGTCTGACGCCGAGATTGGTGGCGCCTGGAGTGAATAGATCAAGACGACTGATCTATTCCAGCAATCTTTCGATAACATCATTCCAGCATCGACTGGTGCCGCCAAGGCTGTCGGAAAGGTTATTCCTGCTCTTAACGGCAAACTGACCGGTATGGCCTTCCGTGTGCCGACTCCTGATGTGTCTGTTGTCGACCTGACCTGTCGTCTGGAGAAGCCAGCTAGCATGGATGACATCAAGAAGGTCATCAAGGCTGCCGCGGAGGGACCAATGAAGGGTATCCTAGAGTACACCGAGGATCAGGTTGTGTCGACTGACTTCGTGTCTGACACTCACTCGTCGATCTTTGATGCTGGAGCGTGCATTTCTCTTAACCCCAACTTCGTTAAGCTCATCTCCTGGTATGATAACGAATATGGATACTCGCACCGTGTTGTCGACTTGCTCGCCTACATCGCCAGCAAGGCTTAAAGGTAGGGTCGGGGCAGAATTTCGATTTTGAGATTTCCCGCTGAATCGGTGCTCTTGCTTCAGGTAGTCCCGAGGAACATGCGGAAACTGCGTGAAAACCGGTATTCTTCAAGTTATTCCAGCAGCTTCCTTCAACCGCTGTGTCAGAAAAGTCAGAAAAATGTGGCCATCGTCTAGAGTTTGGCGGTCGTCCACGCATTCTTCAAAACTGCAGTGTAAATATCAGTCATTCCAGCCATGCTGTAAATACCGTAATCCCTGACTTTGAGGCTGTTTTCTCCATAACTAAGGACTCAGAGTTTGTGAAACGTTCAGACGATGTTCAGCTAGGCCAGCCCAATCTATTTAACCCAAACTTCGGTAGTGTCAAAATTTGACCGGACCTTGCCTTTAAATAAAGTGTTTGACGCGCTCACCGTTTGCGCTCTCAATAAAAGTTGTGGTTTTCTAATGTTTCATTGTATTAGTTGCCACTGCGCGCATACACTTTTGTTGTGTAGCAATGTAGGTTTCGGTGTTTTTTTCGTAGATGTTATTTATGTAGAGTTTATGTAATGAATTTGCGATCTAAAAAAAAGTCTTTATTTGTTTTTGTGTTCATTTACATGGTGCCAACTTGCTACTTTGTGGCTTATGAGCACGTCGGCAACGGCGATTAAATAAATAAATAAATGAATAAATAGGGCGACTTGCTCCTTATTGGACGCGTCATTCTGCTGTCCGAAAATTCGTGCGCTTATCAGGGGCGCGCAGACATACAAGGCGCCCCATCTCATGAGCCATTGTCAAAGTGGGCCTGAATCCGGAGTCCGGACTGAGCCGTCCTCTACCGTCTCTAGTGATGGTGCGCCGTCCTGCGTCGCCACTAGTGTGCCGGAGGCATTTTCCCATATCACAAGCAATGCATTGCGTACTTATCGACAGGGAAGGCTGCAGCTGGATCAGGACAGTCCGAGTGGGCTCAGCCTGGCCACAACGGGCAGATTTTTTACACCCGATTCGCGCAATGTGGATGCTTATCGACCGGGCTGGTTACAGTCGATTTGCCGATTGTGACGGGGGCAATAGAGGGTGCGGATGGCCCTTGGGCGCTGTTCCAGGAAGCTGTCATCAAGTCACACTCTGAACAGCTTTCAATCTTGCTGCAACAGAACTTCTGAACTGGACGAGATGCTCGAGTTGAAAGCGCATTGTGATCGTTATGGACCACGCCCGGGTATGTTAGGATGATGTGCCGAGTTGAGGGTGGCCTTCGTAGCTCTTGGCCGCGTTGGCGATCTTATGCGCGGCCTACCAAATACCGAATGTTGGTCCGTGTAAACATAATGATGTATTGTGCGTACCTGGCAGGATTTTCATAAGCATGAGATCCTTTTCGGGCGAATTTCACAAGTGTTTCGTTGATTCCATTCTAGAGTAGTAATGATTACTTTATGATCTACTGGATTGTAAACGCAGTTACCTACCTTTGCAAGCACATAGGTCTCCTTCAAATTTGGGAATACCCTTGTCATGCTGTCTAAATATTTCAACATTTGAAGTCTGTATGGTCCAAATGGTATATAGTGGACGCGGTTGAGAGTCCTTGCGATCCCATATCCACTCATCATATGAAAGAACTGCAATAAAACGTTTATACATGGTTTATTATTGTTTGGCAGGCAGTGTTTCGGAAAACCTGCCACGTGCTGGCGTTACTTGGATGGTGGTAGGTTATAAAAACTAGTGTCCACAATATACAGGCGATTCTTGAGAATGACTTAATTCTGAAGTTACCTGATTACCGAGTCGACCCTCGTTGAGGCGAATTCCGACATACTTCACTGGTGTACTGCTGTTACTATTGATGCTATAGACCCGTCGAAATTTTAGGGTATTTCTAGGAATAAAGAGTGTTTGAATAGATAGAATAATAGCCAAAGCCATGCATGCACATACCAATATAATTACTGACTTCATTGCCATCTGTAAAATGTGACTGAGCAGGAATTTCGATTCCTGTGTGAAACGGACGATCTATTAAAAAGTTAGATTGCGACAAATTTGGAGCGACGTTGATCTTCAGGGTATTCGCGTCCAACTCGTTCTTCCAATCTGCGGGTTGGCTCCTATTGCTTTTCGGGCCACTGCTGTTTCCCCCAGTTTTCGTGAACAGCAAAAGCAGTCACTCGGTGATTTGGCAAACGAGCCGAACTGTCACGCGGCTCCAACTCCTGTTCAGGGCGGCTTGGAGCCGAGCTAAGATTGAAATAGTTCCGTTTCCCTAGAGCCAAGAAGGACCCTCTATGTCCCGCCGCTGCCGACGCTACAGCAACTACTGTTGCCAGCGACACGAGGAAGTCAGGGTTCAGCACCAGTTGCGATTATCGTAAAGAAGGGGTCGTCAAAGACCCAGTTACACCAAAGGGAGGAATAAGTTGTTACGAAAGGGGGGTCGTATCAGGAACTCGAATTTTTTTCTTAGGGTTAACGTGATTATTGATGACCCAATCAATTAACTATAAGACTTAAGCCTCTTTCACACTTGCCCGTCCCGTCGGACGACTCGTTACCGAATGTGTAATATCTATCTACCTTACCCTACCTATCTTATCTCTCTTAACTTATCAAATTTGATAACGAGTCGTCCGACGCCGGCCGGCAAACTATGAAAGGGGCTTTAAAATACATGTTGAGCTTGTTCCAATCCATTGTGTTGTGAGGTGTTAGTGTAAGAAGCTGTACTAAACGTGAGATTTTCAAATGCTAAATATACGTCTTAAGAGAATTACTACTTCAAGGGGCCCTGCTGGCTCTTTTAGACAACCCATCCGGCTCTGTCTGAAATATATTGAAGTACAAATATTTCCGCTAGTTTTTTTCGGACCCCGATCTTAGAGCTGGAGTGGTCTCTATCGAAAAATCAACTCACCTTGGACCCATCCGAAATTTCAATTTTTCATGATTTCTAGGATGCGAGAAAAAAGTATTTACGAGAACCACTTGTTTATGGTTTTTGGACCCAGTGGAGTGTTTTGAAACAAAGTTTGGTGGTTGGAAAATTTTCGACTTGGTCCGGAAATATTTTCGTGTGATTTGTGTGCAACGAAACAGGGTTTTGAGGCGTCTATATCCGCTCCGCTGCGGATTTGCAAAAATTTCATGTTGTAGAAAGACGTGCTGGCATCTGAAAACTATCACGGAGTTGACGAAAACTCAAAAACCAAAGAAATTTCTTAGTTGCGATCAGGCTGCGAAGCGCTATTTCCGATCGTACCTCGACGAACTGTTTATTGAAGGTACCCTCCTAGCTTCTGTAGATAATTTATCGAGCACTGCTTGAAATATGTTAAATTGCGCAAAAATCGGTTTTAACTACAACCAAAATCGCTCGTAGTACCCACCTTGGAAAAGAACGCGAAATCATACACGCGAAATCGAGCTGAAAAAAAAACACAGTTGCTCTTAGAATCCAATTGCAACTAAATATTTCCGCTATTTTTCAACTTCGGACCCCAAAATCGACTAACTTCGGGTTTATCTGAGGAAAAATTTTGCTATCTGAACCCGGTAACTAAGTTCGCGAGAAATTGAAATTTCAGATAGGTCCAAGATGAGTTGATTTTTTGATGGAGGGTTAAAAAAAACTGCTCCAGCTCGAAGATAGGGGCCAGAATTTCTGGAACCAATCCGCTTCTGAGCCTGGATGCATGAATTATGACACGACATGTGATTGTTGTTCGCACATTTCAGATGTTGAAGGCGCTTTCTACTGATGATCAAACTATATTACTTAAAGCCCATAAAACTTATTTACGACCTTTGTCGAAATGCGGTTGCACTGTGTTCTATCCAACTAAAAAGAGAGATGTGGTAAAACTCGATAAAGCTAAAAGTAATTTCTTTGGAAAACTTTTCATCAGGGCCCGAGGTTTCTATTACGATAACATACTTGTCTCTAATGAGAGAAATTCTTCCTTTAAACTACTTACTCTTAAATCAATGCTTAAAATGTTCGATGCTGTGTTGGTGTACAAACTTATCAATGGAATATGTGATACTAAGGTCCAGAACTTCTTTACTAGGGCCAGGTCTATCGCTAGAGGAGGTCAATATAAGATCTTGTTCCGGAGGGCAAAAATGCGACACAGGGCTATTCAATTCTCGATTATGGCAGAGTCATTATTCTTGCTCCTAAGCAGGACACCAACCGCATTATCATTTTTGAAAGCCTTTATGCGCCAATAGGATCAAAATTCAAAAATCCTCAGGGATTGATCAAATTGGTTGGTTGTTCTTCAGTGTGCCTATCATGTTGCCTCAATGCCAATGTTTGTGTTAAAGGCATCGTACGCGCTGAAAACCATGTTTCGTTTTTCAGCATTTTTGAGTTGTTAGCCCCTTATAGTGACTAAAGGTAGCGAAAAGCCCGCTCAAAAACGTTAACTTTTCAAGAAAAAACGTTTTAAAAAAACTTCTGAAAATCATTTGAAATTCGCGCCGGCATCGACTCGGGATAGTTACGCGGAGGGCGCAAGGAACAGTTCTACAATTCGTCCATTGGCGCAGCGTTGGAAGCAATCGCTCGTTGTGCGACGAGAAATTTCCAGTCGATAATGCCACTTTCGTCCGACGGTGCGTCAGCGTACAGTGGCATGCCCTGTACTTAGCGACACGACGTTATGCTCAAATATTGCAAAAGTGCCAAATGACTGACGGAAGGGCCGGCCCCTTTTGACGGAATTCCTTACTTTCCACTTCCTCTATGCTCACAATGGTACGTTTTTGAGCAGCCAAGCTCGTTGTACGTTCTCATAGGGGCCCGAGGAAGGGATTGAGCATAAAAAATGGAAAGTGGATTTCAGCGCGTACGATGCGTTTAATCATTTTGTGAATTCTTCTTTTCTTCAATTCCACGTTTGTCTTAAAAAACGTAAATAAAATAAGTGAAAAATAAATAAATGTGGAGGTAGTACATAGGTCCGGCAAGGGGAGGGGTAGTAACTTCTTGAGCATTATCGCTACGCTGTGCTGAGCCCGGTCAGAAATGCCTTCGCGTTCCTGCAGCATTACGAATTAGTGAACAGCTGCTCACAAGCTACATTGCTAAAACCGTTTTCATCGTAGAATCCCATTTTGACCTTTACAGCTATCTGTCATTGTTCTGAGCGGATTTGCAGTTCACTTCAATTACCATGCACGGCTAATCCGCTTTTTCAACAGAAAAAAGTGGTGGTGCAGCTGCGTATTTTCACTAAATTATAATAATGTCCCTGAATTGATTGAAAATGTTCAATAACAATAATAATTTTTACTTATAATATAATTTCTCACTAATTTCACGAAAATTTGGTGGAAGAGTTGTCAAGAAAAAGGGCCTAGCACGTGATGTATTTCACTTCCTCAAAGTCAATGAGATTTCGCGCCTGTCAGGTGTTGTATAGGAGGGTCTACCACACATTTACATAAAAATCACGAAATTCGTAGCTGAGGGTGTACTGTGGTTTTAAGTGTATTGCAATGAAACCGTGAAGGCATTATAAATTAACACCCTTAAATACTGAAAAAATATTTCAGTGAAATTACGTGTGGAAATCTTGCAGAGAAGGAAGTGCATTTAGAGAGTGGTGGGTGCAAGTGAATCTCGCCATCAGTCTGATCGCAATAAAACTATTTGCATTGGCGCCGATAAGGTGTTTCCCGTATTAAGCTGGTTGACTAGGGTGTGTGCACAGGCTGCAGCCTTTTCAATAAAAATTGTTTATTGATTAGAAAACCTGCACGATAACAGAATTCGGAAGAATTTAGGAAAAACGCGTGTTAGGTCCGGGAACAGGCTACGGCGCGAGGTGTGATACAACGAAATTTTGATCCGACCCCCCCCCCCTAAATCGGGCGGTTTGCTCAGGCTCGCCCTTCTGTGAGGGAAATCGCATGTCTGTCAGCATGTGAGGCCCAAAATTTCATTAACGCAGCTTCAAGCCGAAAAGCGCTGCACTATGTGGGCGGATCAAATTTTTATGCCCCAAGGGCGAACAGGTGCAGTTTCGGGCACGAAAACAACATGTAAAATACAGCTGTCCGCATGTGAAAACGGACCGTAAATTTCACAGACGGGGCTTCGAGCCGAAGAGCGCTACATAAAGGGGGCGGAGCTTGTTTTTATGCCTTGAGGGCACTTAGGTGCGGTTTCAGGCATAAAACCGCATTTGGAATATGGCCACCCGCATCTGAAAACGCACCCGAAATTCCTCAGACGCAGCTTCAAGCCGAAGAACGTTACGTTAGACGGGCTGAGCTTCTTTTAAGCCCTAAGGGCAAATAGCTGCAGTTTCAGGAACGAAAACTGCATTCAGAACACGACTGTCCCCATGTAAAAACGTACCCAAAACTTCCAAGACGCTGCTTCGAGCCGAGGAGCGCGACATAAGTTGCGCGGAGCTTGTTTTTATGCCCTTAGGTCACATAGGTGCGGTTTCAGGCATAAAAACCACATTTGGAATATGGCCACCCGCATCTGAAAACGCACCCGAAATTCCAAAAAGGCAGCTCCAAGCCGAAGAACGCTACATAAGAGGCGGAGCTTGTTTTTATGCACTGAGGCACATTTGGAATATGGCCACCCGCATCTGAAAACGCACCCACAATTTCGCAGACGCAGCTTGAAGCCGAAGAGCGCTGCACTAGTAGGGGTCCAAGAAAAATGTGCAAGTTTGGAATGGTAATTAAATATTTTCAATTGTTTATCGAAATTCTAATTAAGGATTTTCGCGTTACTACAACGTGCGGAAAACCTAGCTATGTGCCCTCAGGGCATAGAAACAAGCTCCGCCAACCTTATGTAGCGCTCCTATGCTTGAAGCTACTTCCATGAAATTTTGGGCACTTTTTCACATGCGGATAGTCATGTTCTAACTTAAGTTGTTTCCGTGCCTGGAACTGCACCTATGTGCCCTAGGGGCGTAAAAATCTTATGCTTCGGCCGATATCGCACCTTGGGAATAGCCTAACGAGAGATGTCTTAGTGAACAATGCGCTTCTCAAAAAGTCAACTATCCATCGTTGCCCAGCACTGTGAAATTTTTGACCTTCGGCGGGATCGAGTCTGTGAAATATAAATCGCCTAAAAGTGCATCTTCGAATACGAAATTCCAGAACATCTGTGTCATTTCGTTGACAAAATTGTCCGCTTGTAATGACCTCCATAACAGTGAATCCTCAAAGGCATCGTACACGATGAAAACCATACCTGGGTTTTTCGACTTTTTAGTGTTGTTATATTCCTATAGTGACTGAAAATTGCAAAAAGCCCCCTCAAAAACGTCAACTTTTCAAGAAAAACCCATTTCAAGAAAGCTTAATACAAATTTGAAGTTCCCGCCGACCACAACTTGGGATAGTTGCGCGAAGAACCCAAGGAACACTTTTACGATTCGTTCCTTGGCGCAGCGTTGGAAACAATTCACCGAGGACGTCATTCAGACGAGCGATCATTTTTTCTTGAACGAAACTAAAAAGGGTTACTAACCTGCTGCATCCATTGCCGTCAGCTGCTTTCGATCGATATCGAACGTGAAATCGAGTGGCGTATGAATTGCGCCCTACGACGCGTCAACGCACGATCGCCGGCAGCGACCACGGGGTTTTGTTCCTTGTAACAACGGACCGACCCCAAGGCCGGCCCCCAAAACCCAGGAATTCCTTTTGAGGTAAGCAAATCTCCATTCAGAGGCGATTTTGAAACTCCAAACTTTCTGAGTGACATTATTATGACCCACTAGTCCGACTGAACGCAGAAGCCGGATTTCGGTTTTCATCGTGTACGATGCCTTTAACGCCACTGCTGCTGACATATCCAGAAGCACTTTGGTGACACACTTCATCTTGCCTCGACTCCGCTTCCATGTCGGAAGCATTAACGATTGCCATTCTACTGCCGTCTATTGTCTTGTATGCTTTCTCCACAAGTCAATTGTCACCTTTTCTTGTGAGTTTCTGCCTTATTTTTACATCTCCATTTCATATCCTGCCTCATTTGTTTTCCGCAGTTGCTTATCTTTTTAGTTACTTATTTGATCTCCTGTCTCATTTTGCTCTCTCATTATTGATCTCCAGTGTTATTTTGAGCTCTTACTGTAATCTCATTTTGCCATCTCAGTTTACCGTTATATTATATACTAAAGATATGACTTTCGAAACCCCTCCCCATCCCTGATAGAAGGCCAATTTGACTCGTGATTGGTCGAAGGTCCGACCCCTCCCCTTCTATTGTACATCACACCTCACGCCGATCCCTGGCTATGGACGACATTTCACTTTTTCTTCTTTTCTCCCTTTCTCCAAATTCTCTCCATTCATAACCTGCAGTATGGACTGATATCGGTGCTATGTGGGAAGGGGGGGGGCACCATGGCACGATGGACTTGGCCACGCTCATTTTACTGTGCTGCACTAAATTTGAGCACCTACCCGGGGCTTCCCTCCCCTGCCAAACTCAGGAGAGTCATTGCGGCACGGAAAAATGGGCGTGGCCAAGTGCGGTACAACAGTGCCCCCCCCCCCTCCCATATAGCACCCTGATATCTATTATTTATTTTCTGCAATGCTTATGATAGGTTCTCATGTATTTCGCAATATCCACATGCTACAGCCGGGATGCGAATTGATTAGTACAGAGATGTCGGAATTTATGTCAACGGGCTGCCAACGCATGCTGTGTGGCATTATCGTAGTTATATCTTTACCACAGTATACTGCTTTCTGGGTTTATTAGTACACTACGGACATTTTATCTGTAGAGCGCCTGTCAACTAGATTCTCCTGGTCATTACGATGTCGGACTAGGGGAAATAGCTACCAATTCGCCACTTCTGTTGTTTTGCGTGGCGTTACTCTGCTATGGGTGCATGTGTAACTTATTGTACTCACTCTTGGTTGTAGTTCGAGAAAGCATTTTGTGTTACAAATGCCGTGACTAGCACAAATATAGAGACGACTACCTTCAGTTACGAAGATGAGAGGAGGGATGCGTACAGCAAAGGGCCTACTCTTTTCGTGCTTCTGCTTTTCATTGCTCTGCTGTATACAGGCTGCTATTTTCACTTCCGTTCTAGAAGAAATCAGGATGAACTAGGAGGTGCTCCCTGTTCCGCTGCATCAAATGCTTCCTATAGTGTCTCTGGTCTCGGACAATTTCAGCAACGCCAGATACAGAGCACTGGTCTTTCATATGGGTGCAACTGGGGCGGAGCTCCTCTAGGTAACGCTTTTCCTCCGACGCAACCTCCCCCCAGTAAGGCTACAACCCGGTAGCTCTTCCAGGTTACCCGCTCTCTCCCGCACAACCTCCCCCACAAGCCCGCAACTCAAAAGAATCTCCTCCAGGCCACCCTATTATTTGTGGGCAACCTCCGCTTTAGCAATTCGATCTGAAAAAGGAGTGCGGTCTGAATGGTGTCCTACAACCAGTGACAAATAAAATGAAATAAAATGTGGCATCAGAACAGTCCAAATTCAGGTTGGGGCGGAAAGAGGACATCAAAGGAGTCAGGCATGGAAGAAGAGAACAAAACCCAACAAGAAGTGCAGTGATATCAACCCTCGATTCCATGAGAGACCAATCTTATCTAGTGAATTGGTTTTACCTTATGAACGACTTGATACGTTAATGTGCGTATGGGTTGGAACCTACAATCAAGTTTTATAGAACTTCCAAAGAGTTTTTCATTACTGAATAATTCTTACCACATACGAATCTTTTCTGTAGCTTCATCAACTCACCACACTTTCGGCACTGGGAAAAGTGGAAACGTCAGATCCATGAATGAGAGCGGACAGGGTAAAACAGAAAACAGGAGTTATGGTTACAGTCGTCATGGATCCTAGTGATACTTTGCGTTCCCTATTGAAGGTTGGCGCAAACTCCGTACCATATGCTATAACATAGGCGCACCGAGTTCGCGCCAACCTTCAATAGGGAACGCAAAGTATCGTTAGGACCTATGTCGACTGTATGTAACGCTGTGGCAACTTGCAAAATCTTAGCATTTTTTGGATGCGGTTCTAGACAAAATGGTGTTGAGCTCTAAAGAAAAATCTAGTCAATCAGTCAAAGTAATGTTAATGGAAAGAAAACAGGTCACCAACCGCAGGCAGAACTGAAAGCTCTGAGATGAGAAGCCGGGCGTTGGCATGCGTGTTACACCATTCAATTAGCTATGTTAGTCAACTTCTAGAATGATCCCCACTGTCGAGGCGTTTTTTTCTCAGCTGAAGAGAGAGAGCGCATATTTAGTTAGTTGTGCTTTGTATCGAAACGACATGCAGACACGGTTTGTGAACGGTTAGATTCTCATATAGCTAGGGAACTGCACGTCGATGAGAATTTTTGTGATTTCCAATTTGGAGACATCGTTTCAGCTCACTACTGAACTGTCCAGCGCTATCCGTACCTTATATCACACTTATTCAGGTGTCAGTGGAGAAGCGCGAACCGTGAGATAAGCTTCTGATCGCGTCCGGAAAACGAAAAAAAAAACAAATGTAGATCAACTTCTAGGATGTATTAACATTACTACTGAAGCGCAGGAGATCGTGAAATGACATACAACATTTTTGTCATATGGATGACCTGAAAGTTACCCGAGTTGTGGAGAGATGTAGGCATATATGTATCTTCACAAGATGTTATGCGTGACGCACCCTGTACAATTCAGGCGAATCTCTCTACTGTAAGTCATGTGCAAGGTTTAAAAAAACCAAATTCGAAGCAGCATTGAGCTCTATTTGCCGATTGAGTTCCTGAAAAAGTATATCCAACTAATCGAGGACATGAACAGAAGAACAACAGCGGCAGTCCCTACACCTTTAGAATTCACGTCGGATTCTAAGGTGAAAACAGTAGCGAGGAGAGATGCCGTACTGTGCTTATCTGGGCCGAATTCCGGTCCGCAATTGCGTCTCGACACGCTTTGCGGCCGCACGCGCTGGAGTCAGTCGAGTTTCCAGCGCCAAAGCCGACTCGATATGGCTTTTTTTATACAGTTTTCTCCAATTTTGTTTACTTTCCAGTTTCTAAAACTCACCTAGAGTCAACAGATCGGCGGCTGCGGCGCTGGAAATTTCCGAATCGAATGCGCGCGGCCGCGAAGAGTGTCGAGACGCAATCGCGGACCGGATTTCGGCCCAGAGAAGCACAGTACCTTTTCTATTCAAGTTTGACGCCAATGCTATTATTGCAGAAGCTTCCTGCTAACGTGGTCTTACCTTGTCGACCTGGAGATTGTGTTGGTCGCTGGGCTGTAAGTAAACTCCCTCGTATTGCCATAGCAACACGAGAAATGTTGATACAATGGCTGTAAAATTTTATTGAAAGTTTCGAAAGCTTCAAAAATTAACAAAAATTGAATCTCTCCAAATTTCTTGAAACTTCTTTGCAGGTGAGATTTTGGCGCTTAGCGCCTCTCTCAAACCTGAAATGCATACAAGTAATCGCATGGAGTGGCGTCGAATATGCCCGAGTGACGGGAGACTAGCCTGAAGAACTGGCCAAGGGTCTGACCACCAAGTAGGATTGTGGCGTCCTCTCCCTAGACTGCTCTTAAATAGGTCTGGGCGCACAATTATCGTTTATCACACAATCGCATTATAGTTACTGGGGAATGTTAGTGTAGTTACGCAATAAGTTGTAAAACATCGCGTAATTCTTCCCTGTTGTTTATTTCAGGTGATATTCACCGACCTATGCAATACTGTAATGATAGGTCTAGGTGTGGCTTCCTCGGAGTGTTTTGAGGTTCTATGTTCGGAGAACATGAAGGTCAATGTACTTCATAACCTCATGGCGACGAATGAAAGGATGTGCACGAGTACGTCCGATGGAGTGGATGCGATGGTGGAGCGTATTCATGGGGAAAACGGCTACAACACAACATATGCGCACTCCTGGAAACCTTATACCACTGCAGATGGTATTTTGATGGTACTGCCATACATGAACGAATACGTGGCACAAAGAGTGAATAGTGTCGTGAAAACATCATGCTTTCTGGTACGGCTCATATTCCATACATCCCCAAATCTGAAGACCCTGCTCACCTTCTTGAGATCCTACGAGGAAAGATGCGTTAGACCAAACTGTACTTATTGTAATAATAAGAAAATATGTCAGCTGGTGGGGACAGTGTATCTAATACAATGTGATGGTTAAGGGGAAAAGCATGTGGGGGGAACAAAGAGGCCCCTCTTTAAACGGTTTGATGAACACAGGAGGGCTTTGAGAAACCCGGCTCCGTAACCAAACAACAGTTTCTCCAAACATAGATTTTCGAAACGCTTCGAGGAAGCCCCACCTAGACTTATCGTTACAGTATTGCATAGGTTGGTGAATAATTTGGCAGAAAGGAAAATTCTGAAAGCAATTGAGATACGGCGCATATCACCTGAAATAAACATCAGGGACGAATTACGCGATGTCTTACTGTACTAGTACGCACTTCACGTTTGAGAAAGGTGCTGTGCGTCGAAAGCTCACCTACAAAAAAGGTTTCAAGAGATTTGGAGAGTTTCAATTTTTAGAAATTTTTCACGCTTCTGAAACTTTCAATGAAATTTTGCAGCCTCCATTCCATAAACATTGCACAGCACTATGAGGCTCAGGGATAGTACAATTCTCCAAACACAAGAATTGTTTCGTGACAAGACATGACAACGAACGCTAACGTCATATGTTTCTTCCGTGTTTGTGACGAGGAAGCGCACCCTGCAACACTCAAACCTCAACTAAATATGGGAATTGAACCTATACCGCTAAGGTCATCACGGCACGCACGACAACTACTCCAAATTATACGTGTCAGCGTGAGCACTCAACCCTAAGAAGTGATGAAACTCACGCAGATCAATGCAAAAAACACAGGCATACGTGAGAACTGAACCAGGGACGCACGTCCCGTAGCTGTGCGCATACCAACTGCTCCAATCACTCGGGTGCTATGATGGTTCGCCACACTCATTACTGCGTTATACCCTACGACATGAAGTGGCGATATCAACATTCGAAGCACTTCCCAGTATCACCTTAATGATGCGCCGTTTTAAGGGTTTTTCGCCCACCATATTGGTTAAGGCAACGTGATAAGCCAAAATATTTCACCTCAGCAATTCTCATTTTTTCCAGAGATCATTTAAACCTCATCTCGTCATCGGAGTCAAGACGCGAGTAATAGTGTGCTTACTACCATCGATACATTAAGAAATGTTTATTCCACATAACAATCACACAAAAACTAATATTATTTTCTTGTCGGAGCTCAGTTGGCGAGGGAGGACAAGGATTCTTCCGGAGGCGTAAGCGTTTTCAAGGATACCATGAACACAGTCCAACGCTAGGATTGCAGTTGTTCGGACCTGTTGGGCATGCGGAGCATACAGCTCCTATGGGGTAAATCTCCTGGCCGATAGTGTTCACCCTTAAATGAAGCTGTTCACAAGGTTGGAAACTGATGCGTGAACGACGTATGAAGCCTCACATATCTGGGAACATGCAGGAGGAGAAATAAAAACCGCTGCACAATTTGGTGGCACAGCCGAATCGCTGATTCCTTCCCCATATCATCTGAAATTGTAAGAATTCTTTTGCCATGTGATCGAATGAGTTACCACTTCAGCGGTATAACGCATGTGTCGCACTCCTTCAAGGTGAAGCCGTGCTCCGACACAAATTTACCTTGGCCACCTGGACTGATCTACCCTGATCTACCTGCTGGGTGTATATCATGTTAGATGGGAAACCAAATTGGTTCAGCTGGCTTCTCCAAGTTGCGAGCGCCTTAAATATGAGCACTGAAAGTGTCTTGTAGGGTAGAACTCTTAACATCACTGACGTTCTGTATAGCGGCAATAAGACTCATTCCTGTGAAGTGAACAACATGGATGTTTTCTTTGTAGCCCGGGCGTGCTGAGGGTGATGAAACTTGCTGATCGCAAGTGGTCACGTGATTCCAGGCTAACATTTCGGCACGGCAGTCGTACTCCTGAATCCGGTGTCTTGAAAACGCGGCATGTTTTATGTCTAATAGAGAAAACCTCTGATCTGATCATATACCTACCAGCACAAACATTAGAGAAGCAGGGGGAGCTATCTCATTTGGGTAATAGCCATTTCGTTCGAACATGCCTCTCGCAACGCTTGACCTAGTATTGCGATCACATGTTAATGTTGATCAGACATTTAAAAGAGGTTCCGTACCTGAGCCCCACAAGAGCTGAGTAAGTGAATTGCCTGTAGTCCTGATGCATGACTCCCGCGCAATCAAATGACGCTGAAAATACTCCGCTTTCAATAAGCGCACATAAAAAGAACTCTGGTGACGTTTTAGGGGCCAAGTCTGCTCTGCTTTGGACCCAAGTTCTGAATGTAATAAATACACCTTTTCATAGCGTCACCGTCACACTGTCTAAGCTACTGAGCCGCTATAGCAAACTGTTTTGTCTTTCCAGCTATGGAAATACTCTAGAACATCAGCTCGGGCAAAGGCTCCACTGTCAGCTAATTTCTCCCAAACGGAGCTGAATAAAACTGGATGTGGTCTATATCGCCAATCAAGTCATAGAACAGTTTCTGCATTGGGAGCATCGCGTTTCTTAAAGGGAACTCGGCACCGAAAGTATGGATCCTATGCAGAAGGCTGGACCTTGCAGGGAGGGTATTGCCAAACTATTCCAGAACATCACGTCAAGTTGTGAAATGTATCGCATCACGGAGCCTTAGAAGTCGATCGGCTGCAGTTGGGTGAGCGTCTCTTACATTGGTAGCAACTTGAAGACAAGGGTGGTGATCGTAATGCATTCCTCCCCCGGGAAACGGAGGAGGAGCGGAGCGCGTGATCGGACGCCACGGGGGTAGCTCCGTGTTGCATCCAATCACGCACTTCGCTCCTCCTCCGTTTTCCGGGGAAGAAATGCATTAACAGCGGTGATCAATGCGTAGCCATTGCGCCCATACCTGGTTCTAGAACGTTCTGCAACACTGAGACACGGCCAAGGACCCCCAAGCCCTGTTCTCGTACTGATTCGCTGGGGGCCATAACAGATTGCAGTTACGGTCGCGGACGCTGAGCGATGAAGTGACCGTTCAGGGTCCCGCCCCTAAAAGCGTTGCATCATGCACTGGAGGACTATCGATTGCGCAGCGCCGCACGATGGATTATTACTCTTCAGTCCATACCGCCGCGCCTTTCAGCGGCGGGACTCTAATCGGCCCCTTATGTAGTTGAAAGATGGTTTGAGCGATTTTCGTGGTGTTTATAGGTCGCGTCGACTAGTCGCATCCCTGTCTAGTGGCTGCGGTTCCTTCAGTCGGAATGACCTGCTTTTCATCGATTCTGAACCGACTGCTGATGAGGCAGCGGGCCGATTTCAAATTGCAGCAGTATTGCTTTTTGCATGTTAACCTAGGGTGGTAGTGAATGGGTTTGTAACCGCGAGTTAAAGGCAGTGGTCACAATGAAAAACGTCATCGTAAAAACTACAGAAACTAGCTTAGATCGAAAACAGCTGAAAAACTAGGAAGGTTGAGCGGTGAGAAACGGGCTAGAATTAGAGTTTCTAAGGCCCAATGGTGCCTGCTCGTGCACACGTGCACAGCGTCGCCAAAAAAGGATCGCAGTCTCATACCGGGCAATCAAAAATCATCGACGTTCGGAGGAAGAAAAAAATGCAAATTTACCTAATAACAACTGTTGAGCAAAGAAAGAAAGCACTGCAGTCAACGTTTCTGACTAGATGTGTACATAAATCCGAAGGGTCATTGATTGAAATTCAATTTCAAGCCAGCTGATGTTCTTGATATAAGAGGGCATCGATGCCGATGATGTGGAGTGGGCTCGTCCACCATCAAAAGACAAGAAAGTTCAGGCTTCAAATTTGGGCCAAAACAGTGATTTTTTCTCGATTTTTTCTTATAGGCCCTACTACTCGAGACCCAGAAAAGGGTTTAGAGAGAAAAAGACGACAAGCATACTTGATCGCGACCACTGCCTTTAACTCGCGGCAAGTTCGCGGTAAACTGAAGCTAACGGCTAGCTTTTTATTTGACGATTTTCAAGACAGGGGCAAGACATCGCTGAAACTACGCACTCGCATGCCACGCTATGGGCCACTAGATACGCACAGTGAAAGAATGGAATTAGTGTGTGATTGAAGAAAGAGATGGATAGCTTCTGGAAAAGTCCTGCGGAGGATTTTCAGAAAAGCCGTCCAACTTTTTCTTGATTTATGTACCATTTTCATTTTCTCTGTCAGCTTGCGTTAATTTGCAATTTCGCGCGATCTTAATACGATGACGCGTGCTCCTTACGCTCGCTTTTGCTGAAAAGTACGCAAGCCATTAAGGGAAAGGGTCCAGGGCTCTGACGAATTGGCACAGAGTCGCAGTGGGAATGTGCAGGAGGCGTGGTGGACCCCTCTGAGTGAGCAGATTATATGCAGAACATTACTGGGAGTGTGTAGGGAATAGGGGGAATGTGTTCGGGTCCCTACTGGAAGGTCCTGCGCACATCCAGCACACTTTCAAGGGGTCATGCACACACGCTGCCCACTTACGTTGGGTTCTGCAAACACCCTGCGCACTTCCGTTGGGGTCCTGCTTCACATCCTGTACACTCCCTCTGGGTCCTGCAAACATCCTGCACACTCCTACTGGGTTCTGCACACGTACTGCACACTCCCACTGGGTCCTGCACATATCCTGCACGCTCTCGCGAGGGCACTGTGCACTTTTGATTACGTTATGCTCACTCGAAATAGGGCAGTGCACACATCGGTGCAAAACTTGTCAGAGGGGGCACTCAGGATTCAGTCGAAGAATGAATTATACCGCTTTCGGAACTCAAAGTATTTGCATTAAGTTCCCATGAAAGCAATGACTGATGACGCTTTCAGGCATATGGTATCATTGTACATTTTTATGATTGAATAATTTCAGTTTCTCTAATGGTCCCCCCCCCCCCGACTAGTTTAACACACACACACACACACATCTGCCCATTCCTACTAGAGTCTTGCACACATTTCATGACGTCCTGTATGCTTGAAATATGATCCTGTACGCATCCTACTTTTCCTACTGATCCCTCCACGTCCTGCGCGCTCCTGAAAGATTCCTGCTTATCCCTACTAGGTACTGCACACATTCCGTGATATACGGCACACTCCTACCGGGGTCCTGTGTACATCCACGACGTACTGCACACTCCTGCTGATGCCTAACCCACTTTTCGCAGAGTCCTAAGCACGCCCCTCGGCTCTTGCACACTTTCTACCGCGTCCTTATCGTTTCTTGACTACGTAGAAAGATGGGTCAGCTCGCATAAACCTGGGGGTTTACTCGCGTGAAGCTGGTGGTTACCTCGCATGATAAAGGTGGCTCTTATCTCGCGTTGAGAACCCATTTATTAGACTTTACAACGGGAAGTCCGTCATTTTTTAGAGGCTCTTAGTTGTCTTCTTAGGTTCTTCATTCTGCGGGACCTGGGCTCACAACTAAGGAGTTTTCTTGCTATGAGGACTACACACAGGGCGCTGGAACGATGTCTTTTGAGTACAAGTCGGAGGATGCAGAGTCAGCAACGTCTGAGCAGTGAAGATCTCCGCAAAATGTCCCATACTCCGCGACCCGTTGATCCACATCGAATGCGCCAAGTACAGATGGGCAGGGCATGTGGTGCGCAGAACGGGTGACAGATTGAGTACCAGACTCACTCACTGGTGCCCTCGAGATGTCAAAAGAGCGCTTGGCCGACCAGCGACGCGTTGGGTCGATACGATCAACAAGTCATTCAAACAAAGAGATCTACCGCACTGGATGACTGTTGCTAATTCCAGAGAAGAATGGAGCGAATTTGGTCAACATCGAGAAGATCACCGATGAGGATGGGCCATCATAGGTATCAAAGCTGAGGTAGGGTTCTTAAGTTCTTCTTTTTCTTTTTCTCAGGCTTCTTGGGACGAAAGTCGCGAAACGCGCACAACGTGAAAGCTATACCGCGAATCTGTCGTGACTATCACCTGAGGCCAGCATGAGAAGGTAAGATAGAGTAGTTTACTCTCTAGCAAAGAGAACGCTGTCAGCGTAATCGGCACACTGTGGGGGTAGACCAGCATGTAAGCACAAAAGCAGACGCTTAAACCTGTGATGTAGGGCCGAACATGCAAGGTACGCTCCCCCAGCAGGTGTCACAAAAGATGAAGATGACTGAACCAACGTGGTCGGGTAACTGGTCCAGCAGTTGCAGCAGTCGTGGCTCCAGCCGCAGTCGTGGCCCCAGCCGCAGTCGTGGCTCCAGCCGCAGTAGTGGCTCCAGCCGCAGTCGTGGCAGCTGTTGTGGTAGCCGCAGCAGCCGCAGTAGTTGCGGCCGTAGTTTGTCCTAAATCAAGCTTCCTTGTTGGCTCAGACTCCTTCCATTATGAGCATAATTTTTGTACCTGAGACATTGTTGCTGATACATATTAGAAGAAACACCTGAATAGAATAGTGTTTAAAGATATGAAGGAAAAAGATTTGTTCTCAAATCTGGAGCACTCACCTTAGCTAGAGCACGCATATTGTCAAGAATGTGTTGGCAGCCTGAGGTGCCTTTTTATAAGCGTGTATTCATCTGCAAGCCATCATCGCTTTTATGCTAACTGCATGGTAGTGCAGTTTTAGATAAACATTTCCCTTTATTTGGACTGTGGACATGCCCGATTTAGCGAAGAGTTGTGCAATTTTCACCTAAAAGCTCCCACTCCAAGAAGCTGAGCAAACTCTATCACGAAAACAAATTTGCAAAATTGTTACTACCGTATTATGCATCGCAAATATTATGCCGACCTATATCCTGCATCTTTTATCACAATGGAAGTTCTGCAAAAAAGGACAGGAAAACTCTCACGGCAAAGCACTTCCGCTGTGACAAAACGCCAAAAGGGAGCAGCTGTATGGTGTAAAAGAGAGGTAAGATTTTTGTTGAGAAGTGTAGTTTGGAAACTTCATTGAAGACCTTACTCGCTCCGCTGGGATTGACTTGATCGAGTTTTGAGCCTGTCACAGAAACAGGACTCGGAAGTCCACGTCGAGCTCTCGAAAGTTGCTATTGAAAGGCGCTGAGGCCCGATGTTCCTCTCCGTCATATATAGGTAAAAGCGCTACATATAAGGATCAGCGCTTAGCGCGGCGTGTTTTGGGTCCTTCAGAAGTTTACAGTTAAAGGGTACCTCCACAAGGTGGTCGTTCCAAATGAAAGATGCGTTACCAAAATCATTTTTGAGCGTAGAGTTAGAAATTCTAGTTTGCAGCTGCGCAACACTTCTTTGAACTGAGATAGAGGTGTTTTTCATGTTCCACTCCTATGCCCATTATAACGAGCCACTCGTGAATCTTCGGCGTCTTCTGAGATGCGTAGTTGTGATTTCTACACCAGCCATCATGCCTTACTGTGTTTTTACGCTTAAGTTCTGTTCACCTGGAAATGTGCCAGTACAATGACTATGCATACATTGACCCGAAACATAGGTTTTCTTCAATGTAGAGGCGGTGTTCATGATAAAAATCTTATTATAGTTTACGAGGTTTTCGTGTGCGTAAGTTCTTTAATAAGAGTTTAATAAGGAAAAGCCTCCACAGAACACTCAAGTAGAGGAGCAAAACTGTTCGAAGGAATCGCTGAAGGGATTAATTATGCTTGTCCGTGTGTCAGCTGTGATGCGTTGTCTGTAGGGAGGCTGCGGACAACGCATCGAACTTGACGTCGGGGAGATGGCTTCGCGCTTCAAATTTATTTCCTGTACTAACAATTGTTCAGAAAAAAAGTGGAGCCAAGGTATATGCTTCGATGTTAGCACCTTTCGCGATGAAGAATATTCGGAACTTCGGTGTCTGTTCCTACGGTGACACGAATTCAGGACAACTGTCTCGACGCTGGACCCTCGCTCGAGGCTACGGCCTAGTAGCATCGGTGAGCAAGGAGTCTGGGTCCCGGGGCCGCGCTTAGGGTATTATCAGAGGACTTTCGCACACGTTCCTAAGTTCCTAAGTTTCGCCGAAGACTGCCACGCGGTTGCGATTACCGAACCTAACCTAGGCGGGTATATGGTAACGTGCGGTGTGATGGCCCTACAGCCTCTACCAACAACCATGGTGAAGTGACATCATACCCACATGCGGGGTTAACACTGCCGCAGTTCGGATCACACAGCTTGCGGTCCCGCCTTCCGTGGTTTCGATAAATGCTTTGACCAATCGATAATCAATGCGCTTGGCTGAACAGGATACTTCGTACACAACGGAATACCATTATGCGCATACTTTACGAAGCTCCGTCTTGCGGTAAACAACAATAATACAAGACATAAATACATCTTAACCGTGGGGACGGACCTTGCCCAGCTAAAGTGGGTCTGACCCAGAACAACAACCCCCGGGGCGTACCGTGGGCATGCGCGAGGAGACGTTTGTCTACGTCCCCACAGAGATCAGAGTCGAGGCTGGTTTAGTTGATGACAGCTGGATGTGATGTAGGCTGGCGCAGGCAGGAAGCCACTGCGCGCAGGCCACAGCCGCGGGGACACGGTTTATCGACGACCACTCGCGGAAGCAGGCAGGAGACGAGACTGCCAGGGGGTACGCCGAGTCGGTTTGCGCAACGTCGCTCGACGTTTCTAGAGACTGCGCCCTTTGAGATATCGCTACGGGACCATTGCTGACGTGGCTGTTGGCGGACCTTTATGAGCATAGTCGCTCGAAACGTCTCGACAGCAACTGTTGTCGGCGTGGACGGGGTGGCCCAATGGGTTGGCTGGCCCACGAGATTTTCGTCCGTTTCCCGACCATTGTTCGTTGCACTTCAGTACCTAATCTTCTTAGAGGGGCCCACAGCTTACGTTTGAGCCAAGAACGGGCAACTTTTTCATCGTAAACACTGCCTTCAACTTTTTTTTACCCTCAATGACCGAACCTGCACGATAAAAAATGTGCAAACAGATAGCGAGTTTCTGAATCGCTTTCAAAGAAACTTCTTCAAAAGAATATCACCAAAGCAGTGGTAGCAAAATAAAATTCCCGCTTAAATCTGCCGTGACTCCAGTCAGTTGTTTCTCATGATAGAAAGAGTTCAATGAGCGGAATTTGTGGCACAGTGTTTACCTAATTTATAGCTACTATGAACATGAAAAACGATAAATTGATTCTTGGTGGCGTGCCATTCGAGCTTGCGATTTCCACCGGTGGGATGCGTTATCAAAGTGCAGCCACCCAAAATAAGGCGTGGTCGTGAATGGGTTAATAAGCCATCCTCATAGCTTCAATAGTCGCCTATCAGCTACCAGGTAACATTGTAGCATACCCTAGCGTACCCACCCCTTCCTTCCCCCCCTCCAGATACATGCCTCTGGTAAACTGGAACCACAAGGGACTTCACCACATTGAATCACATTTGTCGCTCTTAATTTCTCTGGATCCCTCTGCAACTACCTGACGAAGTTTCATTCATCTCTTACATAATTCTTTGCAAGACTGTAGGTCAGTATACTTTCCTCCTCCAATATATCGCGGTTATCCGTTTGAAAACGATGAGTAAAATCTTTCTTCTTGATCAAGCCAATTGCGCAGTCGCTACAAATCATGCTTCCGGCATCGGCTATAGATGTATTACTTGCCTCTGTAAGTACACCCGTGATGAAGACGTCGTCAATCTATAAAAGATATCATAAACTTCTTCGGATCGTACGAAGTGGATGTATTATCAGAAGCGAGTGTAACCTCACCCAGAAGAATTTCTGTGTTCGCGCTGCAGCCACCATTCGTGACAGAGCTTTGATTGGAGCGAAATAAGCCATTCCTAAGCAGTGCGTTGGGAAACTCGTTTGGTTCCATTCTGATTTAGTGACCGTCCTGAAGGTGGTCGCTAGAAATCATATTCGCAATGAATCAGCTTGCTTTCCAGAGGCATTCTCAGTTGCCAACAATAGATCGACAGTATGTCCTTTGGGAGACTTTTTCTAGAAGCTAGCCATCTCCTTTATCCACACACTATATACATGTTCTCTGCCAGCTCGCAGTTTAGTCGCGTTTTCAAACCCATTTACCTCCATCTCGCGATTAAAAACCAAACTACTACCACCCCTGGTTCTCTCCGAACCAGGGCCAGCAGCATTTTCCAAATGAGGTAACTTCAAAGAGTCAGCAAACCTGAGCGAGGTGACGCCTAGATGCCTTCTATGGCTGAGATCGGAGCGAGATTTGTTCTGGAAAAGTGGCGTTGAATGCAAAACTCTCATCAGTCGAAGTGTCTGAACCAACACAGCACCGGTCTGCGCGACGGATGCCCATCGCACAGCATTAGACCGCTAGGCCAGATGTGCACGTGTGAGAGACACCTCCTTTTTTACCTGCATACTTTCCCTCTACTGTTCTTCGTATCCATTACATCTTTGATCGAACTAGCGGTTTTAAATATGGGTTTCGGCAACGTGCACATGTGTCTATTATTCGAATATAGTAATTTTGAACCTTAGATGATGAGATTTTAGAGTTTTCCGCGAAAATCATCAAAGCGACAGAATGCCAAATTTTCGAAACGATTTTGGGAATTTCCTGTCGGATGCCACTTACCGTCGAGACCACAATACACAATACATACTTTGTAGTATAGTTGACGTGGAAGCAACCTCGGGATTTTTTCACAAGGAATGCCGAAAAGCTCAAGGATCTTTCTTGAATAATGGACAAATTTTTGCCTAGTCCGTTTGACGCTTCCCAGTTTACATGGAAAATCGTGAACTTGTTCCTAGAAGAAGAAGTAGAAGTTTAGACAAAGACTGCATCGAGACCAAGAACAATACAGAATTTAGTGAGAAAATTATACAGAATTTAGTGTGAAGTACACGCGGATCACATAGGTTTTATGCCTTTTCTAGAAATGGAAACCATTTTGCTGCCATCTTTCTTACATGGCTATCTTAGCAAATCGTATTTTATTTGAGGTGAGCGATTATTGGAAAAAAAATCTGAAAATGGCTGATTACGGCCACAACAACTTCTGGGAAATCAAAGTTGAGCTCAGAATAGGAGAAAAGCATGTGAAATCTATCAAGGAAGCGTATTTATCACAGCTACGTACAATTTGGCGTCAACCTCAATTCAATCTCTTCCAAGAATCATTGAACCATCAATAAAACCTTCACCCATTTCGCCTGTCATTCCTATCAGCTGGCAGCGGAGCTGGATGGGTGAGAGGCGGCGGGAGCAATTCTTCCTTGTCCCCCCCCTAGACAACGAGGATGGCCACCTCGTTGTGCTAGGGTGATAAGTGCACAGCGGAATCAACGGTTCGCAAGGGACTTGCAGCGCTCCACTGCCCATTCCAAAGCGCACTTTCTCAAAAAGTCGTCACCCTTGGACGTGCACGGCCCCATGTCCACGGTATCGAGCGAAGCCCTCTCCGCATCGCGCGATATTTCTATTTCCTCTGCGGCAGTGAGCGGAGTCACCACCCGTTTCCTGTAGTCAGCCACCTCACTGAAGAACGCTCACTGCTGCCAGGTTGCTGACTACAACGGTAATTGACCTTCTATGCCTTCGTGCTCACATTGATAGTTGATCCGGGATTGACACAGTCACCACGCAGTGACAGCCGGTAGCTCCCGCATCCCGCGGGGATTGCTACTGGCCCTGTTGTCGTTGCATTCAAAACACTTTGCGTTTGTCCCTTAACGAATACGGACGACATTGGTGTGGGGGAAGACAACCACGAGCAAGCGAGTATGGAAGTGCATTATCTGATCTCTTTGAACACTGTGAACCACAAAGTCATTCATCGTGCAGTTGGCGGGTTGTCGAAGCATTCTGAGGCACTGGAAAGTTTGGCGAAGAGCCCCTGGCCGAAACGTGTACAGGCAGAAAATCTGTGGCATTACTGAGAAACTGGCAAACTTCTGCCTATCCTAGGCTTGCAACAGGTGGCGGAGACGCGCCGGTCAAGGCCCAAGTGTTCGACATCAGTGGCTCACCATTGGCGGATCAACCTGTTGTTGACAACTCAGTTTGATCAAATCACTCTCTCACCATTTCCATCCCCTCTTGTAGATTGGTATGTGGTTGATGCGCCTGAATATATACATAGGCCCTACAAGAAAGTGGCAGTTTCCAGGGGGTGAAACATGAAAGAGGCGGGAACGCTACGGGACGGCTATTGGGCAGCTCCAAGGCTGTTGCGGGCGGCGTATTCCTACTTCGCTCACACTCCCACACTCTGATGCACATGGCGTTAAAGTTCAGCGCGGCACCCATCAGCATCGGTGCCGCCCAATAGCAGACATTCGCTCCTCGCTTTCGACCTCACCTTAGCGCTTTTGCACCCTGTGACTACATATCACGAATCAGTACTGCAAGCACTAAAAAAACTTCCAACATACTTTGAACAAAAAACTTCTTTGCTGCTGTGTTTTTCTCTGACAAACATTGATACGCGTAGTATATCCCAAACCACATCATCGTCCATTTTCAGGACCATTGTTCTATCTTCGCAGACTGAGGTCAGATATCTGATTGCAGACAAGTGCTGAAGAAATTGTTGAAATGAGTAGAGTCACAACCGGTTCTCATGTCATGGCCAGTTCAAAACCTTAATATTGTGGTGCTTTTGAATGGAGGAAATTGATCTACTACGGTGCACGCTGGTGCTATCCTGTTTGCATGTCAGTACTCATCGTCTGTGGTCACTCACCAGTACTTGCTTTGCTTACACCCCGATATTTGAGAAAACGATCTCCTGGGTGTTGTAGGCATGGTCGTGGGAATCAGTAATCGGTATTCAGAATTCCCTGAATGCCTTGGAGATTTAAATAAGATTTTCAGAAGTGGGTTCTTTTATAGGTTTGGGATTAGAAAAGGTGTACACGATAGGCAATTTATAGAGTGTTCAGAAAGGAAATGTTTCGAGTGTCACTCCGAACTTTTTCCAAGGGTTATTTAGGATGCTGAATTGATATCTGAGACCCCTTTGTTGATTATTCTGATATCTAGGTTATTTTAGTTCAATGGTCCCTAATGGGGGGATTTCGCTGTCCAAACGCGAATTTCGATGATTTTCTGAATGCTGTGATAAATTAGAATGAAATTAAAACGAATCTGAAGCCGGTTTTTCAACTGCTTTTGGATTACGGTATGTTATGTTGGGTATACCGAATTTCGGTTGAAGTCTTAGACTTGTCTCAAAATTTCTCTGTGCGTGTTTTGGGACACCCAACACGCATTTGAGGTCCATTTCTTGATTTGCAAAATATTAAGGTAGTTTACGTCAGTTATAAGGCATTATGCCTACCATAATCCACTGTAACCCTAGGTCCAGACCCCAGAATCGCGTTTAGAGCACTGAAGGACCCCAGTTGAAGGTTTTGAGTCGAATTTGAAAGATTTTCTCTGGATACCCCGAAGTACTTAATGGATAACCTTACCCTATCGCGGAGCAATGAAAATGCTCTCTTTTGGAATCCCCAAGGCATTTAGAGAATTTCGAGCACAGTTCGTTTATGTACTGGCACAAACCTAGAAAAACGAAAACAAGTTTTTCCAAATCGTCGGGTGCTGGTAAGATATCCGACTGCAAGAACAAATTCTTCGTTGAGGCACCATAGCTTATTGTTAGTGAAAAAATTAAATTTCCGAAAAGACCACAACTCATCGTGAGCACCCTATAAACTCTCGGTAATCAAATCTATGACTTACCTTCAGCGTGATGTTACGGTACGTATCCCTATAGTCGGTTTGTACGATGTCATTATATACAGCACTCTCATCTTTGATTTGTTCCTGTATGCTCTTAGAATAAGGCTTGCCGATGGAGAATAGAATAGCG
Source organism: Aplectana chamaeleonis (assembly GCA_029168955.1). Lineage (NCBI taxonomy): Eukaryota > Metazoa > Nematoda > Chromadorea > Rhabditida > Cosmocercidae > Aplectana > Aplectana chamaeleonis. Next base: position 772,539 of record JAPDOI010000007.1, on the reverse strand, counting down.
TAGTTGAACTAAATAACAGTCCGGTTATGGAACTACACTGATCGATGATATCTGTTGTTTCGAAGTTTGATCACATAAAAGAGTTCGCAAAGTGGCAATGGCCGGTCTCTTGATGATAGTCGTGCTGGGGGCGTGGCCCACTCAATCGATTGACACAGCTGACGAAGGTGAAGAAATTGGTGTCGATGGATACTGGGCTGTACTAAACCACTCCTATCAGATAATCTGATAATACTTCGACAAGATGATCTAATAAACTTCCAGACAAATTTCAGATGATCTTAATTTCATATTGATTCATAATTATTGCTATCAGTCACAACCGGTCGCTGAACTTAGGCCCGTATTCATTCCATTATGGGTGATTCGCCCTAAAGCGGTCGGCCTCGCATATTCATGATATGATAACATATGATTATACCTGTAAGAATAAGAAAAGCCGGCCCTCACTCTGTAGGTGGTCATTCGCTAATCAAGCAACTCCAAGCTTTCTTTCTCAATGAATGAAATGAGATGCTTGTTTTGTGAAAGCTGATAATGATTCTGTAAAAAAGGGGTCTCCCAAGCAGAAGTGGTTTGGTTAGCGTTACAAATGCTTCAACAAAAAGGGAACAATAGGAAAGCGGAAAGAGGAGAGTCTACAAAAAATGAACAATATCCTCCAAGAACTCTTTTCTTTTTCGAAACTTCCAAACAGCGGAAACAAACCGTTGTGGTTCTCTATGAGGAAGCGCTTTTGGCTCCATAAAGGACTTTGATTATGTGAGTGCCGATAAAATATGTATATATGCATGTAAACCTAATAGCTATCATTGAAAGGGGAGATGATGTTAAATTGTTTTAGGGAACCAGTCATTTCTTCCTCGTAAAATACCACAACGGTTTGTTTCCTCTGTTTGAAAGTTTCGAAAAAGAAAAGAGTTCTTGGAGGATATTGTTCATTTTTTGTAGACTCTCCTCTTTCCGCTTTCCTATTGTTCCCTTTTTGTTGAAGCATTTGTAACGCTAACCAAACCACTTCTGCTTGGGAGACCCCTTTTTTACAGAATTGTTCACTTTTTCTTGATATTACGCTGTAATATCCCATGCAATAATTTCGAACAAAGACCTCTTCATCTCCCCACTGGATCAGTCCTCTTTCTGTGGTCACAAGAATCAATGACCCAAACTGTTGTAAAACTATCTCAGAAAAATCACTCGATGTGAAAAGCGCGCCCGTGCCGATCACTTTTTCCGCAGGGCTACCGTAACCATTCTTGAACAAAACATGATAACGAATGTAAACACACGCTCATAACATGCGGGGTATAAAAGAGCGGAGGAGCGGTATGCATTCATTCACACACCGCTCTCCTCGAGAAGCCACTGGGGAGTGGCTGAGGAGGTCGAAATTGTGCAAACATGTTTGTTGGCTATTAGGATGTGCTCATAACCATGCTGACACTTGGAAAAAATTTTAAGGAGGGTTACGGTAGCCCTGCGGAAAAAATGATCGGCATGAGCGTGCTTGTCTCGATGTGGCTGACAAGACCGATGTTCACATGATATTAGCTAAGAAATGAATGATATCCATGATATCGTTCCACATAATTCATTCATATTGATCGCGTCAGCCACATCTGGCTACACCGGGTGTTATTTGCACCTTCCATGTTTTTCATACGTATCGAACGGGTCGGCCACTGTGATTTTCTCAACCAACTCTGACAGGGACCTTAGGCCCCGGTTATAGTTGGTCGCCCAGACGTAGCCAGCCCGGTCGATAATCATGAAAGCCTGCTGGCCTACAGCCGGATGCAGAATCTGCCTGCAGTTCTTCGCTTTCAAATGAAACTAACTTAAAACCGGGACAGTCAGAAACTACCTTCCATTCCATCTGGACACTTTCACATCAGTGGAACAAAGCAGTTTTACATACTCATTATTTCGTTTCCGTTGCCCCATTCCTTCGCAGAACAGCCGCTTCGATTCCATGAATCTGATATGAAAAAGCTCTGCTGAGCTGCGAATGGAGATAGTTCTAACAATTTGTTTTTGAATTTGGATGCTAATAAGCAAGCATATACCATTTATTGCAGAAAAAAATCAGTAGGCTGGTGAAGAAGGAAGAGGGAGCACTCAAAATGGGGTTGTGTGAATGACCTTACGAAACTGAAAAGCAGCCTGGCAACATGACCTGACATGACTCACATAACATCTCAAACTTTCTGCTTGCTATGCTTGTCATCCTTACACTTTTACAGAAGTTTTGCAAGGTGTTCTCTCCTGCGCGAATTCCGGGGCATAATTTCTCGGATGGCTAGCATCGAGTCTGGGCTCCTGCTCACTCTACGGGGTGGTCTTCACAACTTTTCGGATGAGCAGCAACGGGTCCCGAACACCTGCCCACTATCCGGGTTTCCACGACGTCCCGATGACTTCATCAGAAGCTCGAAGCACTTTTCACGACGTCCCGATGACGTCATCAGAAGCCCGAAGCACTTTTGGGACTATCCTAGACGGGGAAGGGTCACCCACGATTTTCCCATGAAAATGAATGGAAAACCTGATAAAAGATGTTTGATGCTGCTATCAATCATTGTTGTTGATGAAGTTCTGTAGAAATAGTTCGATTGATAGCGTTATAGATCGGTGGTTCATTCCATTTCTGACTTGAATCTTGAGTGCTCCCCCCCCGTCTAGGATAGTCCCGCACTTCTCATGATGTCCCGATGACGTCATCAGAAGCCCGAAGCACTCTTGGGACTATCCTAGACGGGGGGGGGGCACCCACGACTTTCTCATGAAAATGAATGGAAACCTTGATAAAAGGTGCTTGATGCTGCCTGCTATCAGTCATTGTTGTTGATGAAGTTGTGTAGAAATACTTTGATTGATAGCGTTATAGATCGGTGGTTCATTCCATTTCTGACTTGAATCTTGAGTGCCCCCCCCCGTCTAGGATAGTCCCGCACTTCTCATGATGTCCCGATGACGTCATCAGAACCCCGAGGCCCTCGTGGGACTATCCTAGAGGGGGGGGGCACCCACGACTTTCTCATGAAAATGAATGGAAACCTTGATAAAAGGTGCTTGATGCTGCTATCAGTCATTGTTGTTGATGAAGTTGTGTAGAAATACTTTGATTGATAGCGTTATAGATCGGTGGTTCATTCCATTTCTGACTTGAATCTTGAGTGCCCCCCCCGTCTAGGATAGTCCCGCACTTCTCATGATGTCCCGATGACGTCATCAGCAGCCCGAAGCACTCTTGGGACTATCCTAGGCGGGGGCACCTACGACTTTCTCATGAAAATGAATGGAAACCTTGATAAAGGTGCTTGATGCTGCTAGCAGTCATTGTTGTTGATGAAGTTGTGTAGAAATACTTTGATTGATAGCGTTATAGATCGGTGGTTCATTCCATTTCTGACTTGAATCTTGAGTGCCCCCCCGTCTAGGATAGTCCCGCACTTCTCATGATGTCCCGATGACGTCATCAGAAGCCCGAAGCATTCTTGGGACTATCCTAGACGGGGGGGGGCACCCACGACTTTTCATGAAAATCAATGGAAACCTTGATAAAAGGTGCTTGATGCTGCTATCAGTCATTGTTGTTCATGAAGTTGTGTAGAAATACTTTGATTGATAGCGTTATAGATCGGTGGTTCATTCCATTTCTGACTTGAATCTTGAGTGCCCCCGTCTGGGGTAGGCCCGCACTTTTCACGACGTCCCAATGACGTCATCAGAAACTCGAGCTACCTTTACGACGTCCCGATGACGTCATCAGAAGCCCGAAGCACTTTTTCACGACGTCCCGATGACGTCATCAGAAGCCAAGCACTTTCACTACGTCCCGATGACGTCATAAGAAGCCCGAAGCACTTTTCACGACGTCCCGATGACGTCATCAGAAACCCGAAGCACTTTCACGACGTCCCGATGACGTCGTCAGAAGCCCGAAGCACTTTTCACGACGTCCCGATGACGTCATCAGAAGCCCGAAGCACTTTTCACGACGTCCCGATGACGTCATCAGAAGCCAAACACTTTCACGACGTCCTGATGACGTCATCAGAAGCCCGAAGCACTTTTCACGGCGTCCCGATGACGTCATTAGAAGCCCGAAGCACTTTCACGACGTCCCGATGACGTCATCAGAAGCCCGAAGCACTTTTCACGACGTCCCGATGACGTCATCAGAAGCCCGAAGCACTTTCACGACGTCCCGATGACGTCATCAGAAGCCCGAAGCACTTTTCACGACGTCCCGATGACGTCATCAGAAGCCCGAAGCACTCTTGGGACTATCCTAGACGGGGGGGGGGCACCCACGACTTTCTCATGAAAATGAATGGAAACCTTGATAAAAGGTGCTTGATGCTGCTATCAGTCATTGTTGTTGATGAAGTTGTGTAGAAATACTTTGATTGATAGCGTTATAGATCGGTGGTTCATTCCATTTCTGACTTGAATCTTGAGTGCCCCCCCCCCGTCTAGGATAGTCCCGCACTTCTCATGATGTCCCGATGACGTCATCAGAAGCCCGAAGCACTCTTGGGACTATCTAGACGGGGGGCACCCACGACTTTCTCATGAAAATGAATGGAAACCTTGATAAAAGGTGCTTGATGCTGCTATCAGTCATTGTTGTTGATGAAGTTGTGTAGAAATACTTTGATTGATAGCGTTATAGATCGGTGGTTCATTCCATTTCTGACTTGAATCTGAGTGCCCCGTCTGGAGTAGGCCCGCACTTCTCACGATGTCCCGATGACGTCATCAGAAGCCCGAAGCACTCTTGGGACTATCCTAGACGGGGGGCACCCACGACTTTCTCATGAAAATCAATGGAAACCTTGATAAAAGGTGCTTGATGCTGCTATCAGTCATTGTTGTTCATGAAGTTGTGTAGAAATACTTTGATTGATAGCGTTATAGATCGGTGGTTCATTCCATTTCTGACTTGAATCTTGAGTGCCCCCCCCCCGTCTGGGGTAGGCCCGCACTTTTCACGACGTCCCAATGACGTCATCAGAAACTCGAGGTACCTTTTACGACGTCCCGATGACGTCATCAGAAGCCCGAAGCACTTTTCACGACGTCCCGATGACGTCATCAGAAACCCGAAGCACTTTCACGACGTCCCGATGACGTCGTCAGAAGCCCGAAGCACTTTTCACGGCGTCCCGATGACGTCATCAGAAGCCCGAAGCACTTTTCACGACGTCCCGATGACGTCATCAGAAGCCCGAAGCACTTTTTACGACGTCCCGATGACGTCATCAGAAACCCGAAGCACTTTCACGACGTCCCGATGACGTCGTCAGAAGCACGAAGCACTTTTCACGACGTCCCGATGACGTCATCAGAAGCCCGAAGCACTTTTCACTACGTCCCGATGACGTCATCAGAAGCCCGAAGCACTTTTCACGACGTCCCGATGACGTCATCAGAAGCCCGAAGCACTTTCACGACGTCCCGATGACGTCATAAGAAGCCCGAAGCACTTTTTACGACGTCCCGATGACGTCATCAGAAACCCGAAGCACTTTCACGACGTCCCGATGACGTCATCAGAAGCTCGAAGCACTCTCACGACGTCCCGATGACGTCGTCAGAAGCACGAAGCACTTTTCACGACGTCCCGATGACGTCATCAGGAGCCCGAAGCACTTTTCACTACGTCCCGATGACGTCATCAGAAGCCCGAAGCACTTTTCACGACGTCCCGATGACGTCATCAGAAGCCCGAAGCACTTTCACGACGTCCCGATGACGTCATAAGAAGCCCGAAGCACTTTTTACGACGTCCCGATGACGTCATCAGAAACCCGATGCACTTTCACGACGTTCCGATGACGTCGTCAGAAACGAAGCTTACTTTTCACGACGTCCGATGACGTCGTCAGAAGCCTGAAGCACTTTTCACGACGTCCCGATGACGTCATCAGAAGCCCGAAGCACTTTTCACGACGTCCCGATGACGTCATCAGAAGCCCGAAGCACTTTTCGGCGTCCCGATGACGTCATTAGAAGCCCGAAGCACTTTCACGACGTCCCGATGACGTCATCAGAAGCCCGAAGCACTTTTCGACGTCCCGATGACGTCATCAGAAGCCAAAGCACTCTCGACGTCCCGATGACGTCATCAGAAGCCCGAAGCACTTTTCACGACGTCCCCATGACGTCATCAGAAGCCCGAAGCACTTTCACGACGTCCCGATGACGTCATCAGAAGCCCGAAGCACTTTTCATGACGTCCCGATGACGTCATCAGAAGCCAAGCACTCTCACGATGTCCCGATGACGTCATCAGAAGCCCGAAGCACTTTCACGACGTCCCGATGACGTCATCAGAAGCCCGAAGCACTTTCACGACGTCCCGATGACGTCATCAGAAGCCCGAAGCACTTTTCGACGTCCCCATGACGTCATCAGAAGCCCGAAGCACTTTCACGACGTCCCGATGACGTCATCAGAAGCCAAGCACTTTTCATGACGTCCCGATCACGTCATCAGAAGCCCGAAGCACTCTCACGACGTCCCGATGACGTCATCAGAAGCCCGAAGCACTTTTCACGACGTCCCGATGACGTCATCAGAAGCCCGAAGCACTTTCACGACGTCCCGATGACGTCATCAGAAGCCAAGCACTTTTCACGACGTCCCATGACCTCATCAGAAGCCGAAGCACTCTCGACGTCCCGATAACGTCATCAGAAGCCCGAAGCACTTTTCACGACGTCCCGAAGACGTCATCAGAATCCCCCCTCACCTACGAATCGGTTAATTACCAGCCTACGTACCTCCTACCAACTTACCTGTCTGCCAAGTTGATTGCCTGAGACCATTGGCAGTGGCTATTAGCAGTGAGGACTGAAAAGCGTGACGGCCCACGGCCTACGGCCTGACGGCCTACGGCCCACGGCCTACCTACGGCCTACGGCCTACGGCCTACGGCCTACGGCCTACGGCTCTGACCTACGGCGCACACCATGAAATTTTCTTAAGCTTTCGGGCTCACAACTTTGTTATTTGTGAAGCGATTTTGCTGAAATTCGGACAGCAGGTGTCTTCTGGACCCCTTCGCTTATATCCAGAAGGAAATCTTCAGAAATTTTGTTTCAAAGATTCTATAAACTATTTTATAAAATTCTAAGTGATCACAAGGCCTAGGCAAAACCAAACCTCTCCAGCCGCTTCGCGGCTGGAGCGATAACTGGTATTTTATCTGGAGAATGACAGGCGCTCCGGGGTTACTCATAAAGATAAAACGAGCTTCTCCAGAAATGCAAGCTATCTCGCTTTCCTCTGTTCAGATCATCTGTAGAAATTCAGCTAACCTGATGAATCTGAATGATGCGCTTACAGATGAGATTCATATCCTTCACCATATCATCAAAATAATCTTACAGATCATCCCAATATTTCTTCATACGATCGTTTAAGTTCATCTTAACTTTATTTTGAGAGGATTTACTGCAGCCCACTGCCATCGACTGCTGCGTAGTGTGCCCCAATGGTCATCATTTTCCTGTCAAATTTGAAGTCGAAGCGGCACAACTATCCACACGCTTCTAGGGTTTCTATGCCAGCGCCTGAACAATAACCATCAAGCAATAATGACACCGTCATTACCTGCTGTAATCGTTGCAGCAGACCCTTAGTCTGCCTTACAGCTCCGATTCGCTGGTAGCTTCTACTCTTCAGTTTGTAGCTGCAACAAAGATCTGCGTCACGGAGGTGTTTTATCGTTTCGAGGGATAGGCAAGGAAACCAGAAGTCCATCAGGCAATTTTAGGGTGTTCAGAATTTTTTTCTTTATTTTTTCTGAATAATTTGTTCGTGGGCTAATTCGGTGCCTTGAACACGGATCAGGAATCTGTTCCTCCATATTCTGAGGCTTGGCGTAGACTACGGTAGATACCTGTAGTTCTTTTCGTCGAGTTGAACCTACTTTAAAATGTGGAATAACGATTGACGGAATTCAAATCATTATACCCCATGCAGTTATGTCACGATGTATGTAACATCGGCGTGGATCCTGAAGAGACTTTGCGTTCCCTGTTGGATGTTGGCGCAAGCTCGGTGCACCTATGTTATAGCATAGGGCACTGAGTTTGCGCCAACCTACAACAGTAAACGCAAAGTCCCTTCCGGATCCATGCTCCGTACCGACGTTATGTGTTTGTCTGTGTTCCGCGGATCTCAGGAATGGCCGATCAAAATTGGGATGGAATGGTACCAACATTTGGGTAGGTAGGATACATATCGATTACCAGAAAATCAGCCTGAATCACCTCTTGCGCGCCTCGGGGCAACCGAGTTTGTCCTTGGGGCGTACTTTTGGCCGTGGGTCATGAAAACCTCCACCTGACGCTAGAGGGGTTACGCTCTAACCGTAATAACCGTAACACAGAGTAAGCAGGACCTTAGTGGGGGTGTGCAGGACCCCAGTGGAACTGTGCAGGGTCCCAGTGGGAGTGTGCAGGACGTCATAGAAAGTGTGCAGGACCCAGGTGGGAGTGTGCAGGACGTCACAGAAACTGTGTAGGACCCCAGTGGGAGTGTGCAGGACGTTACTGAAAATTTGCAGAATCCCTGTAGGAGTGTGCAGGACGTCCTAGAAATAGTGTAGGACCCCAGTGTGAGTGTGCAGCACGTAAAAAAAAATAAGCGAACCTCAGTAGGAGTGTGCAGGACCCCAGCTGGAGTGTGCAGGACCCCAATCGGAGTGTGCAGTGCATCATAGAAAGAATGCAAGCCCTCAGTGGGAGTGTGCAGGACTTCAGTGGAAGTGTGCAGGACCCCTATAGGAGTGTGCAGCGTGTCATAGAAAGTGTGTACGACCTCAGCGGGAGTGTGCAGCACGTTGCGGAAGGACCCTAATGGGAGTGTACAGCTCGCCATAGAAAGTGTGCAGGACCCTGGTGGGAGTGTGCAGGACGTCACAGAAACTGTGTAGGACCCCAGTGGGAGTGTACAGGACGTTACTCAAAATATGCAGAATCCCTGTAGGGGTGTGCAGGACCCCACTGGGAGTGTGCAGGACGTCCTAGAAATAGTGTAGGACCCCAGTGTGAGTGTGCAGGACGTTAAAAAAAATGAGCAGAACCTCAGTAGGAGTGTGCAGGACCCCAATGGGAGTGTGCAGTGCATCATAGAAAGAATGCAAGCCCTCAGTGGGAGTGTGCAGGACCTCAGTGGAAGTGTGCAGGACCCCTACAGGAGTGTGCAGCGTGTCATAGAAAGTGTGTAACACCTCAGCGGGGGTGTGCAGCACGTTACGGGAAGACCCCAATGGGAGTGCACAGCGCGTCATAGAAGGTATGCAGGACCGAGGTGGTAGTGTGCAGGACGTCATAGAAAATGTGTAGGACCCCAGTGGGAGTGCGAAGGACGTTACAGAGAATGTGCTGAACTCCAGCAGGAGTGCGCAGGACCCAAATGGGAGTGTGCAGTGCGTCATTGAAAAAATGCAAGCCCCCAGTGGGAGTGTGCAGGACCCCAGTGGAAGTCTGCAGGACCCCATTGGGAGTGTGCAGTGCGTCATAGAAAAAATGCAAGCCCCCAGTGGGAGTGTTCAGGACCCCAGTAGGAGTTTGCAGGACCCCAATAGGAGTGTGCAGCGCGTCATAGAAAGTGCGCAGGACCCAGAAGGGAGTTTGCAGGACGTCATAGAAAGTGTGCAGGATCCCAGTGGGAGTGTGCAGGACGTTACAGAAAACGCGACGACTGGGAAAATGACTCCTAGAGCCGGCGCGTAGATTTTTGTAGCAGCCACAAACTTGGATTTGAGAATACTCCGAGGAGTACACCTAATCAGAGTATATTCCACTGCGAACGGCTGGGTGATCCGAAAAGACATCCCTAGAGATTCGGGAACTTGTCTATCCTATAAACCCACTGTAAGGGCTCTAGTGTTCTGTAGTTTCTCGTTCTTTTCCTCTACTGACCCCTCGACAACACATTTCAGTGGAAGCTTATGGGAGGTCTTCTTGGTGGACACTACCTCTGACGCTAACCTTATTTTTCAGTCTTTGTTGTCCATACGTTTCGCGCCATCTTTGTCGTGTAGCTGCGTCTTCTGCTCTTACGTGGACGAGAACAACAAAGTCCTTCCCTTCGCATGGTGGATAGGCAGGCAAAATTGTGTAGTTCAGCAAGCGAAGTCGCTGAAATCGTATTCTCTTGAGACCGTGCTCACTTGTATTACTCTAGATGATTCCTAAAAACTCCGGATGAACCCCTTAGAAAGTCTTTCCAGCACCCGTAGACCCAGACATGATGTAGTAGGGTGGTGGCCATCAACCCCTGAAGAAGCGGGAGGAACGGCCAGAGATGCAGCCAGTGGCCCGTCCCAAGCCTCATGTGGCGTCCAATCAGGAACCTCGCTCCTTCAACGCCCTTTCCCCGTTTCTCCCACCTTATTAGGGGTTGGAATACACGATAGCCACTACACGGTGTAGTACCTTGCGAAAATGCCGATGTTACTTGTAGTAAAATTTGTTTGTAACTTGAGCCAGGTGTTTGACAAAAACGAGTTAGGAGCTCGATAACTTCTGCGGCCACCGTGCCTGGGCATACTCTACACATAGGGAGTCAAGCACAAACTTTTGAGCAACTGTGGTGCAGCTGATAGTGATATAGAGTTGCAGAGGTATGACTAGAGTTCTATCCCCACGTTAGCGACTTCTTTTGCAATTATTATATCCTACTATTTATAATCTGCTTAAAAGCACAGTCCAACTCATAATCAACTTACAGTTTATTTGCTCATCTGGGTGAGATTTTCAGGTCGATCACAACGGTGTCCACAGAATGGCGCAGAACCCACTGCGAACGGAGTTATGGTCTCTCAAAAATTGTGAATTTGGTTGGTGAGAATCTCGTTGACGAGTTGTTTCGGGACTGTTTTCACTAGTCGTTCGCAGCCATCGCACCGGATTAGACAGCACTCTAATGCTAGATTGATAAAATAAGAACGTAGATTGCGATCAAAATCTATGGCCCGTCTCGTGCCTACTGAGCCCGAAAGTCCTAAAATGGACGGAGGGTATGGGTGCATTGCCCTACCCTCCTAGGTAGGGTTGGCGAGGGAACGATATTTCATTGCTACCTCAAGCCCTTTCCAGCCCTGGCAGCGCTATCATCAAACGCACCCACGTCCCAAACCCTGCGCCAACCTCTTCGTAGCACTAGCATGCATCCCGCCCCTGAAGGTTCCAGATGCTGCCGAGATGTCGTACGTTCGTGCCGTGGCAGTGTGGAGGAAAGAAGATCATCTCCGTGCAAACCGACGTCATCCCCTCCACGAAGAGGGTTTTTGTCATGGGAGAGGTGCTGGCCGGCCGCAGCTCTCCTTCGGATTCTCCTGCAAAGGGCCGGCGTGGAGAGGAATCCTGGACCCGCTCAGAAGTACCTATGCGCCGCGTGCGGCAAGGATGTTACCAGGAGACATACCAGCGTCCAGTGCTTCCGGATGCCAAAGGTGGGTGCATCTCTCCTGTTCGGGTCTCTGTTCTGTGAGGCATCATAACTCTTCTTTTCGATGTGTTTTGTGCTCCTCACCTACCAACTCTGATTCCTCAAACTCCAATCGCCCCCTTTCCATTGTACATATAAATCTCAACGGCCTTCGTGGCAAGCTTTCTGAGCTATCTCTCTTTGCACGTACTTACCATCCAGACGTGATCATGGTTCAGGAAACCAAGCTCTCTCCATCCCCTACAAATCCTCATCCCAATATGCCGGGCTATACTTCTTACCATGCTCCAAGGTCAAATCTAGGCGGAGGAGTTTCCACTTTTGTATTATCTACTCTTCCCTCACACCTCATACCTAACACTCCCACGGACGGTACTCTCGAGTACCTCCCGATCCATCTCCCCCCTAAAAACACCCCTTTCTCTCTTCATTATCTATATTCTCCCTACCACATGCCCCCCATCCTATGATCCTATTCCACTCCTTAGGCAGCTTTACGACTGCTCCCTCTCATCTTCGTCTACATTTGCGGGCGATTTTAATGCTCATACATTTTGCTCGTCTCTTGGCTCTGATGCTAGAGGAAGTGACGTCGAGGAATGGGCGGAGGAGTGCGACCTGGTCATACTAAACGATGATCAGCCCACTCGCCTCCCTGCCAACGGCCGATCTTCTAGCCCAGACATAACTCTTGTCTCTTCCAACCTTTCAAACACCTGCTCATGGTCTACCTCGACTACATTGTCTAGTGATCATATTCCTGTCTTTGTGCACATCGATCTCTCAAATTCTCTTGCTCCTTATTCTGGTGTTCGACAACGTTCTTATCTCAATTTAGGCCAAGCAGACTGGTGCCTGTTCAGTGAGGTTGCGCTCCGCCTAGCGGCTGACTATCCGTGGAACGGCAATGTGCATCAAAAAGAGCACCACCTGTCTGATGTAATCCGCCGGGCCATGAAGGCGGCTATTCCTGTTGGCCGCGTTAAGACGTTCTATCCAAACGTCACCAGAGAAATTCTCCAAAAGATTAGGACTAGAGATGCCAGGAGAGCAGCCGACCATCTAGACCCTGTCGTTGCTTAACTCGATGACGAGATCAGAAAAGATCTGGACAGGCACAAGAAAGAAGAATGGGAAAAGTTCACGGGACAGTTGGATTTCAAGGCGGACAGCGCAACTACGTGGAAGGTACTACGGAAGCTATCTGGAAAGAGCTCGCCAGCTACCGTATCCGCCATTGAATTTGATAATAACGTTTTCAAGACGGGTAAGGAAGCCGCCTACTCTCTTGGAAAAAGCTTCTTTGTCACAAGTACACGGCGTGGTCCGCAGAATAGAGTGACAGTTAGAGAGCTGTGCCGCCTCCCGCTCATGAGCACGGCCGATGCGTACACTGTGGCGCACGTAGAGAAGATCATAAAGGACATGCGGAACTCCAAAGCTGTCGGTCCCGACGGCATTTGTCCTGCTGTACTGAAGAAGCTCCCGACTGAGATCCTCCCACTCGTCGTTGATGTGATTAACACTTCATTCAGCTCGTGCATTATTCCCCAAAACTGGAAGACAGCCAACGTCATCCCGTTGCCGAAGCCAGGCAAACCTCAGTCGTCAGTAAAGGGTTATCGACCCATTAGCTTGATGTCACCTTTCGCTAAGGTAGCCGAAAAGCTCATTGTGGAGAATTTAGCAGAGCATAACGAGAAACAATTGTTTCAACACGGGTTCAAAAGGCTGCATTCTACAACTACTGCGTTGCTAGAAATTACTAGCTATGCAATCGACGGGTTCAACGCTTTGAAGCCATTGAGAACTGTTGCTGTCGCGTTGGATCTCACCAAGGCTTTCGATACGGTTATCCTAGGAATCTTGTCAAGAAACGTTTTGGAGTCGTCGATACCACCGTGGCAAAAGCGCTGGATATCGGCCTTTATCAAAGGTCGACGGGCAAGAGTCATGTTCCAGAACCATGTCTCCATCAGTATTCCTATGGCAGCTGGAGTCCCCCAGGGCGGTGTTTTATCACCAGCTCTCTTCAGTCTGTATCTAGAAGATATGCCTGAACCACCACAGGATATCAAGACTGTCGCCTACGCCGATGATATAACAATCATGTGTCGAGACCGGGATATAAAGGTAGCCGCCACCAAGATCAACGAGTACCTGAAGACGCTGAAGAGGTTCTTCGACGACAAGATGCTAAAGATCTCCGCATCGAAATCATCAGTATCCGTCCTCACAACGGACCCATCCGAGCACAGAGCTCATCCGGAGGTAGAGTGGGATGGAGACCGTCTGCCTGCTGCTCGATTTCCAAAACTGCTCGGTCTTGTGCTCGATCCGTCGCTCAAGTTTCATAAAAATACCGAGCAGAAGCAGGCTGTTGTTAAAGCCAAACTCAATGTTCTCAGGGCCCTAGGCGGTACCTCCTCATGGGGTAGCAGCAAGGAAACGATACTCATGACGTATAAGGCGATTCTTCAGCCAGCCATGGAATACGCCGCACCGGTTTGGCAGCATCTAGTTTCAGAATCTTCCTGGTTTAAGATGCAACGCGTACAAAATGCCGCTCTTCGCATTGCCACCGGATGTGCAAAGAGTTCCCCAGTCGAGCATCTGCATGCCGAAGCCCGTCTATTGCCTGTGAAGGAGCACTGTCAGCTGCAAGCCCAACAATTACGAATCAATATTATTAAGCAACCAAACCACCCGTCCTGGAGAGTGCTTAACCCCGTTAGAGAGAGAGCCAAAAGAATGCCATTTGCCGATGCTCCATGCAAAGTCAACTTGCAGAGATGGCACGACTCACAGCAAGAACGACTCCGTCTTTTGCGCGAGGAGCACACCAAGTTCGTACGGTGTCATCTTGAGAAGGCGGCGGTGAATCCTATACTAGGAGAAGTACCGCCCCCAGTCTGCGAATCCGAGACTCAACTCGGAAGAAGGGCTAGATGCACACTCGGAAGAAGGGCTAGATGCACACTGGCATCGTTGCGCTGCGGTCACTCGTCAATGCTCATGTCCTACGTCAGCAAAATCGACAGCAGCAAATCTGATGTCTGTCCGGACTGCGGTACTATCGGCCATGATACAGCACATTTATTTCGCTGTCCGGTGAGACCTACCACGCTGACCATAATGGATCTATGGACGAATCCACTACTGGTCGCCCAGTTTCTTCACCTATGACAAAACCCTCGATGTGGCTGCAAAGAAGAAGAAGAAGAAGGTTCCAGATTCCGTCTTTGGCAGGGTTGCTACATACAGCGGTCACACCATAATATCAAACTTTACTCACGAGCGTGGCCATTATTATTCGCTTTTTTGCACTCCATAAATAAGACAATTTGACTGTAGGCTGAATGACTGCACGCGGATGGATCAGTCGACATTCATGGGGAATTACAGACGGTTCGGCCAATGAAATGCTACTTTCATTTTTTGAAAGGACGTCCTTGCTAGCTATTACGTTCTGCTCAGGTCAGAGGGAGCATTAAAGACTTTCGTGAGAAGTTTACACTTTCTTCGACACACCAATATTGGTTGATTGTCCTGGTAATTGAGGTGTAGGATAAGAAACTGCATAAAGCCTTCGGTTGCCACAATGACCTTTCCGTCGGGTAACTAGAATTTAGCTCAACGACGTTGCAATTTGTTCCCATCCATGGATTCATAACTACTCTACGGTGGGACTCACTGGATCTGCGAATGTGATGTGCGGGAACGAATGATTCAGTCGGGTACTCCTTGATGCTATTTTGCTTTTGTCGTCATGTTGCGTATGCTGTAAGACACATATTCATGCAAAGCTAATGAGTTCCTTGAACAAGTTACCTGTGCCTTCAGGACAAGTTAATTGAAGACCTTGGGTATGTTACTGCGTTTGAAGAGCGAATGACCTCTTCTCTATTTTTTTATTTTATGTTGAAGCAAACCTTTGATTTGAGAAAAATAATTATCAAGAAGTTTAGTGAAAGCTTCAGATAAGTTCACTGCAGGTTCGTTATCGTTAATGATCACTAAAGAGCTGTCCATTTTGATCGACGATCAGTTGTGATCGTCAACAGTGGCGAAAACAAATGCTGAATACAATGCTCCGACAGAAAATACAAGCTCGCTGCTGGCAAACATTGGAATGTGGACCTTTTTAGAGCGTCCCAGGCAAAAGCTCCACGCGCAACAATTTTTTGAAAGGGCCAGTTGAGGAACAATCTCTGAAAACGGTAGCGAGTCGATTATAGTTTTAGCAAGTAGCAGAGTAACACAGCGGTAGGCCAAAGACGTTTCATCACGTTTGTACTACACAGCGTATTTTCACCTTCTGTTGCACTACGTCAAACTCTAACATTGTGTCGAATACATTGTTGGCAGATTTCACCACCAACGGGTCAAAACCTGTGGTTCAGGTGAAGTTGTTGTACGCCCATTGTCGTGCAGACACGGAAAAAGAAAAACCTGCTCACACGGGGGTAGGTGGCCGGTTGAGAGGAGTTGAACAGGTAGCGTGCTGCCGCCCCGAAAACTCCACCATTCATGCCGAAAACTCCGCGTGTCAGCCTCCAGCCGACCCTACAGTGCCACGCCACAATTGACCCGATCGGACCGGAAGCTCTGCCTGATCACCTCCAACCGAGCTCTTAGTGTGACGCCATACCCAGCTTTTACCAATAAGAACTTAAAGGCCAACCGAACATTGCTCGACGCGACGCGGTCGCGTCACGGCTCTATAACTTTCTAAGTTTTAGCTTTGATTATGCACCAGCGGTGGTGCTGTCTTCCTTTTTCCTAGTCCAGGTAGATCCTCAACTGCTGACCACTGGAGGGGGACGGTGTGTGAATGAAGACACACCACTTCTTCTATACCCTACCCTTTATCAATTGGTTATCATCAATTTTGTTTACGAGAGCCGTGACGCGACCGCGTTGTGTCAAGCAATGTTCGGTTGGCCTTTACGTTCTCATCCTATTACCACCGAAAACTACTCCTAATCACCTCCCACCGACAACCACCCACCACTTTTGCAGTCGCGGGCATCGTTGGCAGGCTGGGAGGCAGGATTAGCGATTCAACCTGCCACCGTCCCCGCGACTGCCTGAGTGGCAGGGCTGTGCAGAAGTGTTCCGTTTCCGATTCCATTTCCGTATTTCAGGTACTTTTTGGGCTGTTCCGTTCCGTTTCCGTTTCCTGTTTTTTTAGCCCGGAAACGGAAGAAAACAGTTGTAGGTAGACTGTAAGCTGTATATGTGACCGCAAGCGGGCACCTACAGCTTGCAATCCCCTATCGACACATATGGAAATACCAGCGTGGCTTGACCTTTCCGGTTACAGAAGGTATCCTCTGTTCCATTCTAGTCCTCCGATGGGAAGCCCAAAGAGTGAGAAATCTTTTCTTTTTGCCTCTGCAGCGTATGCCCCCTAGAGTATGTCAACGAATATTCGGCCGAATAAACGAATAATCGAATAATTCGATTATTCGAAAGAGTCAATTTTAAAAATTATTCGTTTCCTCGAATATTCGAAAATTGTAATCGTTTGCTATACTCTAGTGCCCACCAAAGACTGCGCGCAGAGATGCAAAAGGTGAGTTACTGACTCTTTGAGCTCTTCATCGGCAAGCTCAATTTGAACAGCCCATGATTTTCTAGGATTGATTTGATATCACTGAAGCGCGAGAATCAGAAATCTTTAAGCGCCTCAACGTGATTTGGGAGAGGAAAAGTTCTAGTTCATACTCATACAGTCGCGGGGTTGCACTTTAGCACGATAAGAATAGCGCTCGATGGCCGAACTCTAGTTCAACAACCCTAGTTGTCAGCAGCATGTGTTGCCAGCGTGTACTGGGTTTTGCCCTCTCTTCATTTCCAGCTCTGCTGCAATTAGTAGCACCTATTGTTGACCACGAGGGGCTAAATTTGGTGTCGGCCCTGGAGCGCAACCCTAACTATCAGCTAGCAGCAGCCTGTTAGGCGAATCCAGAGAGATTTTGGGCTGTCATACCCTCTACGGTAGTTACTAGGGAGGTACGATCCCATTTACGGCATTCAGCAAAGAGGGCAACCTTGCCAATGTCCGCAACAGAGGGGCTTTTTCTGAGTTCAGGAAGGGGAACTATCTTCTCAGCACCCAAATTCAATGTCCACGAAGTGACTCGAGATCACCATCTGGGACCGATTTCGAATGGCCAACTGCCCTCTCAGCGGGATTGGGCGCCTTATAGCGACTTTTATAACGGACCCTTACCGTCGTAGAATAGGGTCCTACACTGTTCATTTGCACTAGAATAATAAATAGAGGAGATGAACTCAACAACAAAAGAATCACACAAGGGGAGAAGCTGCTCGTCCAGACTTATCAGCAGCACATTAGGAGAAGCAGCAGAGGCACGTCCTCCTATTATGCCGCGCGAGTAGATTGAAATCACAGAATATTGAAGCGCACTTGCAAATCATGAGTAGCGGCGAAACTGATCATTGAAGCATACTAAAATTTTTTCGTTCTCTTCCGTTTCCGTTTCCAGATTTCCGTTTCCGGCGTTTTTCAGTCATTTTTCTTCCGTTTCCGTTTCCGAAAATCTTGAAAAAGATTTCCGCACAGCCCTGCTGAGTGGGCGTTGAGGGCCCCACAACGAAAGCCGGAAGCAGGTTCGCGGTTTGTTCTGTCGGTATGCTAGACGTTTTCACGCATTTCGCAATATCCACGTACTACAGAAGGAATGCATATTGAATAGTACAGAAAAGTCATAGTTGGTGACTCCGGGTTGTCAATGCATGCTATGTGATATTATCGTAATTATATCTTTGTTACGAAATACTGCTTGCTGGAGTACTGAAATTGACAATCGACTTCTATAACACAACCAAAGAGGATTGCGTTCCTGAGTTCGTTCAAAACATTATGTGATTTCGTCCACTCACCACTTTGCCGGAGTTGAAAAAGATGGAAACAGCAGGTCCATAAATGAGTACGGACAGGATAAAAAAGAAGACGGGAATTATTAATATGTAACGCTGGTTCGATCTGCGAAATCTTAGCATTTTCTGAACGTGATTGTAGACAAATTGGCGTTCAGTTTCGGAGAAAGTTGTATTGGAGAATATCTGTTGTAAAAAGGGTGGATGGAAAGTCTAGAGGCTAGTGACAACAGGCACAACTGAAAGCTCTTCGGTGAAGAGCAGAGTTACGGCACACGCTATACACCCACCATTCAATCTGCTATGCTAGTCAACTATATTAGTATGATTTTCATTGTGTAGGCATTTTTTGTGCGACAGGAGAGTGCATATTTAGTTCAATGTGCTTCAAATCTTCATGACAAGCGGCTACATTTTTTATTGACATTTCTCATATTTATTGATAGGGACCCATAGCAGAATCCTTGAAATCTCCGAATCGTGTGAATCGCCTCAGCTCACTACTGAATAGTCCAGCGTTGGATTGAGAAAGCTGTTTAGACGTTGCCTGGGTATATCCGGACTAGGATGTATCATAGCGGAGATTTCTACAACGAAGGCGACGCACTGCACACGAGAGAGGTGGTAGCATCTCCCATCGCCCTTCTGAGCGGCAACGGAAGGTCGACTCCGATTGTTTGCACATTTACCCAAAAACATCAGACCGCCTTGCTAGACATGCTCTGAGAATGCTCTTGAGTTCTAGTTGAAAAAGCCAACCTGGCTGCGATTTCAAAGTCACTGTGAAAAGAAGGGTATCAATTTGAGTGAAGCTCTGAATTTGTGTTTCTGAAAATGTTTCCAAGCGGTGTGAAGATTTATTTATTTGTTGAGTACGCTACATGAGGTGAGTTGCTTAATTAATTTTTGTTAAATACGCTACATGAAGTGGACGTTATGAAAAATCGGTCACTCACGTATAAACTGAACATAACCGAAACATATGTACTATGGCTAACTCATATACACATGAACATGTGGAACAGGCCCTATAAGAAAAGAGTGCATCCTCTCAGAAACTAAGCTGCTTCTTTCTCGATATCCGCTAGAACGAACGAAAGCTTCAAAGACGCTAATTGCAAACTCTGTTCCATTCCAAGTGAACTCATGTTTTCGGTTATCACAACGCGGAGCGGTGGCTTTTTCGTCGGAACCTCCTTATCGCTAGTTATATTTCACCTAGGCCCACCGACCCGCTACTGGTGATAATCAAAATCAACAGGTCACTACGGCTGTACCAGAGCTTATGAATATGAACTCACTATCAGAGCTCACACTGATTGTGGGAGCTGCCCCCTGTGATGGACTTCTATGAAAGGATGGTGAGTACGATCACAATGGCACTGAATTTGTCCTGCGTTCTGTAAAAAACAATGTCAACACTTTCATCGATTATAGATTCAGACGCTATTTCGGGTACAATTTGTACTCTATCATTACAGTCGCCACACAGGGCGCCCACTTCTACGATTCAGCAAGACGACTGAGGTTGTTGACGGATTGTGGGACGGTGACATTACGTAGGTGACGTACCTTCTTCTCGGAGACATCACCCAAGCTAAATCACTGCAATCATCTTCAGAGTTGAAATAAGATCAGAAGAAACCCAGTAAGTTTAGCTCGAACGAAGTCCCGCGTCATGTACTGCGACAGCGTATTTCTCCATGGCAGCATGTGTTTCGACTCGGTTGAGAAGTCAGTCTTCAATTGAAATTCTGTTTACCAAAGCTGATGTTTGACCAGAGGTAGCCTAGCTAGCGAAGTCGCATAAAGTTGCATACAGTTTAAGTGACATATGTATGTACTGCGAACATAATCCCCGGAGAATCCCTTGTGAGCTCTCGCTTCAATTGTCAACAGCAGCGGAGCGTAACGCGGTGGTTCTCAGAGAGACATACATAACTGGTGATAGGGAAGTTTCTACAAATAGGAACGCACCCTGTGGTGATAATCGAACTTGAGAACTTACTAGAAATGCCACAGAACTTACAGTTTACGGCAGTGTCAAAAAGCGATGGTGCGGTTGCAGTCGACACCCTTACACTACGGTGGAAAACTCGGCGCTCTGCCAGACTTCGTCATCGGTAAACTGCACAGCTAGATACTAGCAATTTTTCCGGAAGCTGGCAGCTACCGGCTGTCACTGCGTGATGACAGTGTCAATCTTTAATTGGCTACCAATGTGAACACGCCGCCAAAGAAATGCACACGCGGCGCTCAAGTTGATGACCGTTGTAGTCAGCCACATGGCAGCGGTGACCGCTTTTTTGTGATGTGGCTATCTGCAAAAAACGGGTGGTAGCTTTTTATTTCTTTCCACGGAAGGTACATCATTTCAGAAGTTGACAGTATCTTATGATGGCGTGGTGTTTTGTAGCCGGATTGCAACGGCGTAAAAAAACCCTCTAAAAAACAAAAAACCTTGAAGGCACAGTACACCCTTAGATATGAATTTTGAGATTTTCATGTAATTGTGTAGAAGACCCCTCCTGTATAACACGTGCCAAATGCCAGATCTCATTTCCTACAAATAAGCGAGATATAAGCAACCACCACAGGCCCGACCTCCTTCGCTCACCACCACAGGCCCGGCCCCCTACCTGATTTTCGATCTCAATAGCGGCTTGATGGATGGATGAATTTTAACAAGCCGTTGTTCTTCAGTCCACTGCCAGCCTGTCTCCTTATCCTGGCTCGCTCTCGCGCAACGATCGCGATTGAAGAGAGATACAGACCTGAGACAACTCGTCCACCAATTTTTCACCCTCAAAATCTAGGCATCTTTGAAGAGTCATACCTCTGTTCGCAGGGGGTCTTGGGCGATTTCAGAGATACCACTGTGATCAGCGTGTGACTCTCTCCAAGATAAGCATGGAATCTGGAAAATAATTTTTTGGGTGTCCTGTGCCTTTAAAGGTAGTGGTCACGATGAAAATCGTTCTAGATTTTTTACCGGAGAACGAAGGTTTAGAGTTGGACTGTATCATCAATGAAGAAAGAATCATTAAAAATGCTGCAAAAGATTCAAAATTAGCTCTTCTTCTTGAAAGCCACATTTCAACGCTGGACCAGATGCGCGGGCATGGGCTTGAAGTAGACAGCGTGTGCAAATGCGCCCCAATGCTAAAACTCAGCCGCGCTCGAGCTCCAATGCTAATGAAGCAGCGGAACAACTCTTTCTCGGAAAACTCGACCGCGAGTGGACTCCTGTGCAACGGTGCAGGAGCTTCCTAAACTTTCGGTCTCCATTCAGCTTCTTGTCGGCGGACACCAGACGGGTCTGCTCTAAGTGGTGTGAACAAAGATTCAGCTTCTCCCCGACGAGTTTTCAGATGGCTTCCAACCACATCGACAGTCGTGAATTGCGGTCGACTCAGGCACTCACCCTCTTGACAACCTCAGATATGCTAGTACTAAGTTCAATGCTTTTACAAGCTAAGTCAGAGATTGGACTGAGCTGAAGAAGACGACTGATAGCATTCAAGGTAAGTCTGAGCTGATCAGCGATGTGTCTCGTAGTGTGCGTCAAATTTTGCGTTGCGATGATGACGCCGCACTTCGGATTCGCCTCGATCATACTGACTAAGAAATCAATATCTACAGAACAGTGGTGAGAGATACATATCTGAGACTCGAAGGAATCAAAAAAATCAAAATAGCAAGAATTTGAACTTTAAAACCCCTCATAATGTTAAAGCCAATTCGTGCACAATAATTTTGGAACACCCTGTACTTAAGCTTTCGGTATTACAGTACCTTGAATTGCATTACAAAACACTACATTTCAGTACACTGCATAGTATGCCTTACTTTACATAGTTTAGCATTACATTACCTTTCATAACATCACGACCACTACATCACATTGCATTACATTGCTCTATTACATTACTCTGTTCTATATTAGACTGCATTACATTACATTACATTACATTAAATCACATTTCATATTCCTCTCACTATTGGACATTATTGCCCTCTCTTGATTCGGTTGCTGAGCTCGAAGCGGTCCGTTGTCCTCGTAGCATAATTTAACGCGCTCTGTGATTTATCACAGTCCAGATGGTGGCATTTCATTATGGCAAAATGTCTCATGTGACGGCGACCGTCTACCATGGCTCACATCGGATACATTCCTATTTCTATTGGATCTGCTTATGGTCTTCTTTGTGGCTATCTAGATACTCTCATGACCATTTGAAGTCCATTCTTTTTTTCGTAAAGAAGATTTCTCGTATACATTAAAATGTCATTCCTTATTGTGATAAATTTATATTTTTCTATGCTGAAGCACGAATATTACAGTCAATAATTAGAACTACGGTACTGCAGGAAACGAATAACGGTGTTTTCGAAATGACCATCTCAACAAGAATAAATCAGAAAAACGTGTTGAACGTTCGTCTGTAGCACGCACGAGGTGGTAGGATGACTTTAGTGACCAACGTTTCGGCGGATTAGCCCTCGTTGGAGTCTGAAAAGGTTAAATTTACTTGCAAATTAGTCGTCTAAATATAAATACTATCCTACAGAAATTCAGACAAAATTTCCAAACGAGTGGCATGGAAACATAGAACTAAGTGGCATAACTTTTCGAAAATCTTCACAAAGTCATGTGATCAGTAGAGCAGCAAAACGGGTACCAGAGTAACAGAAAGTATCCCAATCAGAGGCCGAGTCTGATGTAGGGTTGGGGTCCCGTGTTATACTTATACCCTCGTCATTTCGGTGGATCTTGAGATCCATCGCATTGAATAGGAAGAACCATCAAAGGATGAGTAAGATGGGATACACTTCTCCATTCCTAACTTGCGGGCTGAATATGTGAGCCTCATGAACTACCCCTAGAAATTAGCAACTCCTCAGTGATCACTTCGTGTTTTGTTCTTTTGTCAGAAAGCGTATGGCAATATAATTTGATTGCCTCGAAAAACGCGGACGAGTTCCCCGCTCGTCGACAATCGCATCACGTCCGGCGACGACCAGTTCTCATTAGCCACGTTGTGATGTCGCGTTTCACTACTCTTTGCGGGTTATTCATACGTAGAGGAACTTGTGTTCTTGAATACGCTAGTGATGCCAACATTTTCGACGTTCTTTACGTTCTTTAAGGGCACTGTTTGCTCGATGGGATTTTCCAGTCAGTATTGTGCAGCTATGCATTTGTTGCATTTCCATGCTACCGGATCCTGCCCATCTAACTCCATGACCTCTTCAAACTGCACTTGACTTAATCAGCTAGTTTCCAACTGGCACTGTCAGTCCGCATTTTCACTGAGGTGTGCCATCTTCGTAGTTTACCGTGCTCATTTGTCGCGGTCTTCAGCCACAAAATGAACACAATCCTTCCATCTGTCAGTATTCCATTTCCTGCGAAGTAGAGCAACACGACTGAACTGTCTTTCGATGCCGGGGAATGCAAATCCTCTTTCACTACAACCTTCCAGAACATTAGTTTTTGTTCAGATGGCTGTGTCCAGACAGGATTTGGAAGCATTCTCAAAGCGTGTTGCACGAGAGGATCTTTTATTTTTCTTGCTACATTCCCGAACAGTCGAAGTCGACTTCCCGTTGCTGCTTGAGAAGGTGTTTGAGTTGCTGGTACCCGTTGCTGCTTGAGAAGGTGTTTGAGCTGCTGGTACTTTCTTTCTTCTCAGGAGTTGATGTACTGCGTCGATTCCATTAAAGAGGTCTTCGTTGTTGCACATCCGCGGCCAGAAATATCCAAGCAAACATCTAAACAGCTTCCTCTCCGTGCTATCCAACCTTTACATCTGCGTCTTTGGTGCTGCCCACTTCTCCGATCCGTACATCATGATAGGGCGAATAGCGGATAGGTAGACGCGCAACTTGACTTCCTTCGCGATGGTGGTAGACCACAAACACTTGGTTAGAGAATTGAATGCAGATGTAGCTTTCGTAGTTGAATAACCGCTGCATAACTACCATCGTTCTTCAGCAAACACACCAAATAACAGAAGTCGTCCACCAGTTCGATACGTTGTCCGTCCACAGAAACTCCCGTTGAAGACCTCTAAGAGACCCATATCTGCTTGCATTCGTCGGGACGAAGTCGAAGTTCATGGGCTGCGGCATACAGTACCGAGCATATTTTTTGCAAAAACGGCGTTTTGCGGCGTTTTTTGAGTTCACAAAGCGCCGCATCGCCATAACTCACTTCAAAGTTGACTAAATGAGTTTTTTCAGATAGCTTTCGTGTTCCTCTCAGTAAGGCGAATGTGATGGTATGTGTTGAAAGCTCTTTTAACTCTGGCATTTTGTTGAAAAATGTGTATTTCCTTCTAAAAATCACATCGACCACAGGTCAAAAAATGACAGATTTCTGCTATCATGACCGTCTGATCAGTTCATTATGAGGGGTTTAGAGGTGCAAATATGCAAATTTCGATAAACTTTCGGAGTTGAATCTATCCTTTTAGAACACTATCGTATAGGACTAAATGGAAGCAATACAGAGATGACTTCAGAATTGAAATTGGACCACTTTGAAGCAAGTTATGGCGTTGCGGCGCTTTGTGAGCGCAAAAAACGCCGCAAAACGCTTTCTTTGCAAAAAATTTGCTCGGTACTGTACTTCGAGACAAGGTTCACAATTCTTCGCAGTTTTGCGTTGTTTTCAGCGAATTACACAATGTCGTTGGCGTACTCCAGGTCGACAAGGAAAGGTTCTAATGGTGCTGAGACCACTGTTCTGCAGCTCTACACATGATGTCAACATCGACAAAGTTGAACAGAAAAGGTCCTGCTACAGCTCCTTGCCTCACTCCTATTTCCACCTCGAAAGCTGACGTAAACCCGACATGTGTACGAACCGCTGGTGTTGTTTTTTTGTTCATGGCTTCGATTATTCGAAGAAACTTTTCCCGGACTCCATTGGCTCGCAGAGCGCTGAGCCATCGATCACGATGAGGAGTGTTGATCGCGGCTTCAAAGTCCAAAAAAGCAAGCTGTAATTAGTTCGAATACTGCTGCCACAACTCAATTATTCTTCTCACGAAGAAAACTTGGGTTGATCTTTTAGGAGGAAAACCGGCTTGCTCCTCTCTGGTAGTTTTTTAACGATGTTTAATGAACTGCTCAAGAATGGTGCTTTCCAAAACCTTGTACATGACACGAAATAGAGAAATTCCTCTGTAGTTCTTGAGGTCCGTGACGGATAACTTCCTGTGAAGAGGTACGATGATCGAATCACATAATATGAGCGGTGATGCTGTCATTTCCACGTGCCTTCCAATTTGAGTGTTCAGGATACAGTCCGATAAAGTGGAAAATCGATTGATCGGAAACGCCAGTTGCGAAACTTGTCCCATTCCTCATTCCTGAAGTAGTGCAGTAACAAATGAGGCAACGATAGAGACAATGACTGGAATTGTTACTCATCATGCCGGCGAAGAGTGCAGAGTCATTGCATTGCGCGATGACTGGCGATGAAGACAAATGAATTCACTCGAGATTCCCTGCTAGTACTATTCAGTAGCTTTGATTTAGTTAGCTTTTGAAGGATATACTCTTTCTCACTCACACACCCCATTAGCTGGCGGCTGGTGGAGCGGGATGACCTCTCAACTAGTAGACTTCTGTAGATGCCATAGGAGCTCGTGTGGCCTGAACGATACGCTTCCATTCAGAACGATTAGCTGCAATTATTCTAGCATTAACGACACTGCACCGTTAAGATTTCATATCAGCTTCGACTTGCTAAGGAGGTGCGATTCATTCATGAACCAACGCTAGTTTCAGAGACATATTTGCACTCTCGTGTTGGCACTCGATGAAAATTTCTATCTATTTCCGTGACTGACTCCATAGCGGAGAAATTCTAAGCCAGTTTAGCGTAATCTTTACGAAAATCAGTTTTTATCGACCGTGACACTCAATTAGGAAGCCGCACTCAGAAATCGGGCGCAAAAACGTTCGATCGATAACCACCTCCTTTTCGTTTTCCCGCATACACCACTCACCCGCTAAGCATTGTCGTGGCTTCGTACTTGAATTACACAGACCATACCCACATGAAGAGCATCACCAGACAAGTAACTTTTCTCCCATGTTAGACTTAAAAGTATTATGGTAATGAATTTCCAAGAACAAAATCTCAGTTCTCTCATTATAACGTCGGCATGGATCCGGAAGAGACTTCGCGTTCACTGTTGAAGGTTGGCGCAAACTCGGTGGCATGTGCTATAACATATGTACATAGGTGCACCGAGTTTGCGCCAACCTCCAATGGGAAACGCAAAGCCTCTTCAGGAGCCATGCCGATGTTATGTTGGAGTTGTGCACTGTTTGTGCATTGACGAACTGTTTAGGGACTCTTTCTGAGTAGCTAACTCATGGCGGAGGAGGTCGCAATAGCCGCCGCTACACGGCATTTTACGCCCCATAAAATTCGAGTGCGTTTAATTGTTCTGACAGACCGCAGCCGACTGTTCGACAGCTGCGGATCAGCATGAGACCACTCGCGGAAATGACCTTGTGCTGCATATCGTCATGCAACAATAGCATCTTCATTCGAGAAGATCACTTGCGTCTTCTCTGTTCAGGTTCTTTATTTGCAGAATGTACAAAACATCTTACGTCTTACAAAATCCGTACGAGGGAAGAATTTTTAAAGAGTGTGAAAAGGATCAGCATGTGAGGAGTTTATTGTACATGTTTTTTCGCACTCGATAAGTTTCAGAGGTTAGTGTTTTGCCATCGCCGAAAAATGCTATTGTTTTAAAACGTTGGCACAACATTTTACAGCAGTAATCTGCGGGTAAAGCTCAACAAACGCGTCAAAAATATGCGCGAAACAGTGAACGTGCTGGAATTCGAGTAGTTTGCCGCCGTGGCAAAACACTAACCTTCAAAACATGTGGTGGGCAATTTTTCGCTGGGGGGGGGGGAGAATTCGTGAATTTTTTGTGAATTCACAACAAAAAGGTACCCCAATCCTATTTTTGGGGTATTGACTCTCCGTTTTTTTGTTCATAAAGTTTTTTTCTCCCCACTACTCGGGCAGTGGGAATAGAAATATAATGACTGCTTAGTAGGTACTCCATCAGGCTGTATAGGTGTGTACTTCTGGCCATTTCCTTGTGAGTTATTTTTATAAGTTTTGACTGTACTATCTCTCTTTCACCGCGCAATATGTCACTCACCATGGTGGAGTAAATGACACGTCAACCCCACGCTAGACGATAAAGGTCATCATGATGGTGATGCGTTCGTTCGGCGTTTGAAAGCGGCTGGCAGGCGAAAAACGCTCATGGGAAACATTCATAAAAGGAGGTTTTTCTAGTCCTCGGTGGTGGTGTCTTTTGTGATGCTAGTGAGACTTTTTTTCCATATTTTTTCCTCAGATCTTCTTCAATTGTTCTGTTTCCGTCCTAACCCATGCGCCGCCTTCGCTGATACTATTCTTGAGAATTTAAAATTTTCCGATTGAAATTGGTTTCTATACAGATTTTTTTATCTAGATGCTGAATGTGTTAATTTTCTAAAAAAAATTACAGTTTAGGAACTCATCTTGGACTGGAAAGCGATCATTTCCCTTATCATGCATGATTTGCTTGCGCCAATGTCACAATTGGATCAAAATTCCGCCTACAAAACTTATACTAGCAAAAAATTTTTAAAATGTGAATTATTTCAGTACTTGAAAGTTTAGTAGTTCAAGTGGTCGTTTTGTGTTGTATGGGGAGTTTCGTTCCATTTTGATGAAAGTATCTTTGAGTAAACGTGATCTAGGCACAAATTTTAGGTACATTTTATTATCAAATTTGATAGGCTTCGAATGGAAGTGTTCTATATTCCAACACATCTTTTCGAGAAGCTGATCTCTTCTTCATTTTTCTAGGTTCATGTACGTTTGTATGTGTTGTCCAATAATCATTTATTCATCCATTTATTCACTTATTCATCTATTTTTTAGGAATATTTCTATATTCATTTTCTCCAATGGATATTTTGTTGAAAATATCAATTTTGTCCCTCATCGTTGGAGAAATTAGCCCGAATCGCCATAATATCGCCCAGTCAGGGGAAAATTTCACCCAATTTCGTTAGTGGTACATTGCACACCAAATTGATGACGTCCTGTTCTCTATAAGTCCTGTTTTACTCAAAAAGAATTTCTGTAGATTTTAGGAGATTAATTTTTATTGCAAGAATGGGATTTGCATATTCAATATATTAAGCTAAATAGTATAAGTGGAAATTCGATTATGAGTTTAACTATTTATTTATTTGATTAATTATTTAAATAAGTTTATTTATTTATTTATTTATTTGTTTATTTATTTGTTTATTTATTTATTTATTTATTTATTTATTTATTTATTTATTTATTTATTTATTTATTTATTTATTTATTTATTTATTTATTTATTGATATATTTATCTACTTATTTAATTATTTTTTTAGTTAAGTATAGATTTATTTGTTTATTCATTCTTTAAGCTATTCATTGATTTATTAAAATTTTTTTTGTTGTTGAAATGACTCATTCATTATTTTTTGGCTACTTTAATTTACTTATCGGTTTAATTAACTATATAGTTGCTCACTTAGTTATGTGCCCAGTTGAGTCCTTTTTTTCAGGAAGTTTTTCGATGTTTTCATTTCTTGATGTTTCTTAGGTTTTTTTTCTGGTTTTTTCCTGAGCTTTTGTAATAGAAAAATCTTGATAAGTATAAAAACCTCATTGCTGAATTAAGTGAGCTCAATTAGGATTGAAGTTGAGTGACACTCTCCAAATTCATCACTATGAAAAATCCGCGGTATAATTTTTATTCATTCAGTCATTTATTCGTTTACTGTTTTTTATTTGTTTGTTTTTTCAAATTTTCACAATTTTTATTCATTTAATCATTTGCTTGTTCATTGTTCACGACTAATTTTTACCATTTATTCATTTATTTATTTACTCATGTATACATTCGTTTATCCTAGTTAACCCATTATTTACGTTTTATTTCATTCTTTACTTGTTTACTTATTTAATTATTTATTACTTATCATTTCTTTACTTGAATATGCATTCATTTTTCCATTCATCATTTTATTCGTTTATTTATTTCCCTCTTAATTCTTAGTTCATTTACTGTGCTTCTCTGGGACAAATTCCGGTCCGCAATTGCGTCTCGACACGCTTCGCGACCGCACGCTTCCTATTCGAAAGAGTTTCCAGCGCCGCAGCCGCCGATCTCTTGACTCTAGGTGGGTTTTGAGAACTGGAAACTTGGAAAAATTTGAGCTAACTGTATAAAATAGCTAAATCGAGTCGGCTTCGGCGCTGGAAACTCGACTGACTCGAGCGCGTGCGGCCGCAAAGCGTGTCAAGACGCGATTGCGAACCGGACTTTGGTCCAGAGAAGCACAGTACTTGTTTAGCCATGTGTTTTCATTTGTTTATTTGTTCATCAATTCTTTGTTCATTCACTTACCATTTATTCAACACTTGACTTGTTTGCCTTGCGATTTATTCACTTTTTATTTGTTGAATCATTCGCAGGTCTGAGGCTCAGTGCATGCTACCCTCGACGCCGACAGCGACAGTGCCCACATCGATTTCTGGTCGATATATATAACAGACACTAGATCGCGTCTTGCGTCGCGGGAAGTATGCACTAGGCCTGAGTGTTACCTTATTGATAGAGGGATAAAGGTGAACAACGTCCTTTACAACTGTCTCTATGATAAATTCCATGCTCATTTAATGGTTTAATTTCGCTTGTTTATCACCTTATATTTTTACATCTCTTTTTATTCCAATATTTACTTATTTACTCACCTATTTATACTTCATTTTTGTACTCATTTCCTTAAAGTTTGCTGTGTTTCATCATTTGCGAATTTCGCTGACTTTTTCCTTCAGCGTTATTCTTTCATCACGTCAAAATTGGTTTTTCTAACAGTGTAATACAGAATTCTGACTAGGAAACCTCGCATGGCCAACCCTACCGTTTAAAAGATGATGAATGATTTCTGGTCAATTCTCCTCCGTTGTCTCCGAATATGACATCGAATTTTTCTACGGACAGCTCTGAACAAAGTTATAAGTGTTTTTGAAGCTTTGTGAAAAGGTATGAGATACCACCAGCCAATTTTCAGGGTGTCTGACAAAAAATTCGGATTCAGCTCAAAATCTTCAACTGGTGGTTATTCAGGGCGCTGAACGCGAATCTGGGATCTGTTTGTCGCAGGACTTATGGTTACTGCAGGATACGGTAGGCGTAATGCCTTTGAACTGGCTTTACCTACCTTAAAAGTTCGAAAATCAAAAAATGGACCTCAAATTCGTGTTCGGCGTCCCAAATAACACACACAGAGAAATTTTGAGCCAAATCTGAGACTTTGACCAAGCTACCGTATACCCACCGTAACCTACCGCAATCTATCAGAAATCGATAAACGAATTGTAGATTCCTGTTCAGCACTGCAAATAACCTCCAGAGCAACAATTTGAGCCATATCTATCGTAGCACTCCGGAAATCGGCAAAAGTCGCCATTTGCCATCAAATTTTTCCTCCGATGGTAAAAGTCGAAAATCTTGAACGAATCAAGTCGAAAAGCTTGGAAAATCGTCAAATAAACCTCAAATTCGTGATCAGAGCCCCAAATGACCCACCCACACTGGAAGGTTTCTGAGTGAAATCTGCAACATTTTTTTTTATCGCTTTCAGAGGTACAAATAAACGCCCAACCAAAGTTTGGAAAATGTGCTTTCACCTAAAATTCGCTCACGAGGGAAGTATACAAAGCGTAGGTCGGATCTGCCAAAACGACTAGTGTCGTTAGTATGTCTTGTGGCTCAATAGTAAAACTGCGCAGTATCCCACTGCGAGCCGCAGGTTCCAAGAAGTTACAAGCTTAAAAAGCTCATTTTTTGTGCTTTTTGTACCTTCCAAAAAGCGCGTTAGTCTTCGGAAAATCCAAAAACGGACCTCATAAATGTGTTCAGCATCCAAAACTACCCCCCTGAGCAAATTTTGGATGAACGCACATTTTCCGTACTTTGTCCAGACTGATAGCATTTTGGACTTGAACGGATTTTCGGTTGGGCGTTTATTTCTACCAATTGAGGGCTCTGGAAGCGTTTTAGAAAAATGTTCCAGATTTGACTCAAAATTCTCCCAGGGGGGTTTTTTGGGGCGCTGATCACGATTCTGAAATTTATTAGTCGATTTTCAGAAGTTTTCGGCTAATTTCGTTTGAAGCTTCCCAACCGGGGAAAATTCCGAGGGAAAAACGCCACTTTCGAGATTTCCGGTTTTCTACGTTAGATATGTCTCAAAATCATTCTCTGATGGTTATTTGGAGTGCTAAACACGAATCTGGAGTCCGTTTATCGATCTATTGCAGATTACGGTAGATTACGGTGGGTATACGGTAGTTTGGTCAAAATCTCAGATTTTACTCAAAATATGTATACGGGGTTATTAGAGGTGAAGAATACAAATTTAACGTCCGTTTGTCGATTTTCAAAATACTAAGGTGGGTTTTGACCCCTAAATGACATGTTACCTACCGTAACCTACAGTAAACCTCTAAATTTCGACAAATGGACTCCAGATTCGTGTTCACCACCCTAGATTACTCCTACATACAGCTTTTGAGCTAAATCCGAGAAAATGTTTTGAAACTCCAAAAAAATGCCTAATGGGTAGGTAGGTTCGCCTTTTCGCCAGGCTTAAAAAATGCTCATTATTTTTTTGAGCCTGCGGCTCGCGGCGGTATACTGCGCATTTCTACTATTGAGCCAGAAAAGATGCTAACCATACTAGTTGTTGTGGCAGATCCGACCTACGCTTTTTATACTTCCCTTGTGAGTCTAATCCTAATCGTTCCGGTTCTGTGTCCATGACATTGGGGTATTTGCGAATTCGTATGTGGTTTAAATCAATGCCTCAAGTAATTTGTTAGTTCTAAGCTTTTTTTTGCCTTACTTATAGTACTTAAGATGCTGGACTGGCAAGCTACGGAGATTCTTGCCGGATGTCTGTTCACCGCCCTATTCCTTGCCCTGGTACTAATCAGCGCCCAATGTCTCGCGTCTTGTTTCGACAACTGGAGAACGACTCGGTATGTTATTTTATTTAATCTTGAGGCTCTCGTTTACTTACCTGCCTTTTTATACGTTTATTTGTTTGTTTACTTGTTAATTTTTTCATTTCTCTATTTATTTATTAAATTAATTAGTTTATTTTTTATTTGTCTTATTTGTTAATTCAATTATTTGTTCTTCTATTTATTTATTTATTTGTGTGTTTGTTCTATTTTTTTAAACATGTTCAAGTTTACTTCCTTGTTCAATTATATATTCATCACTTGAGTCCTTGAAAGAGTAGGCCGCGACGCAGATAAAGTGTGTCGAAATGAGACTGTCCGCCCACGCGGCTGGCGTGCGTGTTGAGCGGCCGTTGCTGAGGCGATTTTTTCACCATTTTTTTCACTACTGCAATCAGCTGACTGGGATAATATTCCTCTTGCATTTTGTGCATATTGATGTAGATGTCAAAAAATGCCTGCTAAACAGCTGCAATATACACACCGACTGCGTGGGCGATTTTTCATTCTTACAGACTACATGTCGCCGATTTTTCAATTAATATTCAGTACCTCTACTCTTCTACTCGTTACAGGCAGCTGCGTCGCGGCTCATTCAACGACGGACGTGGACTATATATATATATATTTTCACTTACCAGACTTAGTCAGTTTTTGTTTGATTATTTATTTATTAAAATCTTGATTTTTTCAATCCTTCTTTCGTTTCATTATTGGACAACTAACCAATTATTTCTATCTGATATTTTCTTTGTTGTTACTACTGTGCTTATCTGGGCCAAATTCCGGTCCGCAATTGCGTCTCGACACGCTTTGCGGCCGCACGCTCCCGAGTCACAAGAGCTTCCAGCGCTGCAGCCGCCGATCTGCTGTCTCTAGGTGGATTTTGGATACTGGAAACTAAGAAAAATTGGAGAAAATTGTATATAACAGCCACATCGAGTCGGCTTTGGCGCTGGAAACCCGACTGACTGGAGCGCGTGCGGCCGCAAAGTGTGTCGAGACGCAATTGCGGACCGGAATTTGGCCCAGATAAGCACAGTAATTTCTTGTCGAAAATTCTTTTTCTCAATATGTTCGTGATCAATTGACAGTTTTGATTTTTGATGTATCTAGTTGTTGATTGACTCGTTTTTTTCCGTTTTAACGTTATTTTTAGTTGATTTTTTGTTTTTAATCATTCGCTTATGATCTATTTATTACAGTTGTACGATTTCGAAAAAAATGTCGAACAAACGAAAAATGGAAAATTTCGTTCGAAAGTATTCCGAACGAACAAATTTTGAAAAAAGTTTGAAAAATCGGATTTCGAACGAGCGAAATTTGGGAAATTATTCGAAAAATCTTTCGAAAATTTTTCGAAAATTTCGTCCGTGTACAACTTTACTATTTATATGCTTTGTACTCTTTTATTTTCCTACATACTCTCATTTTTCCTTTATTCTTCGTTCGCATATTCATTATTTCATTCTTGTTTATCTACTTGATTAAGTAGCTATGTTGATGCTAATTTATTTATTGAATTCCTTATTTATTCAAATAGTCATTCGATAATCTTTGAATAGTCGTTCCTTGTTATTCAGTTTGTTCGATTATCTGCATATTTATTTGCTACATTTGCTTATTTTTTCGATAATTTCTTCATTTACATATTTTTGTGTGCTTAAACATTTTTTCCTTTTTTCTGTCATTCAACAATTTATCAAATTGTCAAATTATTCACAAATTTTTATTGTTGATAATTAATTAACAGGTTAATTTTCTTGGCTTATTTTCTTATTTATTTTGTTCCAGCAACCCACGTGTATATTTACCTGATTAATTCATTATTTTTTGTGTTTTTTCTCATGACTTTTCAACGAAGAATTCAGGCAAAAAAACGATGCGGAGCGCCTACCTGATGATTATGTGGACGAAATTAAACGACTTCTGGACCGCCACAAGAAAGTCATGAATGAGTACGATTTTCCCAACGAGCATACTGAGGACGAACTCGTGAGAGCAGAAGTCAGTTTAGAACTTGAAATTAGATTTCTCTAAATTTTTCTGGATAATCGTCTGTCACCTCTTCTTTCCCTGCTTTGTCCAAAACAATTCATGTATGCTAGGCTGTTTAAATAACCTATCCTTATTTATGTGTCGCATACTTCGCCTAGAGTTGCCCAGATCCGCTCATGGTCGCGAGGTGTCGCTTCGCTTTTCATTGTTTTTTCATGCCCACTGTCTCACTTTGTCGCTTGTTGCTGCTCGCAGTCGCGCTGTTTTTATAGCGAAATCATGAATTTCACTGCTTTTTGTCGCCCATTGTCGCTCCGATTTTTTTCTTTTCTCTCCTTGCACAGTAGTGTTTCACCGAATAATATCGATTTTCCAATTAACTCTTTATTTTCTCAGAGACGAGATGGTTTTGACTGCCGTTGGTATCAAACATTACATAAAGGGACAAGGTTTCCATAATTGATCAAAAAGTGAATTTCTGTCCAATCACAGAATTGCTATAATCATTTATTCGATTATTCGAATATTCGAATAGAAACTCAATTAATTGGCTGTGACATGTTAATGAATAGACGAAATCCCACTTTTTTATCAAATATGAGAACCTTTAACTTACCCTAATGTGCGATAACAAAAGCTGTTGGAACCATTCTGACCATGAGGAGAAAAATAGATTTATTCAGAAAAATCGATATTATTCGCTTGACATACACTATTGCACAGTAGCTTATTCCTAAGTCAAAACGCTCTTTGTCGCCCTTCATCGCTCGTTATCGGTCTCTGCCTCTAAGTGCAGTTGGTTGCCGCTTTTTGTCGCCAGGATTACCTACTCCCTGTTTTTGTCTTCTAATACTTATTATCCTCCGTTCTCTCCTTCTGTCTTCCATCGCTCATAGTCGCCGCACGCCGTTTTTCGTCTTTTGTCGCTGAGTGCAGCCAACTGCGGCTCTTGCCGCTCGTTGTCGCCTTCTATCGCTTAGTTGGATACACTACCGCTCTGGCTGACCCCTATGTTCTGCCTCTTTGCGCAAAGTCCCTGTCGCCACCGCTCTGACCAATTTCTGTGGCTCATTGCCGCTCTGCACCGCTTGTTGTTTCCTTCTGTCGCCAGGCGCCTCCACTGGTTCGATTTCTCTTCGATCTCGGCTGCAAAAAAAAAACTCAAAAATTTCGAGAGGACTTTTTTCTTAAAACTTTTTTTTGGTGCAGTTTCCCAGGTTGGACCATTTCAGAGCACCTGTCCAGTAACGGAGTCCGAAATCGGCTCACCCATTCGAGTACGGTCGCGCACAAACTCCGTCAAATTGCAGAAATTGAGGGTTGGTGTTTACATCTCTTCACACATCTCAATCGACGAAAGTTTCTGAAAAGAACTTTTTAGGAGGAACTCGAAGAATACCGTGTGGAACCTGGCACCTCAACACAAGCTAGGGAGAACTGTGAAGCTATGAGACGATCCTGGGCAGGTCTGAACGATTCCGTCTTTGACCCCGTCGAACTGCCGAACTCGCTCGACGCCAGCGTCCAGACCACGTGAGTTGAACCCTTTCTCCTTCGTGGATTGGGGGGGGGGCGAGGGAGGGTTGGGGTATGCTACAAGGTAGGATCGAGTCTTATTGAGGAGGATTATCCTTGTAATCATGTGGATGAGTAGACAATTATTCACTAATTACATACTATTCACTTATTCCCTTATCCAGCATCCGTCACACATTGATTAGCCTTAGTTGCGTTGAGAGCCGCCAGCGGTGAGACCTTAATGGCTCTGCTCCGATTGTTTTCTTCCTCAGAAAGTTACCCTTGCAGAACGCTAACAGTAGGACCACAGTAGGCTCCTTCCGCTGGCTGGGAATCCTTCTGGTTTAGCCTTCCAAATATTTTGTGTTTCTCCGTCGTAGAATAGGTCGCTTCGTGATGTATTTGAAGGTCTGAATAAGTCGATATCGACGAATGTTTACCGCCAATAAAATTGGTTACGATGTCTCATCTATACTACATTGGAAGATAGAAAACGAATGATTACACACTGTTGCATAATGGCTACCTTGGGCCGAGTTCATTCCTCCACCGCGGTTCAAGGCGATACTAGACGTAAATCGATTACACACCTCACCGCTTTGCTGCATTGGAAGTATAAACTGATTCTGGAGTCAACTCTCACAGTATTCGTGTCTATAATTTCGAATCTTTCAGCGCCACTCTGGACCGCATGCGGGCGGCGCAGAAGATTGAGACGACTGTGTGAGGTCACTGATGGCGACTTGCTCACTTTCGTTCTGTGCATGTTCACTTAATAATGTCTCCTAGAGCTCATGTTCTCTGCTTTCAACTGGAACTTTACGGGTGTTTTCTTGAAGTTCCGAATACTGCATATTGATTGTGAAATTTATGTTATTGTCATTACATGCCTAACTGAAAACAAATCACGCTTGGTCGGAAATGCTTTTCCAAACCTATGTTTATAGCAGCCGAAGACTTCTCTTAAAGGCACAGTACACCCAGAAAATTGATTTTCAGATTTCGTGCTTATCTTGGAGACAGTCACACGCTGATCACAGTGGTGTCTCTAAAATAGTCTAAAGCCCCCTCTGAACAGAGTTATGGCTCTTCAAAGATGCCTAGGTTTTGAGTGGACGAGTTGTCTTAGGACTGTATTTCTCATCATTCGCAATCGCTACACGAGTGCAAAACAGGATGAGGAGATAGACCGAAAATGGACTGAAGAACGACGACTTGTAGGAATTCATCCATCCATCGAGCCGCTATCGATTTCGAAAATCTGTTAGGGGGTCGGGCCTGTGGTGGTGAGCGAAGGGGGTCGGGCCTGTGGTGGTCGCTTATATCTCGCTTATTTGGAGGAAATGAGATCTGGCATTTGGCACGTGTTATACAGGAGGGGTCTTCTACACAATTACATGAAAATCTCAAAATTCATATCTGAGGGTGTACTGTGCCTTTAAAGACAATATTCACCATAAAACAGGTGTTCTAGTTTTCGATGTTTCTAAGTAGGAAAGTCCACAAGGAAAAGGGCAAGAGGGGAAAGTCCCCACAAAACTCAGATTTTGGAGAAAGACAATATAAAAAATCTCTAAATTGATTGAGTAAGCCTATTTGATGCGGTTGGCGCACTGTGGACTTCCAACAATCCAGACGTCGGAAAAGGTTTTGAGCTTCAGGATTTTTTGATAAATGTCTTTGTTCTCTGTTTCCTGCAACAAAAGCTCTTTAAAATAAGATGGTTTAATGTACGTTAGAATCTTTCCTGATAAAGAGGTTTCAAAAATT
The DNA here is from genome assembly GCA_029168955.1 of Aplectana chamaeleonis. Lineage (NCBI taxonomy): Eukaryota > Metazoa > Nematoda > Chromadorea > Rhabditida > Cosmocercidae > Aplectana > Aplectana chamaeleonis. The sequence continues at coordinate 734,758 of JAPDOI010000007.1, read as the reverse complement.
TGGCAACTATTGCTTTGATAAAACGAACGATGGACAACTGTTATAAGGCGTGGGCGGCGTGATCCAATGGTCGGCTGGTTTACGAGTTTTTTTTACCCACTTCCTGGCCGTATTTCGTCTCACTTCGTGTTCAGAACCTCAGATTACATTGATAAACAGATTTTGAGCCAAATTCGAAACAAATTTTCTGAACACCCTGAAAACTGTCTGATAGGTGTTCTTGACCAAGTTGAGGAAACCCAACATAATTTAGTTTGTAGAAGTCTCCAACAGCTATAAAAACCGTTTTGTAAACTTTATTGGGAGTACATCGAGTGGTTTTGATTTTGTTAAAAAATGCTTTTTCTACCAGCTGTAATTCCTTAGTGAGGAAACTTGGCATGTGGATTGAATCCACACCGCGGATGTGGCTAAGGAGCAGTTCGGCTGGCACATGCGACGCGCGTGACGGAAAAACGCTGTGCGCGGTCGTGTTCCTTGGAGCTTGTTAAGCGGGGACTCTCGAAAAACTATTTGTTGTCCCGTTTTTTGCCGTCCCCTTTATCATTTTTGTATTTTGTCCATGTTTTTTCGTTTACAATGAACTTTTTTAGACGCAGGGATCCTTATACCACCGTTTCAGTGGAATTCGCTTTTTTTATATAAGTTCTTTTTTGAGTTTTTTTTTATTTGCTTTACGGAGCGGAATGGGAGATGACCATATTGAGTCCGAAGGCGACCCTACGTCTGACGCAACAACAACATGAGCAGAATGCAACAAAAAATGATGAAAGGGAACGTCCTAAATGGAATAACATATACTTTTTTCGAGGGCCCTCGGTTAACGCGCCCCAAAAAGGGCGCGCGCTCAGTGTTTTTTCGTCGCGCGCGTCGCGTGTGCCAGCCGAACTGCTCCTTAGCCACACCCGCGTTGTGGAATCGATCCACATGCCAGGACACTTAGGGACTTCCACTCTAAGCCATTAAGCCAGCAACTTCTTCCTGAGCACCCGGAACTTATTTTGATCCTGAACCCTGCCTCTAAATCGCTATTTTAGAGGCAGGGTTCAGGATGAAGATAAGTTCTGGGCTATCTTCATGAGAATGAAGGTTTGGAAATTACAGAAAAAAGTGAAAATTTGCAGGAAAAAAAGCTTAAAAACAAGCCAGGACGGCTAATTATTGGTGTGGGGCAGCCCCCCCCCCCCCACTCACCGAGAATTTCATGAATTCCTTGCTTATCCGTCTTTAATTTGTTTTGCACTTAGGTATCCAATAGCATCTGAAAGTGCCTAGCAACTATTCTAGAATAAAATAAAAGACGGCAGATCAAGCTTTTCGAGAAATCTTGATAATTGGGGCGGGAGGACACCAAATAATAACTTATGTCTATGCGTTTTTTCTCGAACTTTTTACTTATCTTCATTTTTGTGATGACCAGATCTACCGTTCAATGAGAATATCAGAATAACTGATTTTATCGAGGACCCTGGCTTTGAGGCCTACGAGGAATCCTCTGGTAGATTTGCAGCCCTAAAAATAGCTTTCCCAGACGATTATTGCGTTTTGAAGGACATTCATCTTCTCGTCTTGTGGTTGTAGATGGATATTAGCCTAGCCTGCATGCCATTCTATTTTCTACCCAGTTACGACTTTTGATGGCGGTTTCTCAACTTGTTCAAGTGTTTACACTAGCTGAAATTCTCCTGTACATACTTTATTTTGCGTAATCATTCTCTTCAAACATCATTGTCCCTAAGCTTATAATTTCTGCTGTGAACCTCAAGGCGCTTCATTGTTGATCTCATTCATTATGTATGTTGTAAATGGTGCACCACATTGTTGATATTGCTTTCACCTATTGAATTGATAGTAAAGTTTGTTAACTTTTTCATTATGTCATTTAGCCTGAACGATTAAAGGGTTTTTAACTAATGTGTCGTTCAAAGTCAAGCTCAATGAAGAGACTGGGAAGTTGAACTCACCGAGCTCTGCTAATGACTCGCGGAATCCATTTCAGTTAAAGGCAGTGTTCACGAAGAAAAAGTTGAACATTTTTTTTTGGCTAAAACGTAAGCTTTGGGTCCCTTAAAGAAGATTAAGAACGGAAGTGCGACGAAAAACGGCCTTTGGGCCGCTCCGCCCACGTCCTATAACAGTTTCTCTGAATTCGTGGGTAAATGGGCGATGGTTTCCGATCAAAAGCCCCGTTCTTCTCTTCATTCTTAACTTCTCTCTTTACTCACGTCAGCTCGCACACATTGGCAGCAAAAAACGGGAGTTACAAGCCTCGGACAACTCGTCCACAATGCTTCCCTAGCTGAGCTTTGAGGAGCCATAACTCCGTTTCTAGGGGGTCTTGTACGATTACAGGGACATCGTTGAAATCAGCATGGGATTGTTTTCAAGACAGGCAAAAAACAAACAGAAAAACGTTTTTATCGTGAACACTGCCTTTAAACACCGCGGGCGACACGGAAACTTGAAGGCTTTGTTCACGATGAACTCGTTCACGATGAGCCTTCAGTGAAAAACACTTGTGGGAGCCCTCAGAAGGAGAACTGTGTTGAAGAAACGGATCGAAACGCATTCCCAGAGGCAGAAAACGGTTTTGAAGATTATCCCAGTGGGCAACAGGGCTGGGCACACGTCCCGGTATGGCAATTCTGAATATGCACCCCCCTTAGCTCGGTAATTTTTAGGCACCCCCTTATGGGAAATCGAAATCGACTGTTTTCCGAATAGTTGGACAGCCATGATCTTGACTTCCTGATTTTGATAAACAAGAATATAAAAAAGCACTGAATAGAGAAAATTCCGAAAATGGCAACAAAAAGGGTAGTGTAATTTCTGAACTTCAAAACAACCCCATGAGGAAAATTTGTTAGTAAGACGGTAAGTTATTACAAAAGATAAAACATTTTTCAATACAAAACAATTGAACAATTACCAACAACAGAACTACTACTATTGCGATAATTAATGTTTCCTGTCGAATGTTTTCATAAACCTATGAAGGATTAGTTAATCTGTGTTTGATTGTTCTGATGTGGAAATCAGAACTATTTTGTGTTGTGGAACAATGTTAGGATTCATGTGATTCGTAGGGAGTAGAAAACCCGAGTTTTACCCTCATAGAATGCCGCAATCTCTTCAAAAATCGGCTTGCCGTGCGATATGGTGTTTGTACGCAGCTACACAGCGCACACGGGAATGGACGCGCACACAATATTAATAAAAATGTATTTATTACAGAACGGAGAGGAGAAAAGGATTGAAAGTGAAGGAAATGGAAGATGGTAGAGGTAGTCTATCTTGGATGTACCCACGTTAGAAATTTAATGTAAATAAACAAAGTTAGAGCGGGTGTAAATATTCAGCCGTGATAAGGTTCATTCAAACGAACCTAGTTGATCAAAACTAGCATTAAACTGAGAGCAAAGGGTATTGTTAGAAAGAAGAGAATCTGGCAAACATTTTAGCATCAATGGGACCGGTTTTTAATGTGATTTAAGGACCTTAAATCTCGTCCCGGTTTTACCCCGAAAACCGGGACAAAACCGGGACAAAACCGGGACGAGTTTTAAGGTCCTTAAATCACATTGAATATGAAACATATTGCTATTAAAATATTTGCCAGATTCTCATCTTTCTCGCAATGTTCTTAGTTTTTATGTTTATGGGCGTTTTTAATCAACTAGGTTCATTTGAATGAACCTTATCACGTCCGAAAAATTCACTCCGCTCCAAAATAGTTTGTTTACATTAAATTTCTATACTGTATACATTGAAAGAATCCTATTTCTGTCTGCTTCCATTCACTTCAGCTTCAATCATTTTCTCCGCCCCGTTCTGTAATAAAATACTTTTTTTAATTAATATTGCGTGCGCGTCCACTCCAGTGCGAGTTGTGTAGCTGCGGATAAGCACCAGATCGCACGGCTAGCCTAGTCTATGAGACATTGCGGCATTCAAGGTGGATTAAACTCGGGTTTTTATGTACAGGGTACTTCTCAATGAGGAGGAAACGGTCATTCGCTTCTTTCATAGTAACTTGCAGTCTTCAATTTTTACAGTTGGCTCTCTTCATAAGTCACATTCTCATGAATAAAATCTATTGACTAGTTGTGATGCTGACTGTGCTATCTGTACTTTTAATTTGTCGAAATAAATCCTAGCCTGCTCGGATGAGTCCGGGCGGAGTAAGCAGCGGAGCGGTCGGTCATGGCAAAGTATAACAGTGATAAGAAGATTTTGACATGATAAGCCCGATAAGCCTTGCTTCGACCGGCTCAAAATGAGCGACCTAGGCTATACATCAGTTCGCTAATTTTTTTTTGGACTTAAATGATAGTTTTTCTGGGCGCTGTCCTAGTATCTTTGCCTCGAATCGGTAGCCACCCGCGTAATCAATTAACGTTGCGTCAAAGAAACATGACACCACATCAATCCTTACTTGCTACAAGATAACAGAGTAGTGTTAAATCCTTCATCGAAACAAACTTTGACAGCAACTGTGAATTATTGCGAACACAACCTGCATCTCTATCAATAATTTGAAATCTTTTCGTGTTCGACTCAAAAAGCGGAGAAGAAGATATGACAATTTAGAAGAATAGTGCGTGCTATTTTTTTTCCTGAAATTCGACAGAACATGCACATTGTTCTTTTTTTTGGTGTTCGGTTTAGGCACCCCCCTTTGCCCTCTCTGCAACGTTTAATATGCACCCCCCCCGCAGGTTACCCGGGACGCGTGCCCAGCCCTGAGCTAGACCCGATGAGGCCGGACTTGCCCACTGGGGTAATCTTCAAAACCGTTTTTGCCTCTGAGAAGGTTTTCAGCTCCGTTTTTTCAACACTGTTCTGCTTCTGACTAGGACTTGCCTTACACTTGCGGTGGGCTTTCATAAAACCATGTGTTGATAGTTGAGGGTATGGGACGCAGCATTGATAATCCGTTTTCCAAATCCCCTAAATGCCTCAAAGATTTACAGGAGATTTCCAAAAGTGGGAATTTCCATAGCTTCGGGTAGATAAATGGGGTACACAATGGGCAACTTTCAGGATGCTCAACAAATTGTCTCGGATTGGGCTGAAAACTTCGAAATGGGGGAAATTTTGCTGGAAAAACGCCACTTCCGAAGATTTCGAGAATGCTACGATCAAATTGCCTGAAACCTTGTACGTAGGGGTTATTCGGCCTGCCTAACACGAATCTGCAGCCCGTTTATCGATTTTCGATAGATAACGGTCGATTACGGTGGGTATACGGCAGCTCGGTCAAAGTCTCAGATTTGACTCGAAATTTCACTGTGGGTGTTATTTGGAACGCTGAACACGAACTTGAGATCCATTTTTCGATTTTAGAAATTTTTAAGGTGGGTAACGCCAGTTAAAAGGCATTTTGCCTACCGTAACCTACCGTAACGTTGAGTCAGGCGAGGAATAGACACCAGATTCATGTTCAGCACCCAAAATAACCTCTAGATGCAAGTTTTGAGCCGAGTCCGAGAAAAAAAAACAAAAAGAAAAAACATCCCAAACATTCCCTTACCTTTGCTTGAAGCAATAAAAATGCCATTTTTTAGAATTCTCACAGCCATTTAGAGAATTTCAAGCACGGATTATTCATGTACTGTCACAGACCTACAGCAACGGCAACATGGTTTTCCAAATCTCCAAGGGAAGTTCAGAGCAGTCCCTAGTGAGGGCTACCACTATTGTTTTAAAGAAAACTCAAGGGCGAAGTTTATCTTGAACACCGCCTTTGAACTCGTGGATAGCCGCGTGATTTGCGGACCACATTCTCGTTGAAAGCATTGTCTCACTTGCAAATTTAATATTGCTGAAGCCAGAGGCGACCATCCAGAGGTGGTACCGATTTTGAACTAATTAAAGAGCTCAGGTCACCACCAACTTTCGGATCTCATGAAGGCTGTGGGTGATCTTACTGAGGCTTGTTTTACCTACTTTGTTTCAGAAAACCATATTCCGGATGTTATATTCATAGTCCTGTGTAAACAATAATTCGTGTTCAGAGGTTCCTAAATGCCTCACGAACTCACCGAAGATTTCTAAAAGTGGGCATTTCCATAGCTTTGCGGAGAGAGAAGGGGTTCACGAATGACCACTTCCAGGGTATTCAAAAAACCGTCTCGAACTGAGCTCAAACCGTTGTTCTAGTGGTTGTTAGGCGCGCTGATTACGAACACGAGATTCATTTGTCAATACTATAAGAAAATCCGCCTGATTTGGTCCGAAGCTTGAAAATGGGGGAAATTTGCTGACCAAACGCGGCTTCCGACGATCTCGAGAATGCTACGATGAAATCGCCTTGAAACTTTCACATAGGGGCGAGCTATTCGGGCTCGCTAACACAAATCTCTGGTCGACTTATCGATTTTCTTGAATTTACGGTTTGCAACGATGGGTAGCTCAGTGGTATGAGTCACGCTTCGGGTCCAAACGACGGGGGTTCGATTCCGAGCAGTACTGACTTTTGCCACAAGGGAGAAATTTCTTCACTGGTCTCTTGTCCGAGGAGGGATAACATGGAGCGATTGTCGCATAATTAACATGAGTGGTATAGCAGAGCGGTAAGTGGATTGGAGTGTGCCATAAAGTTCACAGGTTCGAATCCTGGGATCGTCAGTAGTTTTGCAACGTTTAAAGATGACTCATGGCGACAATTCGATAGGGGAGGCAGACTAATGTTGAACACCAATTGCAAACCCATCCCTCATACGAGGACTTGTTGACTTAGGCATGCAATGACAATGTTTGTGTATGCCAATCGAGCGCTACCTCACCGTACATAGGTGGCTCAGTGGTATGAATCTCGCTTTCGGTCCAAGCGACGGAGTTTCGATTCCGGGCACCCTGGATTTTTGCCACAGGAGAGAAGTTTCTTCACTGGTCTCTTGTCCGAGGAGGGCTATCATGGAGCGATTGTCGCATAATTGACATGAGCGGTATAGCAGGGCGGTAAGTATATTGGACTGTGCCATAAAGTTCACAGGTTCAAATCCTGGGCATGTTAGTAGTTTTGCACCGTTTAAAGATGACTAATGGCGACGATTCGAAAGGGGAGGCAGGCTAGTGTTTAACAGCAATTGCACACCCGTCCCTCATACGATGAACGCTCATGTAATGAAGTGATGTTGAGCACGAATGCAAAAGCGCCTCAGAAACGAGGAGTCCTTGAGTTAGGGTTGAGATATTTGGGACGGTGGGTTGGGTTGGATGTAGCTCCTCAAACACTCCACCGATGGGCAGGGGGACCCTCGGCTCCACGTGGCAGCCGGAGCCTTGAACGAAACAATGCTCAAATTTCAAGGGTTCCTGCATACCGGTTACATCAGGGATGCGTTCCAAGAACACTTCAATTGCAAATAGCAGCTATAATCCCTAGCCATTGGAAGCGAATTTGCTCACAGAAGCCCTCCCACTGTGCCGAGGGATCATTGCCGGCAAGGTTTTCGCCGTGTGTTTAGCCAAGTTTTGTCGAAAGTTCGTCATTATTTGTGTCAGTTTTGCTAAACCCGGCCGAATTCTGGCCGGGTTTGATTGAACCAGATAATCTAGTTCTAGCTGCCTTCAGGTAAATGCCGCAATCATGTAGAAAAAACCGTATTTCCTGTCCGTCTTGTAGTCGGAACCGAAAACCACAAAGAGCCCAAGTAGATTTCTTTGATCTTTTTGAAAAATCGGCCCAAAAGTTATTCAGTTGATCCTTTAAATTGGCGCGCTTTGAACAAAAAATCGGAAATCGACTCAAACTATATCTTCGATAGGTTAAAATTTGGTCAAAGCAACATACTCATCCATCGAACAACCATTATTTGGCTCGAAAATGACAAAAATGTTGCGGAAATCGGCCAAAGTGGGCCTGACCTTCTTGCGCGCACATTCGCTTCCCATGGGTAAGAATTGTATGTAGCTGCTAATTCTCCCTAAAAATTCCCATGAAAATCGGGTTTTCTTCTATCAATTTTGAGCTAATTTGGGCGACCTCTGACCGAATTCCAAAATATCAATGTTAACCCAAGCGCAGTTTCAGTCAACACGTTCAAACCTAGGGTTTTTTCGGCTCAGCGTATCGTGAATTGGGTTGAGTTTGGTCAAATCTGCCAAATTCCATCTATATTTCATAATTTCGAAATCTAATTTCCATTGAAACTAGTGTGCCAGTGATAAATATTTGACAAGCAATTTACCATGCCTCCTCCGTAGGTGGCTTAGTGATGTGTTGCGAAGTTTTTTCGGAGAGGTGCTGGTTCAAATCTAGAGAATGTAGCAGTTTGGCCGCAGAATAGGCGTTCCTGAATGATCTCATGGCCGTGATGTGTTATCAAAGGAGTCATTGCAAACGACTCCTTGTGCCCAGCATAGCAGAGTGGTGTGCGCGGTTGTCTCTGACGCAAACGTCTGAGGTTCGAATCCTAGGAGTGTCACAGATTTTGCAACATCTGAAAAGTAAAGAAGGACGATCATGGGGTAGAAAGGCTTGTGTTTAACAGCATTCGCAAACCCGTCTCACATACGAGTACTTGTTGACGTAGGCATGCAATGATAATGTTTGTGTATGCCATCAGAGCACCCCTCTTCAGCTATAGGTAGCTCAGTGGTATCAGTCACGCTTCGGGTCCAAACGACGGGGGTTCGATTCCGAGCAGAATCGTCTTTTGTCACAGGAGAGAAGTTTCTTCACTGGTCTCTTGTCCGAGAAGGGATATCATGGAGCGATTGTCGCACATTTAACACGAGTGCTATAGCAGAGTGGTAAGTGTATTGGACTGTAGCAGAAGTTTCACAGGTTCAAATCCTGGGTATGTTACTAGTTTTGCATTGTTTAAAGATGACTAATGGCGACCATTTGATAGGAAGGCAGGCTAATGCTTAACAGCAATCGCAAACCCGTTCCATATACGAGTACTTGTTGAGCTAGGCTTGTAATGATAAAGTTTGTGTATGCCAGTTGGGCGCAGGTAGACACGGGACGGGTGGCTCAGTGCTATGAGTCTCACTTTGTATCAACGCGAGGGAGGTTCGAATAAAGAGAGTGTAGCTCTTTGACCAGAAAAAAAGAGGACCAGAAATCCTGGGCATGTTAGTAGTTTTGAACCGTTTAAAGATGACTAATGGCGACAATTCGATAGGGGAGGTAGGCTAGTGTTTAACAGCAATTGCACACCCGTCCCTCATACGATGAACGCTCATGTAATGAAGTGATGTTGAGCACGAATGCAAACCCGCCTCAGATACGAGGAGCCCTTGGGTTAGAGTTAAGATATTTGGGACGGTGGGTTGGGTGGGATGTAGCTCCTCAAACACTCCACCGATGGGCAAGGGGACCGAGGGGCAAGGGGACAACCACGAGCCCGCAACATCCCGTAGAGGCCCGCAAGTCCACCGCAGGTGGACGGGCGGGCCTCTACGGGATGTTGCGGGCTCGTGGTTGTCCCCTTGCCCCTCGGCTCCACGTGGCAGCCGGAGCCTTGAACGAAACTATGCTCAAATTTTTACAGGATTTTTCTTGTTGCACTGGCTTGAAAAAAGAAAACTTGAAGAAATTAAAAGGCTTTGCCCGAATTTCGCCAATTTAGAGATGATTTTTGCTATAAACTTTGCCAAAAGAGCTTTTTTTTGGATGAGTTGATGAATTTTTTCCGAAAAATGGCGAAATTTTAGCTATTCTCGACAAAAAAACCTTGCCGGGAATGATCCCTCGGCACAGTGGGAGGGCTTCTGTGAGCAAATTCGCTTCCAATGGCTAGGCGTTAAAGCAGCTATTTGACATTGAAGTGTTCTTGGAACGCATCCCTGATATAACTGGTATGTAGGAGTTCTTGAAATTTGAGCATAGTTTTGTCCAAGGCTCAGGCTGCCACATGGAGACCACCAGCCTGTGGTGGATGGGTGAGCTGGTCGCTGCCCTCCGTTCCATGTTTCCCGGACCCTGGGTTGGCCGGCGAGCCCGTTGACCCCTGGTTCCTTACTAGGGTTTTTTTCTTTACCTTTCCCACCCAACCTCCGTCCGAATTATCCAAAGCTTAACTCTGGCAGTCTTCGTACATCAGGCGGGTGTGCATTCTTATTCAGCATTACTTCATAACTCAAGCAGCCATCGTATGTGGGACGGGTTTGCGATTGCTGTTAAACATTAGCCTCCCTTTCTATCAAATGGTCGCCATTAGTCATCTTTAAACAATGCAAAACTATTAGCATACCCAAGATTTGTACCTGTGAAACTTATGCCACAGTCCAATCCACTTACCACTCTGCTATACCACTCATGTTAAATATGCGACAATCGCTCCATGATATCCCTTCTCGGACAAGAGACCAGTGAAGAAACTTCTCTCCTGTGACAAAAGTCGACTCTGCTCGGAATCGAACCCCCGTCGTTTGGACCCGAAGCGTGACTGATACCACTGAGCTACCTATAGCTGAAGAGGGAGTGCTCTGCTGGCATACACAAACATTATCATTACATGCCTAAGTCAACAAATCCTTGTATGTGAGACCGATTTGCGATTGCTGTTGAGCATTAGCCCTTGGACCGCACAATTGTCCCTCGTTATTTTTCAAAGCAGTTTAAGAAAAAACTCTATATTTAGAAAAATGTGGTCGGGAACTACACCTAGGTTCACCCTAAGAATCCATAGCTTTGCCACGAATCCCTCACACAAGTCACAATTTGCACCAAATATTTTACGTTTCCTGAATGGTCGCTTGGCCGCGATGGGTTAATAGGGGAGCCATTGTGAGTCGACGCCTGTCCACAGCATGGCAGAGGACTCTGACGCAAACGTCTGAGGTTCGAATCCTAGACATCTTGCAAGTTTTGCAACTCAAGCAATCGCAAACCCGTCCCTCATACGATGGCTGCTTGAGTTATGAAGTAATGCTGAATAAGAATGCACACCCGCCTGATGTACGAAGACTGCCAGAGTTAGGCTTTGGATAATTCGGACGGAGGGTGGGTGGGAAAGGTAAAGAAAAAAAAATAGTAAGTAACCAGGGGTCAACGGGCTCGCCGGCCAACCCAGGGTCCGGGATACATGGCACGGAAGGCAGCGACCAGCTCACCCATCCACCACAGGCTGGTGGTCTCCATGTGGCAGCCAGAGCCTTGGACAAAACTATGCTCAAATTTCAAGAACTCCTACATACCAGTTATATCAGGGATGCGTTCCAAGAACACTTCAATGTCAAATAGCTGCTTTAACGCCTAGCCATTGGAAGCGAATTTGCTCACAGAAGCCCTCCCACTGTGCCGAGGGATCATTCCCGGCAAGGTTTTTTTGTCGAGAATAGCTAAAATTTCGCCATTTTTCGGAAAAAATTCATCAACTCATCCAAAAAAAAGCTCTTTTGGCAAAGTTTATAGCAAAAATCATCTCTAAATTGGCGAAATTCGGGCAAAAGCCTTTTAATTTCTTCAAGTTTTCTTTTTTCAAGCCAGTGCGGCAAGAAAATTCCTGTAAAAATTTGAGCATAGTTTCGTTCAAGGCTCCGGCTGCCACGTGGAGCCGAGGGGCAAGGGGACAACCACGAGCCCGCAACATCCCGTAGAGGCCCGCCCGTCCACCTGCGGTGGACTTGCGGGCCTCTACGGGATGTTGCGGGCTCGTGGTTGTCCCCTTGCCCCTCGGTCCCCTTGCCCATCGGTGGAGTGTTTGAGGAGCTACATCCCACCCAACCCACCGTCCCAAATATCTTAACCCTAACCCAAGGGCTCCTCGTATCTGAGGCGGGTTTGCATTCGTGCTCAACATCACTTCATTACATGAGCGTTCATCGTATGAGGGACGGGTGTGCAATTGCTGTTAAACATTAGCCTGCCTCCCCTATCGAATTAACGCCATTAGTCATCTTCAAACGGTTCAAAACTACTATCATGCCCAGGATTTGAACCTGTGAACTTTATGGCACAATCCAATCCACTTACCACTATGCTATACCACTCATGTTGGGTGTGCGACAATCACTAGATGATATTCCTTCTCAATAAAGAGACCATTAAAAAACCTCTTTTTTTCTGGTCAAAGAGCTACACTCTCTTTATTCGAACCTCCGTCGCGTTGATCCAAAGTGAGACTCATAGCACTGAGCCACCCGTCCCGTGTCTACCTGCGCCCAACTGGCATACACAAACTTTATCATTACAAGCCTAGCTCAACAAGTACTCGTATATGGGACGGGTTTGCGATTGCTGTTGAACATTAGCCTACCTTCCTATCAAATGGTCGCCATTAGTCATCTTTAAACGATGCAAAACTACTAACATACCCAGGATTTGAACCTGTGAAACTTATGCCACAGTCCAATACACTTACCACTCTGCTATACCACTCGTGTTAAATGTCCGACAATCGCTCCATGATATCCCTTCTCGGACAAGAGACCAGTGAAGAAACTTCTCTCCTGTGACAAAAGACGATTCTGCTCGGAATCGAACCCCCGTCGTTTGGACACGAAGCGTGACTGATACCACTGAGCTACCTATAGCTGAAGAGGATTGCTCTGCTGGCGTACACAAACATTATCATTACATGCCTAAGTCAACAAGTACTCGTATGTGAGACGGGTTTGCGAATGCTGTTAAACACAAGCCTTTCTACCCCATGATCGTCCTTCGTTACTTTTCAGATGTTGCAAAAAATTTGACACACCTAGGATTCGAACCTCAGACGTTTGCGTCAGAGACAACCGCGCACACCACTCTGCTATGCTGGGCACATGGAGTCGTTCGCAATGACTCCTTTGATAACACATCACGGCCATGAGATCACTCAGGAACGTCTATTCTGCGGCCAAACTGCTACATTCTCTAGATTTGAACCTGCACCTCTCCGAAAAAATTTTGCAACACATCACTAAGCCACCTACGGAGGAGGCATGGTAAATTGCTTGTCAAATATTCATCATTGGCACACTAGTTTCAATGGAAATTAGATTTCGAAATTATGAAATATAGATGGAATTTGGCAAATTTGGCCAAACTCAACCCAATTCACGATACGCTGAGCCGAAAAAACCCTAGGTTTGAAAGTGTTGCCTGAAGCTGCGCTTGGGTTAACATTGATATTTTGGAATTCGGTCAGAAGTCCCCCAAATTAGCTCAAAATTGATAGAAGAAACCCCGATTTTTTAGGGAGTTTTTAGGGAGAATTAGCAGCTACATACAATTCTTACCCATGGGAAGCGAATGTGCGCGCAAGAGGGCCAGGCCCACTTTTGCCGATTTCCGCAACATTTTTGTCATTTTCGAGCCAAATAATGGTTGTTCGATGGATGAGTATGTTGCTTTGACCAAAATTTAACCTATCGAAGATATAGTTTGAGTCGATTTCCGATTTTTCGTTCAAAGCGCGCCAATTTAAAGGATCAACTGAATAACTTTTGGGCCGATTTTTCAAAAAGATCAAAGAAATCTACTTGGCATCTTTGTGGTTTTGGGTTCCGACTACAAGACGGACAGGAAATACGGTTTTTTCTACATGATTGCGGCATTTACCTGAAGGCAGCTAGAACTAGATTATCTGGTTCAATCAAACCCGGCCAGAATTCGGCCGGGTTTAGCAAAACTGACACAAATAATGACGAACTTTCGACAAAACTTGGCTAAACACACGGCGAAAACCTTGCCGGCAATGATCCCTCGGCACAGTGGGAGGGCTTCTGTGAGCAAACTCGCTTCCAATGGCTAGGGATTATAGCTGCTATTTGCAATTGAAGTGTTCTTGGAACGCATCCCTGATGTAACTGGTATTTAGGAACCCTTGAAATTTGAGCATAGTTTAGTCCAAGGCTCTGGCTGCCACGTGTCTTCCACCGGCTTGAGGTGGATGGGCGAGCTGGTCGCAGCCCTCCGTGCCATGTCTCCCAGGTCCTGGGTTGTCCGGCGGGCCCGTTGACCCCTGGCTATTCACTGGGGTTTTTTTCTTTACCTTTCCCACCCAATTTGGCCAAAAGCCTTTTTATTTCTTCAAGTTATCTTTTTTCAAGCCAGTGCGACAAGAAAAATCCTGTAAAAATTCTACGGGATGTTGCGGGCTCGTGGTTGTCCCCTTGCCCCTCGGTCCCCTTGCCCATCGGTGGAGTGTCTGAGGAGCTACATCCCACTCAACCAACCGTCCCAAATATCTCAACCCTAACCCAAGGGATCCTCGTATCTGAGGCGGGTCTGCATTCTTGCTCAACATCACTTCATTACATGAGAGTTCATCGTATGAGGGACGGGTGTGCAATTGCTGTTAAACACTACCCTGCCTCCCCTATCGAATTGTCGCCATTAGTCATCTTCAAACGGTTCAAAACTACTATCATGCCTAGGATTTGAACCTGTGAAATTTACGGCACAGTCCAACCCACTTACCACTCTGCTATACCACTCATGTTGGGTGTGCGACAATCACTAGATGATATTCCTTCTCAATAAAGAGACCATTAAAAAAACCTCTTTTTTTTCTGGTCAAAGAGCTACACTCCCTTTATTCGAACCTCCGTCGCGTTGATCCAAAGTGAGACTCATAGCACTAAGCCACTAAAGTATATCAAACGAATAAAAATTTTCGAATATTCGAATGAACGAATAATTCGGAAATTGACTTTTTCGAATATTCGAATAAACGAATTATTCGAAAAATTGGCTTCTCCGAATATTCGAATAAACGAATTATTCGAAAAAATGACTTCTCCGAATATTCGAATGAACGAATTATTCGAAAATTTGACTCTTCCGAATAATCGAATTATTCGAATGACTCGAATACGAATAATACGAATATTCGGCCAAAATCGCGAGTATTCGAATAAGAAGTACGGACCGAGTACGCATAATCAAACCACCGTTCGCGGCACTTCCAACTTTCTTGACCTTTTTTTTGTATAGTATTATATAGATCAAAGCTATGCCAATGTACTTCGACAAAAAAGACGTTCCACATTATATCATACTAGCGAGACCTAGCGAAGTTTTCGCTCACAGAAACTTTTGCATGAGCCAACTACCTGAGACGGATTAGTTTGTTAGAACGGTGGTGACTGACTTCCTCCTACCCGAAAGTACTCTCCTGAGCAGAGCAAGGTGCCGTACATTTACAGCAGGCCGTGGGTATATCAAAATGTGGGATCATAAACCAAAACATAAGAAGCCAGAATTCAGACAAAATTCAGAACCCCTTCTGTACTTCCTTCCCTTACGTCGCTACCCACTGCCCTTTCTTCCAATTTGTAAAGTTCACAAGCGATTATTCTCGCTTTACCGTCTCTATCATGATAAGGAAAAACGCATTCTCATATTATATTCCCTAGTTGACCAACATCATGCCCTTGTTCTCAATGAATGAAATTAGTAGGTGGTTGTTTATGTTTTTGTGGTGCAGATTTTGATAAGCTCAGACTTGCAACATATATAAAACTGGTTTTTGGAAGTTAGGGATTCGAAATGACTGAGCGGTTTGCAATGAGTGGCGAACAGAGAAGGTGCGGAAGTGAAGCTGCTGCTTGTATCCTAAAACTGGAAAAAAATGTCGCACGAGTTCTGCGCCAATCTCAGAACGCGTCCCACGCTTCTCAAGATTCATATTTTCCTATCTATTTCCTCTCCACAAAAGGTTAAGATTTAGCATTAAAAATTGAAAAACCTTTTTTCAAATTCTACACTCTTGGTGACGTCCTGCACACTCCCACTGCGGTCCTGCTAACTTTCGATGACCTGCACACTCCCACTCGGGACCTGTGCATTTTCTATGACGCCCTGCACACTTCCGCTGGGGTCCTGCACATTCCTACTTAGGACCTGCGCACTTTCTATGACGTCCTGCACACTCCGATTAGGGTCCTGCACACTTTCTATGACGCCCTGCACACTCCCACTGGGGTCCTGCACACTTTCTATGACGTCCTGCACACTTCCGCTGGGGTCCTCCACATTCCTACTTAGGACCTGCGCACTTTCTATGACGTCCTGCACACTCCAATTAGGGTCCTGCACACTTTCTATGACGCCCTGCACACTCCCACTGGGGTCCTGCACACTTTCTATGACGTCCTGCACACTTCCGCTGGGGTCCTGCACATTCCTACTTAGGACCTGCGCACTTTTTATGACGTCCTGCACTCTTCGATTAGGGTCCTGCACACTTTCTATCATGCCCTGAACATTCCCACTGGGGTCCTGCATATTCTTACTTAGGTCCTGCGCACTTTTTATGACGTCCTGCACGCTTCGATTAGGGTCCTGCACACTTTCTATGACGCCCTGAACACTCCCACTGGGGTCCTGCACATTCCTACTTAGGACCTGCGCACTTTCTATGACGTCCTGCACATTCCAACTGGGGACCTGCGCACTCTCTATGACGTCCTGCACACTCCGATTGAGTTCTTCACATTTTCTATGACGCCCTCCACGCTACCATTTGAGGTCCTGCACACTTTCTATGACGTGCTGCACACATCCGTTGGGGTCCTGCACATTCCTACTTAGGACCTGCGCACTTTCTATGACGTCCTGCACACTCCGATTAGGGTCCTGCACACTTTCTATGACGCCCTGCACACTCCCGCTGAGGTCCTGCACACTTTCTATGACGTCCTGCACACTCCCACTGGGGTCCTGCACATTCCTACTTAGGACCTGCGCACTTTCTATGACGTCCTGCACACTCCGATTAGGGTCCTGCACACTTTCTATGACGCCCTGCACACTCCCACTGAGGTCCTGCACACTTTCTATGACGCCCTGAACACTTCCGCTGGGGTCCTGCACATTCCTACTTAGGACCTGCGCACTTTCAATGACGTCCTGCACACTCCGATTAGGGTCCTGCACACTTTCTATGACGCCCTGCACGCTCCCACTGAGGTCCTGCAACACTTTCTATGACGTCCTGCACACTCCCACTGGGGTCCTGCACATTCCTACTTAGGACCTGCGCACTTTCTATGACGTCCTGCACACTTCGATTAGGGTCCTGCACACTTTCTATGACGCCCTGAACACTCCCACTGGGGTCCTGCACATTCCTACTTAGGACCTGCGCACTTTCTATGACGTCCTGCACACTTCGATTAGGGTCCTGCACACTTTCTATGACGCCCTGAACACTCCCACTGAGGTCCTGCACACTTTCTATGACGCCCTGCACACTCCCACTGGGGTCCTGCACATTCCTACGTAGGACCTGCGCACTTTCTATGACGTCCTGCACACTCGATTATGGTCCTGCACACTTTCTATGACGCCCTGCACACTCCCACTGAGGTCCTGCACACTTTCTATGACGTCCTGCACACTTCCGCTGGGGTCCTGCACATTCCTACTTAGGACCTGCGCACTTTCTATGACGTCCTGCACACCCGATTAGGGTCCTGCACACTTTCTATGACGCCCTGCCCACTCCCACTGGGGTCCTGCACACTTTCTATGACGTCCTGCGCACTTCCGCTGGGGTCCTGCACATTCCTACTTAGGACCTGCGCACTTTTTATGACGTCCTGCACACTCCGATTAGGGTCCTGCACACTTACTATGACGTCTTGCACACCCCTCACTGTGGTCCTGCACACCTTTTATGACGCCCTGCATTTTTGCATCGCTAGACGACTCGCAGAAGTTATCATGACCCACGGCCAAAAGTGCGCTCCACGGACAAACTCGGTTGGCCCGAGGCACGTAAGAGGTGAGTCGGGCTGATTTTTTGGTAATCGATAAATGTCGCACCCACCTAAATGTTGGTACCATTTCATACAAGTTTTGATCGGCCATTCCAAAGATATCGGGGACACATGCACACACATACACACACACACACACACACACACACACATCGGGACATAACTGCTTTAAGTATAAGGAAGAGTACCCAAATTAACATTTACCACTGTCTATGAGTAGTTGTTAAACGATACGATCAAATTCTCTGGATCTTCTAAACAATATCTACCAACAATATCCGAATTTCCTATCAGTTTAGGGTGCTATCTGAGCGGGGGGGGGCACTGCTGTGTCGCACATGACCACGCCCATTTTTCCGTGCCGCAATCACTCCTGATATGTGGGGGGGGGGAGGGAAAACCCGGGTAGGTGCTCAAATTTAGTGCGGCACGATAAAATGGGCGGGCGAAGTGCACACAGACATAGTGGCCCCCCCACCGCTAAAATAGCACCCAGTTTGGTTGGAGACATTTCACCTCTGGACCCCTAAAATGGACATGTGCCGGAGACTCTGCTTCTTATTTTTCTGAAATTATTCGTTTATTCGGTCGAATATTCGAATATAGGGCCGTTCGAATATTCGAATAAACGAATTATTCGAAAAATTGACTTTTCCGAATATTCGAATAAACGAATTATTCGAAAAATTGACTTTTCCAAATATTCGAATAAACGAATTATTCGAAAAATTGACTTTTCCGAATATTCGAATAAACGAATTATTCGAAAAATTGACTTTTCCGAATATTCGAATAAACGAATAATTCGAAAAATTGACTTTTCCGCATATTCGAATAATCGAATAATTCGAAAAATTGACTTTTCCGAACATTCGAATAAACGAATTATTCGAAAAATTGACTTTCCGAATATTCGAATAAACGAATTATTCGAAAAATTGACTTTTCCGAATATTCGAATGAACGAATTATTCGAAAAATTGACTTTTCCGAATATTCGAATAAACGAATTATTCGAAAAATTGACTTTTCCAAATATTCGAATAAACGAATTATTCGAAAAATTGACTTTTCCGAATATTCGAATAAACGAATTATTCGAAAAATTGACTTTTCCAAATATTCGAATAAACGAATTATTCGAAAAATTGACTTTTCCGAATATTCGAATAAACGAATTATTCGAAAAATTGACTTTTCCGAATATTCGAATAAACGAATTATTCGAAAAATTGACTTTTCAGAATAATCGAGTAATTCGAATATTCGATTATTCGTTTATTCGGCCGAATATTCGTTTTCCGAATATTCGTTGACATAGTCTATAAGCCACCCGTCCCGTGTCTACGTGCGCTCAACTTTCATACACACACTTTATCATTACATGCCTAACTCAACAAGTCCTCGTATGCGGAACTGGTAATCTTCAAAACCGTTTTAGTTCTGAGAAGGCTTTCGGATCCGTTCTTTCAACATTGTTCTGCTTTTAAGGGCTACCACTACTGTTTTTCAAAGAAAACTCAAGGACGACGTTTATCGTGAACACTGCTTTTAAACTCGTTGTTGGCCGCGTGATTTATTTCAGAAAACCATATTCCGAATGTTGTAGTTATAGTCCTGCGTAATCAATAATTCGTGTTCAGAGGTTCCTAAATGCCTCACGAATTTATAGAAGCATAGAAGCATAGATTCATGGAAGATTTCTAAAAGTGGGCATTCCCATAGCTCTGTGGAGAGAAAAGGGGTACACGAATGGAAATTTTTAGGGTGTTCAAAAATTGTCTCGGATTGAGCTCGGAAACATTTTTCTAAGGATTATTTTGGGTGCTGATTACGAATACAAGATTCATTTGTCAGTATTTTGAAAAAATATCCACCTGATTTGATCCGAAGCTTCAAAATGGGGAAATTTGGCAGGCCAAACGCGAATTTTGACGATTTCGAGAATGCTACGATGAAATCGCCTTTCAACTTTTACATAAGGGCGGGCTTTTCGGGCTGCCTAACACAAATCTGTGGTAGATTTAACGATTTTCTTGAAATTACGGTTTGTAACGATGGGTATACGGTAGCTCAGCCAATGTCTCAGATTTCACCCAAAATTTCTCTGTCGGTGTTATTTGGGACGCCGAGCGCGAATTTGAGGTCCATTTTTCGATTTTCGAAGTTTTACGGTAGGTTACGCCAGTTAAAAAGCATTATGCTTCCTGTAACATGGGTCAAGAACAAACAGACCCCATAAAAACCATAATTAGTCTTTTTTCAGCCGGAGCTGAAATTTTTTTTGAACACCCGGAAATTCTCTGATGAGAATTCTTACCTTTTAGTGAAGCAATGAAAAGGCCCTTTTCAAAATTTCCGGAGGCATTCAGGGAATTTGAAGCACTGGTTCAAGCATTTATGTACTTTCACAGGCCTACAGTAACGAAAACATGGTTTTCCAATTCGTCGCGGTGCGAGGATTTGGAGACTTCAGTTCTTGATGATATCGGATACAGCGGATCAGGTTGGACACTTTAACACTTAAGAGACCGCCTGCTCCACGGCGAATTTCCACAGCCGACCGGTGCGCCCCACGGCTAATCGTTTCCGTGGGTGACATGTGTGGACACGCGGTCCGCTGGGAACCATTTTGATCGGAGCAGGCTTTCTTACTTACACAACCAGTTCTCCATTTCCACTCCAGCTGAGAGTACAGAGAATAAATAGAGAATTGAAATGAGGCCATGATCCACCGCTTTCGTACGGGCCTGCTTTGTCTTGATTTTGGAAGGTATTTCAACTTTGCATGCATAAGGTGCTTTGAAACACTTTTCGCAAATTTTTGGGCGTGCTGGTCACGAAATAAACGTTTGTATCTCGACTTCTAGAATTTTCTGCAGGTTACAGGTAATGGTCAGAACTAAGCCATGCGGAGCCAACCCAAAGTACTGAAAATTTTAAAAATGAACGAACTTCTACTATGAACCTCATGGAGAACTTTCGGCGGACTCATAAACTTTGACCTGCAAAATTGTCCGATGTGACCGATGAAAATTTCATCAAAAAACTCAAAATGGGAATCAGATTTACAGTCACCCCCCCCCCCCCCAAATGACCACCTGAGCGAAGTCGCACCAAAAGCTCAAACGTTTGTCAACGGATAACGAACGGCAGACAACAACGGTGCTTTTGAAAATCTTGAGAAAAAACACCATTTGATTGTTCTTTGAGGCCTCCAAATACACACCGTAGGGAAGTATCAACAGAATTTTGAGCATCAAACTATTCACAATTTTTCACCCCCAAGTTATTTCCCTCTCGCAATTCAGCGAAATTTGAAACAAAGATGAACGATGGCTAACATACCGCAATCGACGGAAATTTCATTGGAGATTGTAAGGTAAACACCGGAACCTTGTGCAGCAGCTCGAATGACCCACGGGGTCAAGACAACAAAATTTGAAACGATGACCCACTGCAGTTATCTCAAATAGGTGGCACTGCTATTCCGACAATCAACTAGATGACATCAGTTACGTGATGAGCATCATCTTAATAACCCTCTTTAAAAAGGTTTGGGACAATCTCTTTCCGACCAAAGAAGCTCGAAAAATCGAAGAGTGCCATTTTCGGAGGTGGTAGTAAAGTTACTAAGAACACACGGAACGCTTGACCACTGTGAATGTAAATAGTTTACATTATTAAGAACTTATTCGTATTTGAGATAGACTTGACGCATTAGAACTTAACAAAATATTGAAAGTTTTATGGCGTGGGTGCGCAGTGTGGACACGCGGTCTCTTAAGTGTTAACATTAAATCTTTGGAATGCATCCGTAAAAAAAATTTGTTATCACATTGTGTATCCCTACAAAAACATTTGTTTCCCACAGGATCGAATCCTGCTGTGCTCCGCAGCTGCAAACATTAATGCTCGTCTATTCAGCCGTCATAAATCCGTAAACAAGCTAATGCTGTCCCTTTTCATATGACACTGTTTTCCGTCTAGCCATCGACCGTGTAATACGACATTTTCGATGATATCTTCTCCTGGGACACTGCCTACTATCTATAAATATTCAATAAATGTTGTTTACATCACATAAGCGCGGCTCTCAGGCGAGTATCGGCCCCGAGCCGCCTGACAGTTCGGCTCGTTTTTCCAATCTGCGAGTCGGCTCCTGTTGCTGTCCGGGCCACTGCTGTTGCTTTCCGGGACACTGCTGTTGCTGTCCGAGCTATTCCGGTTGGCCCGTACAGCAACAGTAGCAGCCCGGTGATTGGGAGAACGAGCCGAACTGTCAGGCGGCTCCGATTCCTATTCGGTGCGGCTCGGGGCCGAGAATCGCCTGAACTCTTTTTCCATATACATAGACCTTTAAACCGTGTTTTGAGTGAAAACGGCTTAAAACTCTTACAGAGACGACCTAAACTATGACCCTTAAAAGAGCACCACCGAATGTTCTGACAAAATGGTTAAAGCATCATGTAGGTCGTCATGTTGCGTGAGTAGCACCCCATGTGGAGCGTGCGCAGCGTAGGAGCAAGTAAGTAGCGCTTCATAATGAGCGTGTGCAGCGTCAGTAAACTTGAATAGCACTTCATGTAGAGCCTGCGCAGGGCAGTGAGTGAGAAGCGCGCCATGTGGAGCGTGCACTGCGTCATGCAATGTGTGCACAGAGTCGTGAAATACGAGTAGTGCTCCATGTGGAGCGTAAGCAGCATAGTAGAAAGTGAGTAGCGCCACATGGAGAGCGTGCTCAACTTCATGAAGCGTGAGTAGCGCTCCATGTGAGTGGTGCGCAGCGTCATGAGATGTGAGTAGCTCTCCATGTGAAAATGCGCAGTAGAAAGTCAGTACCGCCCCATAATGAGCGTGCGCAGCGTCATCAAATGAGCGCGCAGCTACGTGAAATACGGATAACGCTCAATGTGGAGCGTATGCAGCCTAGGAGAGGGTCAGTAACGCCGCGCCGTGAAGTGTGAGTAGCGCTCCGTGTGAAACCGCGCAGTAGAGAGTAAGTAGCGCTTCATAATGAACGTGAGCAGCGTCAGTAAACGTGAGTAGCACTTCATGTAGAGCGTGCGCAGCGTAATGAGTGAGAAGCGCGCCATGTGGAGCATGCAATGCGTCATGAAATGTGTGCGCAGAGTCGTGAAATGTGAGTAGCGTTCCATGTGAAGCCGAGCAGTAGAAAATCAGTAACGCCTCATAATGAGCTTACCCAGCGTCCTAAATTTTCAATAGCGCTTCACGTAGAGAGTGCGCAGCGTAAAGAGTGAGGAGCGCGTCATGTGGAGCGTGCACTGCGCCATAAAAAGTGTTTGCAGCGTCGTGAATTCTGTGTAGCGCTCCATGTGGAACGTACGCAGCATAGGGGAAATTGAGTAGCGCCTCATGTAGAGCGTGTTCAGTGTCATGAAGCGTGAGTAGCGCTTTATGTGTAGCGTGCGCAACATCGTGTATTGTGAGAAGCGCTTTATGTAGAGCGTGTGTCGCACGGTATTTTGCGAGTAGCGCCTTATGTTGAGAGGACGCAACGTCATGAAATATGAGCAGCGCTTCATAAGGAGCGTGCGCAACGACGAGAATTGCGAGCACGGCTTCATGCAGAAGGTTGCAGCGTTTTGGAATGTGAGTAGCGCAGCGTCGTGAAGTGTGAGTAGTGCTTGATGTGCAGCATCCACCGCATAGTAAAAATTGAGTGGCGTTTCATGTAGAGCGTGCGCAGTGTCATAAAATGTGGGAAGCACTTTATATAGGAGAAGCGCGGCATGGTAGGAGGTGAGTTGCGCCTTATGTAGAGCGTGGGCAGCTTAGTTCAATATAGGAAGCGCTTTATGTACAGCGTACGCAGCTTAACGAAACGTTAATTGCGCCTCCTGTAGAGCATGCGCATCGTTTTGAAATGTGAGTAGCGCCCCATATGAAGCGTGCGCAGGGCTGTAGAAATCGAGTATCGCCTCATGTAGAGCATGCGCAGCGCCAAGAAGCGTGAGTAGTGCTCCATGTAGGAAGCGCGCAGCTTTGTAGAAGGTGATTTGCGCCTTATGTGAAGCGTGGATGGCGCAGTTAAAAGTAGGTAGCGCCGTATGTAGAGCGTGCGTGGCCTGGTAGAAAGTGAGTTTCATCTCAAGTAAAGCGTCAGCGTCGTCGGAAAATGTGAGTACGGCTTCATGCAGGAGGTGTGCAGCGTTTTGAAATGTGAGTCGCGCTCCATGTGGAGCGTGCGCAGCGTTGTGAAGTGTAAGCAGCGTTTTAAGAGGAGCGCGCGTCGTGTGAAGAGTTAGAAGCGCTTCCTATGGAGCATGCAGTTCGTCGTGGAAAATGAGTAGTCAGGATGTCGTGTATAGGACTCTAGAAGGGGTGCCTGGAACACCTTGGCAAGTGGCGTGCCCCACTGAATTGTAAACGCAGAATGATATTCTTAAAACGGGCTCAAAAACTTCAAATCACAGGGTTTTTCGCGATTTTTGAATTTGTTTTGTGAGTGTGCACACTAGCAGCGGATTTACTCCCTTTCTTGGTATAGTCTGTGTTTACATGTGTCCGCTAATTCAGCAGGCAGAAGGTAGGGAAAAATTCTTCTGTATATACACATGCAAAGACGATTTGGTGATTTCCGCAGTAGGTTCCAGGACGGCCGGAAGGTCGATATGGCCATGTTTAAAAATAGAATAATCAAATTGTTGGAGGACTTCAAGAACAGCCTGATATTTTCTCATCTCCCGTTCCATTCGGATGTTGCAGTTTGCATCTCCTGCAGCGCTTCGTTCCCCGTTTAATTTCTGCAATGTTGCGAAAGTAACTTCTGGAATCCTTTTTTCATCTGCCTAAAAGGAAACTAACCTGGTATTGAGAGATGTAATCGAATTCGTCAGTCTCCATCCGCCCGACCCCAATGGACTTTTCTAATCAGATGATGTGACCGGCCGCAAGAAGCGTCGAATTCTCATTACTGACTAGTCCAGAGCACACTTCCTGTGGTTTTTCTCCCGTCATGGAGTCGACGACGCACCACATTTCTATTTCCGTTTTCCGTGCAGTTGGCTCTGAACTTTGCTCTGACTTCCTCCCTCTCCACTACTTCTGCTGGTGTTCACATCTGTTTATCCCCTCAATGATGATGGGCATCTCTCATCGGAAGACGGCCCATTTCAACGACTCACTGGCGATTTGGCGAGTATTCCGGTTGTTTTCCTTGAGGATTCTGCTTTAGATGACAAGTGATACCTCGCCATTCTCATCTTTCTCTCCTTTATAAGAAATAGTTGTTTAAACATCACCCGTTCCTACAGATATGTACATTTCTGGAACAAATTTTTTAGGTAGACTCCGAAAATGCTAATAGTGACTGTTATGCGTTTTACAAGAGAACTACTATTAGTCAACGTGGCCATCCCGGTTGAAATGTACTCCTCTAAAACGGTTTTTGACGTAAAATCCGACTGTAATCTTCGCAGCTGCCTATATCCACTCTAAAGAAAGTTATAGGCGTTTTTCACCAGACTTTCATACCAATTGTACCTTCCAAAACGAGCACTAGTCCTTGGAAAATCCAAAATTTATCGATTTTTGACAGCTCACGGTAGATTACGGTGGCATACGGTAGTTTGGTCAAAGCATCAAATCTGGCTCAAGTTCGCTGAGCGGAGGCCGATCGGAATGCTGGATACCAGGGGTGTGAGTAAATGAAATTTCAAACTTCGTAAATCGTAAACCGTAAATCGTAAACAGCAATCAATAACAATAACCACTAAGAATATGATTAATGTGGTGAAACAAGAGAATCTACGTACTGTTCACTGTTTCACGTACTAAGTTGCGTTCAGTATTTGACAGTCAACCATGTTTAAGGTGTATGGTACACTTTGTCGCTGTCATAAGCGACAGCATCAAATCTAGCACAAAGCGCGGGACCTGCATCGAAGCAGCGGCATCGGTTGCCGTAGGATCAATTATGCGCGTCAGCCGCGGCGACGTGTAGCGGAGGGCTGACATACTTCAATTGTACCGAAGCCTGTCGCTGTGCCGCGCACTGTGAATGCGACAGGTTTAAAGAGCGGGAGCTACGCGACAGCCGGTCGCTGTCGCTGTGCAGAGCAACTCCTTCCAAGATCTTGAGAAAGCCGCGAGTCCGATTCAGCTGTCCGCGTATCTGCTGGGCAACAGCGATACAATTATACTCGTAATGCCTCTCCTGCCACTAAATCACTTGCAGAATCGTAGCTTTATGGTGACGATACGATAGATTCTCAAAGAGAACGTAAGCAAAAAACCGCTTTCTAATTCTTGCCGCTTTGTGTATGTTAGTCCCCATAGTTTAGTATAGACTGTAGCTAACGCGCCCCACCGAACGCTCGCATTAGTGAGAGAAAACGGTTTCGGGAAAAGGGCGAAAATGAGCGTTTAAACTAGCACTGGCGCCTTTTCGGAGTGTCCGTTTGCTGCGGATGAAGAAAAATCAACTAGAGGAAACGACTTTTAGCCTCAAACTTTTGGAATAAAAAGCGAATTCTCGTGAGCTCTTAGTAGCCGTGATCTACTGAAAAGGCGGGCCAAGAGCATTATTTGAAGCACTTTTTTGATTGATTAGACTGCCTCGCACAATATTTTGACGCTAATCTAGTTATGGGAATCAGGAAAGTTGATCTTCATGGAAAATTCGAAAACGAAGTTCCTTGTGAAGAGTGATTTTAGATTGCATTGCGTCTTAAGCGACAGCTAGTGAGACGTGCGCGGCGAGCAACGCGGATCTGTTAGCCAGCGCCTCCAACTCCGACCGTGTGTCTCGCGTCATAATGATAGATTCACGTTAAAGAATTTTAAAAGGATCGCGCTGTAGTAACACGCATGGGTTGGCCCCATCTCCTGATCAAAAACATTAGTATACGCAAAGTGGGATTAGAGCAGGTCGATTGGAGATGTCTTGTGATTTCCTTCCATTGCATGTATTTTTATTTACGAAAAATTACGATTTACGGTCCAAAATGTCGTAAATCGAGAACCGTAACTAGCGAAACCTAGCGAAGTTTTCGCTCACAGAAACTTTTGCGTGAACCAACTACCTGAGACGGATTAGTTTGTTAGAACGGTGTCGACTGACTTCCGTCTACCCGAAAGTTTCTGTACGTTTGGACTCTCCTGAGCAGAGCAGGGTGCCGTACATTTACAGCAGGCCGTGGGGGTATCAAAATGTGGGATCATACATCAAAACATAAGAAGCCAGCGGTAAATCGTCGGTTGCTACCGGCACAAAATTCACAACCCCTTCTGTACTTCCTTCCCTTACGTCGCTACCCACTGCCCTTTCTTCCAATTTGTAAAGTTCACAAGCGATCATTCTCGCTTTACCGTCTCTATCCTGATAAGGAAAACAAATTCTCATATTATATGATGTTTCCCTAGTAGACCAACATCATGCCTTTGTTCTCAATGAATGAAATTAGCAGGTGGTTGTTTATGTTTTTGTGATGTAGATTTTGATAAGCTCAGACTTGCAACATATGATCTAGTTCCGCAATCGCGTTCAGTCCGCAAAGTCTCATAATCACAATCGTAGAAGCGAAGCGGTTGTTTTGAGAATGATTCTAGTTGAATTTTTCAAAAACAACCGCTTCGCTTCTATGATTTTGATAATGAGGACTGAACGCGAATGCGGAACTGAACTGATATAAAACTGGTTTTTGGAAGTTGGGGATTCGAAATCACTGAGCGGTTGCAATGAGTGGCGAACAGAGAAGGTGCGGAAGTGGAGCTGCTGCTTGTATCCTAAAGCTGGCAAGAAAATATCTCAGGAGTTCTGCGTCAATCTCAAAACGCGTTGCACGCTTCTCAAGATTCATGTTTTCCTATCTATCTCTTCTCCACAAAAGGTTAAGATTTAGCATTAAAAAATTGAAAAACCTTCTTTCAAATTATACACACTTGGTGAGGTGACATCCTGCACACTCCCACTGCGGTCCTGCTAACTTTTGATGACCTGCACCCCCCCACTCGGGACCTGTGCATTTTCTATGACGCCCTGCACACTCCAGCTGGGGACTTGCGCGCTCTCAATGACTTCCTGCACACTCCCGTTAGGGTCCTGCACACTTTATATGACGTCTTGCACACCCTCACTGGGATCCTGCACACCTTTTATGACGCCCTACACACTCCCACTGGTGTCCTGCACACTTTCTATGACGTCTTGCACACTCCCAGTGGGGTCCTGCACACTTTCTATGACGCCCTGCACACTTCCGCTGGGGTCCTGCACATCCCTGCTTAGAACCTGCGCACTTTCTATGACTTCATGTACACTCCGATTAGGGTCCTGCACACTTTCTATAACGCCCTGCACACTCCCACTGGGGTCCTGCACACTTTCTATGACGTCCTGCAAATTTGCGCAGGGGTCCTGCACATTCCTGTTTAGGACTTGCGCACTTTCTATGACGCCCAGCACACTCCCACTGGGGTCCTGCACACTTTCTATGACGTCCTGCACACTTCCGCTGGGGTCGTGCACATCCCTGCTTAGAACCTGCGCACTTTCTATGACGTCCTGCACACTCCGATTAGGGTCCTGTAAACTTTCTATGACGTCTTGCACACCCTCACTGGGATCCTCCACACCTTTTATGACGCCCTGCACACTCCCACTGGGGTCCTGCACACTTTCTATGACGTCTTGCACTTTCCCAGTGGGGTCCTGCACACTTTCTATGACGCCCTGCTCACTCCCACTGGGGTCCTGCACCCTTTCTATGACGTCCTGCAAACATGCGCTGGGGTCCTGCACATTCCTATTTGAAACCTGCGCACTTTCAACGACGCCCAGCACACTCCCACTGGGGTCCTGCACGTTCCTACTTAGGACTTGCGCACTTTCTATGACGTCCTGCACATTCCTATTTAGGACCTGCGCACTTTCTATGACGCCCAGCACACTCCCACTGGGGTCCTGCACACTTTCTATGACGTCCTGCACACTTCCGCTGGGGTCCTGCACATCCCTGCTTAGAACCTGCGCACTTTCTATGACGTCCTGCACACTCCGATTAGGGTCCTGTAAACTTTCTATAACGTCTTGCACACCCTCACTGGGATCCTCCACACCTTCTATCACGCCCTGCACTCTCCCACTGGGGTCCTGCACACTTTCTATGACGTCCTGCAAACATGCGCTGGGGTCCTGCACATTCCTATTTAGGACCTGCGCACTTTCTACGACGCCCAGCACACTCCCACTGGGGTCCTGCACGTTCCTACTTAGGACTTGCGCACTTTCTATGACGTCCTGCACACTCCGATTAGGGTCCTGCACGCTTTCTATGACGCCCTGCACACTCCCACTGGGGTCCTGCACACTTCCTATGACGTCCTGCACACTTCCGCTGGGGTCCTGCACATTTCTACTTAGGACCTGCGCACTTTCTATGACGTCCTGCACACTCCGATTAGGGTCCTGTAAACTTTCTATAACGTCTTGCACACCCTCACTGGGATCCTCCACACCTTTTATGACGCCCTGCACACTCCCACTGGGGTCCTGCACACTTTCTATGACGTCCTGCAAACATGCGCTGGGGTCCTGCACATTCCTATTTAGGACCTGCGCACTTTCTACGACGCCCAGCACACTCCCACTGGGGTCCTGCACGTTCCTACTTAGGACTTGCGCACTTTCTATGACGTCCTGCACACTCCGATTAGGGTCCTGCACGCTTTCTATGACGTCCTGCACACTCCGATTAGGCTCCTGCACACTTTCTATGACGTCTTGCACACCCTCACTGGGGTCCTGCACACCTTTTATGACGCCTTGCACTTTCCCACTGGGGTCCTGAACACTTTCTATGACGTCTTGCACACTCCCGCTGGGGTCCTGCACACTTTCTATGACGTCCTGCACACTCCGATTAGGGTCCTGCACACTTTCTATGACGTCTTGCACACCCTCACTGGGGTCCTGCACATATGACGCCCTGCATTTTTTTTGCATCGCTAGACGACTCGCAGAAGTTATCATGAGCCACGGCCAAAAGTGCGCTCCGCGGACAAACTCGGTTGCCCCGAGGCACGTGAAAGGTGACTCGGGCTGATTTTTTGGTAATCGATATATGTCGCACCCACCTAAATGTTGGTACCATTTCATACAAGTTTTGATCGGCCATTCCTAAGATATGCGGGACACATGCACACACATACACACACACATCGGGACATAACTGCTTTAAGTATAAGGATTACGCACACCCCTGCTGGATACAAATTTGATGTCCATATGCCGAGATTCGAATGATTAAGACAGGTGTTGCCCCCTAAATAGCATAGTACCTACCGTAACCTTCAGTGAACCTTGGATTTTAGACGAGTGGATCCCCGGCTCGTGTTCAGCCAGCCTCCTAGTAACCCTACATACAAGTTTTGAATGAAATCAGAATTTTTTCAGAACACCCCGAAAATTGCCTTATGGGGTACCCTTTATACATACTTCGGCGACTCGAAATTTTTTTCGAATAATCGAGTTCTCGATTAACTCGATTTTAAAAATTTTGAATAATCGAGTAGTTGATATGACTCGGTTTTTCGAATGATCGAATGACCAAGTTCTAGACTGGCTCAATTTTTTTCAATTTTTAACAACTAAGTTTCGGAGACACCTTATCTCTACTATTTTGACCGAACCACTTTTACTGCTTCAAGTCTTCAAAGGCAGTGCCCACGATAAATTTCGTCTTCAGTTTTCCACCGGAAATCGAAAGGCCGAGGTCTCTTTGGAGCAGTAGGGGTGAAAGAACGAACAAAAATGAGCCTGGAAGAGCTTTAATAGACTCCAAGATCCGCTCGTGCTATCCCTTTCCGATCGTGGTCGAGTTTTCCGAGGAAGAGTTTGATCGGCTTCTTCATCAGCATTGGAGCGCGAGCGCGGTTGGGGATGCAATAAGTTTGCGTTGGGAATTGTCCCCTGCTTTCATCAGAGTATACAGATCACATAACTTACGATCGAATTCTTCGACTAATTCGAAATTCCAACTTCTCGATTAATCGAGTTTTCGACTTATAGAATTTTTCAAAATTCTGAATAATCGTTTTTTCGACTAACTCGATTTTTCAAAATTAAGTATAATCGAGTAGTCGAATGACTCGATGTCGTCTGTTTCAGTCGATACCAAGACATGATGACTCGACTCCACATAAGTAAAGTACCCTTAGCTTGCCGCGAGGTTTTGGAAAACGCCTATAACTTTTCACAGAGTGATTCTAGGCAGCTGAGAAGGACATATTCGGACTCTACGTCCAAAAATGGGTATAGAAAAGTACGTCTTTTTTGGAATGGTTACCATGGCTAATATGTAGTAGTCCCCTAATAAGGCAAAATCTATTTCTAGAATCGTACATCCTTTCCGGGACTGCTGCGATCACTAAAAAGGGCATTCCTTGTCTGGGCACATTTATTTTCTGGGAAATTTCCTGTCAGACACATATGTTTAGGTAATTCGCCAGGGAGTCTCCGTGAAAGAAAAAAGAATCAAATCAAACCTCTGCACGTGCACTTTTCGGTTGCGTTTTGATGAATTTATGGAACATCGCGGCCCCGTGTGGTTTCCCTTTGGGAAAATATGGGTGAATGCAACTAGAAGTCCGACCAAGCGAACTTCGAACTGCTTGTCCTTGTCAGACGATGACCGCGGCTACTACTTACTATAGCGTCATGGCCAAATTAGAGCCCATTCCCTGGCTATACCTTATGCAGCTAATTGTCTCTATTTATGCTCGTTTGTCGATAATGTGCTCTAGCCGCTATGCCTCCTAGACTTCTCGTAGCACTATTTTTAGCTTTCTAAAAGAACACAGATCAGCTATGGAGGGTAGACAGGGTCCACCAGGCGTATATATGTAGCTTGCTAAAGGGTGGTGATGGGAGGGGGTCGCGAAAATTGTCGTGGAAGAACGGAAAGTTGAAGGGGGGATCAAAAAACTTTCGAGAGGAAAAATATATGATTTATTCGCAAAAAAAAGAAACCAAAACGTAGCAGAGTTCATAGAAAAGTTGTCTTCGCGAATTAAACACCGAATCTGCATTTGCTAACAACCTGAGCAGAATCAGTGCCAATTCACTAGCCGTTTTTAGCTCCCTTGTGAACGAACGGAAATTCGTTGTCCTTCGTCTTGAAAATCACTATAAGACTTGCGACCCCCAATTAAAAATTAAAATTTTAACTTTAAAAAATTTAGATGGGTATGGGGCTGTTTTTTTATTTTGCGTATTCTATTATAGTCCAGGTTTTTTTTTGAAAAGAAAAACAGGCCGTCGTAATGCTCAATTTTTTGTGAATTACATTTGATAGGACTCATGGCAGGGCCGTTTTTTTTCAAGAAGATTTTTCTATGGATTTTCTCGCGTCAAAGCAAGAAAATTGTTAAACCCAGCTCTTCGTAATACCGAAATTTTTCTCTGAATGAATCTTTTGGGCTACGGGCGAGCCCTTTTTTTCATAGAGTTATATTGGATTTCGTCACCGATTTAAGCTGGATTTTTCCTAAAAAGTCGTAACGGCTCGAGTTGAATTTAGTGATGTAGAGAAAAACCGGCTCACACCGTTTCCCGACGGGTTACATAAACACAATTAGTACTAATTGTTTTATGACCAAGGAAATACAAAATATGAGGCAATGATTGAGCTACTAAAGAGAAAAATTTTATTACTCTACTATGAGGCAGTGCGATGCAATTATGGAGATCCTAGAGCAAGGTAGAAAAATTACTACAAATGAGATAGTAGTTTTAGAAGAATCTAGTGCAGGTAATTAGCCGTCAGAAAAATGAGCTTATAAAAACAAATGAGGCCACAAGTCGCGATCCCTATATGAGTAAGGCACCCCTAAATGCAATGGCAGAAAACCGTAAGAAATGAAACTACTGAGAAAACCGCCGCATTCAATGCGTATCGAATATGCATTCAACTCGAGTGACCACACCTATCGAAAGGCTTCTTCACAGGGGCACGTGCTCCAAACAGCAACACGTGCTGCAAAATTTCATAGAAGGAGCATGTGCCTCGAAATTCAATCGCAGTAGTCCAGCGCCATCGTAGCAGCACACAGACGCGACGCGGCTGGCACACCGACATGCGACGCGGCCAGCTCGCCGAGCACCATCTGGAACCGTCAGCGATTAAAAGAGGCTTCCAGCGGCCGGGTGGGTAAAGTACCGCAAACTTGGGTAATTGAACCGGCAGAGCCGCCGACCTCTTAGTTCCGTCTCAGGAGTGCATCGTATACTTTCCTTTTTTTGACAATCGTTTTGTCATCGAGTTGAATGTGTATCATGCACGCATTGGACGGCTTATTTGTTGGAGCACGTGCTGTAATTTGAAACGCAATAGGAGCACGTGCTCCCCTAGCAGCACGTTTCCTGACTGTGCTCGAAACCTTCTTGTCTTCGAGTTGAATGCATATTCGACACGCATTGAATGCGGCGATTGCCTGAGTATGGCTATGATTTCAACACCCACATTCTACGCAGATGTGCAACGGATTCTCAGCAGCCTATGGAGTAGAAACCCACTAGGGAAGATGACGAACCGCAAACACCAGAATCGACGAGACAGATGACAGCATCACGCCGGACTATGAAGATGAGCGGGGATTCGCTAGAAAAGTGGACCCTATACCAGCAATGAAATGGTCTTGCAGACCAGCAGTGTGGAGGAATAGGAGAAAACACCGATCTCGGCCGTGAAGATTGTCGGAATGACTTCTGTCACTCCATCCTCGCGTTTGTGCCTCTGATTCCCGCACTACGGCAGGCGGTACTCTTCGATGGCGCGAATTCTGAAGATCAATTTTCGCGTGTCAATTAAATTTGCCTTTCTGCGATTGCACACTAGGCTAGCTACCGTATTCACATATTATGACCGGGGCTCTACACTCGTCGTAATGCCCAATTTTTTTCTGGAAGGAGTCTTTGAAAATTTCGATATTTCACGCGGCGGGAAGCGCGGCAACGCGAAATCCTGGCATTTAGGTGAATAAAAATTAAACTGGCATGTTCCGGAGCATTATTTACTTTGCTGCGTTCATTTTGTGTCACTAACCATAAACCTTTTGCCGTATATGGTGCTGATGGCTCCTCCGGACGATGGCGGCTCTTCCGCGTTAGCCGGGCACGCGACACTCACCGGACCGTAACGCGTACGCATGCAGGTGAGTAATGCCATGAGGCCGATCACCGAGGAGGGGTCGTGAGTATTTCGCGGCCTGTTTATCGGTTTTTTGTTCTTTAGTGTTGGCCAGGGTAGGAAAGAATCGCCAAATATTTAAAAAATGGTCGAATGTGCTGAAACAAACAAGAAATAAAAAATAAAAAGTATACATACGATCATACAAAATTAGATAACAAAAATGTATGGGACTTTCTGAGATCGACAAATGTACCTCAAATTCGTGACCAGCTCCCTACATATGTAACTACCCTCCCCACACAGAATTTCTAATCCCATTCCAGAACAATTCTCTGGAACACCCTGAGAATTTTCTGGAGGACTCGAGGACCTACAAGCTATTTTTAGACTCTTTGAGTGGGACTATAACTTAGTCTTGGAAACCTAATTTCAGACTCGGAAAGCGTGGCGGAATTGTGCAGAAAATATTCATAGTTTTTCTAAAATTCGCAAACTCTATGCGAAGTGTCCTAGGTTTCGACTTTTGGAAAGTTACCTGGTACAAGCTAAAATTTTTGCAATCGCGGACTACGGCTCTTGCATCATGCGACACTGAATAAAGGTGAATCGTACCACAACCAAGCGGTCTCGGCATGATTATCACGGGTAGCAAGACGCAATAGCAGTAGTCCGCAAATAGGCCCCGACAACGACAGTATTTGGATGTTTATACAGAAAATACGGTCTTTCATTAGTTGTATAAGTGGACGATTTGAAAAGTGTCAGTCTTCACATAAGCCAAAAATGGCGGTTAGTCCAAAATGATTCCAAAATGCGCAGAAAACAGCAAGATCTTGATTGTGACAATGTCTAACCTTCATGGACATGAGTAGGCGATGAACGCAAAGTAAAGAATATTTCAATGAAAGCAATATTTTTCCCGTTTTCCTATAGGGTAAGGAAGGCAGCTGCGCTAGCGCTCACTTTTGAAGCCCTTCGTATAAATAACCTTTGTGAAAGCTAAAGTTCAGGAATACACACTAAGAATCTCTATAAGCACACTTTCCGTCAGCGATCTATCTACCACTCTGTCTTAGGCTTTACCGCGACGTCGGTGGTCTAATCCTTCCAAAGGAATGAATCCCATTTAACTCCCGCCATTCAACGAAAACACCATCACTCAGCGTGCCACGTTTAGGTTCACACATTACGTTTGAAATCACAGTGCAACCTCATGGGCAATATCTAAGATTTCAACATAAGTGTGAACTAGATCCACCCTATATAGCAGCTGCCAAATGCAAGCTCTCAATTCCTCTTGAATAAGCGAGATATAAGCGACCTTAATAGGCCCCACCTCCTCTCACTACCACGGGCCACATCCCCTACAAGACTTTTAAACTCGATAGCGGTCAGATGGATGGACTAATTCTCAACAAGTCGTCGTTCTTCAGTCCATTGCCGGACTGTCTGCTTATGCTACCTTGCTCTCGCGCAACGATTGCGAATGAAGAGAAGTACACGCCTAAGACAATTCGTCCACCAATTTTTTACCCTCAAAATGTAGGCATTTTTTAGGAGCCATGACTCTGTTCATAGGGGGTCCTGGACGATTCTGGGGATATCACTGTGATCAGCATCTGACTCTATCCAAGATCAGCATAAAAACTGAAAAATACTTTTCTGGATGTTCTGTGATGTGGAAAGGCAGTCAAGAAGACAAATACTGTGCTTCTCTGGACCGAATTCCGGTCCGCAGTTGCGTCTTGACACGCTTTGCGGCTGCGCGCTTTCGAGCTGGAAGAGTTTTCAGCGTCGCAGCCGCCAATTTTTTGACTCTAGGTGGATTTTGGAAACTGGAAACTGAACAAAATTGGAGAAAACTGTATAAAACAGCCGCATAGAGTCGGCTTTGGCGCTGGAAACTCGATTGACTAGAGCGCGTGCAGCTGCAAAACGTGCCGAGACGTATTTGCGGACCGGAATTTGGCCCAGAGAAGCACAGTTGGTCTTTCTGGAAATAAGGGGTCTGCAGAGTTGCAGCGACTGGCGTGTGGTCGCCAGGCGTCAGCCTTGACGGGGCGACGAAAATGTTTTCGAACATTATCGTCGCAGCGTCGGTTGCTGTTCGTTGGCAGTGACGCAGAGCTGTCATCGCGCCAAAGCGCTCTGTGGTATCCCCTCGTCGTCCTTGACGCTGCGTCGGTCACCCCCGTCGTTGAATGTAATCGATATTGCATTACTCATCGCTGCGAACAATGCCGCGGCTTGAACACTGCAGACTCCTAAAGATTGTACCGGGGTCCATTGCAACAATAATGACGAAAAAACGGCTGAAGCGCACGATTGACCTTTCTCCCAGAACGATTATCATCGTGCTGCGTAATGCAACTGCGTATTCCGCAATCGCGGATCGGAATGAGGATCCGAGAACGGCAGCGGATGGGCCCATTCGGCCCTCAAACTTCGTTGGGCTAGACCCGTCCCTCCACTCCTGAAAAGAAGTGCAGGGGTAGGGCATGGGACATACAAACTCGAAGGGCGCATAGGGGCATCTATTGCTCGCTTTTTGCCGTTCTTTCGCCATCATTGTTGCAATGGACCCCGGTACATTCGATTTCGTGTGAAAATTCAAAGACCTATTCTATCGTGAACACTGCCTTGAAATGAATATTTCATTTAATTTATTTTTGTTTGATATACGTCTCAAGAGGCAAGCGTGTTATAAAATGCATGAGTCGAGTACCAAAAGTCAACGAACATATAATATTAATACAGGAGCTTTTTCCTTGCTTTTCGCTTGAAGGCACAAAACCCAAGCGGGTGGGGTAGAGAGCCAATTTTTAGGGAAACAAAAATGGCCTCCGCTCGACAAGTAAAGCTTGAAGATCGGATAGATGTTTTCGGGGTCGAAAAGAGATTTTCACTTAGCTTTCCGTGTTTTAAAGAGTGCAAGGCGATAAAACCTGGAGTCCTTAACCGTAATGGAGCCAGCAAGCATTTCGAAGACCATACAAGCGTCGCTGAACTGCCTGCGTGACTCCAGAGTATGCAATTTCAGCATCCGATTCCTTGTTTTGGAGCGTGACATCCTACTCAGGCGGTTCTCGGCCCCGAGCGGCACCGAATAGGAATCGGAGCCGCCTGAAAGTTCGGCTCGTTCTCCCAATCTCCGGGCTACTGCCGTTGCTGTTCGGGCCAACCGGAATATCCCGGACAGCGACAGCAGTGGCCCTGAAAGCAACAGCAGTGGCCCGGACAGCAACAGGAGCCGACTCGCACATTGGAAAAACGAGCCGAACTGTCAGGCGGCTCGGGGCCGATAATCGTCTGAGTATCATAGGAATAAGAGTGGGCTCTAAGAAATAATCTACGAGTAAAGTTCTCCTGAATTCTCTCAAAAAAACCTATGTATTTTTCCCTATGAGGACAAAAGACGGAGGCCAAACTTTATGCAATGGGTCTGATGTATGTCTTATAGACTCTAACAAGTAGGTGCTTATCAGGCAGCGTCAAACCTTCGAAAATAAGGGGAGTATGTGCGAATTCTTTATTCTGCAAAAAATTTGCAGTGCTCAGAGAAGTCAAACCTGTTGTTATAGCGAAAGCCGAGGTCTTTGACGCTTGTGACAAAGCCAAACTCATGCTCTGTAAGTCTGTAGGTCAAGGAAAGGCTAGTTCATCCTATTCTCATGTAAACGGCTTTCTCTGGTGCAAGTGGCAATTTCCAAGTCTGAGACAAATTCAAAATGCTGTCCAAGGCAGCTTGCACTCTATCATGGTCGGCTGCAGCCTCAACTACACTATGAACCTTGAGATCATCAGCGTACTGTTTGCTTTCGAGACGAAAAAGTACTCCCAATCTTAACCTGAAACGTTCTCTGACAAGGAAACCACAATATGTCATAGTGACCATGCCAAATGAAATGTACTTTCCTAGAACCATTTTTGAACGAAATGTCCGAATATGCCCACTGCAGCTGCCTAGACCCACTCTGAAAAAAGTTATGAGCGTTCTTTCTGTGATTTTCGTACCTATTGTACCCTCCAAAAAGCGCATTATTTTTACGCAATTCCGGAAACGGACCTGATAATCGTGTTCAGAGTCCGAAACTACCCCACTAAGCGAAGTTTGGGTGAAGGAACATTTTCCAAACTTTGCGCAGACTAACAGCGTTTTGGACTTGAACGGATTTTCGGTTGGGCGTTTATTTATACCAATTACAGGGCCCTCGAAACGTTTTAGAAAAATATTTCAGATTCGACTCAAAATTCGTTCTGGGGCTTATTTGGGGTGCTGATCACGAATCTGAGGTTGATTTGTAGTTTTTCCGAAGTTTTCGACTATATTTGTTCAAAGCTTCCCACTGACAGAGAAAATTGACGGCAAAATCAACTTTTGACGATTTCCGGAATATGACGACAGATGTAGCTCAAATCGTTCCTGTGGAAGTTATCTGGAGTGCTGAACACGAATCTGATGTCAGTTTATCGATTTTTCTCGGCTTACGGTAGATTACGGTGGGTATACGGTAGTTTGGTCGAAGTCTCAGATTTGTCTCAAAGTTTTTATGTGGCTGTTATTCGGGGTGCTGAATACGAATTCGATGTCCATTTGTCGATTATCGGAATATTGAGGTAGGTTTTGCCCTCTCAATGGCATGCTACCTACCGTAACCTACAGTGAACCTCAAAATTTTTAGAATCGAACCACAGATTCGTGTTCAGCACCCCAGATTACCCCTACGTACATGTTTTTAGCAAAATCCGGAGAAAACTTAAAAACACCCTAAAAATTCCATGGGGGGTACCCTTAACTTGCCGCGAGGCTATAAAAAACGCTTATAACTTTTTTCAGAGTGGGTCTAGGTCTAGGCAGCTGCGATAGGCATATTCGGACTTTTCGTCTAAAAATGTTTCTATAAAAGTACATTTCATTTGGAATGGTTACTATGACTTATTGTGGTTCCCTTGTGAGATAAATATGCTCTCACCCAGCTGACAACCAACTGATGGGACTTTAGTAATGAGATTTTATGCAGAAGAAAAGAGTGGTCTACCTCATCGAACGCTTTCGAAAAATCGAAATAGACGACATCGCAAACCTTTTTGGAATCTAGATAATCCTTCCAGTCATTGATACACTCAAGCAGGTTTCAATAGCTTTTTTTCGGACCATCACGATCCAACAGAGACAGATTTACAGAGACATAATGTTATCAAAGATTCAGAAGTTCTTAGTACAGCCTGCCCGGCCTTCCCAATTATTCTAGCAGACACTCACCGAATCCTAAGCCTCCGCCTCCTTCCTGGGACTGAATGTTGTTCTCTGACATTATCGCCCATTAGTGATCTCTGCCTAACGTTGCCTTTCAGACGTTTTGATACATTCATACACATATATGGACATGCAGATGTGGAATGTTGAAGTGATCCGCCATTTTGAATTCTATTGCAGACTTTGTCACATCATCTATAAATAGCCGGTCTGTTAATGAGCGCCGATAATATTTGCATTTGACACACTGCTGGCCGCGTACTCATCCAAATCTGGCACTGAGAATCTCGCTTATTATTAAACTCTGGAGGTAGGCACTAAGTGTCTGCCACGAAATTGTTATTAAAAATGTCGTTCATTCTATGAGAATTTTGCGACTTTCCTTTTCTCCTTTATGTTTGTCTTTGTTGTTAACATCACCTTATTCACTTCTGACAGGAGATCCACTTTTGGTCAGCCTTGCCACTTCGGATCAGATGCACTTTCCCAGAACGTACTGTGCTTATCTGGGCCAAATTCCGGTCCGCAATTACGTCTCGACACGCTTTGCGGCCGCACGCGCTCGAGTCAGTCGGGTATCCAGCGCCAAAGCCGACTCGATGGGGCTTTTTTATACAATTTTCTGCTATTTTTCTTAGTTTCCAGTTTCCAAACCCCATCTGGAGTCAGCAGATCGGCGGCTGCGGCGCTGGAAGCTCTTCTGACTCGGGAGCGTGCGGCCGCAAAGCGCGTCGAGGCGCGATTGCGGACCGGAATTTGGCCCAGATAAGCACAGTAGAATCCGATAACGATCTTTGCAAGTGCCTAAAAACACTCTGAACAAAGTTATATACGCGTTGTTCTAAGCTTTAACCCTCATGAGACTTTTAGGATGTTTTGAAAAAAAATTGGGCTTGGCTAAGAGTTTGTATGTACTGTGCTTATCTGGGCCAAATTCCGGTCCGCAGTTGCGTCTCAACACGCTTTGCGGCCGCCCGCGCTCGAGTCAGTCGAGTTTACAGCGCCGAAACCGACTTGATATGGTTTTTTATACAGTTTTCTCCAATTTCGTTCACTTATCAGTTTCTAAAACCCACCTAGAGTTAGCAGATCGGCGGCTGCGGCTCTGGAAACTCTTCCGACTTGGATGCGCGCGGCCGCAAAACGTATCGAGACCCATTTGCGGACTGGAATTTGGCCCAGAGAAGCACAGTAAGGGTGATCTAGGGTGATGAACACGAATCTGGAGTCCATTTGTCGAAATTGCGAGGTTTACTGTAGGTTACGGTAGGTACATGCCACCTAGGGAGCGAAACCTATCTCATTAATTGGAAAGTCGACAAATGGACGTTAAAATCGTATTCACCACCCCGAATAATCCCCGCATACAAATTTTGAGTGAAATCTGAGACTTTGACCAAACAACCGTATACGCACCGCAATCTACCGTAATCTGTCGTAAATTCGTGTTCAGCACCCCAAATAACCTCAAAAAAAAAACTAAATTATTGCATAAATTTAATTCGGCTGAGAGATTGGGAATTTTTTTTCAATTCGAAAACGTTATTCGACGC
The DNA here is from genome assembly GCA_029168955.1 of Aplectana chamaeleonis. NCBI lineage: Eukaryota > Metazoa > Nematoda > Chromadorea > Rhabditida > Cosmocercidae > Aplectana > Aplectana chamaeleonis. The sequence continues at coordinate 694,124 of JAPDOI010000007.1, read as the reverse complement.
AAAATTTTATGAGAATTCCGAAAAGAACTACTTTAAGGGTCCATCTTCGAGGGCAAATTTTTATGAGCGAAAAACAGGTAGTCTCAAAAAATTAGCTAGGCAACATGTTCCGAAAAAAAAAATCTGACTTCAAGACAGCTCAAAGGAACTTTCTTATGACATTGACAAATTCTTTATTGAGAATAGTGAACTTTAAAAGGCGGTTGCCTAATGGATAAAAATAATTTTCCAAATTAATAATAGAAAATAAAAGATATTAAATGCGCAAAAAAGAGGATTAGGAAAATTCTAAATTTAAAAGTTTCAATTCTATAGGGAACTTAGCACTACTTTCCGCTCAGATTTCCTAAATAACCCTAATCTCTGTCTCCACCCCAACGAACCTATGAATTGAAGACGCCTTTGTACCTATTTGCTCTTAGCGCTAACTGGGTACTTGTATCATTTTCGTCTCTAGGGAGAAGTCTCTTTCCTACGCCGCTTCTCGCGCAGAAATTGAACCAAAATCAAATCATATATATCTGATAAAATGATCTGGCGTGAAATAGCCTGGAGTAATAGGAAAGCTAGGAAATGAAGTGAAATAGCCAAAAATACGGTTTGGTGGTCGATCATTTCACAAGCTTCTCCCTTAAACGTATCAGAACGTAATCAAGCACGATATGGAATGGAGCGTTGCTTTCACCGAGCTTGACCTACGACGACTCCCTTATTACAGCTTTCAAAAATGACTAAATGTTTCCTTATCGTGCTTGATTTCGTTTTTATAAGTGTAACGGAGAATGACCGACGACCGAATCGTATTTTTGGTTATTTCACTTCATTTCCTAGCTTTTTTGTTACTCGAGACTTTTTGTTAGGCCAAATCATTTTGTATAAATATTTCAAGATACTTTTGAAACTTTTCTTGACTTATAAAGGGCACTGACAAATCGCTACTTTTGCCAGGAAGCTTAATTTTCAGAAATTTCACATATTTTTTCAAAGTTTCTCTTTCCGACTTCAGTTTTCCTCAACGATTTCCATTTTGGAATGATGAAACATCTAACAGACGATATTGTCGTTTGAGAACAATTTCTGAAACTTATGACTCGAAACCATTAAAAAATAAAACTCATTGCCACATTTTGTTCAACATGTGAAAAATCTATATTATTGATCATTAATATTCGATTTCGCATGGTGGGACCATTAATAGTCAACAATCATTGCGGCATTTTCTATAACAGGCGAGGAAATCAATATTATTGATTGGTATTTATCGATAATGACTGATAAGCGAAATTTCGCAATCAAGAAAACCAATCCCATCAGCAATCACCACTTCTCGCCGCATTTTGCGCAAAAAGCGCGAAATTCGGTAATATTGATTATCGATCTATGACAAGTTATGAGTACCAATTCTAACAAGTTCAGTACCTACCTCCGTAGACCTGTGTTACTTGACTGCAGATCCACCCACTCACAGTACCCTCTATAAAACGTCGTAATTCACATCAATCGAGACGCGAGCGGCGCGCGCGACGCCTTCCATCTGCCCTCCGCTCTCTCACTGTATCTAACCTCCGCTCCGCACCGGCACGCGGGGGGGGAACCATGTGAATTTGCCCGTTTTATAGCCTGTAGTCTCCACAGCAGTAGCAAGAAAAAGCAGTTTTCGTGCTCCACGGCTAATTTTGTACGTAAACGAACGATTTTGAGGTACCCTTCGAAGTTAAGTTATCAAGTTCAAATTGGAATAGGAGCGACCTGCATCTATTTCCAGCCTCCTTTCCAAAAATGAGCTCCTTAGCTCAATTTTAAGTGTACCAACAAGATCGTGTACGCCGTCTGAAAAAAAAGGAGATTAACAACAAAAACGCGCGGTTTTTCACTTTTTACTCGAAAACCAGTGAACCATTTCAATCTATTCTCAGGTGGGAAAACCATGCGTTCTTTTTAGTGCGAGTTAGTTCCAAATTCTGCGTTCACTCTGAACTGAGATTTGCGTGGCCGATTCAAAACCAAATCTGGTGCGTGCTTCGCGCGCACCACAGTTCACGGAATTCCATTGACGGCTTCCGGAGGCAGGTGTAGCTCGAAAGGGGTACGCTGGGATTTTTCTTCAATACGAAATTATCCTCAGCTGCTTCCGCAAATATTTATCCGTGACACCATGGGAACCCGTCTCTGAAAATGTTTTCTATTTTCGTTTTTGGCATTTGCTTCCTGTTATTGCTTCGGCTCAGAAAGTGATATCATTCAACGGTGTTAATAGTGAGTGCGTTCGCCATCGAAAAAGGTTCGCGTGAAGCAAAAAGGACGCTAAGTGTTTCGGATTCTTTCTCTCATGAGAGTGTGACACTTTTAGCGAACTGACTTAGACTGTATACTTGTTCCAAATGAAATTGATTTCGAATATCCGACTTTTACACTGTAGTCGGATATCGGACTTTTTCGAACATCCGAGTTTTCCAATGAAAAGTCGACATTTTTACCCAACTGAAATAGTCGGATACTCATCCGAATATTCGATTCGGAACAAGTATATTAGACTGCATGTAGGTCAATAGGCAGAGCTTTCGTTTCACAATTCGCAGTTAGTGAATGTATCAGCGCAACAAAGAGATGTCTGATTAAACGGCGCACTTTTAGAAGAAGATTGCCTTCATAAAGCTGTAGGCAGGGCAATGTTGTCAATCAGGAGGATTGAGGCTGCTGGCCAAGGTTGTACTATAGGGTGGAAATTAAATACTCTAAGATTGGCAAAATGTGCTGCCAATTGCTTGCTTTCTTTTCCTATTCTCATTTTTGTTCCTTTTAACTAGGCTCCCTTTTTTCTGCATCCCGACCTTTCGAAAAAACGATGTTTGCGTTGCTGTAGGTTTGTGACACAGTACATAAATGATCGGTGCTCAAAATTCTCTAAATGCCTCCGGGGATTTCAAAAAATGGCATTTCAATTGCTTCGCGAGAACGTAAGGGTACCTTAAGGAAATTTTCGGGTGTTCAAAAAAATTTCGGTTTAGCTGAAAACTTCCACGGGGGCTTTTTAGGGCGCTGAACGCAAATCTAGAGGTCCTTTGTTGCTAGACTCAAAGGCACAGTCCAACCTCAGAGTTAATTTTTGATAATATGGTCCGGTCGCCGCCTATAGCAACCCTGCCAAGCGCGAAATCTCAATTCGCTCAAATGAGCGAGAAAAAGCTAGGAAAATGTCGGCCACGCCCCCTTGAAAGAAAAAAAAATGCAACGCCCACTGCCAGGTTTCCGACCTCAATAGGGAATAGACGCGCGAATGATTTCATTCTTTTTGTTTTCGGTCTGGATTTATATTGTGGCTTGCTTCAAAACGATGGCTGCGAATAACGAGAAAATACAGGCTCGAGACAACTCGTCCGAGAACTTCTAGCCGTTCAAAATCGAAATCGTTGAGGAGCCGTAACTCTGTTCGTAGTGAGTTTTAAGCGATTCTGGAGACACCATTGTGATCAGCGTGAAATTTTCTCTAAGATAGGCAGAAAAACGAAAAATCGATTCTGAGATTGGACTGTGTCTTTAAGGCTACTGTAGGTTATGGCTTGCATAATGCCTTTAAACTGGTGTAGCCTGCGTTCAAATTTTGAAAACTAAAAATCGGACCTCAAATTCGTGTTCGTTGTCCCAAATAACACCCATAGAAACATTTTGAACCAAATCTGAGAATTCGACCAAGCTACAGTATATCCACGATTACATAGCGTAATATATCCTCTGGTTCCGAGCCAGATTTACTCTGTTCCCTCGCGCGCCTGTGCGGAGCGAGGGTAGAGACAGCGAGAAAGTGTGGGGAGAAGGTACGCGCGCAGACACACGCGATGAACGGAAATAAATCACACTCGGAAACAGAGGATAAGAACGTAAAGGCCAACCGAACATTGCTCGACACGACGCGTGCGCGTCACGGTTCTATAATTTTCTAAGTTTTTACTCCGATTTTGTTATATTGTGTTAGACAGACTTACTGACCTAATCGGCTGGCTTCCTCCTGACGCGGTCATTCCGCATCTTCACCGGAGTGTGCCGCCCTACTAGTTAGCCGTGTCCATTTTTCACGGTCTACAGCCACAATTTGAACACATTCCATCCAATTTTTCACCCTCAAAATCTAGGCGTATTTGAAGAGCCATAACTCTGTTCAAAAGTGGTCTTGGACGACTTCATAGATACCACTGTGATCAGCGTGTGACTCTTTCCAAGATAAGCATGAAATCTGAAAATTAAGCCGTGCTTGAAATTGCTTGGGCAGTGGTAGCGATAAAATATGATTGTCTTCTTTCTCTCTCTGAACCCTCTTCTGAGTTTAGAGTAGTAGGACCTTCACTTACTTGACTTAAAGGCAGCATACACGCTCGTAAGCATAGTCGAGATAACAGCATAGATAGGTCCGCACGGCCCGTACTATGTCGTCAACGACGTTTAAGGCGCTGAAAACTGTCCAAGATGACAGTATTTGACAATGTTTGAGCAATCTTGCCTTCCACGCCCGTATTTTCACACCCCTTTGAGTAACAGAATGAGAATTGATACTTGTGAAAACGTGTGATAATTGAGAGTGATAGCACTATCAAATGGGAGTGCACGACAGAAATAGCTTGGTTTACTTGAGTATAACATGTTTGTGCACTGATAAAATCCTCCATTTCAAGAGGTCAGCGAAATTAGAGCGGCATTCTCGAAAGTGGACGAGAGTCATTAGGTGTGCAGACATGTTATACTCAAGTAAACCAAGCTATTTCTCTCGTGCACTCCCATTTGGTAGTGCTATCACTCTCAATTATCACACGTTATCACAAGTATCGATTCTCATTCTGTTACTCAAAGGGTGAAAATACGGGCGTGAAGGCAAGATTAGGCTCAAACATTGTCAAATAGTGTCATCCTGGACAGTTTTCAGCGCTTCAAACGTCGTTGACGACATAGCACGGGCCGTGCGGACCGATCTATGCTGTTATCTCGACTATGCTTACGAGCGTGTATGCTGCCTTTAAACGGTTGGCTTTCGCCTGACGCGGTCATTCCGCATCTTCACCGAGGTGTGCCGTCCTAGTAGTCAGCCGTGTCCATTTTTCACGGTCTTCAGCCACAATTTGAATACATTCCATCCAGCTGTCACTATTCCATTTCCTGCGAAACGAAACATCGCGCCTGAACTGTCTTTCGATGCCGGGTGACTTCAAATCCTCTTTAGCCACATCCGTCCAGAATTTTCGCCTACGTCCAGGTGGCCGTTTCCAGACAGGACTTGGAAGCATTCTTAGAGCGTGTTGTACGAAGTGACCCATCGTTCTTCTTAGTAAATGCCCGAACAGTCGAAGTTGACTTTCCATTGCTGATTGATATGGCGTTAGGAGATGCTGGCACCTCCCTCGTGTCAAGCGTTTATGTACTGCGTCGATTTCCTTGCAAAGGTCTTCGTTATGGCATACACGCGGCCAGAAAAACCCAAACAAACGTCTAAAAAGCTTCCTCTTCGTGCAATCCAACCTTTCCATCTCCGATCCGTACATCATGATAGGGCGAATAGTGGATAGGTAGACGCGCAACTTGATTTCCTTCGCGATGGTGGTAGACCACAAACACTTGGTTAGAGAATCAAATGCAGACGTAGCTTTCGCACATCGTTGTCGAATATCCGCTGCATAACTATCATCGATCTTCAGCAAACAGCCCAAATAACAGAAATCGTACACCAGTTCGATACGTTGTAAGTCCACACAAACTCCCGTTGAAGGCCTCTGAGAGACCCACATCTGCTTGCATTTGTCGGGACGAAGACGAGGTCCATAGGCTGCGGCATACTTCGAAACAAGGTTCACAATCCTTTGCGGTTTTGTGTTCTCTCTAGCGAAGAACACGATGTCGTCGGCATACTCCCGGTCGACAACCGAGCGTCCTGATAATGTTAGTGACACGTCCGCAGGAAACTGAGGAAACTGTTCTGCAACTCTGCGCATAATCTCATCAACAACAAAGTTAGAACAGGTCCTGCGAGAGACCTGCTAGTCAACACGATTTATCTGCCTGCTCTTTGAAATTCGACTTCGTGACTCCGAGTGCACATATCTCTCCATTTATACTAACAAGATTTAAATAACGCTTTCAGAATGGTTTCCTAGAATAATTTAGCCCATCCAGCTTCTCTTTAGGTAGCCGTAATAGAATTTCTTTTTTCTGCGCACAAAGAACGCATCAGAAGCGGCGTGAGGAAGAAAGAAATGGAGCGTGCAGTGTCTTGCAATGTGCATATGCCCCGCTTTTGCACTTCGACAAATTGAGCACTTATGAGATCGCCTCATTCCATTTCAGACCGCAACACTGAAAGCTTTAGAATAGTTCGCACGGCACACTGGTGAACGGAGTTTTTCATTGGAAAAATCTTCCTGCGGATACATATGTCTCAAATTAAGCTGACCAACTTGCATTGGGTTGGTTAATGGGTCCTCGCGTTCTCCTAATCGCAATTTTCGCATTGAATTTCGTGAAATTCGACGATATGTTATGGACCATTTAATAAGATGTTGTTTGCTCTACAAGACAGCATAGTTGGTTTTTCTTTTCGAGAAAAGGCGACTTTGTCGATTTTTGAGTCGAAGACGTGGAGGATTAAAAAAAACTCTCTTAATTTTACTGGCTCGGAAGTATTGAGAATTACTTTGATTTAGAAACTTATTCACAGCAACTTGTAGAGCTGAAAGTTCTTTCTCGAACGATCTATTGCACTATACGCCAAAACTTTCTCAATTTCGTTCTCAACGACGACGACCTTAAAGGCACAGTACACCCTCAGATATGATTCTTGAGATTTTCATGTAATTGTGTAGAAGACCCCTCTTGTCTAACACGTGCCAAATGCCAGATCTAATTTCCTCCGAATAAGCGAGATATAAGCGACCGACACAGGCCCGACCCCCTTCGCTCACCACCACAGGTCCGACCCCCAACAGATTTTCGAGCTCGATAGCGGCTCGATGGATGGATGAATTCCAGCAAGTCGTTGTTCTTCAGTCCATTGCCTAGCTGTCTCCTTACCCTGACTCGCTCTCGTGCAACGACTGCGAATGAGGAGAAATACAGGCCTGAGACAACTCTTCCACCAATTTTTCACCCTCAAAATCTAGGCATTTTTGAAGAGCCATAACTCTGTTCAAAGGGGGTCTTGGGTGATTTTAGAGATACCACTGTGATCAGCGTGTGACTTTCTCCAAGATAAGCATAAAATCTGTAAATTAATTCTTTGGGTGTCCTGTGCCTTTTAAGCCTGGCGCACCCCTTTTACGTCACCTGCCTTAGCAATTTTGGTAGAATGCCACCGGTAAAATTTTGAAAAGGGGAAGCAGGTGTCAGAGACAACGAATAATACTTAATTGGATGGACAAACTGTGGTCGCCGAAGCTATTTTTATGAATTGGTGCTGATATTCGGATACATGGAAACTGTTTTTCAACCAAAAGGTAAAGAAAATGTACTTGCGCTTTCCTTCAAATTGTGCACTGAACTTTGAAATTATTTTTGCATAGTGTTTCTCTGGAACTCGTGGCTGTTCCCCAGTGCCCACGTCTGTTTACTTCATATTTTGACATGAAAACAATATGGCTAGCCTTTGTCACCCTGAAACCCAATTTCATCACCTTTCGCACTTTCTGTTGTGGTGTGGGACACTTTACTAAAACCCATAACCTTCTGTGCCCGTATTCACGGAACACTGGGAGCCTCCCGGAAAGGTTCAAAGTCCACCCGCTGTTGGACGAGCTTCCGATCTAGTTACCCGGCAGGTAGACAGCTCAGAAAAATCAAAACAATTTACTTGTAATATAAATGTAACTTACCTGAATGTCTCAAGTAACTTACATTTATATTACATGTAACATACATTTATATTACAGGTAACGTAAATTTATATTGCATGTAAGTTACAGTTATCTTACATGTAACTTGCAGTTATATTTTCACTATGGGTGGCCATCACGTGACGCAGACGACACGCGACACAGAGAGCGAGTCTCTGACCACACACTACGCAAAATTGATGTTGTGCGGGGCCTTCCCCGCTTGTGCGGGGTCAAGTACCTCAAACTTGGGTAACTGAACCAACAGCAACGCTAGTCGTAAGCCCGACCCCGCAAGTGCCTCGTACATCCCCCTTGGAAATATCTTCTCGGTCGATTTAAGTTACTTGTAACATATCGGAGGCGCAGTGCACAAAGTGTCCTCTCAGAAAGTGAAAACAAGTTACTTGTAACATATCTGAGCCGATGTAAGTTACTTGCGACTTATCTCAGGTCATTTAAGATACATGTAACATATCGGAGACGCACTCAGAAAAATGAAAACAAGTTACTTGTAACATAAAAGGCCGAAAACAAGTTACTTGTAACATATATGAGCCGATGTAAGTTACTTGCGACTTATCTCAGGTCATTTAACTTACACGTAACATATCGGCCGGATACTGCTTGCGGTGCGCCTCCGATATGTTACATGTAACTTAAATGGCACAATATAAGTCGCAAAGTAACTTAAATCGACCAAGAAGATATTTCAAGGCTGATGTACGACGCACTCGCGTGGTCAGCCACACGACTGGCGTTGCAGTTGGTTCAATTACCCAAGTTTTAGGCACTTGACCCCATGCCAACAGGGAAGGCCCTGCACAGCTTTCTTTTGGCGTAGTGTGTGGCCTGGGACGCGCCCTCTGCGTCGCGTGTCGTCTGCGTCTCGTGGTGGCCACCCATAGTGAAAATTCAAATGTAAGTTACATGTAACATAAGTGTAACTTACGTGTAATATAAATGTATGTTACATGTAATATAAATGTATGTTACATGTAATATAAATGTAAGTTACTTGAGACATTCAAGTAAGTTACATTTATATTACAAGTAACTTGTTTTGATTTTTCTGAGCACCGCACGCAGTATCCCGCCGATATGTTACATGTAACTTAAAGGCACAGTCCAAGCTCAGGGGCGAAATCTGAGAAAACCACATAATTATGAAGTGGACCCACCCCATATGACAGCTGCCAAGTGCGAGCTCTCGATTCCCCCGAATAAGCGAGATATAGGGGGGAGCCACCCTGGGGCGCCCAAACACGGAAGCCAATTTGGCACGCCCCTTTTACGATCTTGCGAGCTCGACAGTGGCGATATGAGCGATGATTTCCGATCAATAGCCCCGTTCTTTCCTTCATTCTCAGTCTCTCTACCCACTCAGGTCCGCTCGCAGACATCGGTTGCAAATGACGGAAGTTACAAGCCTCGGACAACTCGTCCACCATGCTTCCGCAGCTCAAATTTTGAGAGGCCATAACTCCGTTCCCAGAAGGCCTTGTACGATTCCGGAGACATCATTGGAATCAGCGTCGGACCGTTTTCAAGATAGGGTAAAAACCAGAAACACGATTCTGAGGTTGGACTGTGCCTTTAAATGACCAGAGATAAGTCGCAAGAAAGTTACATCGGCTCAGATATGTTACAAGTAACTTGTTTTCGGTCTTTTATGTTACAAGTAACTTGTTTTCATTTTTCTGAGAGGAAGGCTACCTGCTACGTGGCGGGTATACAGGAAGATTCCAAGTCACCTAACGGGTGGACGGAGAGTGCTGTGGCTGCCTGCTATGTCGATCTCACGTGGCAGAAAATGATCAATATGTTACTGGCAGGCAGCGAGCGCTCTGCCCGTCCACCCGCACAACTAGGGTCAGGCATGCTGTGCCCGCCGGAATGCGCTGATAGCGGGGCTGAGACTTTGCAGATTCCTACCCGGCGGTCTCCTCTCCGTCTCTGCAGGTGGCTACCTATGCCTGTCTCTGCTCTGACAGGTGGCGAACGGGTGGCCTCCACAATCGAAATCTCGACAAGAGAGGCACAAAACTGGTGGCCATGCATCGGGTACGGGAAGGTAACGCCCCCTTCCTGCGCCCGCCGTTTCATGAACACGGCCACTGGTCACGAGATTTGAGGGCTGGCGATAGCAGGGGGAGGGGCACTGTGGTACCGCACTTGGCCATGTCCATTTTTTCGTGCCGCAATGACACTCCTGATTCTGGCAGGGAAGGGAAATCTCGGGTAGGTGCCAAAATTCAGTGCGGCCCGGTAAAATGGGCGTGACCAAGTGCATCGCGCCAGAGTTGCCCTCTCTCCGCTAAGATAGCGTCCATATTTGTATATCCAACTATTTGAAAAGTTGTTCAATTGCATTTGCGGCCAGCTGAAGAATTATCAGCATTTTCGATTTTTGCTCGTTTTTGAATTGTCGATTTTTCTCGACCTCATCCTCACTTGCCCTATTTGATCACTTTGACAGAATCTTGCATAAGTATTGCCAACTCTCACGTATAGTGTCATTTGCTTCAATGTTTGACTTTGAGCTGACAGAAGTGAACTGAATTAAACCTTCGCCGCGGTAAAGTATTAGGGGGGCCGGAAAGTAATGTCGTCCTGATTGAGAAACTTTGACTGAAGCCTGAACGAGGTAGTATGAGGTTTTTTTTTCGGCTGACGTGCCGACAGGTTCGCCTTTTTCAGAATCTGAAAGAGAGCCAAATAAATTTAGGAAAATACACGGCCAAACGCCGTTGCGGTAAACTCTGTACAGAAATTCGACTTCCAATTTTTCATCAGCAAGTAAAATAATTTTTTTTTCAAAAACTAGTCGGTCGATCTTGTTATAAAATCAGTCAGGGTTTCTATAAGTTGAGAGCATCAAGATAAAAGAATGCAAAGAAACATACTTAGTCGAGTTCCCAGAGATCGTGGAGCAGTAGAGTACGGCGGGGCATCAATAGAGCAGAGCTTCACGCCCAAGTCAGAAGGCAAGTCTGACGTAAGGCTGGAGTTCCCGTGTGATACATATTTATACCCTCCTCTTTCCGGTTGACCTTGGGATCCCTCGCACTGATCCAAAACTCCTCAAGAGCTTACACCTCAATGTCATTGTCTAACAAATCCGTTTCAGACGATCGAGGAATTGTCAAATAGCCTTAGTCAATCTTGGTCGACCATTCAAGAGCATTTGAAGCAAATTTTCAAAGTAGGCAGAGCAGTTTCTTGGGTCCCGCATAATCTGTACGAACAGAGCTAAACTAACCGATCAGTCATATGCAACTTATTGCCTCAACGACACAACACAGATGGGTTTTTTTTGTTCGCTTGATCACAGTATATGATAAATGGGTCCTTTATGATCACCCAAAACGCAAAAGGCAATGAGTGGCTCTTTCCGGATGAAACCCCTTTGAGTACATACTCCAATGCCAGGTTTGCACAAAAAAGCGTTTCTGTGTGTTTAGTGGAGTAATCGCGGCACTGTTAGTTTCGAATTGAACAAACCTGGACAAACTGTTAATGCAGACCTCTACAGCAAACAATTGGCGCAAGTCAATCAAAATTTATTCAAAAAAATGGACAGCGACTGTTAACCGAAAAGGCATCATTCTTCAACACCACAATGCAAGACCGCACTGCGCTAGGCGAAGCTTAGAAAAAATTAGTGACTTGAGGTCGGAGTTGCTGCCTCATCGAACATAGTCGCCCGATGGTGCACTATCGAATTCCCACGTTGCGACACTTTTTAAATGACAAAACGTCTTCAAATTTGCATGATATCCAAAATAACACCTATAGATATTTTGCTGAAAAATCAATTAATTTGTATCGAACAGGGATTGAAAATTTACTCTCTAGTTGGCAAGAGGTTATTGACAGTGATAGGGAATACATCATTGAATAAAAGACTCGTTAAAAATGTATGCGTTTGTGTTTGACGTAAGGAAACGACATGGCTTTTCGATCTCCCTTGGTTATAAGTGGGGAAGTGGGCTTCGAACAATGAACTCCGCGCCCAAAACGAAAACTTTTCTGATTGCGTAGACCTCCATAAGTGACATGTTATACAGATGAGGACTTCTTTTCCAGGGAAAAATTTCTAAACCAATATTGTGCCATAGGTCACTCAAATACTGGCGTTGAATTCATTCAATGTGCACCGACGGATAAGTTTCGTCGGTGAGAACTTGGCAATGCTTCGAAAGGTCTAATTAGACGAAGCGATCACACTGGGACACTTCTTTCCGGTGGTCCCAAAATGAAAACCCTGGTGTTTTGTAGTGCATAGGCGGATTCACTCGCCCGTCTCCGTGTACTCTAGTACCGACCCAGAAGGCACTATTGCATTATTCGTGATTTAATTCTGTCTTTGTCATCAGCTCACGGAGAGGACTGCACTCATCTTTTCAGATCTGATGGGAGTCGCCCATTCGGGAACCAATCAACAGAAAAAGGAAAAGGTAAGTTGTTTTCACTCCCCTTGTTGAACTTTTCAAAATTTTATTCACCAGTCAGAAAAAGTTTTCGACTATTTCTTCTGCATTGAACATTGAACGTGCCGGTTTGTGCAACAATATCACGGAGCGCTCTCGCGTTGTGGCAATCCGATTACCATTATCGGCAGACTTTTTCCTTCTTCTAGTCCACGTTTTTTTAGTACTAAGATCGAATTAATCGCATAGATGCTTGTAAGCGTATTGGTGGTTTATTTGTACTAGCGCCATGCGCCACAGTGACTGATTTCAGGTCGAGCGATTATTCCGACAAAATGTTCGCTCAAATCGAAGTCGAAGTCTGGACTGCCGAAATGATCGGCCTACACGACCAATTGGAGGCAGCCACAGCGCTCGTTATTCTAGAAATAGATGTCGACCTATGGAAGATGGAGGTATCTACTTGAACTTTTTGAAATGAGGTTACGTTTATTGCTGAGAGTATTTGCCTCTTCTGGGGTATATGCGGTTGGAACTCAAGAGACGTCATGTCCACACTGCTCGCCCATGCCACGAAATTTTCAATATTCATATTGAAGCTCCATGGAATGGGATCTTCCTTGAATACGAATAGTTTCTTTATGCTGAACCTAACCAGAGGTCAAGCAGTTTTATCATTCCTAACTATTAGGTTGATGTTGAAGTTTCCTATTTTTTACGACTTTGAATAAAAACATTCATTCTAAAAACAAAAAAGACTCACGCAACAAAATAATTTTCATCACATCCGAAGATCCTTCGCCACCAATCGGGCAGATCACGAATTTCCGACGCGTAAAACTCCGGTTGTTTTGAATCGAAGTATCCTTCTACGGCCATTTTGACTTCGTCATTGTTAGTGAACTGTTTTACATCCAGGAAGTGCTACATCGAGCGGAGCAGATGATAGTCGGAATGGGCAAGGTCTGGGCTATATGAAGGGGGAGGAAGAACTTTCCAACATAGGTCCAGCAGTTTCTGTCGGGTTATCCGACATACGTGTGGCCGAGCATTGTCGTGAAGAAGGCGAACAGAAACTGCTGGACCTGGGCTGAGATGTTCTTCCTCACCTTCCATGGAGCCCAGATCTTGATCCTTCCGACTACCTCCTGTTCCGCTCGATGCAGCACTTTCTGGATGGAAAACAGTTCACTAACGATGACGAAGTGGAAATGGCATTGGAAGAATATTTTGACTCAAGACAGCCAGAGTTCTACGCGTCGGGTATTCATGGTCTGCCCGATCAGTGGCAAAGAATCCTTGAATGTGATGGAAATTATTTTGTTGGGTGAGCCTTGTTTGGGTTTATGTCCGGAAACTTCTGCATCCTCACAATATTATCTCCGAAATTCGCTCTTCGAATTTCCAAACTTCCGTGTTCGGGATGAATTTGTCTCGAACCTCACCAAGGAGGGTTAACAGCAATGCCGATTGCGAACCTAATGCCCACTAGTTGATCATCGAGAAAAAAAAATTACCTTCAGTTACGGTAGATAAACGTAGTATGTCAACGTTTCAGATTTTGCTAAAACTTTCTTTTGGTTGCGGTAGGTAAGCCTAAAGTCAACGTTTAAGATTTTGCTGGAACTTCGCCCAGAGTTACTTTGGGGGCTGAAGGTGAGCCGAGGGTCTGCGTTCCTGGTTTTGCTTATTCATAGGAATATTTAAGGGTGGTCATCCCGAATCTGATGTTTATTGTGCAAACCACTCATAAAGTGGCGTTGGCATGAGATTATAAAGATTAAGACTACTAAGAATGTAAGAAAAAATTTGTCCGCATACGGGCCAAGCCTAAAACTGCCTCTTTTCTATCTTATCGAGCCAGTTACTGTCGTGTTCGGAGCTAAATTCGATTCGGCGGATTCGTGGCCATGACACGTGAAAGAGACACAGCGCTGTGCCAAGAACCACTCTTCAATCCAGAAGTGTCTTCCATGGGTGATTAAAACAGGAGCCTGAAGCAATTGAATTCAACCATCAAGCTCATTGTGGATCAGAAGTTGGGCAAGAAACGAAAGCAAGAAACCATGAAACGACTTATTGCCATACACCGCACCATGCTAACCTGTTATCAGCTGGTCAAGACACATAAGCTTCCCATCACCAACACCGGAGGACCACTAACGAATGCGGCGATCAATATTCGGCCCATCGTTTCTTCGTGCAATCTACCGACGGATGAAATTTGCTATCTTTTGCATCAGATATTATCGATTCTTCTACAGCTTGTTCCCTCTCACCTTGTGAACACTGACCAGTTCCTGGTAAAACTCAGAAACACCAATCACATATGTACAAGGAATACCAGAGTTTCGACGTCACCTCTCTGTATACCAACGTGGACCCTATTACGGCAGTAGCAGCCTGTGGAAGCTCGATACGTCGGCATCAACACGAAATTCGTCTGTTTGGTTTTGAGCCACCGCATATCGAAAGGCTAGTCACCGCTGTGGTCGATTTTAACTTCTTCAGTTTCAACAACAACATCTACCGACAGAAGCGCAGCCTGGCAATGGGTAGCAGGCTCGCCCCATTACTTGCAATTTTGTTAATGGACAGTTTCGAAAAGAGTACAGTTCACTTCCGCATTGCCGTTCAGTCCGCAAAGTGCACGCTGATTGCGAAATCGTGCTGCGGCGAGGTTTCAAGTATCCTCAGACAGGGAAGTAGGATCACCCGGGCGGTGGGATCACCCGGGCACCAGAGGCGAAAACCGCCAGGGTAATCTCACATCCCTGTATGAGGATACTCCCAACCGCGCCGCAGCACGATTTCGCAATCAGCGTGCACTTTGCTGACTGAACGGCAGTGCGGAGCTGAACTGTATTTTAACTGCAGACGAGATTTTCTACGGTCGTTACATTGACAACATATTCATCGTGGTCAAACAGCCAGGAACGCTTTGTTATGTTTTGTCAAGCCTCAAGTCACAACATGACTTTATTAAACTTTCGGCTGAAGATACAGGACCCGATGGATATCTACCTTGTCGGAATATCCAAATTAAGCTTTCAAGCGATCGAGTTCAGACAGCTTGCTATACCAAACCAGCATCGAGAAACACACTTTTCATTCTCTTAGCTGTCACCCAATGTTTATGAAGAAAAGTGTCATAAGGAATTCGTAACGCACGGCTAGGAGCGTGACTACTGACAAGAAAGAAGAGGTGGTGAAAAAGATAGTGCTAATATTGAGGGAAAATGGTCACGTGGAGAAGAACAGTCCGACGTGGAGGCTGTACCGACACCCGCAATCTAGCACCGCCCTAATCCTTCCTTATGTCAAGGAGTCGTTCACCAAGGATGTGCACACGGTAGTCCGAAGATCAGCTCTCCCTCTCCGTTTAGCTTTTCGCCCACCGCCCACGCTTCGCCAGCTTCTCACGTCGTCAAGGCCGTACGACGACCGGTGCACAAGGAGGGGTTGCTCATACTGCACCGCAGATAGAAAAATCTGTCAGATGCGGAACGTGATATACAGAATTCAAAGTGATACTTACGGGGAGTTCCACATTGGCGAGACTGGGAAACCTCTGCGGTATCGGCTGGATGAACATGTGCTAGCACTACAAAAGCTTCAATCCTATTCCGAGAGCGCTCTCCAGACACAGAACGTCACGCCATGCCAATGTAAGTTTTCCAAGCATGACAGCGTACATATATCATGCACCTGAACATTTTGGACACTGCTGAGTGGAAAATAGGGTGAACATTGCAAATAAAACGACTCTCACCGCCCACGAACAACCGGGAAGAAATGAGAGAAGCACAGCGATTGTTTACATCGCACAGTGAATAGAGTACGATATCGGCTACTGCCACCCATTTGACCCCGCCAACCGATTTCGTCAAGCATTAGTCTTTTATCGTCTGAGTGGGTTACATGTCGACCGTCGGAAGGAGGAAAACCCCCTTCCTCTCCCACCCAAACGTGCGTTTACACTCTCGAATCACTTCACTTCTCATCTCATGGAGAATTGTATGTGATTTTATGAGTTAAATTCGCCCCAAGGGTTTATAACACTTAACGTCGCGTATAAAGAGATGCGCTGATATATCTCAACGCAGAGCAGCTTAAAAATGCTCCAGCTACAATAAACCTTGTTTAACAACTAAAGGGACACGCTGCACAGCGTGGGAGGAGTTGTCTCGTATTTTGCGACTCTACTCCACTTGTTACCACTTTGCTTTGATTGAGTAGCGTGAGTCATGGAGTCTTTGGCCACAAGCCACAATTTCGCCACCCTGAACTGTCGATCGCTGTCGAGTGATATCCAAAAAACTGCGCTATCCAGACTTCTGAGCTATTTCCATGCACCGTTTGCTGCTTTGCAGGAAACCCGCCTCAAGGAAAGACCCGTCATCAGCGTCGGAGAGTACACCATCTACTGCGGTAACGCTGACGATAGGAGAGTGGGAGGCTGTGCAATAGCTGTAAGGAAGGATTTCAATGGTATGGTCAAGGAGTTCGGCTCAACGTCGTGTCGGAATGCATTCGTACGACTGCGGGATCACAGAGGATTCAATCTGTGGATAGTGAGTGCTCATGCGCCCACTGAAACCGCCGAAGACAATTCGAAGGATGCGTTTTATGAGGAACTCAATACGTTGCTGGCCAGGATACCTTGTCAACATGCTGTTGTCGTGGGGATTGACGCAAATGCGAAGATGGGACTTGATCAGGAATCCGAAGTACTTCGGTAAATGGTTCTACCCAGTGGAGCAAACATCGGACAATGGCTACCGCCTTGTCGACTTTTGTGAACGCAGTGGTCTGATTATTGCATCGACATTCAAGAGGAATCATCGCCGCCATCAGCTTACGTGGCAGGGACCAACCCGGCTATCTCCAGAAGAGCAGCGGAAGCGGAAGATGACAACTTTGAAACTACAGCTTGACTATGTCCTGACGAGGAATATTCCAGTATCGGACATTCGAAGATCTAGAGCTGTGTGGGATGTCGCATTCGATTCGGATCACCGTCCTGTTCTGTTGAACTTCACTGCGTGAGGATTCATAAGAGGAAGCGAGGGGCTCAGCCTCTCCAGACGATTGACATGACAAGTCTCAGAGATGAAGAGTGCAGAAGGAATTTCCGACAACGCGTTTCTATTCACATCGGAGTACGGACTAAGAAGAAACTTTGCGACGCGGGATTCTTTTGTCAAATGCATCCAGGACGCTTCGAAAGAGGCACTCCCGGTTGTACAGCCTAAGAAGAAGTTCGCCTACGTCTCAGAAGAAACAACATCTACCTACAACAGAGTATGTGCTCTCCGAACTGCAGGAAACTTCGTGGAGGAGAAGCGTCTGAGGAGGAAGTTGCGTCGGCAGCTTCAAAGTGACCGCGAACGAGAGTGGACGTGTAGAGCTAAGGAGTTCGAGAAGGCTTGGGAGGAGAAGAATCCGAGGAAAGCCTACACGTTGCTGCGACAGTATAGCGGGAAGATGAAGAGATGTTCTCCTGTCTTGAACACTACCAATGGAGTTGCAGTTGGTGATGCGACGCTGCCAATATGGAAGGATTACTTCAGTTCACTACTGAATCGCCCAGCGCCATCAGTACCTGAGCTCCCGCATGTTCAGAGAGCACATTACGATGTCAGTGAGGAACCGCCGACTGAGTCTGAAGTTTTGGATTGTGTCCGGAAAATGAAGAATGGAAAGGCAGGTGGAGATGACAACATCACTGCTGAAATGCTGAAAGCTCTTCCTCCGTCTGGGATTCGTGAAATGACCAACACCATCCGTGCCATATGGATGAGCGAAAGGATACCCGATTCGTTGGAGACATGCGATCATCCTACCTCTTCACAAGAAGCTATCCGTCACGGATCCTAAGAACTACAGAGGAATCTCTCTACTTCGTGTCATGTACAAGGTTTTAGAACGTATCATTCTCGAGCGACTTATCAAACATCGTGAAGGAACGACCAGAGATGAGCAAGCCGGTTTTCGACCTGGAAGATCGACCATCGACCAAGTGTTCGTCGTGAGAAGAGTAATTGAATCGTGGCAGCGGTTTTCGAAGCCATTACAGCTCGCTTTTTTGGACTTAGAAGCCGCGTTCGACTCTCCTCATCGTGATCGATTGCTCAATGCTCTGCGAGCAGATGGAGTCCCGGAAAAGTATGTTCGGATAATCGAGGACATGAACAAAGGAACAACAGCAGCAGTTCGTACACCTTTAGGATTTACGTCAGCTTTCGAGGTGAAACAGGAGTAAGGCAGGAAGCCGTTGCAGGACCTTTTCTTTTCAACTTCGCCGTTGATGACATCATGCGTAGAGTTGCAGAACAGTTTCCTGCGGATGTGATCCCTAACACCATCAGGACGCTCCTTGTCGACCTGGAGTACGCCGGACGACATTGTGTTATTCGCTGAAAACAACGCAAAACTGCAAAGGATTGTGAACCTCGTTTCGAAGTATGCCGCAGCCTATGGACTTCTGTCTTCGTCCCGACAAATGCAAGCAGATGTGGGTCTCTCAGAGGCCTTCAACTGGAGTTTGTGTGGACGGACAACGTATCGAACTGGTGGACGATTTCTGTTATTTGGGCTGTTTGCTTTGAAGAACGATGGTAGTTATGCAGCGGATATTCGACAACGATGTGCAGAAAGCTACGTCTGCATTCAATTCTCTAACCAAGTGTTTGTGGTCTACCACCATCGCGAAGGAAGTCAAGTTGCGCGTCTACCTATCCGCTATTCGCCCTATCATGATGTACGGATCGGAGACGTGGGCAGCACCGAAAACGCAGATGGAAAGCGTTGGATTGCACGGAGAGGAAGCTTTAGGCGTCTGCTTGGATATTTCTGGCCGCGTGTATGCTATAACGAAGACCTTTACAAGGAGAGCGACGCAGTACATCAACGCTTGACACGATGGAGGTGCCAGCATCTCCTAACGCCATCTCAAGCAGCAATGGAAAGTCGACTTCGACTGCTCGGGCATATACTAAGAAGAACGCCGGATCGTCTCGTACAACACGCTTTAAAAATGCTTCCAAATCCTGTCTGGAAACGGCCACCTGGGCGTAGGCGAAAGTTCTGGACGGATGTGGTTAAAGAGGATTTAAAGTCACTCGGCATCGAAAGACAGTTCAGGCGCGATGTTTCGTTTCGCAGGAAATGGAATAGTGACAGCTGGATGGAATGTGTTCAAATTGTGGCTGAAGACCGTGAAAAATGGACACGGCTGACTACTAGGACGGCACACCTCGGTGAAGATGCGGAATGACCGCGTCAGGCGAAAGCCAACCGATTAAGTCAAGTAAGTCAAGAGTAGCGTGACTTGTCGACTGCAAAAACGGTACAACTCCTCCGCTTGTGTGTAGAGAGCTCCTATCCCACAAGTATGCAAAAAAAACGGCACCATGTCGAGAGCGGTGTGCGCAGCAAAACGATATTGTTACCACGTGCTGCCCGAATTCCACACATTTTTCGGTTGTATTCATGCACGAAACTTTTTCCAGCATGCGGGTCAATTTCCGGGTTGTCACAGGAGGAGAAGAAGATGATCGAGGTGTGTTGGTTCAAGTGCACCCAGAAGCAGCTGAAGCGATGTTCAGAGGATATTTTCTGGGACATTCTTCATCAGGATGAATCCTTGCTCAATCTGTTCAGTTTGGTTGGTTTTCGGATTCTTAATTCTAATTGGGCCCGCTTTCTCAGTTCATTAAGGAACATCTCCGCTACTTATCTGCCAACACGGCGCATAGTTGCAATTCTTTAATCACACTTTTTGTGTTTTCTTATTATCATTATATAAATGTCTGTTGCAGGAATCGGCACCTCCCAATCGATTGCGCGACAATGACTATTTTAAGTCGCATGCGGCAAATTTCGCAATAGTTCTCAACCTCGTCGTCACTAACCTGCACGACAATTTTGAGCAGACCTGTGAGGCCTTACAGGTGAGACTGCCTAACTCTTGCCTGATACTTTACTCTTGCCTGATGTATTTGGTTCGCTCCTCTTTTGTAGATTCAATTGAACTTTACAGACTCTCGGCTACCAGCATGTTGCGTTGAGGACGCGAGGTTTTCAAACCATGTACTGGGATATTTTCACTGACTGCTTTGAACGGAATCGACCAGCATCGTTCCGGAAAGAGAATGAAAAAGAGGTGAGAATTTGCGTGACGTTTATTCCATAAGAACATGTCATCGCTCGCCACACAACGAACCCCATGGCTGGTTAGGTGTGCGGCACTTATCCAGTATGCGTCTGCAGCATTGCGAACGGTCCGAGCTCACTTATATCAACGTTTTCAGGCATGGAGCCGTATGATACTGTTTATACTAGCGCAAATGAAAGTCGGCTATCATCGAGGTATTGCTGATCAAAAAATCGAACGGAACAGTGTACCGATTATCTATTGAGACTACTACTGAATTTTAAAGTTTTTAATAAATTTTTCCCTACACTCTGGTCTGCGGAAATGGTCAGGGGAATGCCCCTTTATTTGGTGGTTTATTTTCGGTTTTCCGTGCTTCGGAGAGTGATTTTTGATTGTATGTGGACGATGCGACTGATCATTTCGAGATCTTCCGAGGGAATTCTCGTGAGACGCTTTGAATGCCGCAGTATGTCAGTTGAAATCGGGGCGTTGGTTGGTTCTTGAGTCTTTAAAGGAACAGTCCAACCTCAGGATCGTTTCCCTCCTATTCTACGCATCTCCAAGCTGGACCCACGCTGATTCCTATGATGTCTCTGGAATCGCACAAAATCCTCTGGGAACGGAGTTATGGACGTCAAAGGTTTCCTGAACCTGAACCGAGAAAGCGTGGTAAACGAGAAGGGGTGATAATAAAGGGAAGAACGGGGCTGTCGATCAAAAACCACCGCTCATCTCGCCTCTGTTGAACTCTAAAGGTCGTCAAAGGAGCCGTGTCAAAGTGAACTCCTGCTCTGGGCGCCCCAGACTGGCTTTTTCATATATCTCCCTTATTCGGAAGAATTCAGAACTCGCACTTGCTAAATAGGGTGGGTACTCTTCACAACTACGAGAAAATCTGAGAGCTCGTCCCTGAGGTTGGACTGTGCCTCTAAAAAGCTTCTTCCTCAGAAAATTCGACGGAATAGGATGCCCTAGCCAAATTTTCATGAACCATTGCCAATAAGTTCGCCCCAATTCGTTGGAGCGGGGATCAGATTGAGTCTTGCCAGAATCAAGTTTTATTCGCATACAAGTGCAAAAAAATGAATAAGGATGAAATAAAAAGGACATATAAACAATATAAGGAGAGAATTTTTAGTTTTTTTTTCATTACGAGAGCAGGCTGCTACCAATAACAAAGTCCAACGTCCGTGCTGCAGTTAGTTGGACAATTAGAGCAGACTTCTCCAATTGGGTAGATTGGCGCACCGGGAGTGTTGACTCTGAGAGGGAATCAGATAGACCACCGGACGATTCTTTAGATTTAAACTAGACGGAAATTCTCACATGTCCCTGTATAAGCATACAGTAAAGAAGAAAGTGATGCAAGGAGT
This sequence comes from Aplectana chamaeleonis, assembly GCA_029168955.1. Classification (NCBI taxonomy): domain Eukaryota; kingdom Metazoa; phylum Nematoda; class Chromadorea; order Rhabditida; family Cosmocercidae; genus Aplectana; species Aplectana chamaeleonis. The sequence continues at coordinate 672,310 of JAPDOI010000007.1, read as the reverse complement.
TGTGGCACATCCGATTTCCATGTTAGTTCCCCAAATCATCTGCAAATGGTGCAGTAGTTGAATAGGACGGAATACTGGGCTTTGTGTTTACTCGAGGACACCACATCTCCGTGAACCACCTATTCCAGAATAACTTTTCTAAACTGCTTCCTGATGACCTTGGGTTTCCTGATAATTGAGTTGACGTCAATATCGGATGAGTCTGGAGCGGTATCACCTCGAACCTGCAGTCTGGCTCTACCGGTTGCGAGAGAAAACAAACTAAGAAGGACATCATGCTATTTTTTGCGAGATTGATGAGCCAACAAGCAGAAGGGTTTTGACTGGTTTTCAGTACAGTCAGGCCGAAAGCATTTTGATGTGGTCAGCAGGTTCGTCTGCATGAGATTAAAAGAAGTTTGTAGCTTGCACCCAACGTTTCTAACAAAACAAACCTTGGTGAGTCTTGTCATTCTCCAAGGAAAATCATCCGTGAATATCATATCGGATGGTGCTCCATACCGCGCCAAATAGGCTGCCCATGTTGTGATAGCCTACATCCAGAAATAATCTTCGATTTCTGTCGCAAATGAAACAATGATCAATGAATCTAGGTAGAGACAAACATACACTAAGCATTGCTCCGTAGATTTCGCTCTGCCTTAGTTGAAGTATGTGGAAGTTCTCCTTCCATCCAGGTCTTACATATGTAGGAGAACTTCTTCCAGAGCAAGAACTCGAAATTGCGTGAGCCCGTGTCTCCGCAAAGCAATTCCATTTCTGATCAATATTCAGATTCATGTATTCAAACGAACCAAATTTTGTCTTGAACATTACCAAGAGGTACATAAGCGAGGCATGTGGGGCATTCTGGTTGGGGTACACACCATTCTGCGCATCACCAGTAGCAATGAGGGATCTGCAATGAAAATCTTCTTGAAATCATTCGGTAGTTCACTTTTGAGTAATGTTAACCTCAGATTGTTATGCAAAGACAAAGCAACCTCCTTCCATGAGATCGGGAACATAGAGCTTCGACAATGGGAGGTCGCTGTAACAAAACTGATAAATACTTAAAATTTTTCTTTAGTGAAATATCATACTTGATTGAAAGGAAGTAGATTGTGGTTGCCAGCTAATCAAACCGTCAAAGTTTGAAAACCTTAGGCCGTATTCGATTCATCAAGCGTAGGGAGCGTCTCGGGAAGGTGCGAAGTCCACCCGCAGTTGGACGTGTTTTCGATGTTGCACTGGACGTGTTTTCGATGTAGCATTTTCCTGGGTACCCGGCAGGCAGACAGGAAGGTTCTTGGCTACCTGGCAGGTAGATAGGAGGGTTCCTAGTCACCTAGCGGGTGGGCGGAGAGCACTATGGCTTCATGCTACTTTGATCTCCCGCGCCAGAGAATGATCAATATCTTGCTGACAGGCAGTGCGGACACTTCCTGTCTACCCGCAGAGTTGAGGTCGGGTAGGCTATGCCCGCCGGAACGCATTGCCAACGGAGCTAAGAGACAGCAGCCTTCTTCCCGGCGGTCTCCTCTCCGTCTCTACGGCTGGCTACTCATGCCTGTCTCTGCTCGGACAGGTTACGAAGAGAGGGCCGCCACTATTGAAATTTGGTCAGGGACGGCACAATATTGGTTGTCATACGTCGGAAACTCCCGTGTTTTCTTGAATACGGCCACTGATAGCCCATGCCAGATCGTCAAGCACCGGGGTATTGGGATATGTGATACGGTCTAGGGATGAACATGGACGAGATGTGTGTCTAAGTAAGTCCCCTGATGGTGTAAGTGTGTTATTCCCGGAAACCTACACTTCTGAGACGAGATATCTAACACATATTTTGAAGCTTCCAAATCCCCATGTTTTTATGAATTTGAAGTTCACTCTTCCCCTTTGAATTCAGTGGCCTGGGTTATAGACCTATGACATTATTATGAATGTAAACTCGTACTTTTCTGCATCGTTATAGGTAATTGTAAAACAAAGTTTCTTTGCGCAATTTTCTTGTCTATGAATCACTCTAAGTGTGTGAAAAAGATGACCATATAAAACTTATATACGACCAATAATTAGAAAAAAGTGTCGCCTGTTTTTTCTTCAGATGATAAGAAATAGATTTTGTTGTTAGAGAAAATACAATACCGCTCGCAGGTTCTGGTCAGAATACATGCAGTGGCCCTTTCTCGCGCTTTTAGCGCCTTTTCTAACGGTCTTCAATTTTCTTTTTTTTCGGGATCTGAAAACAGATTCGGATTTATGGTGTGGTTTGCTGTCTAACGACATGATGGCTGCTGAGCTCCAGATTCCAACAAAAATGTTTCAGAATTTATCTCCAACTCGTTATATATAAGACGTAGGAGCTAAATACTGTATTTGCAAACAGTATGGCTTGCTAAAACTTCCTAACAGCCTTTTCTGACACGGCTGCAAAACTAGCAATCATTACAGCTTATATTAGCCTGTCCTAATCTATTTTTCAGATCCCAAAACATGAAATTTGGAGGGAGTTATTAAAAAAGACAAGAGAGAGTGCTGCAGCGTGCACTCCGACCAAAAGCTACCGGCGGTATTGTGCGAATTACCTTATTTCCCAGAGCATTCTAGGTGTCTCATCCTAGCATACCTGATTCAAATGAACCAGAACGAAAAATCGCTGTTACACTTCAGAATCTCGGCAGAGGCTATTTCATTCTACACTAAGAGGTGTTCGTGAAAAAATTTCATGTGTAGTCTCAAAAAAATGAGTCAAGGTTGTTCTTGTTTGCGTTTAGGCCCCGGTCAGACTTCGTCGAAAAACCTGCTGAGTCCGACTGAGTCCGAATGAGTCCGGGGTGGAAAAACCTGCTGAGTCCCACTGAGTCCGGTTGCCCCCAGCGCCAACCAACTCCTCTGCGAAACACGCAATTGATAGTGACGATTATCACTTCAGCTGTGAATCGGAACGTGTTTGGTGGCTGATTTTTCTTGTTTTCAACATGTCTGAATCTGATTTCCGTATAAGCAGTACGTGGGGCAGAGCGCAGACGGCGAGAGTCGAGATGGGGCGGGACTCGGCAGGTCGCAGTCGGCCAAAAAAATGCACCCAAATCACGTAAAAAACACCTATATCGACCGGGTGGGGTGAGGATGATTTCGGTGGGACTCAGTGGGACTCAGTCGGTGCATTGGCCCCGCCCTTGTACGCATGAGAAATATCAGTATCGACCGGGGGGATTGCGGTGGGCATCAGACGGTCGCAGTCGGACTCAGTGGGTTGATTTTTTTGCACCCTTCTTCCACGAATTCGATGCGTATCGACCCGGTGGGACTCAGTAGATCCACCGACTATGACGGGGGCCTTAGAGCTGGATCGCCTTTTGGATTATTTGGAGAAGTATGTCAGCTATACATTCTGGTGTCAGATTCTGCAAACGTATTGCTCGAAAGAAGATACTTTCTTGTTAACGTCAGGTTCGGTGATGGGATGCATAAGTGTTGAAACCTTCGCTTAATCTGAGTCTAGCAAATTATTGTTTTCTAACGTAAGCCGATTTGCGCTGCTAGCGATTTGAGGGCCGAAGTCAGCCAAAGAAGAAGCGTTGCATGGGCTGCGATGTCCAACATCACGGAAGCAGCTCACCTTGTCTTCGACTAAAAAACCGTGCGCACCTCTCCGACTTCACCGTCCTCCCCGCCATGTGCTACGGAGCTGAAACCTGGGCCTCCAACAATACTCATGCCATTCTGATGACGCGAGCTCAACGAGCACTCGAACGAACGCTGTTAGGGACGAACCGTCGAGCGCAAGGCAACCAGTACCATCGCAGCACCGCCGGTGCCTTCAAACATCTAAACACACCAAGCACGAACTGGTTTCAGATCGCCCAAAATCGAACGAGTTGGAAGATGGAAGCTCCACAAAGCAACCAAAACGATCGTGTGCCTCGAAACAACCAGAGTCTTGTGCCCGTCGCTGAGACGATCGCCGGCCGACAAAGGGCAATCAAGTATCAAGTAAGTAATTAACTTGTGTCTCATACATTGTATACAATGAATGCGAACTCACGAGCTAGTGTAGTGTTGGTAGTTGCAGGTGCTGTAGCAGTACCTTCTGCAAAAGTCGGTGTGCTGCTAAGCAGAAAGAAGAAAATCTGAAATGACAGATGTTACAGATGAAGAATCGTTACCAGTAGTGTAACAAAACCTACCAAGTATAGCAGAATAGTTGACATACCAGCAGGCTAGAGTAATCTACACATATCTGGGAGCTGTCTATTCGGATAGAATTCATACTCAGTGGCTGCCTATGAGTGCAGTGTTTCTGCGCATCCAAGAATGGCGTTGCAGAAGAATTTGATTGGACACGTTGCTGATATAGGGGATGTGTGCAACTGATGATAGTGCATCACAATCGTCAAAATGAAATTCGAGGCGAGCGAAGCTGCAACGGGTTTTCTAGAGTACTTGATGTTTTCAGTGCATCAGCTTCGCATGTGGTTTTGACAAAATCATTGACTCATCTTCATGAGGAAAAACCCTGTGGCTACAGAACGACGTCTTAGCAAAGCTTTCGGACTCTGTTAACCGTTGTTGGATCAAACCATAGCATCTTGACAATGGTAACCAGATGGCTTCATCATTTCAGATAACAGCAGAAAAGATACTTCAGGCAGGCTAGTGACAGACAATAAAATAAATACAGGTGAAACCCCTGACGTTTCAGGCGCTCTATATTCAGAAAATTTTCCTCGAACTGGTGTTCTGTTCGTAATAAGTATTGACGCCCCTGGAGTACTGAGCTAAAAAGAAGATAGGTGTGGGTTAATGAATCTTGAAAAAAGTTTAATTAAAAAACAATCAGTGAAGACTCGGCTTCACCAAAAAGGAAGAGATGGTATGAGTCATTGAAAAAGAAGGACGAAACTCTCAATGATGCGCTGGCTTCCTGTCTTGCTCCTGTATCTCAAAACTTGCCGAATCGCACCCTCGTTAAAGGCAGTGGTCGCGTGTCAAATATGCTTGTCTGAATTTCCTCTCTAAACCCCTTTCTGGGTTTAGAGTAGTAGGACCTATAACAAAAAAATCGCGCAAAAAGCAACTGTTTGGGTCAAACTTCAAACCTGCACTCTCTTGCCTTTTGATGGTGGGCAAGCCCACACCACATCACCGGCATCGATGATCTCTTGTATCAAGTGCATCAATGAACATTAACTTTCGGACTGACCTGCTCAAATATTTATGTACTCATCTAGTCAAGAACATTGTCTAAACTGCTTGCTTTCATTGTTCAACTGTTTGTAATAGGTAAATTCTCATTTATTTCTTCCTCTAGATGTCGATAGTTTTTGACTGCTCGGCATGAGACTGCGATCTTTTTTTTGCGGCGCTGTGCACGTGTGCACGAACTGGCATCTTTGGGCCGTAAGAACTCTAATTCTAGCCCTTTTTTACCGCGCTACCTCCATAGATTTTCAGCTGTTTTCTATCTAAGCTGATTTTTGTAGTTTTTGAGACAATGTTCTTCATTGTGACCACTGCCTTTACCTAATTTACGGAAAGTTATTTTGACAAGCGCCCTCACCAACAAGTCTGGAGGTGGTTTAGGCAAAGAATGGTAGTGTGCGACACCATCCGTCGGCTAAGGTGTGTTTCATTTATTGGGCCACCCAGAAAAATCGCCGACGGTGGGCTTTGTATAGCACCCTTTGGCTCCGTCCATGCGAAGCGAGAACGCGTGCTCTCAGTCCCTGCTCAACGCATGTCGTTGCTCCACGACTCTCACGAATGCGGATGGGTGGCCGTATACGCAGACAGACATGGGTAAACACCTCTTGCCCACTGTTCATTGGATTGCCGGGTAATAATTTACCCAACTCAGTTCATTCACCATGGTTTGTGAAGGCCGTGTTGGAACTGCAGGATACGAGGGCACCAGTTTCAAAGTAAGTTCGAGGCTCAGTACTCTAAGGAGAAAGCAATGAGTTCGAAACTCAGCGCTTCTATCCCAGAGCTGGTGGGAGGGAGAAAGGGAGGATGAGCGCGCGAGTGAGGGAAGGAGTGCGCGAGAATGGGCGTAAGCGCGCGTGAGCGGCTAGCAAATCGTGGGCTTGTTGATTGAATTCACAGCTCACGGCGGCATGGCTTCCCACTGTACCCTCGATGCCCGAGCAGATAGCAGGGCGGAGCTTAGGCAGCGTTGCTGCTAGTTTTGATAAGAGGTGAACGAGTGGCCGTGTGGTGTTCCGGCCCCAGCCCTGGCACCTGGCAATTGATGCGGTGATGACCATCAGCATCCATTACTAGGTGCCCGGGCTGGGGCCGGAACACCTTACGGCCACTCGTTCACCTTTTATCAAAACGAGCCGCCACGCAGGCTAAGCTCCTCCCTGCGAACTGCTCGGGCTTCGAGGATAAACCGTGCCACAGTAATGAAAGGGCAGCTACGTTGGTGTGTGCTGTGAATTCGATCAAGAAGCCCCATTCATGTGCATCAATGGCCATCGATTTTGGTAATCGCGCGCTGTCGCAAAGAGTGAACGCTGCCTTATTTGGGGGGGGAAGGCGAATACGGAGGAGGGAGACCCAGAAGGCGAGCCCATCTTCCTATTCATGTATGCTTTTAGGTCGGTTTCCAAAGATTCGAACGGCGTTGTTGCTGTGGTGTAAGCCTCAGCGTTTGGTTTATATTACTATCTCAAACACGTTAACAAGCTCTTATGCTGCCCTTAGTATTCTGTAGAAAGATTGCCGCTCTAGGCATACCTGTGTCTGTTTCTGATTGAAGCGTCACGCTGCAGCAATGCAATCTACACAAGAAGGTTTTTATTTGAATATACAACATATTTACAAATGTCCATGCAAAACTGCAGTCTTAATAGAGTGAGAACAGTTGCTTTCAATTGCTTCAGGCGTTCTTATCAGGAAAGCAAACTGCTACCAATAGCAAAGCCCATCGTGCTCATTGCAGTTGTTGTGGCCACCTGGACACCAAGAGCAGACGCGCCCTATTGGATAGATTGGGGCACCGAGGGTGTTAACCCTGCAATAGAAGTCAGATGGAGTTTGTGTACTGTATATTGTCCCGAACATAGTAAAAATCCTACATGTATGGGTATAGACATACGGTGAAGAAGAAGCTGCCGCAGTGGCTAGTGGCACATCCGATTTCCTTGTTAGCTCCCCAGATCATCTATAATTTGTGTACGTATAGATTCAAATAAAACGCAAAACTTCACGGGCGCACTATAAAGATACGCGATGTCAAATTAGAGCTGAGATCATTAATGATCATGCCTAGCCACCCAGCTCCACCCTAGTGTGCTGAACTGAGTAAGAAACCGAGCCTAAACAGCGGACTACCATGTCATGACCACGTGGCAAGCCTGTACACCTACTTCGGACCCTACAAGCTCTGCGGTGAACGTGAATATTTAGGATGGCACAGAATAGTAAGCCACAGACAATATAAGTCAAGCGGTTGGAGGATGAAACGATAGATATGAAATCAGACAAAATCGACAATACTCCAATTCTTAAGGACGCCAGGCTATTTAGCTGGTAGCTGTGGTAAGCGGGTTAAAGGCAGTGGTCACGATGAAAAACGTTATCGAAAAAACTACAAAAATCAGCTCTGATCAAAAACAGCTCAAAAACTATGAAGGTAGCGCTATGAAAAACGGGCTAGAACTAGAGTTATTAAGACCCTAAACTTCCAGTTCGTGCACACGTGCACAGAAAGATCGCAGTCTCATGCCAAGCAGTCCAAAATCATCGACACTCAGAGGAAGAAATTAATGCAAATTTACCTAATAAAACAGTTGAACAATGAAAGCAAGCACTTCAAACAATGTTTTTGACTAGATGTGTACATAAATCCGGAGGTTCATTGATTGACATTCAATTTCAAGCCAGCTGATGTTCTTGATATTAGAGATCATCGATGCCGATGATGTGGGGTGGACTCGTCCACCATCAAAAGACAAGAAAGTTCAGGCTTCGAATTTGGCCCAGAACGGCTATTTTTTCGCGATTTTTCTTGTAGGTTCTACTACTCTATAACTGGAAAAGGGTTTAGAGAGGAAAAGAAGACGAGCATATTTGAGCGCGACCACTGCCTTTAAGGATGATTCGCGTGTGGTGCACCCTTGGCATTAATCCGTAACAGGAAGAAGAATCCCTCCAAAATCGAAAGTTTGCTGTCCGCAATTAACCTTGAACCTTCGTTAAACTGAAATTTTCTAACCTTGGTGATTTTTCGCTTTCTCTTCAGCGGGAAATCGTCCATGTACATCATGTTGGATGGCGTTCCATATAGTGCAAAGTTCGATATCCAGTGAGAAATCGCCTTAATGCAGAAAAAAGAGAATGGAGAATAAAAATACACAAGCAGAAGACCTACACATAATAACTCAGCAGGGGGATGACCTTACAGCGGTCATCGCTCCGTAGATGTCGGTCGCCGTGGCTTCGAGTACATGGAAGTTTTCCTTCCATCCAGGTCTCTGGTAGGCCGCAGATTTTCTTAGTTTACAAGATCTTGAAATACAGTTAGCGTAGAACTCTGCCTGGCAGTTCCATTTCTGAATCAATACACATTTTCTATCATGTCATATGTGCACTACCTCTCGAGAGTTTGTGGAAACCCCTTGCCACTATAATTGAATAAGATTTGGAGACTTGAGCGAGCGGAGACCGAAATTTTCAAATCACGGAGTTTTTAGGCCGAATAGTGCAACTTCTAGTTTCAAACCCCATTTACGAAAAAACCCTTTGATGTCACACTCCTATTCTTATCGCTGCACCAGAGTACTCCGTATAGTTCCAGTCAACTTCTTCAAAAAAAAAAAAACAAAATGTGAAAGCAGTTCTGCAGGGTTCCCTTATGGTCACAATCCAATGAAGATGTGGTTTGGTAATGCTGCATTAAAGAAAACACACCTCACGAGATGGATTGAGCTTACGATCCTCAATTGAAGTGTACTCAGCTGTAGACAACACGTGTCACATTCAATACGTCAACAAAATGATGACGATGAAGAAAACTTTTATGATCTATATCAAAATTTGCATTCAGAAATAAGGTTCGTGGTGATGTGGTGGTGACTCCCCTGTTTGGGACGGTTGCTTTTTCGTGCCGCTGCCTCACTGCTACTGCTACGTTGCTCCTGATGGGATAGCTGCTTACTTAATATAAGTGTGGTATGACGAGGTATGAGCGGCTGAAGGGTTACTTCATCCTCTGGTTCGAGGTCAATTTTAGTGTAAGCCATTGCGGACCCACGCTGCGGAAACACGACGCATCGGTTTCGTTCGAGCTTCCTCGCCCGCCCCTCATCTGATCGTATGGGTTTTCCTTTATTTTCCTTGTTTTTTTTTGTTTCCCGCATATTTTTCCAACAGTTCCGGTCTTTGAATGATACGTTTGTCATATTAAGACGGTTCGCAGAAGTTTCAATTTCAGGTTTAGTAGGAATAGTCGGCAACGGATAGGAACCGCCTTTTCTGACAATTTTTCTATTGTTTCATGATGTTAACCGACTTGAACCACTTTTTTGTGATTATTCATTGTTTAGGCTGGCTAGTTTCTCCAAAAACCTCCCGAAAGTGAGTGTTTGTCTACTTGTCTACTAGGTTATTATTATGATTCACAATTTCGTTGTTTTACTTCCTGAAGCTTCTTCCTAAACATGGGTCATGCCCGAATTTTCTATTGCTCCGGCAATCCCCATTTCTATTGGCCTGAACAGAAAAAAAAATCTGGCCATGAATCAAATGCAGGAAACAAATTCCAAGAGAAATGAAACCTCTCAAACACACACTAGGTTTCGCAGCAGAGGGTATCTACCAAGGTTTTGCAAGGGCTGTATGTTTGCGAAATAATGAAGCGGTGTATTAAACATTACCAAAAAGTACATTAAGGAGGCAGGTGGGTACATCAGCGAAGCAGATGGCGTACTTCGGTTGTTGTAGAATCCAATTTCAGCCTGACCAGTAGCAAAAAGGGATCTGAATCAATATTTTTCTGACCGTTCGGTGAGTCGTCTTCAACAAGGGCCCACCTTAGGTCGTTGTGCATAGTCAAAGCTGCTTTTTTCCATTTGAGCGGCAAAGCAGAAGTGGGGCAATGTGTATGTGCTGTAGCGGAACTGATGATAAAGCAGTCTTCAGAATATTATGGTCTAATTAGCAGATGTTGAGTAGTTAGAGGCTATAAGACCGGGATCATACTACCCGCGATCAAAGACGGCGACAGTGCATGTCATCCATATAGATTTTCGGTCGATATTGATGATAAACATTGCGTCGCGTCGCTAGTCGCGGGAAGTATGATCCTGGCCTAAAGCCCGACTACAGTGCAGCCGCTGGAAAGGCGAGGCGGCATGCAATGAGCGAGTATCGATCATTCATACGGCACTGCACGATCGATTCCCTTCTATTGCATGCTGCCGCGCCTTTAAGGGACTCTAATCAGGGCCATAAAAGAGAGATCCTAGAGATCAATGTGCATCATGAAATCCATCATTGAGCTAGATATTGCTTGGTACGGGTTCAGGGTGGCTTATATGCTCCTCTCTTGAAAATGCCATAAGACTCCACTAGCGCACAGTTCCGAAAATTGTAAACTATTTTTGATATTCACTACAGTAATAGTTGTTTTCGTAAGAGCATGTTCAGGGTAGTTCACTTGACCATTCGTACAGACTCGAAATTCTTTCTGCATTTGCGTGGGCTTCTTTTTGTGGCTGTCCCAAAGCTGCATTCAACCAGTCCTTTTCTTGAGCTTTAAGGAAGAGGGGACTCTTCACTCATAGTATCTCTAAAAGGATAAATTCAGTGAAATGCATTTGGATGAGTTGAGGGGGCTAGACCTCTGTGACCTAGAAGTCGAGAGAATGAATTCTCACTAAACTTGGGATAAGGATTCGCCTCATGCGGGTCGATCACAGTCTTAGAGACACACAAATTCATTCTAAAATCACAGAAGTATGCCGCCGTCCAGAGGGAAATGTCTAGTCCTGTTCGTTACCGATTTCTTTCCAGAGACCGCCCTCTCACGTTAGCGTGCAGCGGTCACACAATAGAGACAAAATGTGAGTAGGAACTATATACTTCTTTTGCGAAAAAAAGCCGTGCAAAAGGCAGAGCTATGGATTGGAGTTGACGCTGACAATCTGCTTTCCACAGCGCCTTCATGCGCGATGCGACATTAAGCCTGCTTCAACTATCAAGAAAGATGTATTCTTCGAACACGATCTTGGTAGAACTAGTAGTTTTGTGAGTATCCAAAAATAATTCGGTTCTTTCAGACCCGCGCGTTCTGAACTTCTATCGAAATTTCGACCGATCCAACTTGTCATAATGAAACAGAGTTACGTTAAGGGCAGCATATACACTCGTAAAGGTCATTGAGATGACTACAGAAATAGAATGGTATGGCACCGAACACAACGCCCACGCATTTTGAAGTGTCAAAAACGACCCACTTTGGCGTTACACGAGAAAGTAGTCGGCCCCGCCCCTATCTCTGCCCGCCCCCTTTATTTGTGTTTTCCTCCAAAACAGGAGTGCTGGGCCGTTCCCAGCGTTGTATGTGTTCTACTTATTGTGGTAATTGTAGCACCCACAAACGGTGGGAATGGCCCAGCATGCCTGTTTTGGAGGAGAACTGCAAATACAGGGGGGGGGGGTGCAGATACAGAGGCGAAGTCAACTTCTTACTCGTGTAGTGTCATTGTGGGTCGTTTTTCACGCTTCAAGATGCGTGGGCGCTGTGCTGTGTGTCACACCATTTTTATTCCGTAGTTATCTCGATCACGTTTTCGAAAGTGTGGGGGTTGATCTAGGGTTGATTTATCAGATCTCAAAGGCACAGTTTAAGCTCGCGCGTGAAATCCGATATTACAGTTCGGCCGCTGGGTGCAGCTACCCTGCCACACGTGGAATCTCAACTATTCAGAGAGAGCGAGGAAAATCAAGCACTCACTCCATTCGCCCACCTCAGGGTTTTCGGTATCAATAGGGACGAGATGCGTCATGGATTTTGATCAAAATCTACGTTCTTTCATTTCCTATTGGGCTAGCTTTATAGTGTGGTCTGCTCCGGTGCGATGTCTACGAACGACGACAAAAAGGCGCGAGAAAACTCGTCCACGAAACTCTGCCGTTTGATTCCACAGTCCTATAGGGACTACAGCTACGTTCTTAGTGAGTTGTGAGCGACTCTGAATAAACCGTTTTGATCAGCTCAAAATCCCCCCACGATAGGCGAAAAAATTGGAGAACGCTTCTGAGGTTGGACTGTGCATTTGCACTGCACGGGGGACGCCAGTCAGCCGTGTTGCATTGGAGAACTCACATGCTAGCGGGTAACGGGTTGCAGTAGGTGTTGTAAAATCATTTTGCGCCGAAGCCGACTCGTTGAGCAACAAAGCGAGAATCTAGAGTGCAGGATATCATTAGCATAAGGTATCGTAACAAAGCTTACTGAGATGAATCGTAAGGCTAACATACCATAAGGCTCAAGACATACATATTCAGTTGGCGATTTGCTTTGATAGAAGCTACATTCAATGATGGCACCATGAACACTTCTGAGACACTTGCTGTTTTCGATGAATTTCCGCTGATTACTGAGCACAAGCACTCGCACTTCTATTCATTGGAGGCGGACGGAAATGTTAGCCGCTCCACGTCGAAGCTACACCTCAAAACTATGTTTTAAAATGTAGCACGTGCCACCTTGGCCCGTAGCAAACACTTCCCCCCCCACTACATGCTGGGAGCTTAGTTCTGACTCCGCGTCACCAAGAGGCAGCTCACAGACCAGCAGCTAAAGATGAGCGCCTTCTTTTCCAATGCACGGGGCAACCATAAATAGCGCCTACTCTGGCAGCCGTTTGCCGACGGCATGAAAGCCACTCATGTACGTGAAGGCGCCGAGCGAAAAAGAGCACATATTCATGAAATTCATCCGCCGTCATTTCGGTCATGGGTCAAGCAAGTCCGAGGTTGTGACGGCGCGAGGAAGGCAGCGTGCTCTCCTGGCAACTTCTGCAAAGATATGATAACCTGTAGAGCAGCTTAAACAAAAGTATGATTATTTCCATTGTTTAGTCGGAAAATCGTCATAAGGTCTGTGGATAGGGTACTGGAGCAATACAGTGCGCTGCAAAATTATGGATCCACCCTTATTTTCGCATGTAAAAGACCAATCTTTGAGTTTCCATATACGAGAACAGCACCAATGAGTTCTGGAGCGCTAAAATTAATTGTACGCGAAGTTCCAGAACAATCAGTTCATTTGTTAAAAGGTGCTGCTTGTCTTAGAAAAAAGTGCTCATCTTAAGCGGGGCATAGTATAGGTCCACCTGTGATGATAATCATTTACCCAATTTTCAACAGCGAATAGCACACACCTAATGCATGTTTATCCCAAACTTCAACAGCAAATAAACCACGAAGTGGCATGATCAATCGCTCCCACATTCTGGGGTGGTAGTAATTGGGTGTTTCAACGCGAGATGAACGCCAAACTTTGTATGCAAGTTTGACACCATCGGTGACATTTGAAGGCAGCATACACGCTCGTAAACGTGGCTGACATAAAGTGTGTCTGAATAGAAGTGGCGGTCCATGCGGGCGGCATGCGCTGCAGGCGGCCATCGCATGTGCTGCTCTCGGACGGGCATACGAAACGAGCCCTCCCCTAGCAACGCGCGCCGGCCGCATGGGCTGCGATTCTCTTTCAGGCTTACTTTAACAACGGATTAAGAATGGATTGGATCAGAACACAAAGCCTACGCATTTTGAAGCGTCAAAAACGACCCACAATGCCGCTACACGAGTAAGAAGGTGGCCCCGCACTTGTGAATGGTTTAGTGAGGAATGGTGTGCGCGTCAGTACCGCGGCATGAAAATCGATTGCTGATGAATGTCCCTGGTTCGCGCAAGACACTACCACATTGGACTGTATGGGCAAAAGTTTTATTCATATCAGTGAATACAAAGTGTAAACGTGATTAAAACTGACAACAGTTTAATGAGTCTTCTCAAACCACTGTGAGTACGTTTTATTACAAATAAATTCCGTTACCAATGGCAGAGTCCAAGGTCCCTTGTGCAATTGGCGGGGCTACCTGGACAATCAGAACAGACGTTTCCGATCGAGTAGATTGGTTCGCCGGGTTTGTTGACACTGAGAAATGGGTAAAGTCAGCATGGACATTAATTCCCTGCCTTTACACAAAAAGTTTTATCCTCACAAATCTTTGTATAGGCACACAGTGAGGAAAAAACCACTGCATTTAGTAGTTCCACATCCGATTTCCTTGTTGGCTCCCCAAATCATCTAAAATTTGTGTAGTTGTGCGTAAAGACTAATTAATTAGCACTTTTAACAATTCTCAAGACCGGAAAACGGTAAGACTTGACCTAGACAGCTGCTACGCAGTCTGTTTGGCATTTGTAGCACAGAATATTTGTTTAGTACTAGCAAATCATACACATCTAATTTTTCTCACTATCATTTGTGTACGTGAATTATTCAAACCTTAGTGAACGCTCTGGCGTCCGTAGAAAAGTCGTCCCCGAATATCATATAGGATGGTGCTCCTATTGCAGCCAAACGCATTGACCAGTTAGTGATCGCCTACATTGGAGAAAACTTCACATTCTTACTTATGGCCAGAAAAGAGTCTTGCGGCTGGAAGGCAGCATGCAATCGAGAAAAATCGATCGTGAAGCGCGGCATGATCGCTACTGCTTCTTTGCGTGCTGCCGTGCACTCCAGCGGTGAGGCTCTAATCGGTCCCTTGGAGGCTGTTCACTTCTCACGAAAGGATTCTCACATTTATCATTGCTCCGTAGATGTCGGTCGCCATTGTATCGAGTCTGTGAACGTTCTCCTTCCACCCAGGTCTCATAGTTCTCGGAGATTTTCCTTCAATACATCTACTCGAAATTCTAAGCGCGTAGGCCTCTGCGCAGAAGTTCCATTTCTGATAAAAAAGTTCGGTCACGTGAAATCAATTGTTGGCAGTAGTTAACATTACCAGAAAGTACATAAGCGAGGCACGATGCGCAGTTCGATGCGTGTGTAATCCATTCTTTGCTTTACCAGTCGCAACAAGCGATCTGCAATAAATATCATCTGATAGTCTTTCTTCGGTTCACTCTTGGCAATTTTTACCTAAAGTAGTTGTGCAACATCAAAGCAGCATTCCTCCATTCGACTGGTAGCGCAGTGCTTGAACATTGCGTAGATGCTGCGATGGCAGTGGTGAGTGGAAACAGCAAAGGAACGCAGATTCTTGGGGGTAAAGAGAGTTTTTGATATTAGTTAGATGGAGAAGAAAGGTCGCGTAGTTATACTGCACTGGGGACCCATAGATTTAATTGCTACCAGGGGGAAGATTCTGAGGTGCGAAGTGACAGACTAGCGCAAGAGGTCATGGCGAGGTCGTAAAGGCGTTTTGGATCAATGCGGGGGACCCCAAGGTCAACCGGAAAGAGGAGGGTATAAAATACGGAGCTCCAGCCTTACGTCACACTTGCCTTCTGATTTCGGCCAAATTTTTGTTCCATCGGTGCTCCTCTGTCCTGCAATCGTCAGTGTTTCACAGGTAGGGAACCGCTCTCAGCGATGAGGCGCAAATACGTTCAATCAATAGCCACCATTCCTTCGTTTCACCGCGCGCAACTTTTTCCGCCAAACAGCGTCGCGGCTACCCCTCATCCAGCGATTGACTATACTAATCCATGATCGCTTGACGACTTGATTAGGTACGACACTTTCTCTAATTTTCTCCGGTTTATTACTTTAGAAATGTTGGATTCGAATTTCTGTCGAGTTCACCGCTACGGCATTTGATCGTGGATTTTCATTAATGGGTTTGGCTCTTTCAGACTCTGAAGAAGGCGAAACCGTCAGAACGTCAGTCAAATGTAGTCTTATATCACCTCGGACAAAGCTGAAGTCGACGTCTACGATATTGCCCTAATGCCAAAGTTTAACGATAGTCGTACATGGCAATAATACTAGTCATTTTGATAGATGCATTTACCACTACAGGTAAATATCTGGGTAGAGTGCGGCCCGCTAAATGGCATCACATCTAACTCAAAGTAACACAGGAACCTCAGGTTCGTGCTCAGCAACCCGACTAAAGCGATTCATGGGTACCCTTACCTTTCTGTGAAGCTTCAATAACGTATATAGATTTTTTTCAGAGGTGTCCTCAGAAAAATGTATCTTCATTCACTGGATGGTGGGAAGCCGCGACGCTACTTGTCGGGAAAAATAGCGCGCGGGAGAACCAAGAGAGAATGGGTATTGATCGAATCACTTCACACCCGATTGCTTCCTACTTGATAGACACTTATGATACTTCTAGACTGGGAGAGAGCGGGCCAGAACTGACCAGAAAACATTCAACACCTTCCTAACCCAAGCGAGTAACCCTAGTAAGCACTCTGTGGTAGTTACGGAACGTGAAAATCTAAACAAAATCTGAACATTGCTTAGGAGTCCACTGTTCTCTCTCAACAAGACTTACCTACTTTTTTCCAAAGCTAGGAGGTGGGTATCGTTGTTGGGATAAGTGTCTGCTCCCAACGAACGTACACCTCCAAGACGCATTGCGATATAGAACTCACACCTTGAGCGGTAGTAATAGTCGTACCTGTAGTAGTATCAATATGTGCGATCGCAGGTGCGCGCTGGACCACAAGAAGGAAAATCTGGAATCTACGTTTCTATAGTCGATCAATGTGCTTGAAAAGAGTTACCAATCCTACCGAGGATACCAGAAAAGCTGACATTATTGCAGACTGTTGTCACAGCGGTTGAAGGGGCTGTTGATTGGAACAAGTTTGTGTTCAGTGGTTGCCCTTTAGCGCAGATTGCGTTAGAATTCCAGCGGGCATTATTGCATTGGTAAAGTCGGTGGGTGATGGAAGCGTGTCAATAGATGGTGCTCGCTTTAACTGCAACAACTCAGCATACAAACGGGTCCAGAGTTGCTGGTTTCAAGAAGCTATAGGCTGAAAGCGGTCTTTATGGCAGCTATTTTACTTTTTGTATTCTCTCATTATTCTGACAATGGACCCCATTATTTCAGCGCACGAAATAACTCCTCAGACAAAGTTTGAGTGAGAGCACACTTTCTGAACGTTGGACAGAGGGAAAGACGTTTCCCACTTGTCCCTAATGCTGGTTGAGCGTTTATGTTGCCGATTTGGGAGACGTAATCTACCTAGAGGTCCCGCACACTTTCTACGGCGTCCAGCCAACCCCAACAGGTGTCTCGCACACTTTTTACGACGTCATGCGCATCTCAGACAAAAAGGAGCTCGACGCCCAGGCCAATTCGCGTCTTTTTCCCGAGATACGCGATAAGCACGTGCTCGCCCTTGTGACACGAGCGCGTGCCTATAGCGGAAATAGGGGCGAGATCGTGTCTACCTCGTGGAAAGCACACATCAAAAAAGGAGCTCGACACCCACTACGTTCCGCCCACTTTCCGCAAGACACGCGTTAGGCACGTGGTCGCGCAATGCACTTTTCAAGGCCAAAGGCTGAAGAGAGTGTGCTTGCGTCGGAAGCGCAGACGAAGGGGGCAAGCAGCAGTGTCTTCCTCACTCGGGATCCTCATTTATCGACCCAGGAGTGATCGGGTTGGTACCTGCGATGTTTTTCCCCTTCCATTGGTTTCATTCTCTACTCAAACTTCCCTCTTCACTCTGTTCTTCATTTTTGCGCATCCCGTAATGATTGTATTTGTCTAAAAAATTTTTTCTCTTTGCCATATTCTGTAAAAGGCCTAAACGAGTGCTTTTTAATCTTATCTGGTCTGATTTTTGTTTGATTTTGTGACTTTTTGCGTTTTAAAAATCCCTGATGAATAAGCATTCCCAACTTCCCAGGCTCGATTTTCCGAATAGATGCTTTTTCATGGAAATAGACGATGTTTCGGTAATACTTGACGAATAAGTTTTTTTCATGATTTTCCAGATCCTGTTTTTCGGACTATCCATTTTGCGAATTTAGGAAAGCGTCTCAATTTTATAAATAAAAGATTTTTCCAAATTTCAAATAATTTTCTCCGGGTTGAATACTGTTTTTGAGGAATTCCGAGGTGGCCTAAAAAGTTTTCTGAGCTTTTACTGTTTATAGCCTTGAAAGAAGTGGGTGAAGTAGCTTTATCTGAATAATTGTAATCATTTTTCTTAATACTCATGTTCTTTTATGGTAGTATAATAACCTTTGTATACCCTAATGCTTGTGTTTTTCGAAGTCTCTTGTTCATTTTTTGTTTGAAAAATTGGTATTTTGTATTTATCGTAATTTGGGAGAATCCTGAGTAAATGTTTTTTTTCAAATTTCACAACTGATTTTTGTTTGATTTCCTGCTTTTTTTTACGTTCTCAAAATCCTAGTTGAATATGCATTTTTTGATTCTCCAGGTTCATTTTGGATGTTTTTATCCTCTGAAAACGGACTTCGTTCTGAAGGTTCTAGCTGAATAGATTTTTTTATTTTCCAGGTCCAGTTTTGCCAAATTTCTACGTCTGTAAGGGTCCGAAATTCGTGAATGTTTTTTTAAACATCCGAGTATTTTTCTCTGAATAAATGCTGATTTTGTTCGGAAATGTTGGATTTCCCTAGCAGTTTGTCGGCGTTTTAATTTATTGGATCTTTGGAAAGTTTGGGCAATGTAGCTTTATTCGAAAATTTTTAATCACATGTTTTTTTTTTCATAAACAAAATTTATATTGTATTCTTTAGTGATAGTATTTGTCGGAACCATCTTTCCAAAGGAGTGTTTTTTTGTAATTTTCATAAAATGTTGCAGTCCTTAATGATTTTTTTTTATTTTTAAGTCTGTTTTTTTTATTCATGTATTTTTGCGTTTTTCGTTGTTTTGCGTTTAATCATGGGCAATCGACGCTAGTTTTCGAAATACATGGCTTTTTGTCGTCCGATCACCCTTCCTTACGCAGGATTTCCAATGAATGTGTTTTTTATCTCTCGATGCTTAGAAGGATTTAAAGCTCTAAAAACCTCTTAAATTTCCCAAAGAATGCCTTTTCGAATTATGGGGTTGAATTGTTTTTGGAAATCAATGAAATTTTCTCGATTGATTTTCTTTTTCACTATCACCTCGTCGACATACCAACTCAGGCGATTCTCGGCCCCGAGCCGCACCGAATAGGAATCGGAGCCGCCTGACAGTTTGACTCGTTCTCCTATTCTCCGGGCTACTGCTGTTGCTGTGCGGGCCAACAGGAATAGCCCGGACAGCAACAGCAGTGTCCCGGAAAAGAACAGGAGTGGCCCGGACAGCAACAGGAGCCGACTCGCAGATTGGAAAAACGAGCCGAACTGTCAGGCTGCTCGGGGACGATAATCGCCTGTGAAGTGTGTGTGCTTCTTTCCTAAGCTTTCGAACTTTTGAATGTTTTTTTTTCGGAGATACGTCGTTTTGAAAGCCTCGAATGAGTATTTTTTCGAAGTCTCATGTTCAATTTTCATGTTTTTTTTTCTCAAATGAGCGCATCCTATAATCGTATATTAATTTGCTCGTTCCCATTTTTCCTCTTTTCAAGTGGACAAATGTTTCTAGATTGTGGTGTTCTGAAGCCTCCGAAAATTTTCAGTAAAATTTTTTCGAATTAAGCTCATCTAAAAATTACAAAGCGAGTGTAGTTTCGAATTCTCAGCACTTGATAGGGTTTTTTTGCTTTTCTGAACTAAAGTGTTCTTCGATTCCTCAGGTTCGGATTCTTCTCCTACAGGCCATAAAACGGCCAAAGTCTCACCGTCGACTGCGTACCACGCGCTGCGCGACCGCACACGCGCGTCGGGAAGCAGACGAGTTTTGCCCGCCGCCCGCCGAGTTTCGGCCGCCGCGCGGCGGCCGAAACGTCGCGCGGCGGCCGGAACTCGTCGCGCGGCGGCCGAAACTCGTCTGCTTCCGACGCGCGTGCGGTCGTGCAGCGCGTGGTACGCAGTCGACGGTGAGACTTTGGCCGTTTTATGGCCTGTATATGAGATTTTCAAAAGCTCGGAAACTTTAATCCAATATTTTTGTGATGTCTGAGGTGCAATGTTTTTTTGAGAACCAGTTGTCTTGTTCATCTGAGCCTTCAGAACAGGGTATTTTTATTGTTTTTCCACGCCTCATCTGTCAAGTTTTGCTATTTTTTCATAATTTAGGTCGTAAATTATGAGTATTTTGTGTGATTGCACTTAACAACCTGCGATTTCTATTTTTAGTTCCTTCTGAGTCACCTACCGTTTTGTCAGACCGCAGAAAAACAGGAATTAGGCGTAAAATGAGTCAATTGTGCAATTACACACAACACTCTAATTCACGGCTGAGCCGAAATAACCCCTCTCGAACAATTTTCCCCACATTTTTATTCTTTTCTCACGCCTCATCTCTCATGTATTGCTATTTTGTCATGATTTTTATAATGGAATGTAAATTTCAGTGATTACAATGACGGGCCGTCCACGATCACCAGAATGGCCTAGGAGGAAACGAATCCGCCTAGCAGATTTGAGAGGTCTGAAGTTGGGACTCGGGAAGGACTTGGGGAAATGCGCTTACAAATTACAGTGTGCATAGCTTGCAGATATCGCCCCTGCCTTGCCACCACAAGTTGCCTTGCCACCACAAGTTGTGGTAACAGACAACGACACAAGGGTGCGGAATCCCTTGACAGAAGAGGAGGTGGTGAACGAAGTTGCGGTCAATTGGATACCCGTGGAGTACAACACTCCCGATCAAGGTTCGTCGTGTGTTAGAAAGTGCTGTTTTAGAAGTTTCTGTTTTTTTTTTGCTTTATTGCTTTGTGTTCGTTTTAATTACAAAGACAAAGCAATAGAACAAAGTCATAGCCATCGTGTTGCTGCTTCGCTGGAGGTTTTTTACGTGGTGGGTCTTTAAAAAACCACCGAAATTCTTGGGTCGAAGGGGACGGGGCATGATGAACTCGGGGTACGGACTTAGTGCACCCAAAAGGGCTCGCCGCCGTTACTCGCGGACAGGCTGCCAGCTGTCACTACAGTATCGCAGCCCCGCCCTTTGCTGACCGCGGCCGCGCCTGCTGATGGCGTCGCCGCGCCCGCGGTGGGAGTTGCGGCCGCCGCGACCGACCGCCATGAGACGACGACCGACTTTCAGATTTGAATTCTTTCAAGATTCGCCAAATGCACCTGCAATGACAAATCGTTTTGAAATTGATGGAATTGGCTTTTTTTGAATTGGCCTTGAAATTGATGGAATCACGTTTGACTTTTTAAAATTGAGCAATCCCGATTCGAAGCGTATTAGCTTCCCAGTTGTGTCTGATCCTAACTGCTGTAAAAATCTGGGAACTCTAGAGCATTTTCTGAAAAGTTGAAAATTTTAATCTGTAGATCACATTTTAAATTTCCAATTCCATCAATTTCAAAACGATTTGTCATTTGGCGAATCTTGAAAAAATTCAAATCTGAAATTTACATTTCGAAAATTTGATGTTCATTTAAGCTTCCAAGATCCGGAGCCTGAGGCCAATGAATCTCCAGGCACAAATTCAGCAATATCAAGGAAGCCCCGTATTGGAGGCTCATGGCGGTCGGTCGTGGCTGCCGCCACTCTCACCGCGGGCGCGGCGACGCGATCAGGAGGCGCGGCCGCAGTCAGCGAAGGGCGGGGCTGCGATACTGTAGTGACAGCTGGCAGCCTGTCCGCGAGTAACGGCGGCGAGCCCTTTTGGGTGCACTAAGTCCGTACCCGAAGAACTCTCGTGCAATGCAACCCTATCCGCAAGGCTATGTTTGCTTTATTGCTTTGTGTTCGTTTTAATTACAAAGACAAAGCAATAGAACAAAAAATGTTGGTTTGGTTTCGCCTTTCGCTCGTACTCTTGTGTGCTTAAACTTTTCTTCTATTTCCACGTTTCTGTCTTCGTATTAATTAAAAAAACAGATAACAATAGCAAAAAAAAACAATAGCATATGCAATAGAGCAGCCTATTTAGGCATGAGAAGGAAACTTCTATACGCTTCTCAGTTCTTCATTTATTTTGGCGTCAGTAGGGAAATGAGAAGCTTCATGGACGATTTCATTAAACTATGTGCACCCGATGCCCCCTCGGTGAGCTTATTTGATAGGATGAGTCGTACATGAAGGATAGTTAACGCTTAAGATGAGTAACGCAGTTGGCCGCCTCGAACGTTCGCTGTTCGACCGCTATGAGTACAAAAAACAATATTACTGCAATGAATGCGACACCCCTCTATTGACTGCTAAATCTGTTTGTACCACTGGCGGTTGTCGATTGCGAGGGTGCGTTAGATTTTTTCTGGCATTATGTTTATGAACCGATGCTTTAATATAGTGCATTATTTTTTTTAAGAATATGTGTGAAAAGAGGAAAAACCACGATGCGTAGCGCTGTGCACTTGGTATCCCTGCTGCCGCAGCTAGAAATCGTTTTACAAGCGCAAATAGACAAGCTAGTGGATGTTCATCGGAAAATACATTCCAATGTATGTGTTCAATCACTAAATCTATATTGGAAAGTAATTTTGAGTCCAAGATTCTGTTTCAGCAACAGTTTACGAGTTTGGAAGATACATATTGTTTTGAAGTCTACAAAAGAGATATCGAAACGACTGAGAATTTCGAAAATGGAAACATTGTTGTAGTGCTTACTGTCAATTTTGATGGTGTCCGGCTAAAGAGGTTATCGCGGTGAGTTGGGCATGACTACAATACCGCTCGTAGGATTTTCGCCGCGAAATAGCCGAGAAATAGCCGCTAAATAATGCCCGCCTCAAAATAGCCGCCAAATAATGCCCGCCGCGAAATAGCCTCAAAATAGCCGCCAAATAATGCCCGCCGCGAAATAGCCGAGAAATAGCCGCCAAATAATGCCCGCCGCGAAAATAGCCGAGAAATAGCCGCCAAATAATGCCCGCCGCGAAATAGCCGAGAAATAGCCGCCAAATAATGCTCGCCGCGAAATAGCCGAGAAATAATGCTCTCCAGGCAGATATACGGAACACTCCAGAGGCATGATTTAGATTTGAGCACCTCCGTCGGTTCAATTACCCAAGTTTGAGGTACTTGAACCTCGTTCAGCCTCTGGAGGCCCCGTATGGTGGCTCGGCGAGCCGGCGGCGGTTGCGTCTTGGTTCGTTTTGTTTACTTCTGAATATTTCTTGGTTATATCTCGGCTGATTCTCGGCTACTTCTTGTCCGTTCCGTGTGAATCTTAGAAATAGCCGCGAAATAGCCCAAAAGGAGCCGCTGCGGAGCCTGGTGGGCTATTTCCCGGCTATTTCGCGGCCAAAACTTTCAAGAGTAGGGGGTGTTTTCCTGTTTTGATTTGCGAGCACGGGCTGAAGCAGATCACAACCCAAATCCTACGAGCGGTATTGCAGTAACACACAAACGCCAATGCCAAAATATGATCTCAACCCTGGTTTAGCCCGCAATCGTTCCCCGTATATCTTCGACTGGAAGGACTCCCGTACAAAGACAAAAATAGAATCGAAAACGTCTTGTTGGCAGGGGTCCTATACACAATGAAATCAACCCCTAGCCAAAAATTGCTTGAAGATCTATTTAGCAGGTACGCAGCATGCACAATATTGACTTGATGGGCAGTAACTCTCCGGATATTTTTTTATAGACTCAGACAAGATCTTCGCCAATGTGGTCAGGACCCAATATTAATAAAGGATCATGCACAGCGCACTTGGCGATGCACGGTTGTTGTAACCAGCGCCATTATAGACTTTCTGGTTGGTATTTTCTCGAAATAAAGTATCTTCCACGATGAGGTCAGTCAATGTTTTCACAGGCCCTCAGAGAACTCTACGGGTCACCGCGTTGGCAGTCTTACTCAGGATGCCATTTGTGCACCATCAGAGGTGAACGAGTTGGTAATAGCATGTCGTTCTTTGTGAGGTTCCCGCGAATCGAAGATCGAAGAACTCGTGAAAGTATCTTTCGCGATTGTGATTTACATCAAAATGGGCTGCAGGGTATGCATTACCGAAGTTGAATGGTAAATTTCTGGATAATGACATTTTTGAGTGCTTGTTCAGGGCGCACTAAAATGATGTCTTTGATCACAATGGATCGTTGTAAATTGGATGCCCTTCATATCATTTCAGAGGGAATCTCAACTGATCTTCTGAAAGGTACTCGACTCAAATTCAGATCAATGCTATTTTTAAATCATATTTTCACATTCAGAAATGTTAGGTGTGAAAGATCGCATCCCTGAACTCAAGCTAAGTAAAGAGAATCGAGACTTTTTGAAATCAGCACTCGAAAATACTGTGAATTACACGTACGCATCGAAATTTATTCTGGGAACGGCAGATCTGTCACGTTGTACTGCTAGCGAGAAAGATGCGGTATGAACAATTTATAGCGTGCTACTTTGTAATCATTTTGAAGCTAAATTCTTGCAGTTGTTCTTCGTGGCAGTCCCAATAGTGGCCTCCTGTGGTTTGTGTGCCTCTCCCATCGGAAGTGTAGTGCTGCTATCATATTGGATTCTGACCAGATATTTGAAGAACACGGCTGAGTTGGATGCGGGAAGTATAACCCGAATAAAGGAAATGGCACATGCTATGAAAAATGTGTGGGCGGAACTTTCCGCTCGTTTGTTCACTCTAAAAACTCATGTAGGTATTTACTTTATTCTTCTATAGAATCAATGAGCTTAAATCTAATCCAAAACCGTTGCAGTGCCTAATCGATCACGCTTTGTTGGAAGATTTGGACACAGTAGGTTCACCCTATCATTGGTCATCTGAAGGGTTTGAAAGCCTGCATCATAGTGTGCAAGTGGGTATGAATCAGTCAACAACAAACAGCAGTGAGGCCATGATCAGAGGGTAGGTCAACCAACAAATAAAATGTTGGGAAATCAAGACTATGTGCATTTAGCTTCCTGATACGCAAAGATGTATACAATGAATTTCTCCATGAAGCCTCAATGACGCAAAATCCTATTTTTACCAAAATGCACAAAAAAGTTTCGGCCGGCCAAAACAATCGGTGAGACGCTTGTCGCGTTCTAGAAGTGACGATTTATGCACTGAGCATTTTACTACCGTCATCGGAAACACTGGAATCGCTGTTTCTTTTAGTTTTCCGCTTCTCCACCGTTTGAACGAGGATTGGTACATACCGAAATTATCAATAGTGAACTTCAGTAATCTGAGAGAAGAACACCAAACAGTTCTTATGAACAATCAATGGCCACTGAGGTATGCAGTAGAACTTCCTGAATGCAGATCATGCACGTTGCTTTGCACGCACCTAACTGAAGCTTTCAGTTCTCGATTGTGCCGTAACAATCTAGTGTACAGTTCATCCTGCTATTGGACGCGGAGGCGTGACACTCAGCAAAATTTTGTTTGCTTGGAAGTATCCGGAGAACACATTTATGGTTCCGTAGTCGTGTTTGCGTACAATGCCTCCAATTGTATTGTTCTTCTTGAGAAATTCACAATTGACGACCCTTTCCTCGATTTGGAATCGTGTGTAGAATCTCATAGCCACGCTGTCCGCAAAGCGCTGAGGCTGGCAAGACTTGAGAACAAGTTCTTCAAGAAAATAACAGGGTCAATTTTAACTCTTTATAATGCTTGCTCAATCGTGTCACCAGCTGTGCATGTTCGCACTAATAACGCAGACTTTATTTCCCGATTGTAGTATCAGGCTTTTCGGGTCTGTTGGCAGTTCGTTCGGGTTTCCCTAAATAAAGTTACCTTTGTTTTTGGCCTGCTATCTTGTCATGCTGTGGTCTTGCTCGCTTTTGTTATCTCGTCTTTGTTTGACAACATACCCAAGATAATCCCCTTGCAATCATAATTATCAGGTCAAATGGACGAAGAGTTATATGGTTATAGCCCGGAATACTGCGACTTGGACTTGGTCAGACCAGGTTCAGAGCGAGGTTCAGGGCGAGCTACACCGCGAGCTACACCGCGAGCTACACCGCGAGGTTCACCGCGTGCTGGTAGGTAGTATACATTGGATCCGACTCATTTCGGAAAACTGCAAAAACTGTTTTTCTCTTCACCGTCAACCTAATGCTTGAGGGAAAAATTTTTTCCAATCCAAACTCATTGAAAAGTTTTTGTGAGTACAAATTTGTCGTTTTTCATATTTTATGCTCGTAAAAAAATTTTATTTGAAATGATTCGGATATCCGAAAAAAAATCGGATATTTTAAAATTTCTTGTCACCGAATCTCCCAGTTATCTAAGAGTTGAGATGATTCTGCCTTTCTGGTCCAAATACATCTAAACGTAAAACTTTAAATTCATGGTAAAGCAGAAAAGAGCGATTTTTGCAAATATCCTCAATGAGTCGGATCCAATGTATAGTAGGTAGGGTCGTCCGACCAAAATCTATTCTCAGAACGATTCATTAGTGTAGTTGGCTAGTTAGTTGATTGATCTAGTTGGCGCTACTGCGACTATCTTCAGCTTATACAAATCCACCAAGTGTTGCGAGTACGGTTTCAACGAGCGATTCGAGTGTGCTTGATGTCGTTTTGGGTAAAAAAGAGGTCGCGTTGTCTTCTCTGGGTCAAATGGTCAATAGGCAGTCGGATTCTGAAGAGTACCAAGTGCGTTTTCAAAGCCGGTATTCTCTCTATTAGCTCAAAACTTCTTTACGCAGTTTCCAATTACCTTCAGTATAGGTGCTTGTTGCCACGAAAATGAAGGATCTGCGGGTGGATATTCAAGAAGTAAAAAATCTACAAGCAACAGCGATGGATCTTCCTATCTCGTCTGACTCTGCGATACTAGACAGATTAGTTGAGATCATTCGTCACCAGTCGGACATTATCTGTGGAATGGCTACCGTGGTAGGTACCATACAGTTCCAGTCTGCGGTTTTGAATCAACTTCGCAATTCAGATCGATTCACTGCAGATGGGAACTCAGGAAAATCGAAAGGCAGTGATCCGCACGGAGCAACAAGTCTCCAAAAACCTGCAGCCCGCGCTCGTCAAAGAAACTATCCTGTGCTTCAGAAATCTGAAAACAATGGGTAATCGAAAGGAACGGCGTATTCAAGGTTGGTCCGCTCAGATTCCTTGCACTGTTGACTGTACCAAGAATCCCTTTTAGGCGGTCGTATTGAACGAAATGATGGCTTCTTGGCGAGCACCACCGCCTACCGTTAGCGGAGGAAGCATTACGCTTTAGGTCTCCTTTCTGAAACACTATTTTGTAAATGTGAGCAAGTATAGGCGTCCCTCAGCAGAATCGTGATATCAACACATTTTTGCAGGCATGTGATCCAGTTAAAAAATTAAGAAGTTCTCTTATGGTACATCGGGAAGGGCTGGTAAGACCCCGAACCTAATCGATCTTCCGGAGGTTATCGTTGATACTCTGATAAGTTAGTTTTTCTGGGTCATTCTTGCTGTGTACGTTTAATATCAAATTAAATAAAATATATCCAATTAGAACACGTTCAGACTGTCTTCTCGATGGCCTGCTTTTGGGAGCTAAGGAGCTTCTTCTCAGCTCAGAAGAGCTGCTGAACAATCCAACGCAGTGAGTTCTCTACATATGAAAACATCGATTTCTCTGATAGTTTTTGATAGATATTTACCAGCTAAGGGGCTATTTTTACTTCCAACCTCTCGCTCTGCCAGAGCAGCCCTCTCGGAAAAACAGATGAGTAAAAATGAAAACACGACCACCCGCTCCGCCAATGATGTATGAATGCTCCAGAAACATCGCCATGGCAGAGCGAGAGGGGCGGAGAAGCGGTGGGTTTGTTTTTAGAAATGAAGCGATGCGGGTGGTCTTCGATAGGTTTGATAAGATATGTTGGTTTATTTGCATGTAAAGGCTATCCAGTGGTGGATAGCCGATATTCTTAATAGACAATGACTGATAACGCTATCGGAAATCTTATAACAGAGGCAGCTTTTATTTCTAGGATTGAATTTTGAAGGCCCTCCAACTAGATTTGAGCCAAGATTGACAATCGCTTGATAGCCTTGTCGGTTTCTTGCGTACCTTCCCGTGGAGGCGTGCATTTTGACCCTCTTATTCATTATTTATACCTAATTGCAACTTTTTCCGAACATCTGCGCACGCGCACTCCTATTTTATTTCCGCATACTTTCTACGACGGTCTGCGCACTCCCATGGACACCGTATTCTTTCTACGGCGTCCTCAGCACTCTCGCTTGGGTCCCAAATACTTTCTGCGGCGTCCCTGCACCCCCACTTGGGTCACACAAACCTCTCCCGGCGTCCTGCGCACTTCCGCCGCGAGGGTAAATACTTTTCGCGGTGTCCGGCGCACGCTTTCTACTGCGTCTTGCACACTCACCAAGTCCCCGCGCACTTTCTATGGCGTATTGCGCGTTTTAACTGAGGCCCCGCTACACTTAAATGACGTAATTTAGGAAACAAGTAAGGCTACCGACAAATACCTAGGCACAAATACCCCGGGAGAGGGGGAGCATGAATGCATCGCCGTGGCCCAGAGGCATCGCTGTGGCGGGGCAGGAGGCGCGCGAGTGGCGGTAGGCGCGGGAGGTCGTGTTTTCATTCATACTCACCACTTTTTCCGCGCAGGCCGCTCTGGCAGAGCGAGAGGTTGGAAGTATGAATAGCCCCTAATAACTTCAATATTCACAGGTTTTACCTGAATCTCGGACAGACGGATTCAGAGCGCACTGCAGCGCTGGACGTCTGGAAGCAAAGCCGGGTGAAATGGTCAGCATGCATCAGGCAGGCCATACAGCGCGCACTGTAGGTGATTTTGTTGGCTCACCTCGATTCTTTCTACCCCTTAATTCTGGAATTTTAGAGCCGATGTGCGCTTGTATAGAGAAGGTCCAAACAGGCTGCTGCCGCGAATCGTGAGTTTTCGAAGTAGTAAAAAAGCGGAAAACAAATAATCAATAACTTGGAATTTTAGAAAAAGAGGAGCTTCGACGAGACCGCGCATGATGAGCCGAATGAAGGTGGTCAATGAGCCGAATGAAGGTGGTCAAGAATGATATTTGTGTTTCGGACATTTGTTTTTGTACTTGTTTTTCGCTGATATCGTTGATACTCTGATATTTGTTATTTTTTCATACACCTCATTAATGGAATCTCCAATCGGTTACTGTTTCTATCTCGGTTACTGTTTTTTCCTACGGTGCTACGTGTTATGGAGAATCTCGTTACTGTGCATTTATGACAATTTTGTGCAATTATTTGTTCTTCCAAATTATGAATGAAATCTGTAGAAATAATTTTGCTGGCAGGCGTAGACAGCAGTACAGTGGACCTGAAAAACTGAAAAGTTCCTTAGCGGTCGTAGATTAAACAAAATAAAAGAGAAAAATTGAAAAAAACATTAAAATTCAAGTGGGGGCGGGTCCTTAGGCATAATTAAGTGGGCGGGGCTTGTAGTAGGCTGGGTGGTCTTCTATATTCGTGGGCTCGACGCCCAGTGTATAAAATTCGAAGGGGCTCGTCGCCCAGGCTTATCAGAATCAGCGACTTGTCTTAAGAGCGGCTTGTTACCCAGGCGCGAAGCAGCTGCTCGCCCACTACAGTCACTACCGCGCCCGCAGTAGCCACTACCGCGGGCGACAAAACTTCAAATTTTGGGCTCCACGGCCACTATCCCGCTGGCGACGCCGGCTTTTCGGCGGGGCGTGGAGCGGGTTTTTGTATGAGATCCCATTGGGGCCATGTGCTCTTTCTCTGGCGTCCTGCACACTCCACTACTGTTCCGCGCACTTTCAACGGCTTCAGGCGCATTGCCACTGGAGTCCCACACACTTTCTACTCACCTACACGTGGATCCCGCACCATTTCTCTAACGTTCTGCGTACTGCCACTGGTGTCTCACACGCATTCTACGGCACCTTGCTCACTCACGCATGTGTCCCAAAAATTAGAGCTCAGTTAGTGGTTCAAAATGTCGAGATGCATTAACACCACAATGAAACAAAAGGTCGCCCATCAAAAACCATGAAAAACTATCAAATTTATCATATAATCGCAGCAAAACTATAGAGAAGTCTACCAAAAGTTGAACATCTACTCAGCGATGAGAAGCCGCCGGCTTTAGATCAATATGCATGAATTCCATATCAGCAGGTTCGCTACCGGTTGAGCGAGAGCGGTTATGCTGCAATGAGTTGCAATGAATGACACAAACCAGCCAGAGTAGCTGACGAGAATCCTTCATTTCTTGTCAGCACAGCAGTTAGCCAACAGTGGCTACAGGGAGGAGCCAGAGAAATTACGATGTTTCCTCGTCCTGAGGTAGTATTCGCCAACAACCCGCCGAGGGTATTCGAAGGGAAGCGGGAGGCATGATGCCGCGCGCGTCAGAGGAACAGATCGACCCATCTCACACGCTGTAAGATAGAAATGCACCTATCGATCGACTACCCTTCTAACTCCCGTCGACTTCCCTTGGAGAATATGGCCTTGTTTTCTTTTTTTTTTCGATTTCTTTGCTTTTTCAATCCTTTTCAGCTTCGGAGAATTTAGATGAAATGTATTTTGTAGCAGTACAATACAGTAGCAAGTTGTTTAATGTTCAGGCGCAGTTTTTTCGAGAGTCGTCGCATTTATTGTTGCTTTTTCAATATAATTTCTTTTTCGATTTAATATGAAACTCTTTTCTACATTTTCATTAGTCAGCGACCTTAGGGCACACACATTTATAATTCAAGTATTATGCACAGTGCCTTCTCATATCAAACTTATTTTGCCAGATATCGAATCGATCAGTAATTTGATACTTACATTTAGAAAAGAAATAAAACCGGGCCAAATAAGGACCGCTACATTACACACTGTCCACAATACTCGAACATAAACATGAGTACCCTCACACACTGGATAATCAATACTTAAAAAAATCCTTTTTTTTTGATTTTTTGGCTGAGGAAACTCAATGAAACTTGCGAAAATAGCAGCACCAAACGAATCTCCACATTCAAAAATGCGTACATAGAACGAAAAAAGGATCAAATTCACTTCTACAAAGAAAATAAGAGACAGAATCTAGGAGAAATCGAGCAAAAAGGTTTCGAGCATTCAAAATGGGGGAGTTTGACGTCCTGTCCGTGCAAATTGCACAGTGATCGAGACACAGAGAAAAATCGTTTGAGCACCGTACTTCAATTCGGCCGTAAAATAAAACGCGTTTGTGTGAATGCCCTAAAGAGTGCATTTGAGGCCTGTATCGCCCCGTTTACTTTTGCGACGTGCCAAACTAACTGTGGCTTGTACAAGAGGAGAAGATTTTCTGAAATCGACCGAAAAAACGTATGGTAAGAGGAAAACGCGATGTGTGATGGAGATACACATGGTTTTGACTCCAGTTTAACACAGCTTCGTAATCTGTTTGTCTGACTCATTGAGGGAACGCTCCTTTCACAAATCCTGACGCGCTCTTCTAGGCTAATGTTCACCGCAAACTCGGTAGATTACAAAAGACTTGATGCATGTGCTTGGACTGACGCCCACGAAAAATGTGTTGTGTTTAAAATTGAAGACATGCTGCAAAATTACCTCCCATTCTTACTCAACAGAATGGAATCCTTCACGCTTCACACGTAGAACTGCACGTGGGTGGCGGACGTTTAGGCCGATTGGGGCTGGGGCGAGGCAGAGACTCAGAGGGCGGAGGCAGTGGTAAGCTCGTCCCCACGCCGCTATCACCGGAGCGCATTCGCGTGGCTGTAGTAAAGCATCCACAAAGCTTAGTCGAAGAAAAAACTTAGTAATCCTTGTGCACATAAAAATGGATTATTTAACTGTGAATTGAATTTGTAACTGGTAAACCCTCCACTTTATTGATACGCCAATTTAGCAACCTTTTCTTCTTGAAAAAGATGGAACAACTATTTTGAGAGTTCCATGAGTACTTTGCGAGTGATTTATGGAATGAAGGGTGAATCAGTTTTTGCTTCTGGTTTTTGTCAGTAACTTGGAGTTTAACGTCGATATGAAACTGTGTTGCAAATCTAGGAATGCCAAAACACTGACCTATTTAAAAGAAAACAGCTTTTGTAAATGTATAGCGTAGGACAAAACGGGCTCGTTTTGTCCTACGTTCCAAACTAGCTCGTTTCCAATTTTCCATGAAATTGAGGTGGTGCGAGAAGTATTCTCGTTTGTATATGAGAATTTTTGGCTGAGCTCGTTCAATATTTCCCATCATACGAATTCCCCGCGCGCGCGTTATCTACTGTAGTGCCGGAATTCGAAGCATACAGCTTGAATAAAAAATAGTACTGACATTGAAGTATATGAGCTTTCCACGTCATGTGAAGTGCCCTTCTAAAGGTTGATTTCTTAGTTCAATATCGGTAGACGCCTAGCGTTTCTCATTAAACTTGCATATTATGCGTGGTGGAATTAGAATAACCGTGATAGTTTTCACAACCCGATAAAACTGTTTTGAATGAAAAACAACTATAATTATACGCTGATGCATTGATTCTGACCATTGCTCAACATTATTGAGTACATTCTTCTTCAGGAATACGTCCGTATACTATAAAGCACATTCTGCTCTATATCAGTCCTTTGTACTCTCACAAGCATCTCGAAAAGTGCTTTAAAGGAGCGGAGCATCAACTAGTGTTTCAGTGACTAAGCGAGAAGAATCAAAACACAGGGTTTCTTCGTGCAATGCCCATATGCGCGCTGCAACAGCCAATGCTAAGGATAAGGCGTGGCGGACGAGTTGTAGCGCTTGACTCTACCGCGGATTCCTTTCTCTGGGCTCTAGCCCATCGGCCCAAACGTCCCACACCCCTGCACGTAAATACGAAGAGTCACAACCCTTCACCGACAAAAAATGGCACAAGCAATGACCGAATACGAATTAAATGGCTCAATCATACTAGCAGTGAATAAGATAGTCGATTTAGGATTCCACTATAACAATGCACTAGATCTTTCTGATCACTTGAAAATGATTACTAAGAAGGCGTTAACTAGAACGCATAGGATATTCAAGGGGCACTCCACCAAAAATAGAACTGTTTTACTGCAAGCTTATAAAACTTTTGTCAGACCCTTAGTAGAAAGCGGTACATCCGTGTTCAACCTTCATGAAATAGAAGACATTCAGTTGATTGAGAGAGTTCAAAACAACTATACGAGAAAACTTATAATAAGGTACAATGGATTCCTGCAATCACGGGTACCCACTCTCAAAATAAGAAACACGTTTTTTGGTCTCCATTCACTGTATTCGCGAAGAAAGTTTACCAATGTTTACTGGGTTTTTAAGATATTATCTGGTCGGGTTTCTGTGCGCTCGTCTAAATTCTATAAGCTCATTCCTCCGAGGACTAGAGGCACTCCCTATTAAATATGGTACTCCA
Source organism: Aplectana chamaeleonis (assembly GCA_029168955.1). Lineage (NCBI taxonomy): Eukaryota > Metazoa > Nematoda > Chromadorea > Rhabditida > Cosmocercidae > Aplectana > Aplectana chamaeleonis. Next base: position 638,935 of record JAPDOI010000007.1, on the reverse strand, counting down.
AGCCGAGATCAGGCGCCAGGGCACATTCATTTACAGTCCGAGCTGGATCTCCTAATTTAGCTTCAAAATCTGTCGTGCTTCCTACCACGCAGAGTTTTTCTTTTAAACGAATGACAAGAAAGTCTCTGCTCGAGTTTTAAGTTCTATGGTGCTGCGATTCAATGTGTTTCTCAGATTTCAAATTGTGAATGACTCATGCTGTCAGCGTTTCGATTCCGTTTTTATGTTTCTATGATGGTTTCGCTGTATTATTCGATCACGGCTGTCTTAAATAGACATAAATAAATCAAATCAATCAAATCCCCAGTGATTTCGACCAATTCGAAGTGATAGTGGCGAAAAGAATCGGCTGTGATACACCTCATTGTGGAGCACCGCTCGCAACTTCGTGAACTTTCCACAAAGTTTGACATAATTTCAATCGATATGTCTTAACACGGACGAACTCTTCTATCCATTATATCAGCATAAGATGGAAAACTAACTTTTTCAATTTCAGATGAGCGTTGTATGACTAAGGCCCCGGTCATAAGGGGTCCGCAGAGTTGAAGTAGCGGCGTTTCTCGCAGCGACGAACAGCACTGGGTGATGCAATATCGATTACATTCAACGACGATGGCGACCTACGCGGCGTGAAGGGCGACGAGGGGGCACCGCAGAGTGTATTGACGCCGCGACGGCCCTACATCACTGCCAGCGAGAGGCAACTGACGCCGCGTCGATAGTGTTTCGAAACATTTCTGTCGCCGCGTCAAGGCTGACGCTCGGCGACCACTCGCCGGTCTCTGCAACTCTGCAGACCCCTATAGTTGAATGAGCGGACGTCTCCAGCCCTGTCGATACGCACAGAATGCATTGGAAATGGGATGCAAAAATCACTCGGTTTATCCCCACCGCACCCCCCAACACCCCCAACACCCACCCGGTCGATGCGTATGTTTAAAATGATGGAGTGAGGTTGAGAAAATCACTCGGTGTATCCGACGCGGTCGATATCCATGCAACACGTAGATGACGGCGGATGAGAAAATCACCGGGTGGGCGGGCCTTTGTCAAAACATTGCGTATCACTAGAAAGCTAACCTTACTGCTACCTCCGTTCCTTCACTATGCTCTCCTTCACTATTTCTCTGAACAGGTGTAATCCTGTTGGCCACGTAATCATCGCCATATCTAGTTGGATACACCGAGTAATTTTCTCAACCTCACTCCATCATTTTAAACATACATATCGACGGGGTGGATGTTGGGGGTTTTGGGTTGGGGGTGCGGGGGGGGGGGAGGGGTGCGGGGTGTGTTGGGGGGAGTCGGTGGGTTGGAGATGCAAATAGCACCAACTCTGATCGGGGCCTAAGCCGGTCGAAAATCTTCAAAAAAATCACAGTGATCTAGATTTTTGTTTTTGTAATTGTTTATCGCAGGTTGAACCTGCGTAATGCATCGTAAACGATAAAAATAAAAACGCTTAGAGATCGTAAAAGATAAACACACGTAGAGACAAGTGTAACGACAATATAAAAGATCGGGAATGCGCAGGTGTACAGAGTGATGATCGGACAAAATAATATGATACCAATACATGATCATTCATCCCCCGCCATCAAGTACTGTTCCATTATACGCTTAAAGGAGCACAGTTCAGTCAATAGATTGCCTTTTCTAGGTAATTTTTGCAATTCACTGCCAGCTCTGTCAACAAAGAAATGGTGCCTGACACTTTTTCTAGCCACGTTGCGTACTAATTTCAATTTGCTACCTCTGGTGTTGGATGCCCTCATTTTGAGGAAAGTGTTCAGTTGTAAGCCAAAATGCCCATACAAAATCTTTTACATCATTGAAAGATCAAATCTTTCCCTCCTTCGCGCCAGCGCTTCCAATTTGAATCTTGTGTTCCTAGCCCTACTGCATGGTATATCTGCATAGTTAAATCCCAAGAATCTTGTCATCAACTTGCGTGTGACACTGTTCTGAACCATTTCCAACGCTTTTATAGTAGAAACTTTATGAGGGCCTGATATCACAGTTCCAGACTCGAGAAGGGGCCTCATATAGATTTTGTAGGTATTTAAAAGCATCTTTTCATTTCGAGTAGAGAGTGCCCTGAATAGGCAGTACATAACCTTATTAGCTTTAGACGCAGCCTTTGCACAGTGAGCATAAAAAAAGATCCTTGGGAACCAGGAAGCCAAGATCCGTTATTTCCTCAACAATTTGAAGCTGCAGATCTTCAGCGGTATATATATAGCTTTTAATTTTTCTTACCAATGTGCAAAACTTTAGTTTTTTTCCTTAGACAGTGTCCATCTGTTCATTCCGTGTAAAGAATATTGGTCTTCATGAAACCATTCCCTATTTGTGGAGACACGCGATCATCATACCTATTCGCAAGAAGGTATCCGTCAAGGATCCTAAGTTTTACAGAAGAATCTCTCTACTTAGTTTCACGTAAAAGGTTTCAAAACATATCATGCTCGAGCGACTAATCAAACATCGTGAATGAACGACCAGAGATGAGCAAGCCGGATTTCAACCTGGAAGATCGGCCATCGACTGAGTGTTCGTCGTGAGAAGAGTAATTGAATCGTGGCAGCGGTATTTAAATCTATTAGAGCTCGCTTTTTGAACTTCGAAGCCGCATTCGGCTCTTCCCCTCGTGCTCAACTCTCTGAGAAGCAATCGAGTCCCAGAAAAGTATGTTCGGTTAATCGAAGGCATAAACAAAAGAACAACGGGAGCAGTTCAGGTACCTGTCAGATTTACGTCAGCTTTCAAGGTAAAAACAGGAGTAAAGCAAGGAGTTGTGGCAGGACCTTATCTATTCAACTACGCCGTTGATGACATCATGCGTAGAGTTGCTGAACAGTTTCCTGTGGACGTGATACTAACACCATCAGAACGCTCCCTTGTCGACCCGTAATACGCCGACGACATTGTGTTATTTGCTGAAAACAACGCAGAACTGCAAAGGATTGTGAACCTCGTTTCGAAGTATGACGCAGCCTATGGACTTCGTCTTCGTCCTAAAAAATGCAAGCAGATATGGGTCTCTCAGTGACCTCTAATGGAAGTTTGTGTGGACGGACAACCTATCAAACTTGCGGAGGGTTTCTGTTATTTTGGGCTGTTTGTTGAAGTACGAGGGTAGTTATGCACCGGATATTCAACAACAGTGTGCGAAAACTACATCTGTATGCAATTCTCTTACCAAGTGTTTATGGTCTACCCCCATCGAGAAGGAGTCAAGTCGTACGTCTACTTATCCGCTATTCGCCCAATCATGATGTCTTCAACTGTTTGGGCATATACTAAGAAGAACGCCGGATCGCCTCATACAGCACGCTCTAACAATTCTCCCAAATCCTGTCTGGAAACGGCCACTTGGACGTATACGAAAGTTCTAAACGAATGTGGTTAAAGAGGATTTGAAGTCACTCGGCATTGAAACACAGTTCGGGCGTGATGTTTTGTTTCGCAGGAAATGGTATAGTGACAGTTGGATGGAATTTGTTCAAATTGTGGCTGAAGACCGTGAAAAATTGACACGGCTGACTACTAAGTAGGACAGCACACCTCGGTAAAGATGAGGAATGATCGCGTCAGTCGAGAGCAAATCGATTAAGTCAAGTAAGTCATGAAACCATGCGGACAGATTGGAAAAATTGAGTTACATTTCGTCAATACATCGTTAATAAATTATGTATTTGAGGATCTATTTGTCATAAAACTCTGTCATAAAACGTTCAACTGAAGAGTTTCTGCTTACTATTATCTGAACTATCTTCGTGTTCAAAATTCAAGTTTGAATGTGCAATAGTTATGATTCGTGATGCCCTATAACTGTTTTGAGTTCTCACCGAGTTCCCCTGAGATCATGTCAAGATACGTCTAAAAACTTTTTTAACAGCGCCGAGTAAATAAGGAGATTCAAGCTACACAGTCGCTCCAACATCTGAAACACGGTTACAGGTGTCAGGTCTTTGAGAACCAAAAGACTGGTGAGTTGTTTCTGAAGGAGTGGATTAAAGGTGACTTTTCTTGGTCCTAACCACGTCCTAACCACAGACCTGCCCACGAAACTTTTGTAGAGGACATGTAGCGCATTATGACATAAATTCGAATGCCGACAGTGCTCGTTTCAAATGTTTGTCTGACCTTGGTAAATAGAGGCTCTGGTACTCTTATTCAGCTATCAACCGTAAGTCAACGAAAACATCGAGCTTCGGATGACATGAATGATAATGTTACTCAATTAGGTTTGTGGGACCTGATCAAAATTCTCAGACGAAATGTACTTATGGTGCAACAATTGAACGCGAAATTGCCCCTAATAACCAGCTTGTGAATCCACATGCATCCTTCTGCACTTATGCTGAGTCGTCTGTTCTGCTCAGTATGGTAGAAATACTGTGATTTTTAGCGCTTCGTTTACTAAAAAATCTCACACTTCAGATTTTGTTTTTTCTGCTCCACAGCACACCTGCCATCGCACAAGATACTGCAGCGCCCACTTTCGTTTACACTTTGCAGTCGCGTAAGTTGTATACATCGTACAAGCCTTGGAACCGTGAAGTCATGGTGTGGAGGTAGTCTACCAGTGATCCCCCACACTTTTTCCTCAGAAGAAGTCAAACCTCCCTCCTGGATAGAAATCAGTGTGTCCACGATTGCTCATCTAGCCATTGTCACTGATAAAACAAGGAAGTGCTTCTTCGAACTGTACTGCGCTCACTACAAAGCTCTCAGATTCCCACGATTCTCGCCTTCCTCCCACCTCTACCCTGAAAATAGCTTCGCACATACAGCGGAGTTGGATGCGAGTGTGCGCCATCACCACATTACTGCTCGTAGGATTTTTTCATAATGCGCGCTAGAACGCGTTTTCGCGTCTTTTTCGTCATCTTCAGAATCAACTTCAAGCAAAACTAGGGTGGTATTCATGAAACCTGGCATTGAGGGCCACTCACTTGTATAGTCGTTTTGAGTTTTGTTGAGAACTGTAAAAGTTTAGACATTAGACAGGTTTCTAATTATGGTACCGTGGCTGTGGAGGCACGACCGTCTCTGCCTGCAGGTAGGTCTAAATCCGTGAGTCTCAATAAGTTCAATAACTCCAAATCTTGCACCACTCTGAGAGACCACCGCGTTCGTAATAATGACAATGCAGTATTTGAGGTCGAGGTCACTATTTTAACGCGTGAGGCTGAAATTTCCGCCTACTAAACCCTTGAAGCGTTCTGGATTGCCGCCAGGAATCCTAAAATTAATCGCAAGAAGGAGTGCGCAACGTTTTCTCAAAATTTGCCACATTATACTGACCTATGTGGGTTTTTTCGTCTCAACCAATCGCCCCAGGTCATCCCGTAAGGCAGGTCGCTACCGTATACAGGCTAGATAACGGCGAAATTCACATTGTTGGCATTGAGGGCCACTGGTGTGGAGCGGAGGTTAGAGACGGTGAGAGAGCGGAGGACAGACGGAGGCCCAGGCGTCGCGCGCGCCGCTCGCGCCTCAAGTGATGTGAATTACGATGTTTTATAGAGGGTATATGCCGGTATCATACTTTCAGCGACGCGACGCAATGTTTACCATCAACATTGACCGAAAATCGATATGCCTGATATGTACTTTCGCTGTCGCTGGTCGCACACAGTATGATTCTGGCCATATGGAACCCCTAGGGGGGTTAGCCCCTTCCTTCGTCTATACCTATGGGTGGCTTGTTGGGCTACTCGGCTCACAGTCTAAGGTTCGTTATAGTTTCCTTATCTCGATCGCATCGCGGGTGGTCCTGCTTCTTACTAAATGAGGCTCTGTAAGATGAAATTACACTTGATCGGAAAGTTTCTTGCTAACTCTTAACTTTCCAGGCTTCCAAGAAGGCGAAGGCGCCGAAGCGTTAGCCGAATTAAAAGCAGTGGATGCTATATATTATGCCCGCCTTATTTTTCTCTTTAAAGGCAATGGTCACGATGAAAAGCGTGTTAGAAAAAACTACACAAATCAGTTTGGATTGAAAACAGCTGAAAACTAGGAAGGTAGAGCTGTGACAAAAGGGCTAGAATTGGAGTTTCTAGGGCCCAAAGATGCCAGTTCGTGCACACGTGCACAGCGTCGACCAAAAAGATCGCAGTCTCATGCCGAGCAGTCAAAAATCATCGACATTCAGAGGAAGAAATAAATACAAATACAACTAATAAAAACCGTTGAGCAATGAAAGAAAGCACCCGGTCAATGTTTTTGACTAAGTGAGTATTCGAGCACGTTAGTCCGAAGGTTAATCATCAAATTTGGTCCGAAACAGTGGTTTTTTCGCGATTTTCTCCTATAGGTCCTACTACTCTGAACCCAGAAAAGGGTTTAGATAGAAAAAAAAGTTAGGCATATCTGATTGCGACCACTGCGTTCAAACCCTTTTCTGAATTCAGAGTAGAAGAACCTATAAGGAGACACCGCGACGAAGAAACTCTGTTTAAGGCCGAATTTCAAGCCTGAACTTTCCTGTCTTTTGATGGTAGACGAGCCCACTCTACATCATCGGCAACGATGATCTATAATATCAAGAACATCAGCTGGCTTGAAATTGGAATTCAATACTTGAACAATATTCTTTGGACCGACCTATTCAAATATTTTTCAGCTATCATCTAGTCAAAAACAGTGAATGAAGTGCTTGCTTCCATTGTTCAACTGTTTTTACTGGGTAACTGCTATTATTCGTAGCTGTGAACGTCAATGATTTCTGACAGCTCAGCATGAGGCTGCGATCTTCCTGGGCGGAGCTTTGACGTCTGCACGAATTGGCAACTTAAGATCTTAATAACTCTCGTTCCTTGCCGCGTAACCTTCGTTGTCTTTTAGCCGTTTGCGAATCAAGTTGGTTCTAATGGTTTTTCCACAACCTTTTTCTCATCGCGACCACTGCCTTTAATCTGTATCATACTCGGTTCAAGCTGTACAAGACTATTACCAATATCGTCGCTGTCTGCGTTTCCCTGTGTCTACCGTATTTAGAAAGCTGGTTGATAGAGAAACTTTCATACTTCCAAACGAAACCTTGGCAGTGGCTATACCCCTGGGTATACCTCAACGGCAGAATCATAAAAATCGCCCGTGATTTGCAAAAAGTTGAGATAGAAGCGAGCTAATCAAAAAGGACGAAAAAGACGCGAAAACGCGTCTGCGCGCGCTCTCTGACCAAATCCTAGGAGCGGTCGTGTAGAAGACCATGGGTAAATCAGCAAACGGACATCCGAAATGACGAGATAGCCATGTTCTGGATGAGCAAAATATTGAGTTTTCCGATGATCGGTAATGTTGACTAGGCGCAACGAACTTGGTCGGGAAGGCCAAGAAATCAGAAAACAGAAAATTCCGCACAACCTGCTGCGGACCTTAATTTTGCTCGGATATAGAGATATAGAGCGCCATCATGTCGCACAACATTCTGGATGTTGAATTCCGCTAGCCTGGTTCCAACTCTATGGAAGCACCCCCCTTCGCCTAGAGTAGCTGAATAATTTTGACTAGCTGTTCACTGATTTCAAGTGTGCTGAAGTAAGTTCGCGCTGTCAAACGCTTCCCTGAAGTCAACAAGCGTCACTTAAAAAGTGAGACGATACTCACATGACTTATCCGAAATGATGTTCAGCGCGTGGGTGTAGTCAACAGTGGAAACATTCTTGCCGACGTTTCGGAGGGCGTAGCATCCTCGTGTTGTAAGCCGTACCAATTGATTTGACATTGCTATCTCGACTAGGTTTTTGAGCTTGTACGCTGCTTTTAGTCGCAAAATTCACCACAGGTTCCACTCATTGTTCAAGCACAGCATTCACGATCGAATGGAGGAATATCGCCTTGATTATGCATAACTACCTTAGGTATTCATTTATCGAGACGATAACCAAACGACTGCCAGAATAAAATTCTTGCAGAGCCCTTGTGGCTACTGGTCGAGCGAGAAATGGGCCTGTACCTAGGCGCAGAACACCACCTGCCTCGCTTATGTACGTTTTGGTAAGTTCCAGCAATGTTACCTTGTCAGTGGCTTGAGATACGCTCAAATCTATCGATCAAGAAATGGAACTGCACGGCAGAGTTGGAAGCTCACCGGATTTCAAATACATGTAGTGGAGAAAATTCCCCGAGGAACATGAGGCTTGGATGGAAGGAAAACGTACACAAACTTGAAACGACAATGACCGACATCTACGGAGCGATGCGAAATGTAAGCCTACCTCCGCTAAAAAGAAATATCCGTTCTCCCATGGAACAAGATTCTAGGTTGTGTTTGCAATTCAGGCGATCGCAACCTGGGCAGGTCACTTGGCTGAGTTCGGAGCACCATCAAGTATGGTATTTAGGTTTCTCAGTCGTCGGAGTAGCAGGACATTCACCAAGGTTTGAATATTTCACTTCCACGACTGGAAATCACAAGATGCAAACAGTGAATTAACGAATATAAGAAGAGTTCTTCTAATCCTAGATAAGCATTTCAGGCAGTGAAAGTGTCTGTTTAGACAAGCACATTGCTCTACTGTCTGTATGGCTGATGCAATGTGGTGCGAAAACATGGAAGCAACCGCGTTTCCGCTAGCACGCCCTTTATCTTCGGGCTAAAACTTCAACAAAAATAAAATCTTAATCAAGGCCATTGAAAACATCCGATTGCAGATCAATTTTCGCTGGCAGAATGAAAGGAGTGAATCACTTTCAGAACAAAATTGCCAACTCTTTCTGAAATTATTCAGGCAATCCCTTTTTTCGACTTAATCGTTTTTCCTTATCCACATCTAGATGAGGATTGATGGTGAACTATTTTCGGTGTTGTTCAAAAACGTAACGACGGCACTATAGATCTCCCTCATTCATCAAAGCCAAGTTCATGATATTGGCGAAAATGGCTCCGCAAACAGGAGAACTGCGAAGCAGCTGCAACGAATTTTCCTCATCTGTGGAGACGATTTCAATGATTCGCCGGCCTACAACCATGAAAACACCGTCGATCGCTCTAGTAAGCCGACTGCGATAGGTCCAAATGTAGCGTGTCGCTCCCAAAAGGTATAAACGCTTGCGACATCCACAGATGTATCTCAACCTCCCTGTAGCGTGATAGACGAGTCTGTGATTGAAGTGAACCTTTTAATGAGAAAACTTGCCTCATGCTTGATCGATCGACATGAATAATCAAGGCTAGAGTTCGCTCGAGCTAACCTGCTCATGAAGTTGATTTGGAAAGTGAACAAAGAATACTTTTCGTTCTTGCATGGCTTTCTTTAAAGGCAGTGGTCACGATGAAAAACGTTATAGAAAAAACTACAAAAATCAGCTTAGATATAAAACAGCTCAAAAACTATGAAGGTAGGGCGGTGAAAAACGGGCTAGAATTAGAGTTATCAAGACCCTCAATTCCCAGATCGTGTACACGTGCACAGAAAGATGACAGTCTCAAGACAAGCATTCAAAAATCATCGACACTCAGAGGAAGAAAGAAATGCAAATTTACCTAATAAAACGGTTGAACAATGAAAGCAAGCACTTCAACCAATATTTTTGACTGGATGTGTACATAAATCCAAAAGTTCATTGATTCAAATTCAAGTTCAAGCCAGTTGATGTTCTTGATATTAGAGATCATCGATGCCGATGATGTGGGCTGGACTCGTCCACCATCAAAAGAAAAGAGTGTTCAGGCTTCGATTTTGGCCCAGAACATCTATTTTTTCGCGATTTTTTCTTATAGGTTCTACTACTCTATACCCAGAAAAGGGTTTAGAGAGGAAAAGAAGCCGGGCATATTTGAGCGCGAATACTACCTATAAAGGAAGCCAACAGGCTCGTAAACCTTTTTGGGATACCTACGGAAATAGAATCGCATGGCTCAGAACACAACGCCTACGCATTTTGAAGCGTCGAAAACGACCCACAATGCCGTTACAAGAGTAAGAAGTTGGCCCCGCCCCTGTGTCTGCCGCCCCCTGTATTTGCGTGCTCCTCGAAAACAGGGTTGCTGGGCCATTCTCACCGTCAGCGACGTTTGCGGGCGGTAGACTAGGCACAATAGGTTGCCCACATATGGTTTCCGTTTTCGATTAAGTCAAACGCATTGGCCAGGCGGCTGGCAGTGCGGGGTTGGCGGCTTCAGTGGGGAATGGGGTTTCGATTCGAGCGGGGTGATCTATCGTCGCGGCCCGGTCCATTCATCAGACTAAAATTATCACGCGAACTCCACATCGACGACGATTGGAAAGGCCCAGCACCCTGTTTTGGGTGGGTCCAAAACGCGTAGGCGTTGTGTCCTGAGCCACACGATTCTATTTCCGTAGTTATCTCAAAAACGTTTACGAGCGTGTATGCTGCCTTTAAAGGCTTAGTCCAACCTTGGAATCGTTTTTCCGTTTTTCTGCCTATATTGAAAACGGTCCAACGCTGAACCCTATGACGTCTCTGGAATCGTACGAGACAGTTATGAGCCCTCAAAAATTGAGCTGCACAAGCATGGTGGACGAGTTGTCTAAGGCTTGTAACTTCCGTCATTTGCAAACAATGTCTGCGCGCCAACCTGAATAGAGAGAGAGGCGGGGCGTGCCAAAATGGCTCCCTGATGTGGGCGCCCCAAGGTGGCTTCCTCCAAGATCCCGCTTATTCGGAGGAATCGAGAGCTCGCATTTGGCTGGTGTTATACGGGGTGAGTCCACTTTACAATTATGTGGAAATGTCAGATTTTATACCTGAGCTAGGACTGTGCCTTTAATAAGATAAGAGCGACGGAGCCATATTGAATAAAACAACAACCTAAGATTAAAGAATATTATTTGTTTTCTCCAACGAAGTACTCCCGCATTCCTCCACTGTGTGAGCATGTTAGTTCGGGCAAAGCCCGGCCAGCATTGTTCATGTTGATCGACCAAGCATAAAACAAAATCTTTAGTTATCTCATGGCATATTCATTTTAGTCCATCTCGACACAGAGAGGTACTGCAAGACTTCATGTCGTTCACAGGCGGCACGCCATCTTTCGCGCCCATAATTTATACTTTTTCGGTTTCTGAGGAGAGACACATAATTAGATCTTGTTTTATCCGTAGAAAACATCTTGCAATAATTAGATACTGCCACAGATAATCGATTTTTTCGATCAAGTCTTCAAACTCATGAGAAACTCAATATGGACAAAAAACTGAAGCGAACGCACATAAGAAATTTTCTGAAGCAGAAGTGATAAAACAGAGAGCTCTAATCGGCGTGTTGTGACATTTTGTAGATGTTTCTTTGTGGAGAAAGAGTGCTTGAGCATAAAACTTTTGCTGCAGTCACTAATCTGAAATAGGAATCAGTTGTCACCAGTGTACGAAACACGACAGCAATGTTTTCGGAATTCAAAATTTGGAAACGAAAATGATGCTGGCGGAAACGAGGTGCCCTCACAATTTGCGCCAGACTGTCTTTTTAGATTTCGGTGGAAGACGTTTTTTGTCTTGAGTTTTCACCGATTCGTGGAATATTATGCTACTTCACACAGGTGTTCCACTCAGCTAAGAAATGAGGATTCCAAGTTCATATATCCATATATGAACAGTTTGTAACACCGACTAACACCCAACGATCACCACTGAGACCACCGTCACAGTTGGACGATACGTCGACCGTCTTAGGTTCCGTCCATAGCAGACGACCTAGCGCCAAGTGACGCTGGGGGTTTGCATCTTTATCATTTGTTATTGATCTGACTTCCCAGCGACCACTGCGGCCGGCCTATCGCTGACGGTGGGGGCACAGAGGCAGTAGGGGCTGTCACCAATATTATCGATACCATCGTTAACCACGAGCCGTCCTCGGACACGTTGAATGCGCCAGCCGTCGAGGATCATGCGTCAGCGTTTGTGCGCTGGCGCATGACGCTCCGACGCCTTGACGCTTTGCCGCTCGTCGTCTGCCATGGACGGAGCCCTATTCTCATCCGGTCAATATGTGTGAGAAACTTGAAATGAGAAGAGGAATGAAATGATAAAAACTGTCCTCAACTGTATTAAAAGGTTTTCTCAAAAGCTAAAAAAACATCTAGGGTCTGATAAAGATCGTCCACGGATTACGAAAGTCGAACCCAACTGACAACAGTGATCCTCAACTGATGAAACTCAATCTAGGACCTACACAGGGATGATTTTCATCAGTCGAAGGTAGTTGTTAACACTTCATATTTTCGCGTTTCGCGTGCTTCTCATATATATCAACCGTACTAGGATAGCCGGCCTATCGGTCAACTACGGCGCTGCCTAAGGGGGGCTCCTACCCGCTCACTTGCCAGAAATTACGAAACTTGCGGGGCTTCTTTTCCATTCCTTACCTTTATTAAGGAGTTGCACTTGGCTGTCGAACTGGGCATAAATAAATTGATAAGTGTATTACATGAAACGATCGCTGTCATGTTGCAGATGATTTGGGGAGCAAACAAGGAAATAGGATGTGCCACCACTCATTGCAGCGACTTCTTCTTTACTGTATGCTTATACAGAGACATGTCAGTATTTTCATGCTTCAGAGGCAAAGTGTAGCAAAAATTTGATTTCGAGATTAGCTAAACTTAAAGGCATCGTATTCGCAGAAAATTGCTTTCTATTTTTTGATAAATTTGAGTGGGTGTATCTCTCTAGTAAAGGAAAATGGCGAAAAAGACTTTGGAAAAGCAATTGCTTGGACCCTGCCTCCCAGGCATAATCATGATCCCAACCTCTACACTTTTTCTTCTCAGAGTCAACACAGCCAACGTCCATATCTACTCGATCGGAGACGTCTGTTCTGGCTGTACAGCTGGCACCGTTTGCACCAAAGACGTTGGACTTTGTGATTGGTAGCGAATTGAATTTTTCGGGGAAGAAACTAACATTATTCGAAAGAGGGTACCCTTATTCTGGCTTTGATATTGATTTCGGGACATCATGCCTTTATGTATGTCTTTTTGAATAAAACTTCGATTCGCATAAGAATTTCAGATGGTAATATCACGGAAAGGAAAATATGAGTTGTACAGAGAGCCCGGTTCTGTGCATTTTTCTATTTTATCGGCTCATGTTGCACTTTTATAATTCTAGCATTTGGAACGGAAATTTAGCCTCAACTCGACCCAGGGCTGCACCGGCACAAACGGTCATTTTGATCATGGCTAATTTTGGAACTTTTTTATGGGGCCTTGGGGTAAAGATTTCTCGTTTAGGAAACAACTCCGCTGTCCTAGTGCTTTGCTCAAAGGCACAGGTCACACAGAAAATTATTTTTCCAAGTTTATGCTGATCTTGGAGAGAGTCACCCACTGATCACAGTGCTATTTCTGGAATCGTATAAGCCCCCCTATGAAAAGAGTTTTTGCCTATATTTCAAGGATTAAAGGTTGGTGGGCGAGTTGCCTCAGCTCGTCGTTTTCGAGCTTCAATGACCTTCCTGATCGCTCCTTGCCTTCGACCTCGTACTGCCCAACTCTGAGCATGCTGAACCAATCGTGTACTGTAGTTGTGGAAACAACATCGTCGCAAAACGACTGCACCATGCGGAGATAGGAATCCGTGGGTTTTATCCCGGACTGGTAGTCGTAAAGAAGGCAGTTGCGAATTCGGTCGCGTGACAGCATTAGAAAACTTGACATGTCCACGATTGTGCTGGAGAAATGGACAAGTTTGTCGGTTTTAAATATAATCACTATTATGCTCTACATAAATATACAAAGAATGAAACCGGAAAATTTTCATATGTTGAAGATAGCGCAAAAACTCTCGAAACGCTCGAAAAACTCCGGAAACTTTTGCATCAACCTATGAGCATTGTGTTTTTTCGAGAACAACCGCTCGACTTCAATGGCAAAGCTATCATAACAGTGGCGCGGCTTCCCCAGCCAACCAGAGATTGACCATATAGTGTAGTCCACCGAAAGTTGTGCATCGGCGTATCACTGAGAAGCGGTTGGTCAAATGATCAATGCGCATAAAAGTCACTGCAGTACAACAGCTCCCGCTCAACCAGTGGCGAGCGTAATGCCTCGCAATTCATGCATATTGATTTCCTACCGACCGCTTCCCATGAATAGGTAGAAGTGCCAAATATAGTGGACTGCACTATACACCTCTATTTGAAGTACACCACTAATAGAAGTACCCCGAAAAGAGAGGGCTGTGTATTAGAAGTATAGCTCATCTCCCTCATTTTGAGCCGGTCGAAGTAGGGCTCATTGAAATTCACATCGTTGCTGTCACAAGACTCCATCCCGAGTCAGATGACTACTATGAGTTTCATTGTGAGAGAAGTTTGCGACCGGTTGTCGATAGCTAGTCTGTCGTTTACGCAATGTATTCGAACCTTGGCGCATGCCTTCCTTTTGCCGTTGAATGAGTCATCGACCAGGTGGTGATCGCCTGAATATTTTCTCTATCAAGACAACAGATGCTATCTTTGCATGGAGGCAAACTCACCTTCACCATTGCTCCGTACTTATCGGTTGTTGTCGTTTCGAGTCTCAGAATGCTCTCCTTCCATCCAGGTCTCATGCTGCTGGGGAATTTCTCCCACCACATATACTGGAAAGCGCAAGAGCGAGTTCCTCAGCCCAGCAGTTTCATTTCTGACAAATATCTTCTAGCAAATATTTAAAGGCAGTGGTCGCGATCAAATATGCCCTTTTCTGGGTCTCGAGGAGGAGGACTTATAAGAAAAAGTCACTGTTTTGGGCCAAACTTGTAGCCTGAACTTTCTTGTCTTTTGATGGTGGACGAGTCCACTCCACATAATCGGCATCGATGACCTCTTATATCACGAGCATGAGCTGGCTAGGAATTGAATCTCAATTAATGAACCTCCGGATTTATGTACACATCCAGTCAAAAACATTGACTGGAGTGCTTTCTTTCATTGCTCAACTGTTTTTATCAGGTAAATTTGCATTTATTTCTTCCTCTGAATGTCGATGATTTTTGAATGTTCGGCATGAGACTGCGATCTTTTGGTCGGCGCTGAGCACGTGTGCACGAACTGGCTTCTTTAGGCCCTAGAAACTCTAGTTCTAGCCCGTTTTTCACCGCGCTATCGTCATAGTTTTTCAGCTGATCTAAGCTGATTTTTGTGGTTTTTTCAATAACATTTTCCATCGTGACAACTGTCTTTAAACTGGTCAGAGGATAGCATCATTTAACATTACCAAGTTGTACATGAGCGGAGCAGGTGGAGCCATTCGACTCCTGCGGTTTCCATTTTTCGCTTTACCAGTTGCGACAGCAGATCTGCGGTGAATATCATTTTGTAGTTTTTTGGTGATTCATTTTCGACAGTTCCTATTTACCTCAGATCGTTGTGAATGAACAGAGCAGTATTCCTCCATTCAATAGGATAAGTGGTACTTGAACAATGTGTGGATGCTGCAAGAAACATTGCTGTTTTTATTGGTTAAGCACTTTCAGGATATGTCGGCATGCTGGGGTGAGGACAGGTGTGCAAATGGTGAAGGTGGGTGAAGGTGCTGCACGACAACAAGTTGAAGGTGGCACGTTTGTTTTTCTGTGCCACATGGGTTGTTATGTTAGAGCATCAATTTGGTCTGACGTGACACAATTTCCGATGTACTCAAGATGCTCAATAATTTGATTTTTTAGTTCTTAGACCCTATCCGAGCAGAAGCTTGAGTTCGGAGTACAACCATAATCTCTATAACGCAATTCAGAACACTGAGCGTTGATTTCATTATGATGCCAAATGAGCCACTTTTTCCACTTTGTTATTCAGAGATTACGCATAAACGTGGTACGGGAGCGGGCCTGGTTTGGGTGACAGCCCGGCTAGAGCTGACGCGTACTCGTGCTATTTTAACGATACACTTCATCCTCAAATTCCCAATGACAAACGCTTTTCGTGGCTCTCAAAAGCAGAACTACGTCAAAGAAACGGGACGAAAAGCTACCCAGGAGCCGCAAAACGGCTTACAAGAGTGGGAAAACCCCGCCGCTTTGGGCAAGTCCGGCCCCTTCCTGCACCTCGACATGAACAATGGAACACTCGAAATCGTGAGATGAGCGATGGTTTCCTATCAAAAGCCCCGTTCCTCTCTTCAATATCAACTTCTCTCTATAATCAGGTCAGCTCGCGTAAACTGGCTGCAAAAGACGGAAGTTACAAGCCTTGAACAACCCGTCCACATTACATGCTTACATTGCTCAGTTTAAGAGGAACCGTAACTCCGTTTTCATAAGGCCTTGTGCGAATCTAGAGACATCATTGGGATCAGGATGGAACCTTTTTTTCAAGATAGGAGAAGAACAGAAAAGGGATTTTCATCGTGAATACTGCCTTTAGAGACAGATATTAGAATAATACTATCACAGCCCGTGAGGAGGAACCGGACGCCGGCATGGAGACGGAGTTCATCCACCGTGAAAGCGGAACGTCTTCCAAATTTTAGCATGAGTTCGGAACCCCAAAGCCCGCGAAACCTTGATGCTGCTGCGATTTTTTTGAATCGAGTAGAATAGATTAATATTTCGGATGAAAATAGAAATGATATAAATTCGTCCACATAGGAATGGCGAGTGAAAAGTGCGCAGTGAATCAAACCTTTTCTCATTAAAATGTCGCTCCCGTATTTTACCCTGGGTGCTCATGGCCCAAAAGTATTTCACCGACCTTAGCCGGTGTTGTGCGAAAGGGAAAAAAGGTCGATAATCAAAAAACTCTGAACAACACGACAATGACGAGATTCAATATGTTCAAAATGGAGCACTGCCATCACGTCACGCACTGCTTTGAATCGTTTCGATCTGTCTCGACACAATCATCGTCCAGAGTACGTGGAAAACTTGAAAGCGGCACTGGGCTAGTAGCGTCAGTAAATCATAGATCAATGATAGCCGCATACTCGTGGCTGCTATAAAAATGGAGAAAACACTTCGTAAGTGGCCCACAAGCTTTTCCGAAGAAAACCGGGAAGAAATGGCGAGCGCCGGTACTCTCAATAGTCCCCATAGTCGTGGGATAACAGGCCCCATTGCTAGAGTGGGTGAACAGCTGTGTACAGGCTATAAAACGGCGGAATTCACATGGCTTCTACGCGTGCTGATGCGGAGCGAAGGTTAGAGACAGTGAGAGAGCGGAGGGCAGGCGGAGGCTGAAGCATCGCGCGCGCCGCTGGCGCCTTGAATGATGTGAGTTACGACGTTTTATAGAGGGTACACTTACCGGTCAATAACCGGTAATTATCGCGAGGACAGTGGCGAATGGCGGGACTATATTACAGTTCAACTGCGCATTGCCGTTCAGTCCGCAAAGTGCACGTTGATTGCGAAAGTGTGCTGCGGCACGGTTGCGAGTGTCCTTATACAGGGATGTCGTATCACCCGGGCTGTTTTCGCCTTTGGTGCCCGGTTGATCCCACATCACTACCTGAGGATACTCACAACCGCACCGCAGCACGCTTTCGCAATCAACGTGCACTTTGCGGACCGAACGGCAATGCGCAGTTGAACTGTACTTCAGTAGCGCGAAGATAGCACATCAGCAACGCGAGTATTGCACGTAAAACCGCGAGAGTGGTGCAATAATATCACGTCAATATCGCGACAATACCACGTCGATACAGCAACAATGGCACCCCAACACAGCGACTGTCAGCGAATACTCCGAGTCCCATTTCCGAGCGCCCGGCGCGGTTTTCTTGTGAGATAGGAACTCCCCAGTGCCAGAGTAGTCGAGTTTTTTCAACATTCGTTGGGCTTAACTGATAGATGGTGTCTTTGAATTGACGTCATCAGCTAAAACACAGATGTGAGGTCATCATTTAACACCTGAGCCATGTTTCAGCAAAAGACCTGTCTTGGCCGCCCGAGTCTGAGAAGGCATAGCATGTCAATAAACGAAAAAATGCTTAATGAGTGTTGTTCCCAAGACGCCATACTGTAATATCAAGCGGAATGAAGTTGTACGCAAACTATTGTAGGTATGTCGCCTGACTCACCCAGCACGCCCTGAATTCTATTTTAATACAAAGACGTTTGAGTTGAATATTTATTCTGATAACTAGAAGATGTTGACATGAAACTGTCATTAAACACAATTCAAGGAGTTCTCCAAAATGCGTATGGTTTTCATCAAAGCCGAAGAGGTTTACTACCAATAGCAAAGTCCAATGTCCCTAGTGCAGTTGGTGAGGCCACCTGGACAATCGAAACAGACGCCTCCGGTCGGGTAGATTGGTTCATAGTGGGTGTTAACTCTGAAAACAAGTAAAATGTGGCGTGGAACTTGATCTATATTTTTGCTGGATTCGTGATAAAAAATCTATTCCCACATGTCTTTATATAAGCATACAGTGAAGAAGAAATCACTGCACTGAGTAGTAGCACATCCGATTTCCTTATTAGCTGCCCAAATCATCTGCAAATTGCACAGTAATCGATGCCACTGCTAGAGAAACCGGTAAGCATAAAATAATTTTCCTTGACCAAAAAAATCGACACCTGGGTAAAGCAATGCACCATTACCTGAAACGGTGAAGAGAGAAAAAGCAAAAAAAATTCCACATGTTCCCATTTGGGAGAATGAAGCGGGAATGTTCAATTCAGAGAGCAGTAACACTCTTTGCATAGCATTTACAGGAAGGGAAATTTTGTCATGATCTCTTGAGTTTACTGTTCGCATCTTATTTTTCTTAGTCGGTACGCAAGGCTCCGTCCATAGCAGACGACCAGCGGCAAACCGTCAAGGCGTCGAAGCATCATGCGTGGGCGCAGAAACGCTGCCGAATGACGCTCGACGGCTGGCGCATTCAACGTGTTCGAGGACGGCACGTGGTTAACGATGGTATCGATAATATTAGTGACAGCCGTTACGGCACCGTCAGTGACTGGCCGGCTGCAGTGGTCGCTGGGGAGTCAGATCAATAACAAATGCTGAAGATGCAAACCCCAAGCGTCACTTTACGGTCACCTGACGCTAGGGCGTCCGTCTGCTATGGACGGAGCCTGACATGGTCTAACCTTTGTAAACATTCTTTTTTTCTGACCAAGGTTTTCCGTGAAAAGCATATGTGACGTTGTTCCATATTCGACTAAATAGGCAGCCCATGTGCTGATTGCCTGAATCAGAATATTTTTCGCTTTAACGCTTTCACTTCACACTATCAAAAGTTTAACGGACGTTCATCCCGAGTAGTGACTGACTCACATTTATCATTGCTCCGTATATGTCAGACACATTCGTTTCAAGTCTATGAAAGTTTTCCTTCCATCCAGGTCTCATAGATGGTCGAGTGGTCGTTCCACTACAGGTATTCGAGATAGCGTGAGCGTACAACTCAGCGATACAGTTCCATTTCTGGCAATACTTACGAGTGTATATCAAAGCTAATCGGACGGGTATATTGAACATTACCAAAGAATACATAAGCGATGCAGATGGCAATTTTCGATTTCTGCGGTATCCATTTATCATCTGTCCTCTAGCGACGGCCGATCTGCATTGAACACATTTTTTTGTCTCCGCCTCTCGCTCTCGACGGCTCCCACCTCAGGTAATTGTGCATAGCCAAAGCAATATTCCTCCATTCAATCGTGAAAGCAGTGCTAGGACAGTGTATGGATGCTGAAGTGATACTGCTGTTTATGTTTTTTTCAGGTATGTGGGTTACCTGACAGAGACAGTGTTCCACAAGCACGTACCACAATTTCATTCATAGGCAAACTTTTAGCTGATGTTTTCCCCATCTATGAAATCTGTATATAATTATAGATCAATCAAGAAATATACTAACGCTAGCGAAAAAAGCGTTCGTCAAAGGTACTCTCGGGAAACACTTTTACTTCACACAGATGGTTGATAGAACAGCAGGAAATCCACAACATCCAATCATGCCATGCCGTTTCCGTTTCGTTGGAAAGGAGCAAAGCGATGTCATGAGCGAACAGCATATGCGGCGTACTGCCCCCGAATTCAAATAGGCACCTTCAAAAGCTGTGTCCCGTGCGCTGTGTCAAATTAAGTTGACTAAATTTTGCGAAAATATTTGGATCTGTGTTTTTTGACGAAAAAATAATCGATTAAATTGATGGTAGAACAATACTATCTGAGTGTCCTTAGTAAGAAACCAGCCTTTTTTGTTGGGAGAAGTTTTGGTGATGAAGCAGCGTTGTTTAGGGCAGCGAACCGTTGCAACGGTACGTCCGGTGCTACTTCTGCAATGCGTGGATTGGGCATCACGAAGTACCATAGTCGTTGAAGACCAATATATACCGTTTCCCTGCCGTAGGAGAAGGCGAGGGATTCCGGACTGCTCAAGACAGCTCCAGCATCCCATGTCTGCAGCTTCAGGGGTTGGAATACAGAATGGCCACCACCCGTATATGCGCCGTACTTCTCACTTTTTTGTTGGGTCGCTCAATGTTCCTCTAGATTAGATCTGTCGTCAAGGTCCCATTTTTCATAGGCTAGGATTCGAAAACTATTGGCCGAGTCTATATGTTATACCAATGAACCTAGGCTTGCTAGGCGAATTGAGGAATGGAACTCACGCGCTTGAGCATTTGGGGCAAACGTCGGCGTGCTATTGAGCAAAAAGAGAAAGACCTGCAATGCATAAGCTGATGAATTGCTTTAAAAATGTAATCAAGCTCACCGCGCAAGACAGAAAGGTTAACATCACAGCAGACTGAAGACATCCAGACTAAGAAGGCCTATTATTCCAACATAATTCATGTTCAGTGATTGACCTATGAGTGCAGTCCGTCTGGATATTCCACACAGGCTTTGCCGAAAGAACTGAATGGGAGCCGTGTTGACAACGTGAAACTCTGTAGGTTATGAAAGCACGTAAATAAGTTGTGGCCTGATTTGCAGGAGCTACCGTGGAGTTCTTGCTGTTTTCAGTGCTTTACAGTCGTCTATTGAGCACATATTCCCGACAAAGAATTTACGGAGGTTCTACAAATATGAGAGTTACTCACCCTGTAAGACGCCCTTCACATTGAATTTTGTAGAGAAACCCGCTGCGTATTCTTCTCAACTGAAGTTCATCGTGTGCGGACCCTAGGATTGTTTTGATAGTGATTGTAACATATAATAACACTCGTAGGATTTGGTCAGAATGCTGGTGAGGACGCGTTTTCTCGACTCTTCCCTTTTGAATAATTCGCCTTACACTCAAATTTGAGCAGAAATAGGGTGACACTCAGTCTGAGTCTTTGTTAGGGTTTAGTTGGAAACTGCAGGAGATTGGCAATCAGTCAGCTCTTTATAGTATACAGTAGACACAGGAGAACACAGGCATATGAGGCCTCCCCCTCTTCGCCACGGTACCGTCATGAGAGAACGGGCTGTTTGTCGAATTTGCGCGGTTCACACCGCTACCCAAGCAAAGGCTATACCATTGGGTAGCCCTATACGACAAGATCATAAAGATCACCCTGAATTCACTGAGAGTTGATTTTGCAGCAGAGTAAACTAAAAAGGACCAAGAAAAGCACGTCCGCAGACTTTTCTTCGTCCTTTCACCAAGTTTACGAGTGGTATTGTATGCTCAGTATTGCCAAATCTGCTCAGGAGAGTCATAAGTACAGAAAACATTGTCGTATTCAATTTTGCATTCAAGGAAGTTATGACGATCGCGTTCTCTGGATCTCTTTCGAAGTCAACATTTCTTATAGAATTGATGCATGCCGAAGTGTGAAGAAATATTGTTGGAGTGAATGACAGTATGCGAGGCTAGGTAAATTACGATGGCTTGGAAACACCTCAACGAAGAGTGGTTCAACTACAGTAGGACTTTGGAGTGGACAGTATAGAGTCATGAAAACAAGCGGGAATAATCAGACAAGAAGTCGATAAGTGTGATAGGAGTCAATTTCTAGAAACGCTGACATTCAGGAAAGTGAAAACACAGAGGTGAAGACGACCAGCGATGGAATGATTTTGAGTCCAGTTGCTGACCGTCGCTCCCGACTCAAATAATTTGAGTTAGAAGTGTAGAAATTCGAAATCCAGTTCCGCTGGCCACCTCACAAGCGCGCTCCGATCAAGCTTTGTCCCTAAACGGAAGGTGTGCGCGCATTTAATATCATTGATCGTGACCCCCCCCCCAGAGACTTCCCTTGACATTCTATTCCATGCCCTCCCGCTAACCGCCCACGCTACCAGTCTCATGCTCACCGTAAGTTCTATACTCTTACTGGGGCTCTTATTATATCAGACTTGTACGGCGAATTTCGAAGCCCTTATGTTTGAGCTTCGAACTGTGCAGCATGTTGTTCATCTCCTGCTTCGATCCCTACTTTCCTGCATTTCGACAAGAATTGAGTAGTTTCTCATCCAAACTGTCGTCTGTCTGGGCCTAGAGGCATAGGAGCGCAGAAAACCAAATTCCTGTTTTTGTGTTGTATCATTCAAGTGGGCCTTGGTAAGGCCATCAGCGAAGTCTGCAGTCTTAAAATTGATTCGAAATGGAGTTTATTTTTTAAAGTTGAAAACGTCTTTCTGGGTTCAGGGTTTGGCCTTTGAGTCGATCTTCTGTTACGTCCGTTCACCAAATGAGAAAAGAAAGTAACTGATCAATGAGTGATAGAGTACAAGTGAGTGGAAGTGGATGAAATACATCATACATATGATTTTGATGGATGTCCTTTCTGTACATATCGGTCAACCTTTTCTCCCTTGGATTCAACTGTAACAAAGATGAAAGGGCTTTCATCGGGAGATCATGGGCCAACTCAGCGATTCGTAGCGATCCACTCTTCCTTTCTCATGCGTCGATTGGTTGAATGAGGTCTGAAAATTACGAGAACGGGTAAGGAAAAGCAGTTTCCAGTAACTTTCGCGGTTCTTTTAGAGGCAGGGTCCGGACAGAATTTCGATTCTGAGATTTTCCGCTGAATCTGTGCTTATGGTACAGGTAGTCCGAAGGAACATGCGAAAACTGCGTTAAAACCGACCTTCTTCAAGCTATTCCAGCCACTTCCGTGAGCCGATGATCCAGAAAAGTCAGAAATGTGTGGAAATCGTCCATATTTCAGCGGTTGTCCACGCAATCTTCAAAAGTGCTGTGTAATTATCGGTCATTCTAGCCATGATTATCATGCTGTGAATACCGTAATCCCTGACTTTCAGGTTGTTTTCTCCAGAAATACCGACTTAGACTTTGTGAAACTTTTGGACGGTGTCCAGCTGAACCAGCCCAATCTATCTAACCCAAACTTCGGTGATGTCAAAATCTGACCTGACCTTGACTTTAATGTGGCTCTTGTGTAGGGTAGCAGAGCTGTCATGATATATCGAAAACTCAGAAACGAGTTTCATCGCGAACGATGCCTTTAAGTTGTTCGGGCAGGTTCCAGGAAAGGCACAAAGGTCTGATATGGTGCGCAGTTTGTATCCACACACAACACACATAGATTGCGCCCAGGTATCCAACTGGCACTTGAAATATTACGTCGTAACTCATACGATCCGCAATTTTCTAATTAGTGATATCGACGGTTATCCTTATTGAAACTGAAATAGAAGCGGAGTTGTGCGTCACATCGGTGTATTGCGTATTTTGACGCAAGTCATGTGTATTGTCCGTGGTAACAAATTGAGCACCACACTTGACCTTCGCTTTTTTCGAACTTTTCCAAACGGCTTGAACCGTCTGTTTGATCTTCTACACCATGTTCCGACTGTAGGGGAAAAATATTTACAGCATCGGAAGCCTACCAAACGAAAATGGTACAGGCCATAAAACGGCAAAAGTCTCATCGTCGACTGCGTACCACGCGCTGCGCGACCGCACGCGCGTCGGGAGAAGACGAGTTTTGGCCGCCGCGCGACAAGTTCCGGCCGCCGCGCGACGTTTTCAGCCTCCGCGCGGCGGCCGAAACTCGTTGCGCGGCGGCCAAAACTCGTCTGCTTCCGACGCGCGTGCGGTCGAGCAGCGCGTGGTACGCAGTCGACGGTGAGACTTTGGCCGTTTTATGGCCTGTATCCTATTTCCCATTCAAAGTTTTAGGACGGATACTAAAGGAATTTGGAGATTCAAGCTACGCAGATAGTCCAACTTCTGAAAAGCAGTTGCAGATTTCAACTCTTTGAAGATCAAATAGACTGGTAATTTGATTTTGCAGCAATGGATTAGAGTTGACGAAACATCGTCTCAACGACAAGCGTGGCAACAAAATTTCTGTAGAGAACATGTGGTGCATTATGCGACAAACTGAAAACCAAGACCTTTGGATGGCATACTGAAACTTCAAAAATGTCAGCAATGTGCTTAATCTGATTCTTGTGCGGGTCCTGACCAAAATCTCCAGACGAAATGTACTTATGGGGCAACCATTGAACGTAAAATCGCTCCCAGTAAACAGCCTGTGAATCTAGTTGCAATCATTCTGCAGTTATGCTAAGTCGCCTGTTCTCCTCAGTATGATTAAAATATTCTTATTGACAACTGTTTTTTAGGTACAGATTCTCACCTTTCAGATTTTCTTCTTTCTGCTCCACAGCGCGCCTGCCATTGCGCAAGTTGATACTACAACACCCACTTTCGTGTACATTCTCCAGTCGCGTGAGTTCTGTATATATCGCTTCATGCCGTTTGTTGTTGCCATAAAGTCAAGCCTTCATCCAGGATAGAAACGATCGTGTCCACGACTGCCCTCCTTGCCATTGTTTTTGCTGAAAAAAAAAACTAGTGCTTCTCAGAAGACGCCCATGCGCTCTTCTCAAAGTTGTCGGACTTCTGCAATGCTCGCCTTCCTCCCACCTCTACCCTGAAAGAAGCTGCAACCACTTCTTAGTAACAAGAAGAAAACCGTTGTTGAAATGCTGCATTCCGAGATAGCTTGCTTAGCTGTGGGGTCTGGAAGGAGGTGACCTAAGCTGCTCAAAGTTGGACCAAAATCCATAAAGCGACTAGAAGAAAGACAGCATCTTCTCGGAGAAGCTCAAACTCCTCTGAGAAGGTGAAGTCTTCCTTCCAGTTCCAACTCTCAGCGCGATGATTCCCCTGGAGCACCTAAACAACGTTAACTAGCTGTTCGTCGATTTCAAATGCCATCAGGACTTGACATGCTGGAATGAGTTCCACGCTGTCACGCGCTTTCCTGAAACTAGCAAACATCTTATAAGACGTACGTACGTAGAGATCTACTTACGTGACTTCTCCAAAATGATGTTCAGCGCGTGGATGTGGTCAACAGCAGAAAATTTCATGCGTATTTATTCCTGTGCTGCAGGTAGGATCGAGCTCTCATCAGGGTCCAATTTTATCGAATCTACTTATCATAGTTACGTTTCGTCAAGACTGTTATGGCCGCTCCTTGCTCTTCTGGAGAGAAATGAGGGTGAAATTTTCTGAATATGCTTGTTAGTGTATGAAGTCAGCATAAACGCTTGCTAACGTGCTGAAGATGGCGATGCAAATGAAACGGCACGGCATTCGACACATAAAATGCCATTAATGGGTCAAAAGAGATACAGAAAGTCGCTACATAATTGCTAATTTGGCCCCACGTTGCATGCACCCACCCGCTGCGTATATCCCCTATTTCTAAAACAAGGGTGCGGTGCCATCTTCGCCGCCGGCAACGTGTGTGCTTATTTATCTGAACCGTCAACATAGAGTTCGCGCAATCATTTTAGTCTGATGATTGGACGGGGCTGCATCTGTAGATCACCCCGCGTGAATCGAAGCCCCATTCTCCAGTGAGGCCACCAACCCGCACGGCCGGCCGCCTGCTCCATGCGTCAGACTAAAATGAAAACGGAAACCATATGTACGTCACCGAAGTTGTGGGATGGCAGGCCATTCTCGGGCTGAAGGCTGTACCTACTGATTGCTATCTCGACTACGTTTTCGAGCGTCTATGCTGTTTACTCATCGGTTTCACAACAGGGTCCACTCACTGTCCAAGCACTGCGTTCACGATCGAATGGAGAAGTATTGCCTTGATTATGCACAACTACCTAAGGTAAACATTTATCAGGACTGGATCACCGAACGATCGCCAAAACGAATTCTTGACAGAGCCATTGTGGCTACTGGTCGAGCGAAAAATGGACGTCGACGTCACCGCAAAACACCAACTGCCTCGCTTATGTACGTTTTGGTAAGTTCGAACAACGTTAGCATGAGATTGGTTTGAACGTTCGCTCAAATTTATCCATCAAGAAATGGAACTGCGCGGCAGAGTTGAAAGCTCACCGAATTTCAAATACATGTAGTGGAGTAAATTCTCAGAAGCGTATGAGGCGCGGGTGGAAGGAAAACGTTCAGAAATCCGCAACGACGACGACTGATATCTACGAAGCGATGCGAAATGTAAGTCTTCTTCTGCGTGGGCGAACATCAGTCCCCCTATGGAACAATAGACCAAGTTTACAATTCAGGCAATCGCAACCTGGACAGGTCATTTGGCCGAATATGGAGCGCCATCACATATGGTATTCAAACACCTCAAACATCGGAATAAGAGAACGGCTACCAAGGTTTAAAAATTTCACGTCCACGATTGGAAAGCACATGATGCAAGCAGTTACTCTGAGAATATAGGAAGAGTCCTTCCCATCCTGGATAGGGGTTTCAGACCGTGAAAATGTCGATCTATTTATTCGCCTTGTTTCGGAGGCAAATTAAGTTTGTTTTCTTTGCGTGTTTGTGCGAAGCGAGGGGAAAGTCAGCGAGAAAGTGTGGGGGACGAGTACGATCCCAAATGAAGGTGAGAACGTGTGTGTGAAGACCTTCACAAGAATGACTTGGAAGTGGCTTCGTTCGGTGGTGGAGAGCTAGAGTGCCTTCCGCATACTCTTCAAGAACACTGAAGACATTCCTGATGCAATTTCTGAACTGGTAGGGGGATATGGGAGCGGGGGCGCTCCTACTTGTTCATTGGCCTAAGGCCCCCGTCATATGTGGATCTTTTGAGTCCCACCGGGTCGATACGCACCGAATTCGTGGGAAATGGGTGCAAAAAAATCAACCCACTGAGTCCGACTGCGACCGTCTGATGCCCACCGCAATCCCCCCGGTCGATACTGATGGTTCTCATGCGTACAAGGGCGGGGCCAATGCGCCGACTGAGTCCCACTGAGTCCCACCGAAATCGTCCTCACCCCACCCGGTCGATACAGGAGTTTCTCACGTGATTTGGGTGCATTTTTTCGGCCGACTTCGACCTGCCGAGTCCCGCCGCATCTCGACTCTCGTCGTCTGCGCTCTGCCCCACCTGCTGCTGATACGGAAATCAGATTCAGACATGTTGAAAACAAGAAAAATCAGCCACCAAACACGTTCCGATTCACAGCTGAGGTGATAATCGTCACTATCAATTGCGTGTTTCGCAGAGGAGTTGGTTGGCGCTGGGGGCAACCGGACTCAGTGGGACTCAGCAGGTTTTTCCAACACGGACTCATTCGGACTCAGTCGGACTCAGCAGGTTTTTCGACGAAGTCTGACCGGGGCCTAAGATTGAAGAGTTTTAGAGACTCTTCTGCGACTCTTTCCACAATAATTTGTGCTTGGCTGACGGAATGGATGTGTATAAGCTTTTGTGAGTCACATGAACCGATCATCGTAACGTTGCAGATGATTTGGGGAGTTAACAAGGAAATAGGATGTGCCACCACTCAATGCAGCGGTTTCTTCTTCACTGTATGCCTATACAGAGACATGTGAGGATTTTTTTTACTAGAAGGTGAGGTCCGGTAAAATCTGGATTTCGAAAGTCGCAGCCGCATACGTAAGAAGGTACATGGTTAAGAATGGAGTAAAATCGCAAAGTTCGATACAGTCCTCACGAAACTGTAACAACGGCAGTGGATCCAGCTCTGGTTGATCACACCGGACAAGTACGGGAAGAATGAGTCACTCTTCCTTCACAAAAATTCTGGATGCGTCGTTGCTGACAGCAATGGGAGTGGCTTCAAGAGGTCTAAGGACAGCCACATCACTTTTTCATGAGCGCCTTGCGACATTCCGTCCTACCTCTTACAGCCATAGGTGAGTCAGCGTCCAGCCGTAAGACTTATTCACCGCTTTTTGTTGAGGCACCTAAACTTTGTCGGGTGCAGGAGCACCGAATCGGCTGCTAAATGTGAGCGCTTGTTTATTCGCTTCCTTCCCAGACCGTCATAGGTTTTGGAAAAACACAGCGAGTGATCCATGCAAATTGGTGTGATTGACTTGAAGCCAAACCCATGTCGTCCTCTGACGAGAAGGAAAGGCAAGCATGCTCTTTCAAGGGCAGGAGGTGGTGCTTGCTAACTTTCTGATATTCTGTGAAGTTCATATTACATCATGAGAACCCGTGTTCGAGCTTGCTATACTACATGAATCCAGCCCACTACATGAGGCTCTCTTCAGAAAAGTCTATTACAGAACAAGTGCGGGTCTTTTTGTAGATATCTTCAATGATTGGTTAATTCATCAGCCCCGTGTAGCTTGAACTCACCGTAAACCCCAAACTTTTAGTGAGAGATCCACAAAAAGACCCACACTTTGTGCCTCAAATAGGAACTGTGGAGGGTGAAGCCCATTGTGATTGGTCGCCTCCAGGTGGTATGGCAGGACGTTTCTTCACCGTGTATCAGGATTGTTTTAGTTTCAACTCCGCCCGTTCTTGGGGATATTTGAATTTTTTTGTCAGCATGAGACACACACGCTCGGTTTCATGCCAATCATGGCAGTTTGATTGAATGACCGGGCTGTCCACCATACCTCAACATGATGGAAATGTATGGGGTATGCGTGGGTGCTACACTCAAGATACGAAATACGAACCAGTTGCTCATTTTAGCTCGCCGTTCTGAGCGAAAGAAGATAGACTGAAGACTCGGCTTCCTCAAGAAGTTGGTTTCCAAATTGCTAGGGTCTCCGACGTGTGTCTGCGCCACGACAAACCTTGAGGCTATTTACTCAATGTCACAAAGGAATTAGTACAAATTCTATAGTATTCAAATTTCCGCTAGAAAGACGCCATGTCGTATAGTTTTGCAGGGGTCAATGTCGACGTTTCTGTTGGCCAGCTGATTATAGTTTCTGAAAATTCGTACCCTGGGTTTTTGTAACGTGCTTCCTCGATTGGCGTTCACCGTGTGGCCGCTGAATTCATATTAGATTGGAGTCACAAATATTTGGGTATGTCCTAAAATTTCGAAACGCACTTGTTGATACTCTCATAGTATTTTCGCTCATAGAGACCGCTCTCTTCATTTATTTCCACCGAGCGCCACAGCAGAAACCCACGTGCGCGCTGTTGAACAATTTGATGTGGTCACCTAAACTAGTCGAGGGATCTAGACTAAAGATGCGTTTTCCCTGCAGATCTTGGGTGCTTTTTTAAATGAAAAAGGTCGACCCGTCAAGGGAAAATTCGAAATCCGGAACTAGCTCATACCCTGCCCTCTAAGCATGATCATTGTCCCAACCTTTATATTATTTTTTCTCAGAGTTAACACAGAACATGCCAAAATCTATTCCATCGGAGACGTCTGTTCTAACTGTACAGCTGGAACCACCTGCACCAAAGATGTTGGACTTTGTGATTGGTAGCGGAATGGAATTTTTTTTTATTATTTGATTTTATTTGAATTCAAGAAGCTATTGTTATTCGGATGAGGCTATGTTTACTCCTCCTCCGGTATTGGTTTCGGTGCACCATTCATTTCCTGCATGTATGCGTATTCAAATAAATCTTTAATTCGTACAGGAATCGAAGACTGTCATTCTACCTGGGGAAAACTTAGGAGTTTACCTTGAAGCTAATCTCTGCGGATTTTGCTCTACTATCGGCACAGTTCCACTTTCGAAACGCGCGTTAGCCTCAGCACGGCCTGGTGCTGCACCTGCACATTCGATCAATTCGAACACTGCTGGTTAAGGAATTATACTCTGTTTATCTTGAATTGCACAAAAAACGGTTCGCCAATAGTCCTCTAATTGGCCCGCTAGAACCGTAGTGTACGTCCACGACGCGTTCTCGGCAGACCCGGGTGTGCACCTGGTGTGCAGAGCAATCGATTCGTCAATGCCGTCACTCGGCCACCCACCCTGCCACCCGGGTCTGCAGAGAACGCGTCGTGGACTTACACTACGGTACTAGCGGGCCAATTAGAGGACTATTGGCGGACCGTGTTTTGTGCAATTCAAGATAAAGAGAGTATAGCACGACTGCATACTCATTTTTCATCAGGGCCGCGTCTGCGTACAATGCGCTTATGAGTTCAATTTCCGAGACTATGGAATTTTCAAGCTTCAAGCGTTTCGCTAAATCCACGCTTCTCAACGGTGCAGTTTCCTAAGTTGTCTGAGCTAACTTTCCCGGAAAACTCGCTCTCACTCGTTGAAATTATTACGTGTTGGATTGTGTTGTATCTCACAAGGGAACCACAATTAGCCATAGTAACCATTCGGAGTGAGATGTATACACGATTGTAGGTCCAGGTAAGGTAGTAAACATATATCAATACTAGCTGCCTAGACCTCCCACAGAGAGCGCTGTGACCCGCCGAAGTTTGCTCCCCGCAGAAGAGGGGACACGTCTACGCGGGGTAATCATCCCACGATATGGCAGGCGTGGTATAGTGGTAAAGCTCTCGCTTCGTGAATGAGCTATGGAGGGTTCGATCCCCGAGTCGTGGGGTATTTTTGCATTTTTAGCTTTCTCCTCGGAATTTAATGATTTTCTTACCTTCGACATTTTTAGCACTTTCCCACATATAATCAGGTTTTGGAAATACAATTTTAGACACATTCTCTCGACGCATTCTGTTGCCTTGACGGAAGAATTGCGTTGTTTTCTCTTCGTTTGGCGTTGAAAATGGAGAGAAAAACTTTTTTATCTCTGTTGGAGCACTTGCACCCACAATAGAATGTTTAAGTGACTCTAGTCAGGTGCAGTCTGAGCGGACTGTTAATCAACGGTGCTTGTGATATATTGATTAGAGAGATCATGAGATTTTCCCGTTCACGCGCCGTCTACCGCCTATTGATTATTAATTAACTAATTAATTCACTCTAGTCCTGTAGGTAAATTCCACTCATGCAAACCTAGTTTAGGCCATCGCGTAGTTGTACGGAACATCCCTCCTGGTGCAACGTCGATGATTCAACCTCTCGACGTCTCCTTTTTCGGGCCATTGAAGAATGTCATGAAGAGAATCCGAGCACATATACTCGTTAACGACATCGATTTCAATGTAGCACAAAGAGACAACATTCTCATGGTGATTTCGCAAGTCTACAGAATGTTTTGTGCACCGAGATTTGTGAATTTCCTCAAGTACTCTTGGCATATGGCAGGGTACGTAGACGAGCGTCCAGGTCAGTTTGACACTCCGGGAGAATACCTATTCCGGCTTGAGGCCGCAGACTGTTTCGAGGACGGATGTCAGTGTACGGTTTTTATTCGATGCGCCGTTTGTGAACATCATTTGTGCTTTTCCCATTTTTTCGTATCGTTCCATCAGTGTTAAAATGAATTTTCGCTCTCCATTTTCAACGCCAAACGAAGAGAAAACAACGCAATTCTTCCATCAAGGCAACAGAATGCGTCGAGAGAATGTGTCTAAAATTGTATTTCCGAAACCTGATTATCTGTGCGAAAGTGCTAAAAATGTCGAAGGTAAGAAAATCATTAAATTTCGAGGAGAAAACTAAAAATGCAAAAGTTTCGGACGGCTCGGGGATCGAACCCTCCATAGCTCATTCACGAAGCGAGAGCTCTACCACTATACCACGGCTGCCACACCGTAAAATGACTACCCCGCGCAGACGTGTCCCCTCTTCTGCGGGGAGCAAACTTCGGCGGGTCACAGCGCTCTCTGTGGGAGGTCTAGGCAGCTATTATTGATATATGTTTACTACCTTACCTGGACCTACAATCGTGTATACATCTCACTCCGAATGGGTACTATGGCTAATTGTGGTTCCCTTGTCAGTGCTGTTTTGATACGACTGTCGTAAGCATCGTAATAAATCGAATCAATCGTTGTGGGACTCTGGGGTGAAGATGTTCAGCCCGACTACGACCTTATCAGTATCAATCAATCAATCATCCCGTTAGCTGGCGTCTGGCGGAGCGGGATGCCCTCTCAACCAATACACTGCTGTAGGTGCCATAGGAGCTCGTGCGGCCTGAACGATACGCTTCCATTCAGTACGGTTTGCAGCAATAAGTTTAGCGTTAGGAACACTGCACCGTTGGGTTTTCAAATCTTCTTCTATATGCTTGAGCCACGTCTTCTTCGGGGCCGTTCTCTGGATCTTCCACGACGGCGGGCGCTTCCGCCACAGCATACTGTACGGGAGCCGGCCAGCATCCATTCGACATACATGTCCAAACCACCGTAATCTTCTTGTCTTCAGTTGCTCTTCAACCAGCGGTTGATCCATACAGCTTCTTCTTATGTTATCGTTGCAAATACGGTCACGAATCGTGATCCCAAGAATATGTCGCAGGCACCGCAATTGGAAGACTTCCAGCTTGACAAGGTCTGGCTTCAGTAGAGTCCATGTTTCCGAACCATACAGTAGAATCGGAATTATTAGCGCTCGAAACAATCGCATTTTAGTCTTCAGTGAAACATTGTTTTTCTTCCACAGACACCAACCAAGCGATGCAAACGCACTGGATGCCTGCCCGATCCTGCTGCATACCTCTGCTGTGGCCGCAACTTTCCGTTCTTGCACGACTGATCCAAGGTATTTGAACTCCTTGACCTGCTGAAGTTCCGCCCCTTCGAAGTGCACAGTTGCAGGCGAGCCATCCGATGTCATCACTTTTGTCTTCTCCTGATTTATTCTTAGGCCGTAAGAGCTTGCAACAAGCGCCACTCTATTTATCAGGTACGTTGCATCCTCATCGGTATCCGCAAACACTGCACTGTCATCCGCAAACATCAGATCCGAGACGTATCCATTAGTGCTATACTGAACACCTCTTCTGTTCTCAAAGACCTCCCTCATAATAGCGTCGACGACAGTATTGAAGAGCAACGGCGATATAACATCACCTTGGCGAACTCCAGCTTTAACCTTAAACTCTTCCGACAGCTTATCTCCAACGCGAACCGAGCTGGAAGAACCTTCATACGTTTTCTGGAGCAGGTTAACTATCTTGTCTGGTACATGTTCGCTATCAAGTGATCTCCACAGCGCAGGCCAATGAACACAGTCGAATGCAGACTTGAAATCAATGAAAGTGATGACAATTCGCTTTCCAGTGCGGATCCTCTCTTCCATAAGTTGTCGAAGAGTGAAAACTTGATCACTGCAGCTTCTCCCTGTCCGAAACCCTGCTTGTTCCTCACGAGCGGTCTGTTCTCGATGACGTTGAAGCCTGTTCTGGATAATCTTCATGAAGACTTTGCCTACGATTGACAGCAGACTGATCCCTCGGTAATTTTTGCAGTCCCTGGCGTCGCCCTTCTTGTGGATGGGTACAATTATTGCACGTTTCCAAGTAGCGGGTATGTTCTCTGACTGCCAGATGAGAGTTATTAGACGATGAAGCTGAAGTAGCAACACGTTTCCACCCGCTTTGATGGCCTCAGCAGCAACATTGTCAACGCCTGATGCCCTGCCGTTCTTCAGCGATTTGATAGCAGTCTTCAGTTCCTCCACAGTGGGCTCTGAGCCGAGATCAGAATCTTCTGGCGCATCGATTGATGGTGGGTTGGGAAGCGGTCCCTGTGGCGCTTCATGACTGTAGAGTTCACCGAAGAACTGTTGCCAGCGACGAAGACGCTCTTCCACAGAGCGCACAAACGATCCATCTGCATTCCTAATGCTATCGCTAACGCGTTTCGTCTTCTTTCCAAGCCGCTTGAGTGTCCGATAGAGGGTGCGATAGTCATGCCTGTTAGCGGACTCCTCCAAATCAGCAGCCACCTTATTCCAGTACAACTCCCTTTCCGCTTTCAGCCTGCAACGAAGTTCTCTGCTGAGTTGCCGGCATCGATCAAAATTAGTCAGTTTTGCTCGCTTCCTCTCTTCGATGAGTAGCAAGGATTCGTTTGTTATCCACGGCTGGATCCGCCTGCGAGTAACAGGGCAAAGTGGTTTTGCACATTCCAAGATGGCGTCTGCTACTTGCCGCTCCTGCTCGTCCACCGATGCATTGTCCGACAATGATGCGAAGCGGTTTGACAGTGCCACTTGGAACAACTCCTTCGTCTCGGGTACCATGAGGTGTGTCCAGTCGAGTTTATGTTTAGGAGGTTCCATTCGCGTAGTCCGTTGTAGGCGGAGCTGCACAACTGCACGAAGAAGGTAGTGATCTGTACCACAATCTGGACCTCTCATAGCACGGACGTCTTTCAGCGATGACCTAAAACGTGAACTCATCAGAACATAGTCCAACGTAGCTACGTCTCGTCCAGAGGGATTTCTCCAAGTCAGTTGGTGCTTCCTGCGGTGCTGGAAGTGACTGTTCCCGACAATGAGTCCATTAAACGCTGCAAATGAGAGCAGACGCAGACCATTTTCATTCATCTCGCCAACGCCAAATCTGCCCAATACTCCTTCCCAGCCAATTCTGTCATTTCCGATGCGTGCATTGAAGTCACCTGCGACAAGGATCAGGCCAGTCTTTGGGATCGCATTCAGTACGTCTTGCAGTTGAGCGTAGAACGCGTCCTTATCGGAATCAGAGCTAGGCTCCGTCGGAGCGTAGGTAGCCACGACATGCGTCTTAATAGTTCCTTTTAACGTCAGAATGGCAATCCTGCTCGAAATCGGCTCGAATGAGATGACGCTTCCAGACGCTTGCCAGTTCAACATAAATCCAACACCTTCGTGATGTCCTTCGCCACCGGAGTAGTACAATACCATCTTTTCTTCAGAATCGGGCACCTGGACAATCATTGTTCCACAACCGCTGATCCTCAATTCAGACAGTGCTGCTACCGATATCTTCGACCTCGACAGTTCCCTTGCGATGACTTCTTTTTGTCCAACGTAATGTCCTGATCGTACATTCCAAACGGCAAACCGCACCTCCTTCTTTGGCGTCACCAATCTTCCACCATTCTGGCCAGTCGCATACTTGTCACCAACACCCTGGGTCCCCAGTGCTGGCGCATCGGCTGCCCCGGATGCGGTAGCAGTATCGCGATATCCTATGAGACTCTCCATGGTTACCACCTTAGGTTTTCCAGCCCGTCGGTAGCATGGGGGGCCAACCCTCCTCCTTTCTCATCCGGGCTTGGGACCGGCAATGGCGGAGTTACCTTATCAGTATAATACTCCCTACGCGCTACATACTTTCTGCAGCGCTACTGGAACCGTAGTCAATTTTCATGTCGTCCAGGGTACTACTTTCGAAGTCCTGGCGCACTTTTTAGAGCGTACTCCGCTTCAAACACAAAATGTTCATACCAGAACGCAATCTGTGCAAAAATCTATACTGTCATAGAATATCAATTGGTCATGTGTGGTGAGTTCGAATACTAATTGTTGAAGTTTCAACAAAATGGGCTCAAATCGATTAATGGCAAAGTCACTCAAGCTGTTCATCCTACTGCAATTAATGATCAGTTTTAATGAAAGTCAGTGATTTGTGGTCGCCTAAACTGCAACAAAAGTAATCGTAGAGTTCTTGCTGTTTTCAGCTCATTACGGTTGTCTGCCGACAAGGGAATTGTCTACTAGAGTCTGAAAAGCATCTGAAAACAAGATTTGCATTGTAATATCCAGTAAGTCTGTTAACATGATCATACTTCCCGCGACCCGCAACAGCGAAAGTGAGTATCAGGCATATCGATTTCTGCTCGATTTTGATGGTGAACATTGCGTCGCGTAGCTCATCACCGTAAGTATGATTCCTGCGTATAATCTACAGTTCACCTCCGCACTGCCGTTCAGTACGCAAAGTGCACACTGATTGCGAAATCGTGCTGCGGCGAGGTTGCAAGTATCCTCAGACAGGGAAGTAGGATCACCCAGGCGGTGGGATCACCCGGGCACCAAAGGCGAAAACCGCCCGGGTGATCTCACATCCCTGTATGGGGATACTCCCAACCGTGCCGCAGCACGATTTCGCAATCAGCGTGCACTTCGCTGACTGAACGGCAGTGCGGAGCTGAACTGTAACACCGTAAACACAGTGGACACGGGCAGCCTTACCAGAAGACATATGCTCAAGACGGTCGTCACAGTAGCTGTTTTGTCATCCGAAACGCGCCGTAGTCTTCCGGAAATCTGTAATTGGCTCTCATACTCGTGTTCAGAGGCCAAAATAATTCTGCTGGAGGAAGTCTTGGCGTTCCGAGCTTTGGTGGCTCTAAGCGGGCATCGGACGACGATTAGAAGAGTTAAAGGCAGTGTTCATGATAATTTTCACTTCCGATATCTCTACGGCTTACGGAAGGTCTGGTGCCCTATATAGCAGGGCATGCTTAAAAAGTACACGAAAGACGCGTTTTTGAGCAAAAATAGGCCCTCTCTTGTTTACGTTGATTTTTGAGCGTGGAGGAATTGACCGCTAGAAGGATGATACCTATCAGTGCAATGAAGCGATCAGCTCACTTATCAGCACTTCCTTCACTTGATCATTTCTGTAATCTGAGTCTTCATTTGTTCATTCCGAGAGGGCGGATCTGGGGCGCAGGGTGTGTCTGGGGCCACAAAACGCTTGTTTGCAGCCGTCATTTTGCCGCTCCTGGCTCGTTTTCTACCGTTCTTTGGACACTGGGAACCTAGGATCCTTCTCGCCTGTCATTTCACAGTGGAAAGTCAACGAGGATGATCATCGTGAACGCGGCCTTTAAAGGCACTGTTCGCGATAAAAATCGCTTTTCTGTTCTTTTGCCTATCTTGAAACCGGTCCTATTCTGATTCCAGTGATGCCTGAGTAAAGAGAGAAGTTGAGAATGAAGGGAAGAACGGGGCTTCTGATCGGAAACCATCGCTAAACTCACGATTTCGAGTGTTCCTTTGTTGACGTTGAAGGGCGGAAAGGGGCCGGACTTGCCCACAGCGGCGGGGTTTGGCCACTTTTCTAAGCAGTTTTGCGGCTCCTGGGTAGCTTTTCGTCCCGTTTTTTCGACGCTGTTCTGCTTCTGAGAGCCACGAGAAGCGTTTGTCATGGAAAATTCGAGGATGAAGTTGATTGCGAACAGTGCCTTTAAAGGCACAGTCTAACCTCAGAATTGTTTTTCTGTTTTTCTGCCTTGAAAAAGGTCACACACTGATTCCAATGATGTCTTTGGAATCGTTCAAGACCCCTAAGAACGAAGTTATGGCCCCTCAAAAATTGTGCTACGGAAGCATGGTGGACGAGTTGTCCGAGGCTCGTAACTTCCGTCATTTGCAACCGATGTATGCGAAGTGACCTGAATAAAGAAAGGGGGTGGGAATGAAGGAAAGACCGGGGCTACTGGTCGAAAACCATCGCTCATCTCGCCTCTGTTAAGCTCGAAAGATCCTGAAAGGGGCGTGCCAAAGTGGCTTCCTGGTATGGGCGCCCCAGGGTGGCTTCCCCCTATATCTCGCTTATTCGGAGGAATTGAGAGCTCGAATTTGGCAGGGGCTATATAGGGTGAGTGAACTTCACAATTATGTTGAAATTTCAGATTGCGTCCCTGAGCTTGGACTGTGCCTTTAAGCAAGTATGCCATGTTCAACCTCACTTCGCTTCGCTTAGCTTTTCTTTGCTTCGTTTTAATTGAGTTGAAATCACTATCTCTAGGTGGGATGCTGGATTTCGTGTGTTTTTTTTTTGACCGCTGCAACAACTTTTGTCTTTCTCTCTCTCGGAACATTGAACTCAACTCACAAGCAAGTGTGTACTCTTGGACAGAGTGACCATTTCAGGCGAATTATGCACTCGGGGAAATGAGCGGATCTAGAGCCTGGGCATACTCCTGCAAAACGATACGAAAATTACAATACAACCGTTAGTAGTGGAGAAAAAGCCGCTCCGAGCAGTTATACATACACGCCGTGCCAATGTTTACATATCCAAATACTTGGATATAGAAATCGCACCCTAAATCAAGTAAACTTTGACTCTTGTTAGTGCAAAGAGCTCTTCTCGGCTGCTGGAGTCAGGAAAAGCGGAGCTGTACGAATACGAGAAAGCGTCCAAGGACGCTGGTTGCAGGGCACCTCATTTTGTTTTCCTGGGCGGCACTTAGCTGCAAAGCCTTGTTCAGAAGAAAGTTTCATTCGATAATGCACATTGTCACAAATAAAAGGTCATCATCAGAAACGCTGTAGGGATTTCTTCACAATCAGTGATAGTTTTATTGTCAAAAAACTTCGCTACCATTCGCAAAGTCCGACGTCTCTAGTGCAGTAGGTCGGGCCACCCGGACAGTCAGAACAGACGTCTCCAATCGAGTAGATTGATGCAGAGGGCACGTTAACACTTGAAAAAATTAATGTGTACTTAATGTTTTTGGAGCAAAAAAATCCTTACACGTCTGCGTATAAGCACCGAGTAAGGAATAAGCCGTTGCTTTTAATAGTGGCGCATCCAATTTCCTTGTTAGGTCCCCAAATCATCTGCAAATCATGCAGTATAAGGTTAGGATCAAGTAAAAACCTACATATATCCATGTCATTTTGAACAGCCAAGAATAATAGCCCTGGAGGTGTATACGTAAGGAACAAAGCATCTAAAGCGTGTACGACCGAGACTGGCCAACCACGGATGAGCCTGCGAAACGACCTCAAATTATAACACCGGCTGAGCGGGCGGAGAAAAAGGGTCGTCGGCTGAGCGGGCAGGCTTATTTTGGGGGCGGAGCGTCTTACCGGCTGAGCGGGTGGGCATGCGTTTTACCGGCTGAGGAGCATGGCTTTACCGGGTCAGCGGGCGCACATAAATCCACGGCGGAGCATGTCACCGGCTGATCGGGCAGACATAGCATTACCGGCTGAGGGGCATGTCTTTACGGGGTGAGCGAGCAGACATTAGTCAATGGCGGAGCATATCACCGGCTGATCGGGCAGACACTAAAGCAAACCAGGCTCATGTACGGAGCGGGCGAAATGGGCTTCGAGCTGATTCGGGTGTTGGCATTCGAACGGGTGGCCATCCACACGATTTGGATCATTGACCCCTCACCCCTTACGGTTCGCTGTGACCGAGGGGACGTGACAGCGGGTCAGTTCATGATTTTTGAAGCAATGTAAGGCTTGCCGCTTCAGAAATGAAACGCAAGCCTCGAACTTGTTGGGGAATAGGGAGAGCCTAGTAGGGGCTTTATCTACTCTTGCAGATCGATATCATTCACGTGGTAAGCAACTAATACCGGCAGAGCCGACCTCCATTTACCGGCTGAGGGGCCAGAGATTACGGGCTGAGGGGTAGCCCTCTACCGGCCGAGGGGACAGTGAATGCGGGGTGAGGGGCCACCACCTGCCGGCTGAGCGCTCCACCATTCGCCGGCTGAGGGGGCAGTGAATACCGGGGCATGCCCGGGTACAATGTTTAGTCAGCCGGTATTGCCTGCCCCTTCAGCCGGAGTTACTGCCTGAGACGGCAACTCAGATAATAACACCGGCTGAGCGGGCGGAGAAGTAGGGTCGCCGGCTGAGCGGGCAGGCTTAATTTGGGGGCGGAGCGTCTTACCGGCTGAGCGGGCGGGCATGCGTTTTACCGGCTGAGGGGCATGGCTTTACCGGGTCAGCGGGCGCACATAAATCCACGGCGGAGCATGTCACCGGCTGATCGGGCAGACATAGCATTACCGGCTGAGGGGCATGTCTTTACGGGGTGAGCGTGCAGACATTAGTCAATGGCGGAGCATATCACCGGCTGATCGGGCAGACACTAAAGCAAACCAGGCTCATGTACGGAGCGGGCGAAATGGGCTTCGAGCTGATTCGGGTGTTGGCATTCGAACGGGTGGTCATCCACACGATTTGGTTCATTGACCCCTCACCCCTTACGGTTCGTTGTGACCGTGGGGAAGTGGCAGCGGGTCAGTTCATGATTATTGAAGCAAGGTAAGGCTTGCCGCTTCAGAAATGAAACGCAAGCCTCGAACTTGCTGGGGAATAGGGAGAGCCTACTTGGGGCTTTATCTACTCTTGCAGATCGATATCATTCACGTAGTAAGCAACTAATACCGGCAGAGCGGACCTCCATTTACCAGCTGAGGGGCCAGTGAATACGGGCTGAGGGGCAGCCATATACCGGCTGAGGGGGCAGTGAATACCGGGGCTCGCTCGGGTACAATGTTTAGTCAGCCGGTATTGCTTGCCCTCTCAGCCGGCGTTACTGCCTGAGAAGCCTTCCCCGCAGCCATTCACTAGGAGCGGGGCCGGCAACGGCTGGAAGCAAGAGCCGACTGCGTCGTCTGCCCTCTGTCAGCTCTGCAGCCAAGAAGGGGAGGGGCAGCCGTTTGTGCACTCGTCCGAGGGCGGCACACTCGACGACCGCCCGCCACGAACGCGGGCCGCATGGTTGGCCAGTCTCACTCGGACACACTTTTCTATGAAAGCTGAGCACACGAAAGACCGCGCACCCCGCAGCCATTCAGTTCAGTGGGTTTCGACGTTTGATTTTTTTATTTTGAATGAGCCAGCCTCTATCTAGGAGTTTCATGGTTAGAAGGAAAATTTCATCTACAGCTCTCCGATCCATAACTTGCGTTTTGCTCTTAATAGTCGTTTAAACATATATTTAGACCTTGGTGCACGCCCTCCTTCTCCGGCCGAATGAGTCGCTGAATACCATGTAGTCCGGTAATCCACCTTGCTCCAACGAGGCTCCCCAGGTGGTGATCGCCTGAATCTTGCTGGTCTATCATAACAACAGAGGCT
The DNA here is from genome assembly GCA_029168955.1 of Aplectana chamaeleonis. Lineage (NCBI taxonomy): Eukaryota > Metazoa > Nematoda > Chromadorea > Rhabditida > Cosmocercidae > Aplectana > Aplectana chamaeleonis. Next base: position 598,176 of record JAPDOI010000007.1, on the reverse strand, counting down.
AATTTCGCATGTGGACGAACTCACATTCATCATTGCTGCGTAGATGTCGGTTGTCGTCGTTTCAAGCCTCTGAACATTCTCCTTCCACCCACGTCTCATTCTAATGGGGGAAAATCTTCCACCGTAGATATTGGAGAGAGCAAAAGCGAGCTCCTCAGCCCAGCAGTTCCATTTTTGAAAAAAGATATCTCTTAGCGAATTTTTTAACTGGTCAGAAGGTACCATCATTGAGCCTTACCAGAACGTACATGAGCGAAGCAGGTGGCGTCTTTCGGTTTCTGCGCACTCCATTTTTCGCCTTCCCAGTAGCGACAGCCGATCTGCCGTAAATATGATTTTGAACTATTTGGCGAATCGCTCTCAGCAGTTCCTACCTCAGGGCGTTGTGAATAAACAGAGCAGCATCTCTCCATTCAACCGGATACGCAGAGCTTGGACAATGTGTGGATGCGGCAGTGAAACTGTTGATTAAAGGCAGCATACACGCCGGTAAACGTGGTTGGGATAACAATGTGAATCGAACCGCATGGCTTACAACATAATGCCTAAGCATTTTGAAGTGTCAAAAATGACCCACAACGCCGCTACATGAGGTAGAAGTTGTCCACGCCCTGTATTTTCACGCCCCCTGTATTTGTCTTTTTCCTCCAACGTAGAGTTGCTGGGCCATCTTCGCCGTCAGCGATCTGTGTCGTTCACTTGTTAGGCAATCTACCAACAGTACCGACGGTGAATATGACCCAGCAAGCTTGCGTTGCAGGGAAAGGGCAAATACAGGGGGCGTGAAAATACAGGGCGGGGCCAACTTCTAACTCATGTAGCAACTTTGTGGGTCGTTCTTGACACTTCAAAATGCATATGCGTTATAATCTTGGCCATGCCATTCTATTTCCGTAGTTATCTCAATCACGTTTATGAGCGTGTATGCTGCCTTTAAGCACATTCAGGTATATGTGCTTGGATGCGCATACAGGCATATGTGTCATTAGATTAATACAATAAAAACAACACATAAGCATGAATACGGAATCAGAAAGCTGACCACATGAGCCATTCACAAATTGGGAACAGAATACCTAAGAGAACACATTAAATCGTAGCATCAAAAGCCTAAAACTCGAGCGGAGTCATTTTTGCCTCTCGTTCAATAGACAGAAAACTATGCGTAGGAGAAAGTAATCTAGATTTTAAAGCTAGGTAAGCAGATCCAGCTCAAACTGTAAATGAATGTGCCCTAGCGCCTGATCCTGTCTTGGAACACTTCAAACGTCACCGGCAGTTGCAGCCAGAAACTGCGTCGAATTTTTACGGAGGAGCAGGAGTTGTACTTGAGTAAGACAGCTCACAAACTGAACAAGGCGACTGGAGAGCACAATTATTGTTCGCTTTGCCTTACACTCAGTAGTATCCAAAAGAAAGCTGAGATCATCAGCGATGGCATTAGAAATGCAGACAAGCCGGTTTTGTGCTCTGCGGATGAGCGCCTGATACGATGGAGGCTCACTTTTGAGAGCACCCTGTAACAGCGATGTACCATAAAGCCCGCTTGTCCAATCACTACCGGACGAAAAACCAGAAGAGATAGCCCCAGATTCGGAACACACTGTGGATCAAGTAGGAGCTACAACTCAATCACTCGCCCCTGGCAGATAGAAAGCGGGCTATCGTCCTGATAAGACGCTCTCATCTCCGGCAATTTTCGGCCACGAGCCGAATGACAGTTCGGCTCGCTCTCCCAATCTGCCGATCGGCTCCTGTTGCTGCCCAGGATACTGCTGCTACATCCCGGGCCCCTGTTTCCAGACTGCTCTAGTTGGCCTGAACAGCAACAGCAGTTGAAAACAAGCAGTTGAAAGAACTTGAGGTCCGCACAAGACCACCTCCAGGAGATGTGATTTTGCCGCTGCTTTCCAACAATGCGGTCGATGTCATCAAGATGAAGACTGGCGAAAAATGAAAAGAGTCTGATATGGAAATAACGAGTTCGCTACACACTTGATGTTCCGGGCAGCACTGTGATCAGCGATACTGATACAAAAGTTACGCATTCGATGGATCATATAGCACATTATGAGAACTAGTGCGGTTCACGGATAAATACGATGAATACCAAGTCGTGACGGATCATGACCCTCTGTGCACTTCAAAGCAGCTGAACTCCAGCAAGCCAAGGAGTTTGAAGTGTGTCCGAATGAGACTGGCCAACCATGCGGCCGTCGTACGTGGCAGGCGGCTATCGCGTGCGCCACTCTCGTACGAGCTTGCAAAACGACAGCGAGCCTTCTTCCTCAGCCACTAACTAGAAGCGGGGCCGCAGCGACTGGCAGCAAAGAATCAATCAGCTCTGCAGCCGAGGGGGGGTGGCAGCCGTTTGAACCCTCGTCCGAGAGCGGCACATGCGATGGCCGCTTGCCAGGCACGACGGCCGCATAGTCGGCCAGTCTTATTCGGACACAAATTGTGGTGAGCGCGAAGCGCTCACCAGATTTGGCTTTGATTCGCCATCGCGCAACCCCCTGATCTCAGTATCAGGGTCCAGAGTAAACGTAGGAAGACCGTTCTTTTTGCATTTGATACACTTTAGGAGGCCGAATAACTATTCAAAAATTGGTCCGGAATGGTTACCTGAGATTCGAGAAAAATTCGAAACCACGTCATTTTGTTCTCAAGGGTTCATCTCCTTTTTTTTCAGTTGGCGCACACGATCTTGTTGGAACACTTAACGTTGAGCTAGAAAGCTCATTTTTGGCCAGAAAGTTGGTTATGATTGCACCTAGCTCCTGTCAAAATTTGAAGTTGGTAGCTCAATTTTTGTGGAACCTCAAAATTGAGGGTCAGGAAAGTCAAAAACACGTAAACATTATAAACCATCCGACGTTTACTCATCCGTAAGAATGGACTAATGAAATAAACACCGTTACTGATAGGCTTTTGCTCAGGATTGAACGCGCCCTGAAACGGGGCAACGCTTCAATCAATACGGCGGGATCTCGGAAGTACTTTTTGGAACGCCGCACGGTGTGAATCAGAAGTGGGCCACAGAACGCCGTAGAAAGTGTGCGGGACCCAAATGAGATAGCGCAGAACGCCGTAGAAAGTGTGCGGGACCCAAATGAGATAGCGCAGAACGCCGTAGAAAGTGTGTGGGACCCAAATAACAGTGCGCCGGACGCCGTAGAAAGTGTGCGGGACCCAAATGGGTGCGCGCAGAACGCCGTAGAAAGTGTGTGGAACCCAAATAACAGTGCGCCGGACGCCGTAGAAAGTGTGCGGGACCCAAATGAGAGTGCGCCGGACGCCGTAGAAAGTGTGCGGGACCCAAATGAGAGTGCGCAGGACGCCGTAGAAAGTGTGCGGGACCCAAATAACAGTGCACCGGACGCCGTAGAAGGTGTGCGGGACACAAATAACAGTGCACCGGACGCCGTAGAAAGTGTGCGGGACCCAAATGAGAGTGCGCAGGACGCCGTACAAAGTGTGTGAGACCCAAATGAGAGTGCGCAGAACGCCGTAGAAAGTGTGCGGGACCCAAATGAGAGTGCGCAGAACGCCGTAGAAAGTGTGCGGGACCCAAATAACAGTGCACCGGACGCCGTAGAAAGTGTGCGGGACCCAAATGAGTGTGCGCAGGACGCCGTAGAAAGTGTGTGGGACCCAAATAACAGTGCACCGGACGCCGTAGAAAGTGTGCGGGACCCAAATGAGTGTGCGCAGGACGCCGTAGAAAGTGTGTGGGACCCAAATGAGTGTGCGCAGGACGCCGTAGAAAGTGTGTGGGACCCAAATAACAGTGCACCGGACGCCGTAGAAAGTGTGTGGGACCCGAATGAGAGTGCGCAGTGCGCCGAAGAAAGTGTGTGGGACTCAAATGAGAGTGCGCAGGACGCCGTAGAAACTGTGCGGGACCCAAGTGAGTGTGCGCAGAACGCCGTAGAAAGTGTGTGGAACCCAAATAACAGTGCGCAGAACGCCGTAGAAAGTGTGTGGAACCCAAATAACAGTGCACCGGACGCCGTAGAAAGTGTGCGGGACCCAAATGAGAGTGCGCAGGACGCCGTAGAAACTGTGCGGGACCCAAGTGAGTGTGCGCAGAACGCCGTAGAAAGTGTGTGGAACCCAAATAACAGTGCACCGGACGCCGTAGAAAGTGTGTGGGACCCGAATGAGAGTGCGCAGTGCGCCGAAGAAAGTGTGTGGGACTCAAATGAGAGTGCGCAGAACGCCGTAGAAAGTGTGCGGGACCCAAATGAGAGTGCGCAGGACGCCGTAGAAAGTGTGAGGGACCCAAATGAGTGTGCGCAGAACGCCGTAGAAAGTGTGTGGGACCCAAATAACAGTGCACCGGGCGCCGTAGAAAGTGTGCGGGACCCAAATGAGAGTGCGCAGGACGCCGTACAAAGTGTGTGGGACCCAAATGAGAGTGCGCAGGACGCCGTAGAAAGTGTGTGGGACCCGAATGAGAGTGCGCAGTACGCCGTAGAAAGTGTGTGGGACCCAAATGAGAGTGCGCAGAACGCCGTAGAAAGTGTGCGGGACCCAAATAACAGTGCACCGGACGCCGTAGAAAGTGTGCGGGACCCAAATGAGTGTGCGCAGGACGCCGTAGAAAGTGTGTGGGACCCAAATAACAGTGCACCGGACGCCGTAGAAAGTGTGCGGGACCCAAATAAGTGTGCGCAGGACGCCGTAGAAAGTGTGTGGGACCCAAATGAGTGTGCGCAGGACGCCGTAGAAAGTGTGTGGGACCCAAATAACAGTGCACCGGACGCCGTAGAAAGTGTGTGGGACCCGAATGAGAGTGCGCAGTACGCCGAAGAAAGTGTGTGGGACTCAAATGAGAGTGCGCAGGACGCCGTAGAAAGTGTGTGGGACCCAGATAACAGTGCGCCGGACGCCGTAGAAAGTGTGCGGGACCCAAATGAGAGTGCGCAGGACGCCGTAGAAAGTGTGTGGGACCCAAATAACAGTGCACCGGACGCCGTAGAAAGTGTGCGGGACCCAAATGAGAGTGCGCAGGACGCCGTACAAAGTGTGTGAGACCCAAATGAGAGTGCGCAGGACGCCGTAGAAAGTGCGTGGGACCCGAATGAGAGTGCGCAGTACGCCGAAGAAAGTGTGTGGGACTCAAATGAGAGTGCGCAGAACGCCGTAGAGAGTGTGTGGGAAACAAATAACAGTGCGCCGGACGCCGTAGAAAGTGTGCGGAACCCAAATGAGTGTGCGCAGGACGCCGTAGAAAGTGTGTGGGACCCAGATAACAGTGCGCCGGACGCCGTAGAAAGTGTGCGGGACCCAAATGAGATAGCGCAGAACGCCGTAGAAAGTGTGCGGGACCCAAATGAGATAGCGCAGAACGCCGTAGAAAGTGTGTGGGACCCAAATTACAGTGCGCCGGACGCCGTAGAAAGTGTGCGGGACCCAAATGAGAGTGCGCAGGACGCCGTACAAAGTGTGTGGGAACCAAATGAGAGTGCGCAGAACGCCGTACAAAGTGTGTGGGAAACAAATAACAGTGCGCCGGACGCCGTAGGAAGTATGCGGGACCCAAATAAGAGTGCGCCGGACGCCGTAGGAAGTATGCGGGACCCAAATGAGAGTGCGCCGGACGCCGTAGAAAGTGTGCGGAACCCAAATGAGTGTGCGCAGGACGCCGTAGAAAGTGTGTGGGACCCAGATAACAGTGCGCCGGACGCCGTAGAAAGTGTGCGGGACCCAAATGAGTGTGCGCAGAACGCCGTAGAAAGTGTGTGGGACCCAAATAACAGTGCGCCGGACGCCGTAGAAAGTGTGTGGGACCCAAATGAGAGTGCGCAGGACGCCGTACAAAGTGTGTGGGACCCAAATGAGAGTGCGCAGGACGCCGTAGAAAGTGTGTGGGACCCGAATGAGAGTGCGCAGTACGCCGTAGAAAGTGTGTGGGACCCAAATGAGAGTGCGCCGGACGCCGTAGAAAGTGTGCGGGACCCAAATGAGAGTGCGCAGGACGCCGTAGAAAGTGTGTGGGACCCAAATAACAGTGCACCGGACGCCGTACAAAGTGTGTGAGACCCAAATGAGAGTGCGCAGGACGCCGTATAAAGTGTGCGGGACCCAAATAACAGTGCACCGGACGCCGTAGAAAGTGTGCGGGACCCAAATGAGTGTGCGCAGGACGCCGTAGAAAATGTGTGGGACCCAAATAACAGTGCACCGGACGCCGTAGAAAGTGTGCGGGACCCAAATGAGGGTGCGCAGGACGCCGTAGAAAGTGTGTGGGACCCAAATGAGTGTGCGCAGGACGCCGTAGAAAGTGTGTGGGACCCAAATAACAGTGCACCGGACGCCGTAGAAAGTGTGTGGGACCCGAATGAGAGTGCGCAGTACGCCGAAGAAAGTGTGTGGGACTCAAATGAGAGTGCGCAGAACGCCGTAGAAAGTGTGCGGGACCCAAATGAGAGTGCGCCGGACTCCGTAGAAAGTGTGCGGGACCCAAATGAGAGTGCGCAGGACGCCGTAGAAAGTGTGTGGGACCCAAATAACAGTGCACCGGACGCCGTAGAAAGTGTGCGGGACCCAAATGAGAGTGCGCAGGACGCCGTACAAAGTGTGTGAGACCCAAATGAGAGTGCGCAGGACGCCGTAGAAAGTGCGTGGGACCCGAATGAGAGTGCGCAGTACGCCGAAGAAAGTGTGTGGGACTCAAATGAGAGTGCGCAGAACGCCGTAGAAAGTGTGTGGGAAACAAATAACAGTGCGCCGGACGCCGTAGAAAGTGTGCGGGACCCAAATGAGTGTGCGCAGGACGCCGTAGAAAGTGTGTGGGACCCAGATAACAGTGCGCCGGACGCCGTAGAAAGTGTGCGGGACCCAAATGAGTGTGCGCAGAACGCCGTAGAAAGTGTGTGGGACCCAAATAACAGTGCGCCGGACGCCGTAGAAAGTGTGCGGGACCCAAATGAGAGTGCGCAGGACGCCGTACAAAGTGTGTGGGACCCAAATGAGAGTGCGCAGAACGCCGTAGAAAGTGTGTGGGAAACAAATAACAGTGCGCCGGACGCCGTAGAAAGTGTGTGGGACCCAAATGAGAGTGCGCCGGACGCCGTAGAAAGTGTGCGGGACCCAAATGAGAGTGCGCAGGACGCCGTAGAAAGTGTGTGGGACCCAAATAACAGTGCACCGGACGCCGTACAAAGTGTGTGAGACCCAAATGAGAGTGCGCAGGACGCCGTAGAAAGTGTGTGGGACCCGAATGAGAGTGCGCAGTACGCCGTAGAAAGTGTGTGGGACCCAAATGAGAGTGCGCAGAACGCCGTAGAAAGTGTGTGGGAAACAAATAACAGTGCGCCGGACGCCGTAGAAAGTGTGCGGGACCCAAATGAGTGTGCGCAGGACGCCGTAGAAAGTGTGTGGGACCCAGATAACAGTGCGCCGGACGCCGTAGAAAGTGTGCGGGACCCAAATGAGAGTGCGCAGGACGCCGTAGAAAGTGTGTGGGACCCAAATAACAGTGCACCGGACGCCGTAGAAAGTGTGCGGGACCCAAATGAGAGTGCGCAGGACGCCGTAGAAAGTGTGTGGGACCCAAATGAGAGTGCGCAGGACGCCGTAGAAAGTGTGTGGGACCCAAATGAGAGTGCGCAGGACGCCGTAGAAAGTGTGTGGGACCCAAATGAGAGTGCGCAGAACGCCGTAGAAAGTGTGTGGGACCCAAATAACAGTGCGCCGGACGCCGTAGAAAGTGTGCGGGACCCAAATGAGAGTGCGCAGGACGCCGTAGAAAGTGTGTGGGACCCGAATGAGAGTGCGCAGTACGCCGAAGAAAGTGTGTGGGACCCAAATGAGAGTGCGCAGAACGCCGTAGAAAGTGTGTGGGACCCAAATAACAGTGCGCCGGACGCCGTAGAAAGTGTGCGGGACCCAAGTGAGTGTGCGCAGGACGCCGTAGAAAGTGTGTGGGACCCAGATAACAGTGCGCCGGACGCCGTAGAAAGTGTGCGGGACCCAAATGAGTGTGCGCAGAACGCCGTAGAAAGTGTGTGGGACCCAAATAACAGTGCGCCGGACGCCGTAGAAAGTGTGCGGGACCCAAATGAGAGTGCGCAGGACGCCGTAGAAAGTGTGTGGGACCCAAATGAGAGTGCGCAGAACGCCGTAGAAAGTGTGTGGGAAACAAATAACAGTGCGCCGGACGCCGTAGAAAGTGTGCGGGACCCAAATGAGTGTGCGCAGAACGCCGTAGAAAGTGTGTGGGACCCAAATAACAGTGCGCCGGACGCCGTAGAAAGTGTGCGGGACCCAAATGAGAGTGCGCAGGACGCCGTACAAAGTGTGTGGGACCCAAATGAGAGTGCGCAGGACGCCGTAGAAAGTGTGTGGGACCCGAATGAGAGTGCGCAGTACGCCGTAGAAAGTGTGTGGGACCCAAATGAGAGTGCGCAGAACGCCGTAGAAAGTGTGTGGGAAACAAATAACAGTGCGCCGGACGCCGTAGAAAGTGTGCGGGACCCAAATGAGTGTGCGCAGGACGCCGTAGAAAGTGTGCGGGACCCAAATGAGAGTGCGCAGAACGCCGTAGAAAGTGTGTGGGACCCAAATAACAGTGCGCCGGACGCCGTAGAAAGTGTGCGGGACCCAAATGAGAGTGCGCAGGACGCCGTAGAAAGTGTGTGGGACCCAAATGAGAGTGCGCAGGACGCCGTAGAAAGTGTGTGGGACCCAAATAACAGTGCGCCGGACGCCGTAGAAAGTGTGCGGGACCCAAATGAGAGTGCGCAGGACGCCGTAGAAAGTGTGTGGGACCCAAATGAGAGTGCGCAGAACGCCGTAGAAAGTGTGTGGGACCCAAATAACAGTGCGCCGGACGCCGTAGAAAGTGTGTGGGACCCAAATGAGAGTGCGCAGGACGCCGTAGAAAGTGTGCGGGACCCAAATGAGAGTGCGCAGGACGCCGTAGAAAGTGTGTGGGACCCAAATGAGAGTGCGCAGAACGCCGTAGAAAGTGTGTGGGACCCAAATAACAGTGCGCCGGACGCCGTAGAAAGTGTGCGGGACCCAAATGAGAGTGCGCAGGACGCCGTAGAAAGTGTGTGGGACCCAAATGGGTGCGCGCAGAACGCCGTAGAAAGTGTGTGGGACCCAAATAACAGTGCGCCGGACGCCGTAGAAAGTGTGCGGGACCCAAATGAGAGTGCGCAGGACGCCGTAGAAAGTGTGTGGGACCCAAATGAGAGTGCGCAGGACGCCGTAGAAAGTGTGTGGGACCCAAATGAGAGTGCGCAGAACGCCGTAGAAAGTGTGTGGGACCCAAATAACAGTGCGCCGGACGCCGTAGAAAGTGTGCGGGACCCAAATGAGAGTGCGCAGGACGCCGTAGAAAGTGTGTGGGACCCAAATGAGAGTGCGCAGGACGCCGTAGAAAGTGTGCGGGACCCAAATGAGAGTGCGCAGGACGCCGTAGAAAGTGTGTGGGACCCAAATGAGAGTGCGCAGTACGCCGTAGAAAGTGTGTGGGACCCAAATGAGAGTGCGCAGAACGCCGTAGAAAGTGTGTGGGAAACAAATAACAGTGCGCCGGACGCCGTAGAAAGTGTGCGGGACCCAAATGAGTGTGCGCAGGACGCCGTAGAAAGTGTGCGGGACCCAAATGAGAGTGCGCAGAACGCCGTAGAAAGTGTGTGGGACCCAAATAACAGTGCGCCGGACGCCGTAGAAAGTGTGCGGGACCCAAATGAGAGTGCGCCGGACGCCGTAGAAACTGTGTGGGACTCAAGTGAGAGTGCGCAGGACGCCGTAGAAAGTGTGTGGGACCCAAATAACAGTGCGCCGGACGCCGTAGAAAGTGTGCGGGACCCAAATGAGAGTGCGCAGGACGCCGTAGAAAGTGTGTGGGACCCAAATAACAGTGCGCCGGACGCCGTAGAAAGTGTGTGGGACCCAAATGAGAGTGCGCAGGACGCCGTAGAAAGTGTGTGGGACCCGAATGAGAGTGCGCAGTACGCCGTAGAAAGTGTGTGGGACCCAAATGAGAGTGCGCAGAACGCCGTAGAAAGTGTGTGGGAAACAAATAACAGTGCGCCGGACGCCGTAGAAAGTGTGCGGGACCCAAATGAGTGTGCGCAGGACGCCGTAGAAAGTGTGCGGGACCCAAATGAGAGTGCGCAGAACGCCGTAGAAAGTGTGTGGGACCCAAATAACAGTGCGCCGGACGCCGTAGAAAGTGTGCGGGACCCAAATGAGAGTGCGCAGGACGCCGTAGAAAGTGTGTGGGACCCAAATGGGTGCGCGCAGAACGCCGTAGAAAGTGTGTGGGACCCAAATAACAGTGCGCCGGACGCCGTAGAAAGTGTGCGGGACCCAAATGAGAGTGCGCAGGACGCCGTAGAAAGTGTGTGGGACCCAAATGAGAGTGCGCAGGACGCCGTAGAAAGTGTGTGGGACCCAAATGAGAGTGCGCAGAACGCCGTAGAAAGTGTGTGGGACCCAAATAACAGTGCGCCGGACGCCGTAGAAAGTGTGCGGGACCCAAATGAGAGTGCGCAGGACGCCGTAGAAAGTGTGTGGGACCCAAATGAGAGTGCGCAGGACGCCGTAGAAAGTGTGTGGGACCCAAATGAGAGTGCGCAGGACGCCGTAGAAAGTGTGTGGGACCCAAATGGGTGCGCGCAGAACGCCGTAGAAAGTAGGTGGGACCCAAATAACAGTGCGCCGGACGCCGTAGGAAGTGTGCGGGACCCAAATGAGAGTGCGCAGGACGCCGTAGAAAGTGTGTGGGACCCAAATGGGTGCGCGCAGAACGCCGTAGAAAGTGTGTGGAACCCAAATAACAGTGCGCCGGACGCCGTAGAAAGTGTGCGGGACCCAAATGGGTGCGCGCAGGACGCCGTACAAAGTGTGCGGGACCCAAATGAGTGTGCGCAGGACGCCGTAGAAAGTGTGTGGGACCCAAATGAGAGTGCGCAGAACGCCGTAGAAAGTGTGTGGGACCCAAATAACAGTGCGCCGGACGCCGTAGAAAGTGTGCGGGACCCAAATGAGAGTGCGCAGGACGCCGTAGAAAGTGTGTGGGACCCAAATGAGAGTGCGCAGGACGCCGTAGAAAGTATGTGGGACCCAAATGAGAGTGCGCAGGACGCCGTAGAAAGTGTGTGGGACCCAAATGAGAGTGCGCAGGACGCCGTAGAAAGTGTGCGGGACCCGCATGGGTGCGCGCAGAACGTCGTAGAAAGTGTGTGGGACCCAAATAACAAGACGCCGGACGCCATAGAAAGTGTGCTTAATCCAAATGAGTGTGCGCAGGACGCCGTAGAAAGTGTGCAGGACCCAAATGAGAGTGCGCAGAACGCCGTAGAAAGTGTGTGGAACCCAAATAACAGTGCGCCGGACGCCGTAGAAAGTGTGCGGGACCCAAATGAGAGTGCGCAGGACGCCGTAGAAAGTGTGTGGGACCCGAATGAGAGTGCGCAGGACGCCGTAGAAAGCGTGTGGGACTCAGATAACAGTGCGCCGGACGCCGTAGAAAGTGTGCGGGACCTAAATGAGAGTGCGCAGGACGCCGCAGAAAATGTGTGGGACCCAAATAACAGTGCGTCGGACGCCGTAGAAAGTGTGCGGGACCCAAATGAGAGTGCGCAGGACGCCGTAGAAAGTGTGTGGGACCCAAATGGGTGCGCGCAGAACGCCGTAGAAAGTGTGTGGGACCCAAATAACAGTGCGCCGGACGCCGTAGAAAGTGTGTGGGACCCAAATGAGAGTGCGCAGAACGCCGTAGAAAGTGTGTGGGACCCAAATAACAGTGCGCCGGACGCCGTAGAAAGTGTGTGGGACCCAAATAACAGTGCGCCGGACGCCGTAGAAAGTGTGCGGGACCCAAATGAGAGTGCGCAGGACGCCGTAGAAAGTGTGTGGGACCCAAATGGGTGCGCGCAGAACGCCGTAGAAAGTGTGTGGGACCCAAATAACGGTGCGCCGGACGCCGTAGAAAGTGTGCGGGACCCAAATGAGAGTGCGCAGGACGCCGTAGAAAGTGTGTGGGACCCAAATGAGAGTGCGCAGGACGCCGTAGAAAGTGTGTGGGACCCAAATGAGAGTGCGCAGAACGCCGTAGAAAGTGTGTGGGACCCAAATAACAGTGCGCCGGACGCCGTAGAAAGTGTGCGGGACCCAAATGAGAGTGCGCAGGACGCCGTAGAAAGTGTGTGGGACCCAAATGAGAGTGCGCAGGACGCCGTAGAAAGTGTGTGGGACCCAAATGAGAGTGCGCAGGACGCCGTAGAAAGTGTGTGGGACCCAAATGAGAGTGCGCAGAACGCCGTAGAAAGTGTGTGGGACCCAAATAACAGTGCGCCGGACGCCGTAGAAAGTGTGCGGGACCCAAATGAGAGTGCGCAGGACGCCGTAGAAAGTGTGTGGGACCCAAATGAGAGTGCGCCGGACGCCGTAGAAAATGTGTGGGACCCAAATGAGAGTGCGCAGGACGCCGTAGAAAGTGTGTGGGACCCAAATGAGAGTGCGCAGGACGCCGTAGAAAGTGTGTGGGACCCAAATGAGAGTGCGCAGAACGCCGTAGAAAGTGTGTGGGACCCAAATAACAGTGCGCCGGACGCCGTAGAAAGTGTGCGGGACCCAAATGAGAGTGCGCAGGACGCCGTAGAAAGTGTGTGGGACCCAAATGAGAGTGCGCAGGACGCCGTAGAAAGTGTGTGGGACCCAAATAACGGTGCGCCGGACGCCGTAGAAAGTGTGCGGGACCCAAATGAGAGTGCGCAGGACGCCGTAGAAAGTGTGTGGGACCCAAATGAGAGTGCGCAGGACGCCGTAGAAAGTGTGCGGGACCCAAATGAGAGTGCGCAGGACGCCGTAGAAAGTGTGTGGGACCCAAATGGGTGCGCGCAGAACGCCGTAGAAAGTGTGTGGGACCCAAATAACGGTGCGCCGGACGCCGTAGAAAGTGTGCGGGACCCAAATGAGAGTGCGCAGGACGCCGTAGAAAGTGTGTGGGACCCGAATGAGAGTGCGCAGGACGCCGTAGAAAGTGTGTGGGAACCAAATGAGAGTGCGCAGAACGCCGTAGAAAGTGTGTGGGACCCAAATAACAGTGCGCCGGACGCCGTAGAAAGTGTGCGGGACCCAAATGAGAGTGCGCAGGACGCCGTAGAAAGTGTGTGGGACCCAAATGAGAGTGCGCAGGACGCCGTACAAAGTGTGTGGGACCCAAATGAGAGTGCGCAGGACGCCGTAGAAAGTGTGTGGGACCCGAATGAGAGTGCGCAGTACGCCGTAGAAAGTGTGTGGGACCCAAATGAGAGTGCGCAGAACGCCGTAGAAAGTGTGTGGGAAACAAATAACAGTGCGCCGGACGCCGTAGAAAGTGTGCGGGACCCAAATGAGTGTGCGCAGGACGCCGTAGAAAGTGTGCGGGACCCAAATGAGAGTGCGCAGAACGCCGTAGAAAGTGTGTGGGACCCAAATAACAGTGCGCCGGACGCCGTAGAAAGTGTGCGGGATCCAAATGAGAGTGCGCCGGACGCCGTATAAACTGTGTGGAACTCCAGTGAGAATGCGCAGGACGCCGTAGAAAGTGTGTGGGACCCAGATAACAGTACGCCGGACGCCATAGAAAGTGTGCGGGACCAAAATGAGAGTGCGCAGGACGCCGTAGAAAGTGTGGGACCCAAATAACAGTGCTTCGGACGCCGTAGAAAGTGTGCGGGACCCAAATGAGTGTGCTCAGGACGCCGTAGAAAGTGTGTGGGACCCAAATGGGTGCGCGCAGAACGCCGTAGAAAGTGTGTGGGACCCAAATAACAGTGCGCCGGACGCCGTAGAAACTGTGTGGGACCCAAATGAGAGTGCGCAGGACGCCGTAGAAAGTGTGTGGGACCCAAATAACAGTGCGCCGGACGCCGTAGAAAGTGTGTGGGACCCAAATAACGGTGCGCCGGACGCCGTAGAAAGTGTGCGGGACCCAAATGAGGGTGCGCAGGACGCCGTAGAAAGTGTGTGGGACCCAAATGGGTGCGCGCAGAACGCCGTAGAAAGTGTGTGGGACCCAAATAACGGTGCGCCGGACGCCGTAGAAAGTGTGCGGGACCCAAATGAGAGTGCGCAGGACGCCGTAGAAAGTGTGTGGGACCCGAATGAGAGTGCGCAGGACGCCGTAGAAAGTGTGTGGGAACCAAATGAGAGTGCGCAGAACGCCGTAGAAAGTGTGTGGGACCCAAATAACAGTGCGCCGGACGCCGTAGAAAGTGTGCGGGACCCAAATGAGAGTACGCAGGACGCCGTAGAAAGTGTGTGGGACCCAAATGAGAGTGCGCAGGACGCCGTAGAAAGTGTGTGGGATCCAAATGAGAGTGCGCAGGACGCCGTAGAAAGTGTGTGGGACCCGAATGAGAGTGCGCAGAACGCCGTAGAAAGTGTGTGGGACCCAAATAACAGTGCGCCGGACGCCGTAGAAAGTGTGCGGGACCCAAATGAGAGTGCGCAGGACGCCGTAGAAAGTGTGTGGGACCCAAATGAGAGTGCGCCGGACGCCGTAGAAAGTGTGTGGGACCCAAATGAGAGTGCGCAGGACGCCGTAGAAAGTGTGTGGGACCCAAATGAGAGTGCGCAGGACGCCGTAGAAAGTGTGTGGGACCCAAATGAGAGTGCGCAGAACGCCGTAGAAAGTGTGTGGGACCCAAATAACAGTGCGCTGGACGCCGTAGAAAGTGTGTGGGACCCAAATGAGAGTGCGCAGGACGCCGTAGAAAATGTGTGGGACCCAAATGAGAGTGCGCAGGACGCCGTAGAAAGTGTGGGGCCCAAATAACAGAGCGCCCGACGGCGGAGAAAGTGAGTGGGGGCCAGATGAGAGTGCGGAGGACGCCGTAGAAAGGGCGTGGGACCCAAATAACAGTGCGCCAGACGCCGTAGAAAGTGTGTGGGACCCAAATGAGAGTGCGTCGGACGCCGTAAAAAGTGTGTGGGACCCAAATGAGAGTGCGCAGGACGCCGTAGAAAATGTGTGGAACCCAAATGAGAGTGCGCAGGACGCCGTAGAAAGTGTGTGGGACCCAAATGAGAGTGCGCAGAACGCCGTAGAAAGTGTGTGGGACCCAAATAACAGTGCGCCGGACGCCGTAGAAAGTGTGCGGGACCCAAATGAGAGTGCGCAGGACGCCGTAGAAAGTGTGTGGGACCCAAATGAGAGTGCGCCGGACGCCGTAGAAAGTGTGCGGGACCCAAATGAGAGTGCGCAGGACGCCGTAGAAAGTGTGTGGGACCCAAATGAGAGTGCGCAGGACGCCGTAGAAAGTGTGTGGGACCCAAATGAGAGTGCGCAGAACGCCGTAGAAAGTGTGTGGGACCCAAATAACAGTGCGCCGGACGCCGTAGAAAGTGTGCGGGACCCAAATGAGAGTGCGCAGGACGCCGTAGAAAGTGTGTGGGACCCAAATGAGAGTGCGCAGGACGCCGTAGAAAGTGTGTGGGACCCAAATAACGGTGCGCCGGACGCCGTAGAAAGTGTGCGGGACCCAAATGAGAGTGCGCAGGACGCCGTAGAAAGTGTGTGGGACCCAAATGAGAGTGCGCAGGACGCCGTAGAAAGTGTGTGGGACCCAAATAACAGTGCGCCGGACGCCGTAGAAAGTGTGCGGGACCCAAATGAGAGTGCGCAGGACGCCGTAGAAAGTGTGTGGGACCCAAATGAGAGTGCGCAGGACGCCGTAGAAAGTGTGTGGGACCCAAATGAGAGTGCGCAGAACGCCGTAGAAAGTGTGTGGGACCCAAATAACAGTGCGCCGGACGCCGTAGAAAGTGTGCGGGACCCAAATGAGAGTGCGCAGGACGCCGTAGAAAGTGTGTGGGACCCAAATGAGAGTGCGCAGGACGCCGTAGAAAGTGTGTGGGACCCAAATGAGAGTGCGCAGGACGCCGTAGAAAGTGTGTGGGACCCAAATGAGAGTGCGCAGGACGCCGTAGAAAGTGTGTGGGACCCAAATAACAGTGCGCCGGACGCCGTAGAAACTGTGTGGGACCCAAATGAGAGTGCGCAGGACGCCGTAGAAAGTGTGTGGGACCCAAATGAGAGTGCGCAGGACGCCGTAGAAAGTGTGTGGGACCCAAATGAGAGTGCGCAGGACGCCGTAGAAAGTGTGTGGGACCCAAATAACAGTGCGCCGGACGCCTCAGAAAGTGTGTGGGACCCAAATAACGGTGCGCCGGACGCCGTAGAAAGTGTGCGGGACCCAAACGGGTGTGCGCAGGACGCCGTAGAAACTGTGTGGGACCCAAATGAAAGTGCGCAGGATGCCGTAGAAAGTGTGTGGGACCCAAATGAGAGTGCGCAGAACGCCGTAGAAAGTGTGTGGGACCCAAATAACAGTGCGCCGGACGCCGTAGAAAGTGTGCGGGACCCAAATGAGAGTGCGCAGGACGCCGTAGAAAGTGTGTGGGACCCAAATGAGAGTGCGCAGAACGCCGTAGAAAGTGTGTGGGACCCAAATAACAGTGCGCCGGACGCCGTAGAAAGTGTGCGGGACCCAAATGAGAGTGCGCAGGACGCCGTAGAAAGTGTGTGGGACCCAAATGAGAGTGCGCCGGACGCCGTAGAAAGTGTGCGGGACCCAAATGAGAGTGCGCAGGACGCCGTAGAAAGTGTGTGGGACCCGAATGAGAGTGCGCCGGACGCCGTAGAAACTGTGTGGGACCCAAATGAGAGTGCGCAGGACGCCGTAGAAAGTGTGTGGGTCCCAAATAACAGTGCGCCGGACGCCTCAGAAAGTGTGTGGAACCCAAATAACGGTGCGCCGGACGCCGTAGAAAGTGTGCGGGACCCAAATGAGGGTGCGCAGGACGCCGTAGAAAGTGTGTGGGACCCAAATGGGTGCGCGCAGAACGCCGTAGAAAGTGTGTGGGACCCAAATAACGGTGCGCCGGACGCCGTAGAAAGTGTGCGGGACCCAAATGAGAGTGCGCAGGACGCCGTAGAAAGTGTGTGGGACCCAAATGAGAGTGCGCAGGACGCCGTAGAAAGTGTGCGGGACCCAAATGAGAGTGCGCAGGACGCCGTAGAAAGTGTGTGGGACCCAAATGAGAGTGCGCAGGACGCCGTAGAAAGTGTGTGGGACCCAAATGAGAGTGCGCAGAACGCCGTAGAAAGTGTGTGGGACCCAAATAACAGTGCGCCGGACGCCGTAGAAAGTGTGCGGGACCCAAATGAGAGTGCGCAGGACGCCGTAGAAAGTGTGTGGGACCCAAATGAGAGTGCGCAGGACGCCGTAGAAAGTGTGTGGGACCCAAATAACAGTGTGCCGGACGCCTCAGAAAGTGTGTGGGACCCAAATAACGGTGCGCCGGACGCCGTAGAAAGTGTGCGGGACCCAAATGAGAGTGCGCTGTACGCCGCAGAAACTGTGTGGGACCCAAATGAGAGTGCGCAGGACGCCGCAGAAAGTGTGTGGGACCCAAATGAGAGTGCGCAGAACGCCGTAGAAAGTGTGTGGGACCCAAATAACAGTGCGCCGGACGCCGAAGAAAGTGTGCGGGACCCAAACGAGAGAGCGCAGGACGCCGCAGAAAGTGTGTGGGAATCAAATAACAGTGCGCCGGACGCCTCAGAAAGTGTGTGGAACCCAAATAACGGTGCGCCGGACGCCGTAGAAAGTGTGCGGGACCCAAATGAGGGTGCGCAGGACGCCGTAGAAAGTGTGCGGGACCCAAATGAGAGTGCGCAGGACGCCGTAAAAAGTGTGTGGGACCCAAATGAGTGCGCAGGATGCCGTAGAAAGTGTGTGGGAAACAAATAACAGTGCGCCGACGCCGTAGAAAGTGTGCGGGACCCAAATGAGAGTGCGCCGGACGCCGTAGAAAGTGTGCGGGACCCAAATGAGAGTGCGCAGGACGCCGTAGAAAGTGTGTGGGACCCAAATAACAGTGCGCCGGACGCCGTAGAAAGTGTGCGGGACCCAAATGAGAGTGCGCAGGACGCCGTAGAAAGTGTGTAGGACCCAAATAACAGTGCGCCGGACGCCGTAGAAAGTGTGCGGGACCCAAATGAGAGTGCGCTGTACGCCGCAGAAACTGTGTTGGACCCAAATGAGAGTGCGCAGGACGCCGCAGAAAGTGTGTGGGACCCAAATGAGAGTGCGCAGAACGCCGTAGAAAGTGTGTGGGACCCAAATAACAGTGCGCCGGACGCCGAAGAAAGTGTGCGGGACCCAAACGAGAGAGCGCAGGACGCCGTAGAAAGTGTGCGGGACCCAAATGAGAGTGCGCAGGACGCCGCAGAAAGTGTGTGGGACCCAAATGAGTGCGCAGGATGCCGTAGAAAGTGTGTGGGAAACAAATAACAGTGCGCCGACGCCGTAGAAAGTGTGCGGGACCCAAATGAGAGTGCGCCGGACGCCGTAGAAAGTGTGCGGGACCCAAATGAGAGTGCGCAGGACGCCGTAGAAAGTGTGTGGGACCCAAATAACAGTGCGCCGGACGCCGTAGAAAGTGTGCGGGACCCAAATGAGAGTGCGCAGGACGCCGTAGAAAGTGTGTGGGACCCAAATAACAGTGCGCCGGACGCCGTAGAAAGTGTGCGGGACCCAAATGAGAGTGCGCAGGACGCCGTAGAAAGTGTGCGGGACCCAAATGAGAGTGCGCAGGACGCCGTAGAAAGTGTGTGGGACCCAAATAACAGTGCGCCGGACGCCGTAGAAAGTGTGCGGGACCCAAATGAGAGTGCGCAGGACGCCGTAGAAAGTGTGTGGGACCCAAATAACAGTGCGCCGGACGCCGTAGAAAGTGTGCGGGACCCAAATGAGAGTGCGCAGGACGCCGCAGAAAGTGTGTGCGACCCAAATGAGTGCGCAGGATGCCGTAGAAAGTGTGTGGGACCCAAATAACAGTGCGCCGAGCGCCGTAGACAGTGTGCGGGACCCAAATGAGAGTGCGCAGGACGCCGTAGAAAGTGTGTAGGACCCAAATAACAGTGCGCCGGACGCCGTAGAAAGTGTGTGGGACCCAAATGAGTGCGCAGGATGCCGTAGAAAGTGTGTGGGACCCAAATAACAGTGCGCCGGACGCCTCAGAAAGTGTGTGGGACCCAAATAGCAGTGTGTCGGACGCCGTGGAAAGTGTTCGGGACCCAAATGGGTGTGCGAAGAACGCCGTAGAAAGTGTGCAGGACATCACTGGGAGCGTGCAGGAAATAGAAGGTGGGGGGCAGGGCATCGGTGGGTTTGCTTTGAATTAACACCACCAGGCAGAAACCATGTTAGAGAGGAAACCTTCAGGAAAAATAAATGAAATTCCTGAAAGTTTAGGCAAAAGTAAAGATTTGGCATGGCCTTTTTTTTTCGAAAAATTAGAAAGATACTCAGGTAAAAGGGGAAGGTAAAGAAAAATGAAAAAAGTTTTGAAATATTCCTGAGAACGATTTGGCGTAGAATAACTTGATTTTTGGGAAATGTAGTGAAATAGTTGAAAGCATGATTTGGCAGTCGAGTTTGAACCAACTATTTATAAGAGTTGTGCAAAATGAGAGATCGCATTGTATAAGCTTATCCGTAGAACATATCAAAGCAAAATCACGCGTGATATGGAACAAACAGTTGATCTCACTTTGCTTAATAGATCGCGGCATTCCAGCTCCCGAACGAGCGTTTACTGCTAGCCATATCACGCGTGATTTTGCTTCGATATGTTCTACGGATAAGCTTATACAATGCGATCTCTCATTTCGCACAACTCTTATAAATAGTTGGTTCAAACTCGACTGCCAAATCATGCTTTCAACTATTTCACTACATTTCCCAAAAATCAAGTTACTCTACGCCAAATCGTTCTCAGGAATATTTCAAAACTTTTCTCATTTTTCTTTACCTTCCCCTTTTACCTGAGTATCTTTCTAATTTTTCGAAAAAAATGGCCATGCCAAATCTTTACTTTTGCCAGGAACCTAAACTTTCAGGAATTATGTACCTGGATTTAGCTGCTGCACCTGCTTCGCTAGGCTGGTGCTTGTGCAAGAAGTCTAATCTGACACTGAAGACCAGGGTCCGGTTTTTTTTGGAACAGTTGTGGTGTGGGTTCTACTGTCGGCTCGAAATCGAGGACGTTGCCCAAATCAAAGCTTGGCAAGCCCGAGGTCTCAAAGACCTGTTTCGTGTGAGAAACGCTTGCGTAAACGTTGAGAAGTCGCTTATCTATCCGAGATAGTTGTGACCATCAGTCAATGGTCGTGGAGCAAGTCATTCGTTTGGACAAGAGCGCAGGATGAAAGTTAACCTAATCTCGTACAACTTGTTATGGAGAAAAGGTCCTACTTCGTGTGATGTCGAGGAGGCAGTCTCAAAGAAGGCGTAGTTGAGCAAGATGAAGGGCATCTGAATCCGCGAAGAAGCACTTTTGGCGTGAGCGCAAGCGGGGCACCCACGCGGGTCCGCTTCCAGAGGAAATTTTCAGTTCGGAGTTTCAATGAAGACGCACTAGGCGAAAGGACGCGGCTTTGCGGGTGTCGATGCGCAAAACGTGAAATACCGCTCGTCGCTTCTGCCATGCCATTTGGAATCAGGTGGATCGAAGAGCATATCTACTGGGCAAGATCTGCAGGCGACGAGCCACTTTTAAAGGCAGTGTTCACGATGAAAATTGTTTTCCGTTTTCCCGCCTATCTTGAAAACGGCCCCACGCTGATTCCAATGATGTCTTCGAAATCGTACAAGACCTACTGGGAATGGAGTTATGGTCCCTCAAAGATTGAGCTAAGGAAACATGGTGGACGAGTTGTCCAAGGCTTGTAACTTGCGTCTTTTGCAGCCGATCTATGCGAGCCGACCTGAGTAAAGAGAGAAATTGAGAATGAAGGGAAAAGCGGGGCTAATGATTGGAAATCATCGCTCATCTCACGATCTTGAGCATTCATTTGTCTACGTCGGTGGGCGTGTGATGCGCTTTTGAGGTTTGCCTTGCGCTCGAAATGGCAACTTCAGGCTCTTTTGGAGCTTTTTCTGGCTCGTTTTCATGCGTTCTTTCGACGTCAACGTTACATTGTGCCCCTCCACTACCCATTCCTAGTGGAAACTGAAACACATTTTTCATCGTGAACACTGCCTTTAAGCCTCCTTGTGTAAATTGTGTTCTCTAGATTTTCCTTTGCCTCGCGCAGCACTGCAACAGTTCTGAACCAGGGTGGAGCTCTCCCTCATTTACTAACAGTAAGCTTAACGCAAGTGGCGGGATAAGTGTCTTCTTACAACAGACCTGAGTCTTCAACGCGGGTGGCTATGCAAAACTCACCTACGTTGGTACTTGTGGTGGCGGTAGACAGGCTGTGGAGCAGAAAAAATGTTGTCTAAAGAGCACCATCTTAGAGTAGGTGAGTCGGTGAAAAGTTGTATAAAAAGCTTACTGAGGATAATAAAAGCGATAACATCACATCAGATTGAAGGTATCTGGGTCTAGGGGGATGTATGTTCGGATATAATTTCTGTTCAATGATTGCCCCAAGAGTACAGTTTGTCTGTAAGTCTCAGCTCAGATTCCTGGTAGAATTCAATCGAACATGTCGGATTTGCGAAAATCTGCTAGTGATGCAAGAACACCACTAAATGAAGATGAGTGGCCGACTCAAAGGCAGTGTTTAAGGTAGAAACTGTTTGCTAGGTTCCAACAGAATACAAAATGTGCGGCGCCTGTGACAGCAGCAATGTCGACAAAACGGCTTTAGAAGAGCCCCAATCAGCACTATACGGGATCAAACTTAAAAGGCAGCATACACGCTCACAAACATAGTCGAGATAATATCATAAGCTAGCCAGCACAGCTCCAACCATGTTGTGGACTAAGTTTAAAACACTAAAAGCTATCCATGATGACAGTATTCGAGCATTCATGTCTCGTAATGCTGTACATATTTTCCCACCTCTTCGTTAACAAAATGAGAATTGAGACAAGAGAAAACATGTGATCATTCAAAGTGATAGCAAGCTCAAATGAAGGTCTACGAGAGAAACTGCTTCATCTACGTGCTCAGGATATGCGAGGGGCAAGCGCCGGACAAGAGAGCCCGTATTCGACTTGGGGAGCGTGAGCGTGAGCCTACCCCTTAAAATGTTTTGGGGGAGACCCCTGCTCTCACCCGGCGCTCGCTCCGACGAAAGAAAGAGACGGAAGAGATGTGAATAAGTCAGAGAGAGAGAGCAGTTTACGATATGCGATCAGAGAAGCCACAGTAGTAGGCCAGGCACTCGTATCATCGTTCACGTCCACCGTTGTCCCGATTTGACGTGATTCCTCCTGTGATTTCTCAATCACGAGCTAAACCTGTATAAAAAGCGCCTCACCTCATAGGGTGCCGCATTTAGCCCAACTGGGTCAGTGCTTGATCTTCTTCTCCTTCTTCTTCAGCGTTTGTCCCGCTCCAATGCGGGGTTCGCTTTTCTTATGCGCTGGCGTCATTTTTCCCTGCCATGAGCCTGATGAGGGTGCACGCCGGCTATTCTCAAATCGGTGTGCAGCGTGTCAAACCACCGCTGTCTTGACCGTCCTTTGAGTCTCTGTCCAGGCACGTCAAGGTTGAGCCCAGCCTTGCAAACGCTATCACTTCACGCGCGAAGAACGTTCCCATACAATCGCAATCGAGACTCACGCAATTAATGGCAATCAGAGCAACACCAAAACGCTTCCTGATATCGTCCTTTGTGACGTGGTCCAAGCGGGTGACACTCGCTGTCCAACGTAGCATTATTGACTCCATTACACCGAGCGTTCGCTTTGCTTCCTTGGTAGCAGGCCAGCACTCTACTGTGTACACTGCCACAGACCGGACCACATTTTGGTTGAATCTTCGACTTCAGGCGATTGGGCGTCTTTCTCGCGCAGAGCACTCCAGTCGTTGATTGCCTTTTCAACCACGCAGCACTGACCCGAGTGTTGACCTCACTATCTAGACTGCAGTCAAATGTAAGCGTCAAACCAAGGAGCTTAAAAAAGTCAGTGCGCGGGAGCTAAATACCATCAATCTGAATGGAGTCAGACTCACTTTTATCCATAGTCAGATACTCTGTTTTCCTGACGTTGTGGTGAAGCCCAAATCGAGCCAATCCGTCACTCCAGTTTCGAATCTGCCGCTGGAGATCCAATTTATCTTTAGCTGCAAGCATCACCCCATCCGCGTACAAAGGCTTATGTTTTTCGAAGCATTAAGATTACACACAAATGATAGTGCAGTACACGACAACAGAAAAAAAGGCAGTTATGCGGTCGCGTGTTTCCATTAAGAGCCTTTGCGAGAATGCTAGATAAGTTATTGCAAAATTCAGAAGTTTCAAGTAACACGGTTATGCCCACGTAAGTTACGTGTAAGTCACAACCTTGCAAGTAACTTTAAAAAACTCAGATAAGCCAAGAGTAACTTTCATTCGTCCGGATATCTCGCAAGTAACTTGATTAGAAGTTTCTGAGTGGTCGCAGT
Organism: Aplectana chamaeleonis; assembly: GCA_029168955.1. Taxonomy (NCBI): domain Eukaryota; kingdom Metazoa; phylum Nematoda; class Chromadorea; order Rhabditida; family Cosmocercidae; genus Aplectana; species Aplectana chamaeleonis. The sequence continues at coordinate 574,751 of JAPDOI010000007.1, read as the reverse complement.
TGACCTAAATTCATCTGAAGAACTTTTCCAAGGACCTCACACATTAACATGCTCTAAGTGACTGCATGTATGCGTTTTGCAGTGAATGGTGACCGGCTGAAAACATCAAATGCCATACAATGACTGTCGATATCGATCACAATTCCCGGTTGATGCATGCTACTTCATCACTCGCAGACTACAAGACTAAGCTACGCTGAAATTCGCAAACAAACTGTACTAACGGGGCAATCATTGAACGTAAATTCTATTGGAAGTAGCACCCAATTTAAATCAGATGTATTCACTTTTCTGTGATGTTAACTCGTCTGTTCTATTCAGTATGGTTTTTCTGCTATGATTGTGCGCGACTCATTGGCTACAACATCTAATACTTCAGATTTGCGTCTTGTCGCTCCACGGCACATCTATGGCCACTGAAACTGATACTGCTACAACACCCACTTCTACAAACAAAATTCAGTCAGGCGAGTTCTTCATATACCTGACCACGTTCTAGAAGAGTGGAACCCCTGTGGAACCACACTCATCTCGCTAGTAGCTTATCGAGTTTAAGGGTAGCTAATCTTAGCTCGATGCACTTACGAGGAGTTCTATACCTTTTACACCAGACCTGCTTACAAGGTTTATTTTTAATATACGACATTACATGATAAGGGGCATACTATAACACCATGGCTCCACGACCAGGCCTGACGAACCAGCAGCGGGCGCTCGAGCCCAGACGACTGTCTCTAGCCTGCCCCGCAAGGGGCGGGCCAGTCTCTATCATTTCAGCACATCAAGGCGACCGTTACACGACATCTCCACATTCCGAGAAAGCTCGTCCTCGAGCTTTTCAGCCATTCTATACCATCGTCAGAACTGCGCCTTCCATAGCATCCAGATCAGACTTTCATATATGATAAGGATGAACACAGACTGAGGTGTAAATAGTGACCTTTGAATAAAAGAAAGGAACCAAACGATGATGTATATTGGCTTAGTCACACTTGTGTTACTAGTGGTAGGATTCACTCGAGCCCAGACGACTGTCTCTGGCCTGCCCCGCAAGGGGCGGGTCAGTCTCTATCATTCCAACACATCAAGGCGACCGTTACAAGCTCCCAAAGTAAAATTTCCACTCAAAAACAAGTATACCCACGAATGCATGCCCAGCGCTTGTCACTAATAAAAGGCTAGCTTTTCTCTAGCACCAAAACTTTTTCGTTTCCACCGATATTGGTGGAAAGCACTGAGTCGTTTCGCTAATCGCGGGAAGCATGATCTTGGCTACAGCAAATAACGGGTTGATTTTGAATCGGTATGGGACTGGAGAAGTTACACATACACGAATAACGTAGTTGTCGGCGTGGGTACCGTATAGCCCGTTGAGCGTCACTACCTGAACCATTTTTGTGTCTATGCATCCCTTTGAACACGATGCAATGAAAACCTAAAGATATGGCGTTTACCATTATTAAATCGAGGTTTCTAAATATACCTTTGCCCCTACACCCGACGTATCTGAACACCGTATTTCCTGTAATTGAACACCCAGATGTACTATTTTCAACCTCCGCTAAAAGAGGGGTTGAATCAGAGGGAGGGGCTCAAATATAGGATAAGGCTCTGATTTTCAACTGAGAATTCCGGAGTCAATATGGACAAGCAAAGCTTATTAGGCAAACCAAAGTGTGACAATAATGAAATACTCGACGAACTCGAAGAGATCATCATCAATATAGTCATCGTTCAAGACCTCCTCAAGATTATTTTGTTCGAAAATGTCGACAAGGTTTTGGGTGTTGACATTTCGAGCAGCGCGTAGCAGCTCACGTCCGGTAGGAATCGGTCCGCCAGCTTCGAAACTGTGAATAATGTCGTCTCCTGAGCCATCAACGGCATTTGTAATCTCGCAGACCTTGAAGGAACCAGCGACAACTTAGGTTGAAAATTGTTTCCATACAGTCGCAACCCAATTCAGGTACACAGACATCGGTGGAGGTTTTGGATTGCCGCCCTTGGTGAACTCCTTCTTGCCTGCGCCACTGGCTACTCTGCCCTTAGCACAGGGCCACTTCGCATGTTCTGCGCGAAGTATATAGGTAGGTGAAGGACTGGCAAACACATGTGCTTAAAGTCAGAATGTATGAGACAGAAAGTGGATCCCAGTTAAAAATGTGCAATCACTTCTCGGCTGAAGGGGGGAGTCTAATAGAAGGGGGTGTTCTATGTTTAAAGGCAGCATACACGCTCAAAAATGATATCAATTTTATGGAATGAATCGAAGATCTGAATCTGTTAATATTCAGAGATAACGAAAAAACCGGAAAAAAATCAACTGAAATGAAGATATAACGGTTCGTTCTACATTGGCCCAGAAGTGGACGAGTTTTACTGCATTGGCTGAAATAGCGGAGCTAGCGACAAATTTGTTGGGATAACGACGCTAATATATTCGTACGACCCTTTCTGGAACGCTTACGTCGTTAGAAGCGTAAAAAATGAGCCAAAGTGACCGTAATCGAGCATTGAACATTTTTATTGAGGGGCGGAGCCCGTATCGGTGGGCGGAGAAAGGATGATTTTGTGACTCAATGCGGCTCAAATACGGTCATTTTAACTCGTTTTCAACACTTCAAACTTCGTGACGGTTCTTCCAGGGCCCGTACAACCCCACTAATGTAGTTATCTCATCAACTTTTGCGAGCGTGTATGCTGCCTTTAAACCTCCACCTAGAGGAGGGTTCAATGAGAGGGAGGGGTTCAAATAGAGGGGGGTGTTCAATAACAGGAAATACGGTATTTATGCTGGCTAGAGCTTGAAGGCAGTGGTCGCGATAGAATGTGCGTGCCTTCTTTTGCTCTCTGAACCCTTTTCTAGATTCATAGTAGTGGGACCTATTAGAAAAATTTGCGAAAAACCTCCATTTTGAGCCTGAACTTTTAAGTTCTTTGATGGTGAACGAGCCCACTCCACATCATCGGCACCAATGATCTCTAATATCAAGAGCATTAGCTGGCTTGAAATCGGAAGTCAATCAATGAACACTTTTCTTCGGGCTGGCCTGCTCATATATTCCTATCCTACTATATATATTTTGGTAAATTTGTGTGTGCGTGTGTGTGTTTATGTATGTGTGCGTTTCTCTGTGTGTTTGTTTGACCGTTTATTCGGCTTGACTTTCAAGACGGGCTACCTTACGGGTACGGGCTCAAGAGCGCGCAGAACGCCGTAGAAAGTGTGTGGGACCCAAGTGGAAGTGCGTAGGACGCCGTAGAAAGTGTGCGGGACCCAAGGTAGAGTGCGCCGGACGCCGAAAAAAGTGTGTGGGACCCAAGTGGAAGTGCGTAGGACGCCGTAGAAATGTGCGGGACCCAAGGTAGAATGCGCCGGACGCCGTAGAAAGTGTGCGGGACCTTAGGTAGAGGGCGCCGGACGACATAGAAAGTGTGCGGGACCCAAGGTAGAGTGCGCCGGACGCCATAGAAAGTGTGCGGGATCAAAGTGGGAGTGCGCAGGACGCCGAAGAAAGTGTGCGGGACCCAAGTGGAAGTGCGTAGGACGCCGTAGAAATGTGCGGGACCCAAGTGGAAGTGCGTAGGACGCCGTAGAAAGTGTGCGGGACCCGAGTGGGAGTGCAGAGGACGCCGAAAAAAGTGTGCGGGACCCAAGGTAGAGTGCGCCGGACGCCGTAGAAAGTGTGCGGGACCGAAGTGGGTTAGCGCAGAGCTTCAAAATCGTTTTGTGCATCTATAAGAGAGTGTATACCACCCCTTTCTTCACGTCCCCTCCCCCTTAACCACTCATTTCAACTGCTTAGCTGTTTATATGCACCAACCTTTCTAAATCGGGTTTATATACGATGGAAATGTGAGTTAATCAAAATATGCATCCAGAAAACACAAACATCATTATACTTCATTTGGCAATAAAGGTAGCAGGGTGTCGGTTGGTCATGGAGGCGTTTACTAAATCTCAAACAGCGGTTGTCTTTATCTTTACAGAATTGAATATAAATGAACTACCACTTTAGGACCTCTTAAAGCTAGGTAAGGGTCGGTGTGCAAATGCATAAGAAAGGAGGTTAGCAGGGTTTGCATGGTTTGAAATAGTTTGTAATTTCTGATTCCTCGAGCGTTTTCGTCGAAACCAGCTCACGTGCTGGCGCAACCGTACTCCAGCAACAGAGGCCGGCGATGGCCGGCAAGCGTGAGAACTTCGAACGCCATCTCACATAGAATTAGCGGAGTTCGATTCATTCGCCTTATACTTAAGATGCCGGCGAAGCCGGCAAATGGGCCGGCGTAGCCGGACCCCAGCGGCAGAGGCCGGCGTCAGCCGGCGACGCCGCTGGTCTTCAATAAGTCAAAACTCTGAATGAAGTGCTTGTCTTCATTGTTCAACTGCTTTTATTGAATTTGCATTTATTTCTGCATGTGAATGTCTATGAATTTTGACCGTACACGCATGAGACCCCGATCATTTTAGGCGGAGCTGTGCACGTGTGCACGAATCGTAAACTAAGGAACTTAGTAACTCTAATTATAGCCTGTTTCCTGCCCCGTAACCTTCCAGATCTTTAGGCCGTTTTCGAACCAATCCCATTTCTATGAATTTCTCAACAACTTTTCATAGCGACCACTGCCTTTGATTATCCGCTTCGCTATAGCATCCACTTATTGTCCAAGCACTGCGTTCACGATCGAATGGAGGAATACTGCTTTGGATATGCACAATATAATGAGGTAGAATAATTTTGAGACTGAATGACTGGACGACTACCGAAGGATATTGATAACAGATCACTTGTCGCTACCGGTCAGGCAAAAAATGGACGTAGCTTTTCCCGAAAAACGCAAGTTGCCTCGCTGATGTATTTTTTGGTGAGCTCCAAGAATGTTCGCATGTGGCTGGTTCGCTAATGTGCTTGAAAATATCAATTTAGAAATGGAGCTGTATTGCAGAGCTCAAAGCTCATCTTATTACGAACACCTGTAGTGGACGAGAATCCTTGAAATGCATGAGGGAAGGATGGAAAGAGAACTTTCATATACTCAAAACGACGACTACCGACATTGAAGGAGCATTGATGAATGTACAGACGGCATGGATCTCACTGATATTTTGCGTTTCTTGTTGCGCATTGGCGCACACTCGGTGTTATATCTATGTGAGCACCAAGTATACTCCAACGCACAATAAGGAACGAAAGGTATCCGTCAGGGCTTCAATCCTTAAAGGCAGTGTTCACAATGGAGATCGTTTTTCTCTTTTTCCTCCTATCTTGAAAACGGCCCCATGCTGATTCCAATGATATCTCTGAAATCGCACAAGACCTTCAGGGAACGGAGTTATGGTCTCTCAAATATTTAGCTAAGGAAACATGGTGGTCGAGTTGTCCAAGGCTTGTAACTTCCGTCTTTTGCAGCCGATGTATGCGAGCTGACCTGAGTACAGAGAGAAGTTGAGAATGAAGGGAAGAACGGGGCTACTGATCGGAAACGATCGCTCATCTCTTAATCTCGAGCATTCATTTTTTCACGTCGGTGGGCGTGGAAAGTGCATCTGGGGGTGACGAGCTGATGGGTGTCCAACTTTGGGGTCGTAGGGGATCGTTCCAAGCTCGTTTTTCTCAGTTTTTTTCGACGCTAGGGTTCCGCTCGGCCCCGCAGCTGCCGATCTCCACCAAAAAAATCAGACATGGTTTTTATCGTGGACACTGCCTTCAATTTTAAAGGCAGTGTTCACGATGAAAAAGTTTTCGAAATTCCACTAGGATTGGGTAGTGGAGGGACACTCTGTAACGTTAACGTCGAAAGAACGCATGAAAACGAGCCAGGAAGAGCCCCAAAAGAGCCCGAAGTTGCAACTTCGAGCGCATTGAAAACCCCAAAAGCGCATCACACGCCCACCGACGTGAACCAATAAATGCTCGAGATCGTGAGATGAGCGATGATTTTCAATCGTTAGCCCGTTCTTCCCTTCATTCTCAGCTTCTCTCTTTACTCAGGTCAGCTCGCATAGATCGGCTGCAAAAGACGGAAGTTACAAGCCTTGGACAACTCGTCCACCATGTTTCCATAGCTCAATCTTTGAGGGACCATACCTGCGTTCACAGAAGGTCTTGTATGATTTCAGAGACACCATTGGAATCAGCATGGGGCCGTTTTCAAGATAGGCGGAAAAAACAGAAAAAACGATTTTCATCGTGAACACTGCCTTTGAGGGAGTTTTCCTGCAGGAAGAATTCTGACTTCTTTTCACAATGTAGGCGATCACCACCTGGGCAAGCCATTTGGCCGAATATGGGGCGCCAGACAATATGATATTCAGGGAGAGCTTCAATTGGAAAAAGAGGACGTTCACTAAGGTTTGAATACATTACACACACGACTGAGAAACACAAAGTGATCAGTGGATCGGCGAGCTCTAGACGATGTCCCCCTCACTGTAGAAGACATGCAGGCAAACAACCTGTTGTCTGCACTGTCTGCTATTGTATAGTCTGCACGGATCGCACTGATGCTCTTGGCACCCTATTAATGGTTGGCGCTAACCCGGCTTCTATCCTTCTATATAATAAAAGGGAGTGGAGTCCGTCCGTCCGTCTATCAGTCAGTCTGAAGCTTGAGGTGTGCATTCTGTAATTGCACACTTTTCTGTTTTAGGAGGTTTACGCCCGAAACAACCAAACGGTACGCCATAGAAAGTGTACGGAACCCATGTAAGAGTGCGCAGGACGCAATAGAAAGTGTATCGGACCCATGTAGGAGTGAGCCGGACGCCATGGAAAGTGTACGTGGTCGATGTAGGAGTGCACCGGAAGCTGTAGAAGGTGTGCTGTACGACGTAGCAATGCGCAGGACGTCGCAGAAAAACAATGTCTTTGAAACGAGCTCGAGATCGCTATAGAAAGTGTACGGGACCCGTGCAAGAGTGCGCCGGACGCCATAGACAGTGTACGGAACCCATGTAAGAGTGCGCTGAACGAAATAGAAAGTGTACGGGGCCCATGTAGGAGTGCGCCGGACGCCGTAGAAAGTGTACGGGACCCATGTAAGAGTGCGCCGAACGCCATAGAGAGTGTACGGAACCCATGTAGGAGTGCGCAGGACGCCGTAGAAAGTGTACGGGAGCCATGCAAGAGTGCGCCGGACGCCATATAAGGTGTACTGAACCCATGTAAGAGTGCGCCGGACGCTATAGAAAGTGTAGGGACCCATGTAGAAGTGCGCAGGACGCCGTAGAAAGTGTGCGGGACCCATGCAAGAGTGCGCCGGACGCCATATAAGGTGTACTGAATCCATGTAGAAAAACGCGCCGGATGCCACAGAAAGTGCACGGGACCCAAGTGAGAATGCGCCGGACGAAATAGAAAGTGTACGGGACCCATGTTAGAGTGCGCCGAAAGCCATAAAAAGTGCGCGGGACCCATGTAAGAGTGCGCCGGACGCCATAGAAAGTGTGGGGGCCCGTGCACAAGTGCGCCAGACGCCATAAAAGTGTGCAGGACCAATTTAGGAGTGCGCCGGACGCCATAGACAGTGTATGGAACCCATGTAAGAGTGCGCTGGACGAAATAGAAAGTGTACGGGGCCCATGTAGGAGTGCGCCGGACGCCGTAGAAAGTGTACGGGACCCATGTAAGAGTGCACCGTACGCCATAGAAAGTGTACGGGAACCATGTAAAATTGCGCCGGACGCCATAGAAAGTGTAGGGACCCATGTAAGAGTGCGCCGGACGCCATAGAAAGTGTAGGGACCCATGTAAGATTGCGCCGGACGCCATAGAAAGTGTACGGGACCCATGTAGGAGTGCGCCGGACGCCATATAAGGTGTACTGAACCCATGTAAGAGTGCGCCGGACGCCATAGAAAGTGTAGGGACACATGTAAGATTGCGCCGGACGCCATAGAAAGTGTACGGGACCCATGTAGGAGTGCGCCGTACGCCATAGAAAGTGTACGGGACCCATGTAAAATTGCGCCGGACGCCATAGAAAGTGTGGGACCCATGTAAGAGTGCGCCGGACGCTATAGAAAGTGTAGGGACCCATGCAAGAGTGCGCCGGACGCCATATATGGTGTACTGAACCCATGTAAGAGTGCGCCGGACGCCATAGAAAGTGTAGGGACACATGTAAGATTGCGCCGGACGCCATAGAAAGTGTACGGGACCCATGTAGGAGTGCGCCGGACGCCATACAAAGTGTACGGGACCCATGTAGAAAAACGCGCCGGGTGCCACAGAAAGTGCACGGGACCCAAGTGAGAATGCGCCGGACGAAATAGAAAGTGTACGGGACCCATGTTAGAGTGCGCCGAAAGCCATAAAAAGTGCGCGGGACCCATGTAAGAGTGCGCCGGACGCCATAGAAAGTGTGGGGGCCCGTGCACAAGTGCGCCAGACGCCATAAAAGTGTGCAGGACCCATTTAGGAGTGCGCCGGACGCCATAGACAGTGTACGGAACCCATGTAAGAGTGCGCTGGACGAAATAGAAAGTGTACGGGGCCCATGTAGGAGTGCGCCGGACGCCGTAGAAAGTGTACGGGACCCATGTAAGAGTGCACCGTACGCCATAGAAAGTGTACGGGACCCATGTAAAATTGCGCCGGACGCCATAGAAAGTGTAAGGATCCATGTAAGATTGCGCCGGACGCCATAGAAAGGGTAGGGACCCATGTAAGATTGCGCCGGACGCCATAGAAAGTGTACGGGACCCATGTAGGAGTGCGCCGGACGCCATATAAGGTGTACTGAACCCATGTAAGAGTGCGCCGGACGCCATAGAAAGTGTAGGGACACATGTAAGATTGCGCCGGACGCCATAGAAAGTGTACGGGACCCATGTAGGAGTGCGCCGTACGCCATAGAAAGTGTACGGGACCCATGTAAAATTGCGCCGGACGCCATAGAAAGTGTAGGGACCCATGTAAGATTGCGCCGGACGCCATAGAAAGTGTACGGGACCCATGTAGGAGTGCGCCGGACGCCATATAAGGTGTACTGAACCCATGTAAGAGTGCGCCGGACGCCATAGAAAGTGTAGGGACACATGTAAGATTGCGCCGGACGCCATAGAAAGTGTACGGGACCCATGTAGGAGTGCGCCGGACGCCATACAAAGTGTACGGGACCCATGTAGAAAAACGCGCCGGATGCCACAGAAAGTGCACGGGACCCAAGTGAGAATGCGCCGGACGAAATAGAAAGTGTACGGGACCCATGTTAGAGTGCGCCGAAAGCCATAAAAAGTGCGCGGGACCCATGTAAGAGTGCGCCGGACGCCATAAAAGTGTGCAGGACCAATTTAGGAGTGCGCCGGACGCCATAGACAGTGTACGGAACCCATGTAAGAGTGCGCTGGACGAAATAGAAAGTGTACGGGGCCCATGTAGGAGTGCGCCGGACGCCGTAGAAAGTGTACGGGACCCATGTAAGAGTGCACCGTACGCCATAGAAAGTGTACGGGACCCATGTAAAATTGCGCCGGACGCCATATAAGGTGTACTGAATCCATGTAGAAAAACGCGCCGGATGCCACAGAAAGTGCACGGGACCCAAGTGAGAATGCGCCGGACGAAATAGAAAGTGTACGGGACCCATGTTAGAGTGCGCCGAAAGCCATAAAAAGTGCGCGGGACCCATGTAAGAGTGCGCCGGACGCCATAGAAAGTGTGGGGGCCCGTGCACAAGTGCGCCAGACGCCATAAAAGTGTGCAGGACCAATTTAGGAGTGCGCCGGACGCCATAGACAGTGTACGGAACCCATGTAAGAGTGCGCTGGACGAAATAGAAAGTGTACGGGGCCCATGTAGGAGTGCACCGGACGCCGTAGAAAGTGTACGGGACCCATGTAAGAGTGCACCGTACGCCATAGAAAGTGTACGGGACCCATGTAAAATTGCGCCGGACGCCATAGAAAGTGTAGGGACCCATGTAAGATTGCGCCGGACGCCATAGAAAGTGTAGGGACCCATGTAAGATTGCGCCGGACGCCATAGAAAGTGTACGGGACCCATGTAGGAGTGCGCCGGACGCCATATAAGGTGTACTGAACCCATGTAAGAGTGCGCCGGACGCCATAGAAAGTGTAGGGACACATGTAAGATTGCGCCGGACGCCATAGAAAGTGTACGGGACCCATGCAGGAGTGCGCCGTACGCCATAGAAAGTGTACGGGACCCATGTAAAATTGCGCCGGACGCCATAGAAAGTGTAGGGACCCATGTAAGATTGCGCCGGACGCCATAGAAAGTGTACGGGACCCATGTAGGAGTGCGCCGGACGCCATATAAGGTGTACTGAACCCATGTAAGAGTGCGCCGGACGCCATAGAAAGTGTAGGGACACATGTAAGATTGCGCCGGACGCCATAGAAAGTGTACGGGACCCATGTAGGAGTGCGCCGGACGCCATACAAAGTGTACGGGACCCATGTAGAGAAACGCGCCGGATGCCACAGAAAGTGCACGGGACCCAAGTGAGAATGCGCCGGACGAAATAGAAAGTGTACGGGACCCATGTTAGAGTGCGCCGAAAGCCATAAAAAGTGCGCGGGACCCATGTAAGAGTGCGCCGGACGCCATAAAAGTGTGGGGGCCCGTGCACAAGTGCGCCAGACGCCATAAAAGTGTGCAGGACCAATTTAGGAGTGCGCCGGACGCCATAGAAAGTGTAGGGACACATGTAAGATTGCGCCGGACGCCATAGAAAGTGTACGGGACCCATGTAGGAGTGCGCCGGACGCCATACAAAGTGTACGGGACCCATGTAGAAAAACGCGCCGGATGCCACAGAAAGTGCACGGGACCCAAGTGAGAATGCGCCGGACGAAATAGAAAGTGTACGGGACCCATGTTAGAGTGCGCCGAAAGCCATAAAAAGTGCGCGGGACCCATGTAAGAGTGCGCCGGACGCCATAAAAGTGTGGGGGCCCGTGCACAAGTGCGCCAGACGCCATAAAAGTGTGCAGGACCAATTTAGGAGTGCGCCGGACGCCATAGAAAGTGTAGGGACCCATGTAAGATTGCGCCGGACGCCATAGAAAGTGTACGGGACCCATGTAGGAGTGCGCCGGACGCCATATAAGGTGTACTGAACCCATGTAAGAGTGCGCCGGACGCCATAGAAAGTGTAGGGACACATGTAAGATTGCGCCGGACGCCATAGAAAGTGTACGGGACCCATGTAGGAGTGCGCCGGACGCCATACAAAGTGTACGGGACCCATGTAGAAAAACGCGCCGGATGCCACAGAAAGTGCACGGGACCCAAGTGAGAATGCGCCGGACGAAATAGAAAGTGTACGGGACCCATGTTAGAGTGCGCCGAAAGCCATAAAAAGTGCGCGGGACCCATGTAAGAGTGCGCCGGACGCCATAGAAAGTGTGGGGGCCCGTGCACAAGTGCGCCAGACGCCATAAAAGTGTGCAGGACCCATTTAGGAGTGCGCCGGACGCCATAAAAAGTGTACCGGACCCATGTAGGAGTACGCCGGACGCCATGGAAAGTTTACGGGGTCGATGTAGGAGTGCACCGGAAGCTGTAGAAAGTGTGCTGTACGACGTACCAATGCGCAGGACGCCGCAGAAAAGCAGTGTCTTTGAAACGAGCTCGAGATCGCTAATCTGCACGACTTGCCAGACTTCGGATTGATTTTCTGTGCGTGCACAACTTAAGCGAATTCGTTGTTTCTCTCGGTATAATTCTCCGCTGTCTGCTTTTTCATGTGTCCACATGTGCGGCAGGCAATCCTTATGTCTACAACAAAAAATACATTGGGAAAAAATAATTTCTGAGCCTACTCTATACATGCAAAAGCAATTTGATAATTTCCGCCTGAGAAGGTCTGGGGGCAGCCAGCCGTCAGGCGGGCGGAGCCCGCAGGACGTCCGGTATGTTATAACACAAGTGCACAGAATTTGCGCCAACCTTTAGTAGGGAACTAAACGTATCAGTGCGATCCATGCCGGTTGTATACGTATGGACACCCTAATGTCAACACCTAACTAAGAGACCTCGTGTCCACACTGCACACCGACGCCATAAACTCTACTTTGAGTGAATCCTTTGAGAAAAAAAATTCTTCCAAATGTACAAAACCGCTGCTAACATAGCTAGCCAAATTGGTGAAGTTGGCAACGAAAGCGTCTCTTGCTCATAACTTGCTTTAAAGTGCTCCAATCTGGACTTTCAGCGACCACACTCTTCATTTCGAATTATAGGTTCCAACTGTATCCAGTAAGTTCGGGAAACTTCACAAGGAAACATTTTTTGAGCCAAGTTGTTTCATCATGCAACAACGTACAAATTCGCCGGCGATGTCTTTTTTCCGGAAATCACCGCGTGAGAATTTATACGTCATCGCATGATAAAAAAAATTTGCCCAATAAGTGGTCTCTTCGTGAAGTTTTCCGGACTTTCTTCATGCAATTGGGACCAACAGGGCGCACTGAAGAGGATGGTTCCCCAAAATTTAGATCGGAGCAACTCAAAGCAAGTTAAAGGCAAAAGACGCTACTGCTGCCAATTTTGCCCATTTCGAACCATTCTCCCCTATGTACGCTGGTGTATTGTAGTTCGAAGACCCCTATCAGAAAATCTTATATGGCGTGCAGACGTGAGACACTTTGAAATTCTTTTATTCGAGTTCTTTCATAACGAAAATTCCTCAATTAGCACTAAGGAGACCGCGCGCTCCACGGCTAATCTTTTTAGTGAGTTTTTAAATCGATTTTTTGTTGTATCTGCCTATATCAAAAGGAGGTATTTGGCGCATATTATCTGGATACCAGTTATGGAAGTTGTATTAAGCAGATATATAAAAGCAATAATTAGAAGGAATCTGTTTCTCTTGAGGTAAAACGAAAAATCGAGATTTTGGCGTGGGTGCGCAGTGTAGACAACCTATTGAGTTGATTAGCCGTGGAGCGCGCAGTCGGTAGAGCAGATTAGCCGTGGGGCGCGCGATCGTTTCAGTGTTTACGATATCGCACTGATGCAGTTATGTACTTGCTGCCAAGGAAATGAAATTTTGGGAACTCTCTGTATATCTTCTCTTTCATCAGTGGTTTTTCAAGCAGCGACATATAGCGATATTGATCGCTTACTGCGCGACTTACAGATGATATGGGGAGCTAACAAGGAGATCGGATGTGCCACTAATGAATGCAATGGTTTCTTCTTCACTGTATGTTTGTACAGGGACATGTGAGGATGCATAAAACTGTAAAACTGCCCCACGAACTACTTTTTTTTCTTAGAGTTAACACAAAGGAGGTGAAAATCTACCCAGTCGGAGAAGTCTGTTCTGACTGTCCAGCTGGCCCCACCAACTGCACCAAGGACGTTGGACTTTGTGACTGGTAGCGAATTGCTTTTGTCACAACCGAAAATAACAACAGTCTACCCAGAGTCTTTTTGCCACTTAAGCTCCGTAGCATCATTAAATTTCCTATAAACATTTTTATTCGAATAAAACTTTCTCCTGTGTAGTGTAATGTGTGAACTGGAGACAAACCATTACTCTGGTGCAACCTTACCTTTGATGGTCCTTCTTTCTCTTTGATCTTCTCAATGTAGACCACTTTGGCTCCATTCTTATGCGTAAAGGGCAACAGTCATTCAGTGCGGTAATCCTCTTTGTTTCAAAGAGTTTCCAGCCGCACCGGCCCAACACGTCGCTGAACGATCAAGGGCTTTTTTGAAATCTCGAGGGTACCAGTTAGTGAGTCTGGTACTCCACCTGTCATCCGTTCTACGCACAACAGGCCCTCCTCATTTGTATTTGGTGAACTCTATATGGACCAATGGGAAGCGGAGTCGAGCCTTTTTGCAGAATCTTTACTGCTCAGACGTTACTGCCCTTGAAACCTCAGACTTGTTTTCAGGAGACATCTACCCAGCGCCCTGTGCGTAGTTCTCGTAGCAACACAAACTCCTTTATATTGAGCAAAAGTCCCGCATCTGTACTCAATAGTGGCCAGATACATGAGAGAATTGCTAACGCGTCTTGAATTGACACTCCCTTGCGCATCTGTCTCTTTATCCTCAACAAGATGAAGAAACAGACAGGAAAGGCAATGAAATCTGTCTAGCCGCTATTGAGTATGAAATTAAGAATAAGAGTGCATCCCATTGTAGTGATTAAGGCGACCAGACCCGTAGTTGTCGCCCGGATCTTGTTTATCCAGAGCTATTGAGATCTCAAAACTGGCACGTGTTATACTGAAAGGATTTCTCGTACCATCGCAAGGAAACCTCAAAATTCATTCCTGTGAATGTACAGCCCATTTCAAAAATTCGAAAGCTTTGCAGTTAAAGGAATGAAATGACAAATAGAAGTGAACAAGGAAGTGATCGCAGTACCAATGTCGTGACTTTCGTCCGACTTATTAAATGCTGCCGTCATCCCTTGTTAAAGGGCCGGCAGTGGGCACAGGTGCCGGGGCCTGGCAGCGTGATAGTACGGTATGATTTCGTAATGCGGCAGAGACGCAGAGGGCGCAGACAGCCAGAGCCAAGCGCATCGATCAACGTCAGTCTCTTCGTCGTGTGGTTCATCGTGCGGCTGCCATCGTCACCATCATGCAGTTGAGTCTGAGTCAGTCATCTCCTGCCTCCACTTTCGCGCCGTCACCATCAGCGCAGTGAGCCCTAGCTCACTGAACGAGCACTACGCATGAGGCCGCAGTCAACAGCCGGGCGAGAAGACCGAAGTCATCAGGTGGGCTAAACCGTACTGCCTAGAAAGTAGACGTCCGAAGGGAGTACAATGGCGCAGGGGGCTGTTGCCTCTGCCGCGGAGTCGCGGTGCTGTGACGCAGGTCCCACCGAAGTGACGCTGAGGTACGCAGCAGTCCGGAGGCACCCTTAGGCCAGACCCCTAATGACTGGGAGAGATCCGTCTCCTAAGGTAGGTCTTATTTTACTCTGAGAACGGTTAAACGCATAATTCTGAACTGTGTTCTGTTATTTACGTATATGTATACAGACAGTTGGAGCGGTGTGGATCCGCAGGCTACGAGCCTTATTCGAGCATGGTTGTGGTGAGGTCATTATTCGCACTGGACTCATGACCCAGTTGTGCGTGAGGTCGATCGATATGTGTTTGTAACGTCATACTCTGATCAGTATTGATTGGTAAAAATGTGTGTAGTCCAAAAAGGGCTGAGGGCCTAAATTTGTACGTACTCAGAGATTCGTGGAGAAGTTCCCGAGAACGACAGCAGAACTTCCCTCGAAACAACTGGGGAACTTCCCCCAAATCGAGAGGAGTCGGAGGGGACCTACGAACAGCAGGTCTTCCCTTGTTCTCCCGATCGCCAGTCTTCCCCAAGCTGTTGCAACCCAACACCCATTGGTCATTGATTTATCAAAAGTCTGCTTGCCGGAACTCGCTGGTTCCGACAGATTCCTGCTCTTTGAAAGCAGGAATAGGGCCAGAAATGTTTTCCTTTGACGAGAGGTTACGGAAAAGCTTGTTATCTCCTCTGGAATCCGGACAGAGATACCTTACACAGTCCTTGAGTGGCAAATCTGCCTCTTCAACTTGCCAAGTGCGCGACCACCTCGAGACTATCTAGTCTGCATCACCGTATACTCTGCGTATTTAGGAAAATATCTCAACAATCCCATTAAAGAACTTTGTCAGATGTACCACACCGAATTCTGGGTTAGCACTGATATTTTGTGTGCTGTTTACAATGCCGTTAACAAGAAAAGTCTTCCTCTGACACAAAACTTGCTTTATTAGCCCATAAAGGCTTACTACGCTCACTTCACAGATCAACAAATAAATAAACAAATTTCAAGCCCTAGAAATGACAACGGCAAATAAAATTACATCAGGAGGTCTCTATAGCAATAAAGTGTTTCAGGGCTTAATTAATAGCGACAAGTGAGCTTGACAGAAGGGGAACAACAAGGTTAATATTAAAATGAATAGAATTTAACAATTTCTGACAACTAGATCTATCTCAGTACTTCGATTTTGTGTCACCAGCGGCCAGCGTTGACAGCGGTTCGGCCCCAATCGGCGGCAGATTCAACTTCGGCCGCGGTCGACCGTACAACGGCAGTGTCTGCCGGAAATACTCCATGCACTCAATTTCTTCCTAAAATTCAGAAACCCATTAGCGTCCTCAAATCTTTACTTTCAGAATGAGGATATATACTAACTGTTAAAATTACGCTGATGCGAAGGTTTCCCGTCACTTGAATTGGACGATTTAAAAACATTTCATGGTTAGTCCTTCGGGCAAGTGCGATATGACGACCGAAAGCACGAATTCTTTTATATATAACGCTGCTTTCCTTTTTGGGCCAAAGCCTGCCCATTTGCGAAATATATTATATAATTCAGAGGTAAACTTCAGTACTGGGCATCTTTGAGTGCTTCTATTCACTATGAGGTGAACCACCAAACCTGTCAGAGTTGACAGGATATTTGAGCCACCGTAAAACTAGATGATAGCGCTTGCGAAGAAATTCGACGGAACGTAATTATTGATTTTTAGCGGATTTTTTGGTTTAGCAACATTGGTCTCTTCTGGCTCAGCCTTGGAGTTCCAAAGTTGAGTATAATGTCCGAGTCCCCACTCAAAAGTATTTTTTCGTCGATTATCCATCGCTTTTTCGAAAACCGATAAAAATGGCGAAAATCGAATTTGCAGAAAACGATCGATAATCGACGAAAAAATACTTTTGAGTGAGGACTTGCCACTACACTTCACTTTGAAGCTTCGAGGCCAAAACTTCTCGGGTAAGTCGGAAGAGACTGATGTTGCAAAAGCGCAAAATCCGCTGAAAACCAATGATTACGCTAGGTAGGAATTTTCCAAAAATGCTATGACCTAGTTCTAAGATGGCACAGATATCCTTTCAATTCTGACAGGTTTAGTGGTTCACCTCAGAGTAAATAGAAACACTCAAAGATGCTCAGTACTGAAGACTACCCCAGAATTATAGCATATATTTCACAAATGAGCAGGCTTTAGCCCAAGTGGAAAGCATCATTAGATAGAAAAGAAATTTTGCCTTCGATCGGTATATCGCACTTAGAACCAACGATGAAACATTCAAAAATCGTCCAAATCAAATGGCGAAAGACCTTCGTTTCAATCTTATAGTTAGCTTTGTGGGTCTCTTCGGACAGTCAAATAAGTGCCCGGTGTCATGGCTGAGGCAACCGCAGTTTGGGCATACATCGGGTTTGCTGCTGTCAAGCTTGCTAAGCTAGTTTTCCAGTAATTTTCTGTGGGTTAAGATAGCTAAATGGCATCAAACCGACTGGAACCTAGTTTCAAGCCTATAGCTCGCTGGGGTCAAGGACTCGCAGCGAGATGAACAAGCTATTCAACCATTCAAGGCATGGTCAATCTCACGCGGTATTCGACTTTCTTCGTTCAGACCACTCAGACATTGGGAGCAGCGCACCGCCGGCAAAAATTTGCCAGTTGCTCAACAGCTGAAGGATAGTTGACATTTAGCTGGCCAACGGCAATCACGAGGCCAACAGTAGGCGTATTCTCGGCATGTCATTTAAAGGCAGTGTTTACGATAATCTACAATTTAGAGATTATTCGCTAAATTGATTGAGTGCCCCCCGGGTAGAACCGAAATGACGTAGAAATTGAGAAAAACGCACCAAAAGTACACGAAATTCTGAAGTATCAACCCGCCTCTTAAGTATCACAGGAAGAGTTTGTTGTGACAATGAAATATTTTGTGGACCCGTCCTTTGCAATTCTCTACTCTCGATTGCTCCGTTCTTTCCTTAGGGCCCTAATTAATCCCGCTTTGCATTAAATATTCTTCTATTTTCGATTGACCCAATTTTCCACCGGTGACAACCACTATGAACATGTTCATCCAACCGGACAACTAGTCCATGTTATAGAACAATGTCACTGAAATACGACATTTTAGTGCGTTTCTCGTCGTTTCTTCGTAATTTCAGTAACACTTGGAGGTCAACGCATTGTTTTATGTGAAAAACTCGGGGACTGAAATTATCGTGAACACTGCCTTTAGGGCCAGCGACGGACAGCTGGCGAATATGTGGCAGTTGCCTAACAGCTGAGTCATAACAGGCATTCAGCTGGCACTTGGCAATTACGAGGCCGACGGTAGGCTCATCCTTGGCATCTCAATTAGAGCTAGCTGCGGACCACCGGCGAAAATCTGCCAGATGCATGAAAGCTGCGAGATGAATTGCATTCAAATGGCAAGGGCAATCAAACTTCGAAATTACCGAGCGCATAAAAACGCAGTTATCCAACAATCGGCACTCGGCTGGCGCATAACCGCCCAGTGGCCTTCGCTTGGCACTGAGCCGTCACACGGCTGGCACTTGAGAGAGTTGACGACTACTCACGTTTTAACATGTTATAGTTTGATCTCTGATTTCACTGATAAGCCCAGCCGGTATATAAGGCGATTCAGGGGAGAGGGGAGGGGGGGAAGGCGGGTCCCCCACCTCAGACCGTTGCGTAGGC
This sequence comes from Aplectana chamaeleonis, assembly GCA_029168955.1. Classification (NCBI taxonomy): domain Eukaryota; kingdom Metazoa; phylum Nematoda; class Chromadorea; order Rhabditida; family Cosmocercidae; genus Aplectana; species Aplectana chamaeleonis. The sequence continues at coordinate 556,264 of JAPDOI010000007.1, read as the reverse complement.
GACCTCCTACGCAACGATCTGCGGTGAGGAACCCACCTCGACTCATCGGTCTGCCAAGAGACTGGCGGACCGCTGGCAAATGATTGCTCAACAGCCAGCTGCTAGATATTAGCCAAGAGACTGCCAGCGGTCGGGCACCGCAATAGTGGACACCGGGAATGGTTTTCGCTCGCCAAGCAAATGCCGGCGGTCCGCCAATCCCAATGTCTGAACAGCACTACTTATACTTCCGTTCTGAACGCATTCTCTTTACGAACTTGGAATTTCTCCAAATTCGGTTGAATCCAGATATGCGCAAATTCGACAGCTAGACGAAGAGCTGACTAACCAGTTTCTCCTTGCCAGCAGTCTCTCTCTTTGCTCTCGTCTTCTCCACAATCCCATCTCGCTCGTCATCTTTGGCGTGAACGAATACGGCAACCTTAGTTAGCACTTTTCACATCCCATAATGTCCATCTCACGCTTTCCTGACACTTACTTTTCGTCGCTCGGGAGCGTCTTTATTGAACTTCTGGTCGAGATACTTCAAAACATCATTCTTAGAAACAGATCGTAGCACCTCCACTTCCGAGTTATCTGAAAAGCCAACTCATGAAACTTCCAACAAAACTACCGACATACCAACTTCTGCAGTTGGGATCATCTACTCGCTTTAAGTCTGACCCTAACACTCACTTCGATCAAAGTCGTACTGCCTGCAGTCTATTTCATTCCAGAACCGCCTTGACCTTCCAGCCAACGTCTTTGGTTTTTCAAGCAACCGGGTAATAAGACCCTCCTTCTGTTTTTCAAACTCCTCAGCTGACATTGCTACAATGTCCTCCTAAGAAGCGGGAACCTATTGTTTAAGCAGAAAATATAGTATTTTAATTGATAGTATGGGTTTCATCCAACAGACTAAAAATTTCTTAAGAAACACTCCAGTACCATTCGAGAAAATACCAACCCGAGCCTTATCGATGAATGCTTCTATCCGGTCGAGTACGTGGTCCGGGTTTTTGGGACCTTGCACTATGAACTGTAGACCGAGTGTACCCGCGTTTAGCCTTGAGCCGGTCCAGACGACATATCCTAAACACAACATTTGTTTCAATTTCTTAGACAACTGACCAAAACAAAGCTCCACTAACCTAATTGTTCAACGGTCCTCAACTGATTGAATGCTGGTTCCCGAAGAAGCTGTACTAGAAGCTCCACAAGTGCATTCTCCCGTGTGGCCTATGTAGATTACATCAAGAATATTGCGCAACGTTTGAGCGCAATATTTCAACCTAATAGCTAGCAAAAATTTGAGGAATCGGATTTTTGCGGGTTTTTTTACTTCGTCACTGTGGCGACTGCAGGTCCCTCCCATTTCCGCCAGGAGCCAATTAAATTCTCTAATACCACGCTCCACACGAATGTTAGCACCAAGGATGTGCAAAGTTCTATTACCCAATAGCTCGTCATATACGAATAGTGTCTTTGCTGGAGAAATGTACAAAATTTGCCAATATCAGGGCAAAATCCCACATCCTCTATTTCGGAAAGGAATTTAACCGGATCCATCGCGTGCTTGGGCACTCATAAGCTAACTCTCCTTCTTCCACACACTCTCTCACTGTCTCTCCCCTCGCTCCAGACACACAAGCTAAGAAACATTGTGAATTTCTCACTGAAGGTACCTAAATGTTGTTCACTAAAGTTCTCGTTTTACTTCCTTCAGCGTCTTCAAGAAAATTCAGTACGTGTTGGCCTAAGTGGGGCATCTACACCAATGTCGGGGGGGGGTCGTCGGACGCGATATCGCACCAGCGAGTGGTACCTCGCGCGATAACTGGTGATCTACCTCGCGCGATAACTGAAGATCTACCTCGCGCGATAACTGGTGATCTCCGCTTTATATCTCAGACCAGAAATTCCGGGCTGTCTAGCGAGAACTGTGAAGCACGGAGCCTACACATAAGTCCGGGTTCCTCAATAAATCAGTGGTGTGTAAATTGCCCAATCGCAAACACATTCACCAGCGATACGACCTGTGGCAATCCCCTCTCCTTTCAAGATACGCGCTGGCTGTCTACCATCGTTAATCTTGCTTAGCACGTAAACTCTGACACGGCCGTAGTGGACTATTCACCAGCGATTCAATCGAGCCTCACAGGCTGTGTGTGATCGCGCAATGCGCTCACTTTGGCTAGATAGCGCGCGATAGGATAAATAATTAGAAGTCGAAGAAGACTAGGAGCAGTCGCAGAATGCATCGGATATGAGAAATTTATCCTATCGCAAGCTATCTAGCAGAAGTGAGCACGCTGTGCGTCCGTACGCAGCCGGTGAGCTTCCATCGCGTAGCCCACTACGGCGGTGTCAAGGTATGTAGGCCTGTCCGAACGGTAGAGCCATCTCCCCAGAACTCTTGATTACAGAAATCTCACTAAGGGTGAAACGGTAACGCTTCTTCCCTCCCTTGTCCCTAATCGGAGAGAGGCTACGCGACTCGGCCATACCAAGGATTTTCTTAATAGATCTTTGAGCTAGGGCATTTGAACGGATTCGATAGGGCAACAACGAAGCGCCATCAACCCTCGGGAGGTCCGATCTTGCTGTTCCCGTTGTCCCAAAGTGTGCCTCGCCCTAAAAACCTTGGGGATGAACAGTAAGTGCACCGAAAGCACCCAAAAAAACTGTTCCCTAGGCCGGTGCCCATCTCTAATGCATGTTGAATTGTTCATCATCTTTATGTTCTACTGTAACAGAAAATCCTATTTCCTGCTCTAAACTTTCAGTGTCGATCAACAATCTAAATGTTGAAAAACGCCTGATCCTACAAAGAACTGCATTTTGTGTGCATTGAACACTTGATTTTTTTTTCGTTTTCTTTCACTTCAGAGCGCATGTGCCTCAATGGCAAGAGGCGCCGTTGTCGCCGTACACGATCGATTGATCGATCCTCGCCCAAGACCAACAAAGACTTCTATCTTTCTCGGTCGATAAATCGGCACCAGGCTTGTCTTAGAGGACAGAAGCTTCCACAATTTTGAATTGAAGTCGATAGTGTGGCACGCTCCCTGAGAGACTGATTACGTCAAGAACATTCACTTCTGTTTGTGTTTCTTTGACAGTGTTTTATGTTTGCTGTTTTCCGCATGCAAACTACAAGCTAACGCAAATCTTCACTGGCCACGCTATTGTATAGATTCCTTTTCATATTTATTTAGGTTAAACGCTCAGTTACTCCAGAGATTGTCATTTTTATCAATGTTTTTGTTTTTGTTGGTTCGGTTTTGTTTGCGGACATTGTCCATTTGTCCATTTCAGTACCTAATCTAACTTGAACTGAAGGCGAAGCTTTACCTGGACTCCAGCCTGGTACACGACTTCAACACACGACACATCATGAGTGCTTTGGAAGTGTCTATACACATATGCATCACCTGTCAGAAACAAATATCGCACAATCAACATAAACTCTCTGCAGAACCTAATTTAGGCGAGATCAAACACGAACCGTTCTCCAGGGCATGTTCTCTGAGCGGCTTATACTCGTTTCTGAACAGCGGCCGGCACTTCGAAGTGTCACGCAGCGCCTTCGTCACTGCATGGCCGAGCGCTAAGGCTTCCTGAAGCGATTAAACTTTTAAACACCAATTCCCTCAAGACCTACAGGTGCACTCAAGACTTGCCTCTTCAGTGGAATTGCCGTGCACAAACAACTCGACATGGAATGCGCGTAACATATCCTTTCCAAACGCCTCCACTTCATGCACATTAATATCTGGAATCATCCATATGACCCATAAGTCGCCTTCCCTTATACGCTTTGGTGATGTTGATCTTGAAGAAAACTCGCGATCCTTGATTCATCGAGTTGACGTACCCTTTCGAGATGCCACACCCACTTCGTAACTATAAGAGCACGTCGTCCTAGTTCAGCGCGCTCTAAATTAGTGGGGCGCTTGAAGCCCCGCTTCTTCGATAGGGGGTGCGGTCTGCCATAAGATACGGTCCATTTCACGGTTCGCGGTAAGGAGGCCAGTCCTGCCGCGATCCGCAACAAGAGCAACGTCCTCACCACAACAGTGAGGCCTTCCGCGTTGTAGGCCATTGCAGATATTCCTGGGGAAGTTCCCGAGAACGACAGCAGAACTTCCCTCGAAACAACTGGGGAACTTCCCCAAATTGGGGGGAGGCGAAGGGGACGTCTCGACAGCAGAGTAATAGGGGAAGTTCCCACAGCAGGAGTTCTCTTGTTCTCCCGACTGCAGGTCTTCCCGCGACCTTCCGACTGCAGATCTTCCCATTGTTCAATGATTGATCGAAGATCAGCCTGCTAGAACTCGCTGTTTTCGACAGCCTCCTATTCCTGAAAAACTGCGATCGGTCCAAAAATATTGACCTCTGACTAAAGGTTATAGAGAAGCTTATTAGCTCCTCTGAAATCCAGACAGAGATGCCTGACGTAGTCCTTGAGTGGCAGATCTACCCCCTCAACTTGCGAAGTGCGAGACCACCTCGCGACTAGCCCGTCTGCATCACCATATACGTTGCGGCTTTGTTTTCGCGTTCATCATGTTCGGGGGGAAGCCATGGGAACAACCGTGAAGCGAACATCCCTCGTTCTCCCCCCCCCCCCGATTTGACTGTTTCGAACGCCTTATCTTTGTGTATAATCCGAGGGGAGACCCTCGACCTAGTGATAACGACCAAATCAGGTCTATTGTCCTCGGGAACTTTCCCACAAATATCTGAGATGGGCCACTTGGGAGACCCTTCGGCAGTCCTAAATCTTTCGGAAAGCGACTAGAAGTCACCTCTCACGACCGGCCCAGAATGATCACCTGCGGTCCAACTCAGACAAAACGCCGCTCAACGCCCAGGTAGAAAGCCAGCGTCGTCAGCGGGGTGAAGCCCAAAATTAAAGTTGTAGCCCGCGGTAGAGGCTGTTGCGGGTGCGGCAGTGATTGTCGCCGGCGAGCAGCTGCTTAAGGCCGAATCATACTTCCAGCAACGAGCGACGAGCCGCATTGTTTACCAGTAACATCAACCGAAAATCGATAAGGCTGATGTAAAATGTCGCTGTCGCTAGTCGCGGGAAGTATGATCCGTGTGAGACCCACGAACACGCACACGGTGCACCGACTCTGAACGCGACCGGCACACCGACACGCAACACGGCCAGTGCGCCAAGCACGACTGAGACCGCCAGCGGTTGCGAGGGGCCTCGAGGGTCTAGTCGGGGCCTAGTACCGCAAACTTGGGTAGTTGAACCGACGGCATCGCCGATATCTTCGATTTTATGATTCGGCTCTCCTGTATCTGTGATACTGTTGTTATCGACTTGGTTATGAACTGCCACTCTTGATAAGTAAAACAATCAACGATCTGAATCCTGTCTCAGGAGTAATTCGTATGCTTCCTTCAGAAATGGGCATCGAGGCTCTTCTTAGGGTGCACGTTCGCCTGTGATAGGCACCTTCTTCTTCTTGTAATCAGTCACAGCAGAGCGTCTTCTCATAGGCGTAGAAAGGCGGCTACATCAAACGGCTTGTTCCACACATCCAGAGCTGTCAGAGAAGTTGGTCTTGCCGGACATGAAAGTAAATGAGGTGAAGCATGTTCTGAGTTAGGGCAGTCAGCACATTAGTCAGGGACCGAAGGATGGATCCTATGGGCAAAGGCCATGAGGTGCGAGGAATGACCACAACGCAGACCCGCCAGGATGACGCGGGAGCGTCTGAGTAGGCCCTTTTCGCTATCATCGACCTTGGACGACACACCACCGAGAATGTCACCTTCCCGCTATAGGCACGTTCTCGTGTCTGGAGGACGAGCACGTGCTTATCGCGTATCTCTGGGGAAATGGGGGGGGAGTCAGCGAGGGCGTCGAGCTCCTTCTTGTCCGAGCAATCGGATGCGGTGTCTTGTATACCTGCCGAGTGTCTGATAAGCGCCGGATCCTTTTACGAACAATGTAGTGAAGTGTCCAATAAGGAACATGCCAATCGTCCAGCCTCAGTTTGTGCTCAAAATGACGTGTGCTTCGAAAATAGTGTGGTCCTATCATCGTCTAAACGTGATGCGGTAGACTCAGAAAATCGCCGCATTCAATGCGTGTTTAATATGCATTCAACTCGAGTGACCAGACCCATCTAGAGGCTCTACCACATAGACACGTGCTCCGAACAGTAGCACATGCTGCAAATTTCAATTGCAGGAGCACGTGCTGCGAAATTTAAATGCAGGAGCACGTTCTGCGAGGTAGTCCAGCGCTATCGTAGCAGCACACCGACATGCGAAGCGGGCCGGCACACCGACATACGACTCTAACAACTCGCAGAGCACCATCTGGAGCCGCCAGAAGTTGGACGAGGTCTCCAGCGGCCGGGAGAGCCACGTACCGCAAGCTTGGGTAATTGAACCGGTGACGCTTCCAACATCCGAGTCCGGCCTCAAGAGTGCGTCATATGCTTTACTTTTCTGGAAAATCGTTTCGTCTTCGAGTTGAATGTGTATCATGCAAGCATTGAACGTTTTATTTGTTGACGCACGTCCTGTAGTTTGAAGCACAATAGAAGCACGTGCTCCTAATGCAGCACGCTCCCTGACTGTGCGCGAAACCGCCTTTTCTTCGAGTTAAATGCGACACGCATTGAATGCGGCGATTGTCTGGGGAGTTGACCGCTAGTTGAGATCTAGTTGTATACTTCGAGTGAGGAGCATGTGCTTCCATTTTGGCGGTCACGTGCGCATGGGAGAGCAGATTGCGTAATCGTCCAGCAACAGCTTAGTGCTCCAGTTGCCCACGAGCTGCACTTGAGACTAGCACCAACAGTGCCAAAGCCACTAGCCTACTGATTTCTATACATGAACTTTGAAATGCTGCCTTCATTTGTGCACTTCAATCTTTACTTTGCGCACGAAATGCTCAGAATCAGATACTCTACGTCACCAATCTGCATACGTTTAAGGCACGAAACCCACTCGAGAATAGTCAACTCCTTTGGACTCTAATTGATGACGATTCAGGAAATGAGAAGCCGATACGGTAGAGAGAAGCAGAACGCTTGGCCTAGCCTCAGTAGGGATCAGGCCTCAGCCTGTGCAGGGCGCTCTATGACGTTCAGCTTGACCTTTGCGTTCAGTATTACAACAAGAAAAAACCTACCTTTGCAGACGGCGAGAAGCTGCTCTTTGCTCCAAAACTTGTCGCTTAGCAGCAACTGAACATAGTGTTGCGATAGCGTATACGGCTGTGAATGAGCAAAGTTCTCCAACGCTCTCTTTATCGCATCGAACAGCACTTCGAACCGAAGAGGATCTGAAAAAAATGTTTCTCGAAGACCAGGAACTTTTTCAACAACTCTGCACATCCTTCTCTTATGAGGCTCAGGATCGCTAAATCAACACAGGACTGAGTAGTCCTTCTGATCAAAGTTTACACATCATAGCCTTGTCATCCACATGGATCCAGTCACTCAAACAAGTGCACGTTTCTAGAGCCCACCAGGTTTGAATTCAGCCATTCGCTTCACCAGATGCTCGACGAAAAGAGGCTGCTTTTCGTCATAACCAGTCACCTGAAAATTGGCATTAGACGGGATGCACATGAATAACATGAGGTTTGAATGAACCATGACAAAATATACCCTCCAACCCCAGTTTGCCATGCAGGAAGGGTCAGTTCTTGTCGAAAACTTGCGTTTGTGCAGCGTATCCAGAATCACACTTTGTCCTGAGAGGTGGGTTGTCCAGGATGCAAAGCAGAACTACCAGAAACATTTTTGTTCTCCTGGACATTTACGGTATGCCACACTAGGCATAATAGCATTATCCCAACCGGAGCATCCCGAAACCGTCCAGAAACTAAAAACTAGCCTCGTCTTCGTGTTCAGCACCCCTTAAATTACCCCTGGACAAGGTTTGAGCGAAAAAAAAAACCAAGACTCCAGAGGTTCACTTACTTACAAAACAATTTTAGGGTAGACTGATTGCGCAACACTCGAGAAGAGCATTTGAAGTTTGAGTCATACCAGTTTGAGGACCGAATACACAGAAGTGGAAGAACCTCGGACGAGTACGGCTGCTGAACGCGAAGCGATCGGAGAGCAGCCGCTTCGTCCATCGCCACTGTAGCGCATTAACCATGAGCCCCTGAAAAAATCCACGGTTAACGCGCTCCAGTGATGACGAAAACGCAACGGCTCTCCCAGGCCCGCCTCATGTAACGGACTACGCTTAAATGGTTCTGGTAAGCGCAGCATACAAGCTCACAAAGATGGCCGAGATAACGCCATAAATGGACCCGCACTGCTCCTACCATGTCGTCAACGACGTTTGAAGAGCTGAAAACTTCCCAATATGACAGCATTTGGGATATGTCGTCTCGCAAACATGCAAAGTCCCACTCCTTGCAGACAACGAAATGAAGAATGGAGCGCGAGAAAGCGTGTGACAATCCAGAGTGATAGCAATATCAAGTGGTGCCTTCGAGACAAACAGCTTGATTGACAGGATGATAACATGTCCTCCTACCGAAAATTTCCCCTCCACTTTGCAGAAGCTGTAGTAGAGCACCCCTACTACAGCAGTTTATAAAATGGAGGATTTCGCCGGTAGGAGGGCATGTTATCATTCCGTCAATCAAGCTGTTTCTCTCGAAGGCCCCCACTTGATAGTGCTATTACTCAAAATTGTCACACGTCTTCTCCCGCTCCAATCCTTATTCAGTTGTCCCTAATAGAGGGGCTTTGCAGGTTTACGAGACGAGATTGCTCAAATGCTGACATACTGACGTTTTCAGCTCTTAAAACGTCGTTGATGACAAGGTGGGAGCCATACGGACCTATTTAAAGGGTAATCTTGCCCATGTTTAAGAGCGTGCATGCTGCCTTTGAAGGCAGCTTATGGGCAGAGGATATATCTCTATGACAGGCCCTCCTTGGATCTAGACGGAATGTTCGATTGCATTTCTTCGTAAATAGAGCCGGTAGCGAGTCTATTGACATCTTAGAATGAGCCTGATCAGTGGGTCATTGTCTACACTCAAGAAAGCCCTTGAAGTTTATTCGAAGTCTGGGAATTGTTCTTAGACATTATTGAATGACTTTTTGTTGTTTTTAACTTCTTTCTTCTATTGTCTTATGGACACGGGTTCGCCGTGTAATATATTAAGTTGAAATTAAAGGTTTTATATTTGTAACTTAGTTACTTCGGATGTGATATTTTGATTGTATGTAGTGAGTTCGGTGTTCTCATGACTGTTATGAGTACAGCTATAACTGACTCGTAATTCTCTCCTACACCACTCGAACTCATCCAAATGTCCTCCTTTTCTGTGCATTCGGTCAACAAGCCGCCATAACTGTTTGCAAACGACCTTAACTCCCGTACGACATTCTATTCAAAGGTTATGCTAACCGAACCAGTCCTTGCATTTTCAGTCCTCAAAACAGAGGAAGCATGGAAAGATTGATACCGAAATAAGGCTTGTGGCTAAAGACTCCATGAACTCCCTAAGTACGGATACTAAGGTGCTATGGAACAGAGGCCTCAGTGTGCCGGACGGCAGCACTCAGTATGCAGTGTATGGGATACTTTCCCGGTATAGTTGTGCACGCTATACCGCTCGAGCGTTCCCTGGTTAAACTCAAACGTCTGCTGAGTCGAGCAGAAGCAGGGGCACCAACGAGCAGGTACCAATAGACTTGTATACACACCCCCTGGTCCCGAATAAGGTACGCAAACGCAAGCCTTCGACGGATATCGTCGACACCTGGACCGCGAATTGTTTACGGGAATAGACCAAATGTTAAAACACGAAATCCACTCTCTCAGAAAATTATGCAACGCAAAGAAAAACAAAAATCTGTGTGCGAACGGCATGCAGTCAGTGGATAGTGTCAGGATAGAGGGGTTGCCAGTGGTCTGGAACAGGGATGAGCGGAGTTCCGCGTTTCGCGTTAAGCCTAGTTTTGACTGCATCGCTGTTGTTTTTCATCGCAGCGATTTTGCACCCGCTGCTGCAGCGATGTAGCAGCGGCAGCGATTCTGTTCACAGTGCATAGGCCCACGGATGATGGAAGAAGTTCAATCAATCAGTGGAAATGATGGCTGGTATTCATTAATAGCGCGTTTCGACTTGGAAATACTGATCTTGCCATGTGAAAGGGTCAACGTGCACTAAACGAAACGTGTCATTCGCTGGCAATCGCTTCATCGCTGTCATTTTGGCCGCGATGGAGCGATGGTCAGCGACCATTGAGAATCGCTCTTCAAGCAGCGATGCAGTTAAGCATAGGATTTCGTCGCCGCGACCCAGCTATGTAGGACGTTTGCCACGAAGCGATCACATTTGGAGCGGCTTTCCATTACGCGCGATGAAAAAGGAGCAGTTGTCGCTGGCATGGCCGCAGCGACCACCTACAGTCAAAACTAGGCTTTACGAAACCAGCAGTTTCGCGCATTTTTTGGCATTCCGCGTTCCGAAAACCGCAGAAAACGCCGCGGAATGCGAAAATATCGGGTCGTCTGGGACGTAAGAAAACATTAGATGATTTCTGAATTTTTCCGCGTTTCGCGTTCCGAAAACCGCATTTCCGCGCATTTTCAGGCGTTTCGCGCCCGATTTCCGAAACCCGAGAAAAAATTTCTGTTCCGAAACCCGAAAACCGATTTCCGAAATTTCATATTTTTATTCCGCTCATCCCTGGTCTGGAAGCGGAAGCGATTCACGACAAAGCTTATCATGACCTAATCTCATCCCATTGCCCACAAGCTCAGGGAAACATCACGCACATGCACCATCATTCGGAGGGAATGTAGAAAACGCAGACATATGTGAGCCAAGCACTAAAATAAAGGTAACACACAGCAACGAAACACACACGTATAGCCCAAAGCGTTTCCGGATAGCCTTGACGGCGGCTCACTTTCAGATTCGTTCCAAATGTTCCGAGCTCCAGATCGGACTTCAGACCAGCAAGATCGGCATTGTACGTTTCCTCGGCCAGCGCATCCTGCAAAACAGTCAATTCCGTGATAGATAAGAGGTTTCTGAACATGAGTAGATCATACGCCGCTACAGGTGGACGCTCAGTAGGATGGAAGGGGCTAGAGGGTTCAGCCGCAGCCTTCAACCGCTTGCAGGACCAATTGCGGTCGGTAGTTCAAAAACAGAAGCCTCTTTCCCAAAGGTGCCTTGTCATGGCCTCGACACTTCCATAAAAATCAACGAAATAAATCTGGAAATCACTCACATTCAAGCACCAAAGGAACATCGATGACAGCATTGTTGACCTCGGATCTGCCGCTATTATTGGAGCTGTGACAGCCACCTAAAAAGCTATTAGCACTATAGCCAGAAGTCGTTCTAAAGTCATTCACAGGCTGACAATCGCCAGCTTCCCTCCTAAAGATTCCTTCACATTAGCGAACAGCCTTTTCTGCACTCCTGTTAAGGAAAGTACTTTCCTAGAACAACTTTGCACGTAGAATCAGAATATGCCATTGAGAGCTGCCTACACGCAATCTAGTAGGTGTTCCCATACATGCTCGCGAATTCGGTTGGGTAACAAAGAGGACAGACCTATTCTGCTCCTACCGCAACGCCAACGCCACTGGAAAAGCCGAAAGTGAGCCAGGATGACACTAGTTGAGCAATCTAAGTCACTAGTCTGTGATTTTCCCCCATCAAAGAACAGGCTGAAAAGCGTAGCTCCTAAAAAACAAGAAATATCCAAGGGAAATAGCACCAAAAACGGTACTCGATGAGATGAACAGGCCGATGGACTCCAATACATCACCCTTTTTATAGCGCTAAAGTTAGACCAAATCTTGTTCCTGGCGGTGGAGGGGGGGGGGGTCTGAGTGATATTGGCCTTCTCCACACCTCGTGCAGAACTCTGAGCGTGGCATACTTCACTAATCATTCTGTTCTATTTGATCAAATGCCTGAACCCCTCAACTTTCGAGTTAGTTACCTTAAGATTTTCCATTTTTGCCACTACAAAATTTCGGTAAAATCCCAACTTGTTTCGATTTTGATCGAATAGATATTCGACCACTCGTATATATTCGAATCGGAACTGATGAGTTACCCCGATACAATAACGAAGCAGACATACTAACCCTTGTCACCATTTTTGGAAGCTTATATTCATCATCCTGCTTGAACCATACACGGCACCATACATCATCGTATATGACGCGAGGATGTTCGCTAGAAAAACATTACAAGATCATGAATAGACGCGGACCGCAGTGCCAGTTGTGGTTCGCCTTGCGCAACTTCCGCCCACGTTAACACAAACTCAGCGCATTCAACATATGCTACAGGTACCGAATTTCTACTTCTTCCGCTTCTTCAGCGTATGTCCCGTTTTAATGCAGAATCCGCTCTTCTGAATCGATGGCGCCGTATCTCCCTGTCATGTGCTGGCGTAGGGACGCCTAAGTCGCGCGCAAACGCCATGAATTGAACTGAAATCGTAGCGCGTGCGTGCGGCGCTGCGCTTCCTGACCCTCGCTGCCGAGTTTATGCATGCCACCCTTCGTCAGGTTGCACGCCGGCGACTTTAAGATCGTTAGAGACAGCGCATCAAGCCAAAGCTATCTCGGCCGCCTTTCCAGACACGTCTTGACTGAGACCAACCAAACAAACGGAGTCATTTCTAGCGCGTTGCAACAACGAAACACTGCCGTAAGCAGTCGTTTGTGACATGGTCCGAGCGGGTGACTCCTGCCGTCCAACGCAGTACGTGCACCGAGTTGGCGCAAACGTATGTGCACCGAGAGAAGGGAACCGCAACCGACACTGCGCTCTCTATCTACTGTAGGTATTTAAAGGCAGCGTTCACGATGATCATCCTCGTTGACTTTCCACAATGAAATGATAGGTGAGAAGGACCCTAGGCTCCCAGTGTCGAAAGAACGGTAGAAAACGAGCCAGGAGCTGCAAAATGACGGCTGCAAACAAGCGTTTTGGTGCCCCAGACACATCTAATGCCTGAGATCCGTCCCTCGGAATGAACAAATGGAGACTCAGATTACAGGAATGATCAAGTCAAGGAAGTGCTGATAAAATAGCAGATCGCTTCATTGCCCTGATAGGTATCATCCTTCTAGCGGTCAATTCCTCCGCGTTCAAAAATCAACGTAAACAAGAGAGGGCCTATTTTTGCTCAAAAACGCGTCTTTCGTGTCCTTTTTAAGCATTCCTTGCTATATAGGGCACCAGACCTTCCGTAAACCGAGGAGATATCAGAAGTGAAATTTATCGTGAACACTGCCTTTAAAGACAGCAAACACACTCGTAAACGTGGTTGAGATAACTATGGAAATAGAATGGTATGGCACAGAACACAACGCCTAAGCATTTTGAAGCATGCAAAACGACTCACAATGCCGCTACACGAGTAACAAATTGGCCCCGCCATGTATTTCTCCGCCCCCTGTATTTGCTGTCCTCCAAAACAGGGGTGCTGGGTCATTCCCACGGTCGGCAAAGAATGTGGTTTACTTATTGTACCACCCACAAACGTCACCAACGTTGGGAATGGCCCAGCACCCCTGTTATGGAGCAAGACGGCAATTATAGGGGCGGAGAAATACAGAGGTGGGGCCAACTTCTTAGCCATGTAGGGGCATTGTGGGTCGTTTTCCATGCTTCAAAATGCTTAGGCGTTGTGTTCTGTGCCATACCATTCTGTTTCCGTAGTTATCTCAACCAAGTTTACGAGCGTGTATGCTGCCTTCAATGAAAATCGCAATATGCTCCTACATACCTCTTCACAGCTTCGCGAGTCTTCATATCAAACTTAGTCGGAATGTACTCATTCCTTTCAGGCAAGTGGATAGCCGGATGCTCTGTTTGCAGGGCCGCTTTGTATCGATCCATCGTCGCCTTCAGAACAAAAGATGGTGATTTACTGGACGCCTTCACTTGCATTTCAAGACTCACCTTCTCGATGTCGGTGACCCGCATTTCAGTACCATACACTGGCTCTTCTGTATTTCCCTCCTGACCCGTAAACTTCTTACCTACCACAATATAAAACATATTCTTCGGCGACAGCATATCAATGATCTCCATAATGCGATCTAAAAAAAAACAAAAATGAAAACCATTTGGAAATAAACCTTTGAACAAAACAAGAAATCCTCAACAAACCGGGTCTGAACTCCGGTATCAGATAACGCCACGACAAAATATCATCAAACGGAACCTGCTTGAGCTCAGACGCCATTTTCGTCGCCAGCGACATTGGGTTTTCCTTGTCCTGAAACACTGCTACTAAGGTCAAATCCTGGATTCGTGATGCACACGCATTCTTCATAACCCACCAAGAAGCGGAACTTCAGCTCTCCCAACTCTCCAAGTTCCTCCTGAACCCACGCTAAAGCGCCGGTACGCTTCAGCAGACCAACGTAGTTGAAAACCAGGCTCACTATGTCTTCTACGTGATCGATACCATCTGAAACAAGAGATATCGCGTTCCAAAAAATCACAATAAAATTTGTTAAAGCACCAAAACTCACCAACACTGAGATCAACATGAATGTCGAAAGCGCTCATTCCTCTCGCGAGATTCGACTCACCAGCAGACAGCGAACTCACCCATCCCAACCGCTTCAGCTCAGACAGCAACGATCCCTTTCCCTCATGACCAATCAGGTGTGCTATAAAGAGAAACGCGTAGTAGGATCTCGGACAAACTATCCCTCCGAGAGGACCGGCTCCTACCAATTATGACGTCATCGCGAAACGAAATGGCACCGCGGTCCCTGTCCGGTGCCAGTTCGCCCCTCTGCAGCTGTCCGGTCGCTTTCGGAGCGACACGGTGCCAACTCCAGAGATAGAGACGCAGAATTGGTTGTTCTCTGAGTGATGAACTGTGGGACCTCAAAGGCAGTACGCCGGATAAAGTGTGCGGAACCCTAGTGACAGTGCGCCGGACGCCGGTTAAAGTATACGGGACTCAAGTGGCGGTGCGCCGGTGGCGAACTGGCACCGCGGTCCCTGTGCGGTACAGGTTCGCCCCTCGGCAGCTGTCCGGTCGCTTTCGGAGCGACAGCGGTGCCAACTCCAGAGATAGAGACGCAGAATTGGTTGTTCTCTGACAGCAGAACCACAATAAGCCATAGTGACCATTCCAAATGAAATATACTCTTTTAGAACAATTTTCGGACGAAAAATTCGAATTTGCCCATCGCAGCTGCCTAGACCCACTCTGAAAAAAGTTATAGGCATTTTTTCTCTGATTTTCGTACTTATTGTACCCTCCAAAAAGCGCATTATTTTTACGAAAATCCGGAAACGGACCTCATAATCGTGTTCAGTGCCCAAAACTACCCCACTAAGCAAAGTTAGATTGAAGGAACATTTTCCAAACTTTGCGTAGTTTAACAGCATTTTGGACTTGTACGGATTTTCGGTTGGGCGTTTATTTATACCAATTACAGGGCTTTCGAAGCGTTAAAAAAATATTCCAGATTTGACTAAAAATTCGCTCTGGGAGGTTATTTGGGGTGCTGATCACGAATCTGAGGTTCATTTATCGATTTTCCGAAGTTTTCGACTGTATTCGTTCACAGATTCCCATCGGGGAGAATTTGATGGCAAATCGCGACTTTTGACGATTTCCGGAGTGCTTCTATAGAATATGCTCAAGTTATTTCTCTAGGGGTTATTTGGAGTGCTGAACACGAATCTGATGTTGGTTGATCCATTTTTGGCAGATTACGGTAGATTACTGTAGGTGTACGGTAGTTTGTTCAAAGTCTCAGATTTCTCTCAAAGTTTCTACGTGAGGGTTATTTGGGGTGCTGAATACGAATTTGATGTCCATTTGTCGATTATCGGAATATTGAGGTAGGTTTTGCCTCCTAAATGGCATGTTACCTATAGTAACCTAAAGTAAACCTTGAAATTTGGGCAAGCAAACCCCAGATTCGTGTTCAGCACCCCAGATTACCCCTACATACATGTTTTTAGCAAAATCAGAAAAAAAATTCAAAAACACCCTAAAAACTCCATAGGGGTACCCTCACCTTGCCGCGAAGCTTTGAAAAACGCTCATAACTTTTTTCAAAGTGGGTCTAGGCAGCTGCGATGGGCATATTTGGACTTTTCGTCCGAAAATGGTTCTAGAAAAGTACATTTCATTTGGAATGGTCACTATGACTTATTGTGGTTCCCTTGTGAGTGATGAACTGTGGGACCTCAGAGGCAGTACGCCTGATAAAGTGTGCGGGACCCCGCTGACAGTGCGCCGGACAAAGTACACGGGACCCAATTGGCGGTGCGCCGGACGCCGCAAATAGTATGCGGGACCGCAGTGAAAGCACGCAGGGCACCGAAGGCGAAGTGTAGGACCCAGACTTGGGTCTAAACGGGGGATGACTGTGCGAGGTGCCATACACAACATATGAAACGGCACCTTAAACTAGCCGATTTGACAAAAACGCATTGTTTGCCGGAACTAACCTTCAAGCCCCACCCTTTCTTATCCGTTTGCGCAAGCATCACAGTGAATTATGTTTCTGTTATACAAGAATTGTATTTTTATAAGTATTTGTTGTGGATATTTTTATAGAGTATTTGTTGTTCCTTTAGTTCCCGTTTTGTTTTTTCACTTGATCTCATCGTTAATGTTAAAGGCATCGTTCGCGCTGAATATCAACTTTCATTTTTCAGGCTCAATTTCATGACTCAGCCCGGTAGACCACACTGGTAAACTTTGACGCGTCAAAAACGTTGGGCAATGAGGTTGAAAGGCGTCAAAGATGAAGATCAGCCACCAATTCTCACCAGTCATCTAGCACTTTTTCCTAGAATGTTGGTGCGACCGTAAGGCAACATGAAAATAGTTACGGCACGAACTCCACATGCAGAAAAACTCCGAAAATGACAGTGACGAGGCCTCCAAAAGCAGAAAAACTTCAAAAAGGATTTTGGCGCGAAATTCAAATTCGTATTTACAATGTGTTCCGATTGACTTTTCTTCACAAATGAAGGTTTTTCATGGGCCCCTTCGACAATTTCGTTCACTAGAGTGGCCAAGCTACACAAAAACATGAAAAAATAATATGCGGTTTACTACGCGTACGATGCTTTTAAATGTCGGAAAGATAACAATGTTACGGCGCGTCCCCTGGGTGCATGACTAAATGATCTCTATCAATTGAGCCCTTTCTTTAGAATTTTACTTTCTATGGCACATTCATGTTCTTGTTCAGTCATGATTCACGTTGTTATTATTCTCAGGGTGTCTGAAATATTTTTGCTCTTGTCTCCTCCAGAACTTCACCTTTTTTCTTTTGAATAAAGTCTCTTCAGGACGCGCCGCCATTTTTCGTCTACAGCGTGAAGCTTCACGCAGAATTGTAGACGCTCCTGATTCACTCTGAGGCACTATACCATGTCGCTGGACCATGACACAAGGCTTAGCAACCTCGGTGCTTGTCGCTGCGACTGAGTGCGTTAATGGTATGGTTCACTTTTGCGTCACACGGTCGCGTCGCTCTGCACAGCGACAGCGACCGCCTCCCGAACTTTAAATCTGTCGCTGTCGCATTGCACTGCACAGCGACAGCGACAGTTGTAGCAGCAGGCTATGGCACATCTGCAATATGTCAGCCCTCTGCGACACGTCGCAGCGACCCACACGCGACATCTGTTCTTACGACGGCCGTTGCGGTTGCTTCGATGCGGGTCCCGTTGCCATTTGTGTTAGATTGCATGCTTGTCGCTCATTACAGCGACAAAGTATACCATACCCATTAGATCTAAACTATAGAATGTGCCGAAAGATGAGATTACCTACAGATATAGTGCGCTGGATTCGATTTGTACTCCTCATGCAGATCAGGAATCGGGAAGCGAATCATCAGACTTCGTGAATCCTTGATGGGAACTATCTGAACAGAGAACGCTTCATGGCAACATAGTCGAATGACCGGATATTTCTGCAACGGATCCCTATCCACATGACTAAACATACCTCAACGCGCTTGCCCAACTGTTCTGGTCCATACGGATCCTCCAGCCACTCTTTCGGTTTCACATCCTTGTTTTCAATGGCGTCAAATCCAAGAGTACCCAGGTATGACTCCAGATCATCCAACGTCTCCGATCCGACTATACACAACGACATGCTGAATTGAAGCTAGACACTGCAGATAAGACTGCAACAGCGATTAACACGAAATTACTCACATATTGGAGCTGTACCACTGTTTGTGGAACTTCAGCAGCGCTTCTCGCGGTTCAATACCCTTCGCTCGTGCATCCTCCATTAAAGTTTTCTATAAGCAGCACAACTATTGAGTTGCTGGAAGCCGAACTCCAGCTAGAAACCACTACATACCTTGTTACCCGTTCCGAATTTTCCATAGTCATGCCCCGGTTTAGACAGAAACCTGAAGTATCCAACGACTGCGGCAATCGATATGAGACTATTTGAGGGTAACACTTTACCTCTCCACTTGCAGCTTTCGCCATCCATCATTATTTAGATTGTTTGAGTGTTCAGAGTCCACCGCACACACCTTAAAATGAAGGGTTAAACGATGGTCAACCTGAAAATATTAGGCTGATCGAAAAGTCTTGGCAGCAAAACAAATTTATTCCAAGAAAAATCGTGAACAGTGGGGTTGCTGCTGGTACACAGGTGCAACACAGGGAACCTTCTGAAGCTTCCATAGTAGGGGTATATAAGGCCGCGAGCTCGTTTGGGACGGTAACTACAATGGATCCCACCCAACCTCAACTTCGACTACTTATCTTCTACGATTGGCGTCGCGACTCCTCGGCGTTCGAAGCCGTCACCAACATCAACGCTGCGATGGGCGAGGACAGCGTTTCCTACCGCACGGTGGCCCTTTGGATCTCCCGCTTCAAGGACGGAGTTACGGACTTGGAAGACAAACAGACAAATTGCTGTGCTGCTTCTGAGACGATGCTCTACTACGAATTGCTCCCTCTAGAGAAGACGGTCAGCGCTGCCGTGTACTTACGTCAGTTGGAGGAATTGGCCATCGCCCTGCGAGAGAAGCTCCCGAGACGACATGCGGTACACCTCCTTCACGATAATGCTCGACCACACATCGCGAAGGAAACCCAACCCAAACTGCAGGAGCTGAGCTGGTAAACGGTACCCAACCCGCCTTACTCTCCTGACCTTGTCCCTTCTGACTTCCACCTGTTTCGTCCCCTTCAGGCATTCCTGGCTGAAAATACTTTCGCAGATTATGATGCCACTGTGAAGGCTATTGGTGACTTCTTCGATTCCCAGTCCCCTGCTTTCTGAGAGAAAGGGATCAATGATCTGCCTGACAGGTGGACCACTGTCATAGTTAATGAGGGAGACTATATTGTTGATTAATTGTAATGCTAAAAAAAGGAACTAATGAATTTGAAAAACCTCAATAAAGTTGCCAAGACTTTTCGATCAGCCTGATACAAACCACTTACCTCCCTCTCAGTGGCACTTTCAGTAAACTGTGGAGAAAGAAAGAACTGCACAAAGCGATCCAAAGCTCCCTAAACTGTGATCTTAGCAATGAGTAACTTCTACAGCATTTCAAGATTCTGCACTGATTTCAACCGTGAGGTTTGAATTGGATGCCAAATCCAGATTCCACGCCCTGTATAAACCTACCTACAAGGCAGAAAACTGGAAGTTTCAGCCGGACAGAAAAGTTTTCACGATTCTTCGAAGAAGTCATAAAATACCTGCAATTGATCTGGCTTCACATCAAAGTGATAATTTGTATGATCTGCTGCAGTGTATGCATTCGTCGTTCCAGCATGAGCAGAAATAAACTGTAAATACATACCATGAGTAAGATGTGGGTTACAATTCGATTGTGGGCACATCCTAGGAAGCAGGGATGAGCCTGACATCGAATTCCCACAGTTTTTGGCATTCCAATTTCCGGAAAATACGGAACGAATTGGAAATACAAACGATGGAAAATTTTTAGATTTCCCAGTTTCCGAAGATTCTTGACGTTCCGGATTGTGCATTTACTATAAAAATTGAATCGCTCGTTCAGTTTTTTTTTTCTTGGAATCCAAAACTTAGAGAAGGACTACCGTTCAACGTCTGCTCAGAACCTGATTTCCTGCCGAAAAGAGTACATTACTCTAGCATTCAAAGTAACTCAGAGAGTCGGGGGGTCCTATTGGCCACGACAGGCTTTCGATTCGACTACAAAGCGGTTGGACGACGATACGGCCACGTACTTTTCGTGCGCCACGTGGCCTCATTGTCGTTCAAGCGAGAAGCACGTGCCTCCAATCATAGCCGTTTCACTCGGCCACGATACGCTTTTGATTCGACTACGATGAGTTTGGACGACAAACGAGCCACAATGCCCATGATTGAACAC
Source organism: Aplectana chamaeleonis (assembly GCA_029168955.1). Classification (NCBI taxonomy): domain Eukaryota; kingdom Metazoa; phylum Nematoda; class Chromadorea; order Rhabditida; family Cosmocercidae; genus Aplectana; species Aplectana chamaeleonis. The sequence continues at coordinate 535,894 of JAPDOI010000007.1, read as the reverse complement.
GTTGATCGATGGGTTCAGAACTGACCCGGCTCGCGTCAGCAGCACAACACGTATAAAAGGGCCCGATCACAAAGTCCGCCTTTCGGGCCGCTCCTGAAGGTGACTACGAGTCACTTTCTGGACGATTTTTGAACCGCTAAGGGTTCTCCTCCACGGTCCTCAGCGAGGGGGGTCTATCGCTGTCGACCGTGGCGAGGATGATGTCCCTGTCGCGGACTGCTGTGGGGGTGATCCCCGACTGCGGGCCGTGACTTGGACCGTATCCCTGTTAAGGGAGACCCACTCCCATCAAAGGGGTGGGAGCCCGCCCCCAGCGCCACGTAGTCCTATCGAACAGCCCACATGCTGCTGCGTCGTAAACGGGGGAGCGGCAAGAATTTTCTCTCTGCGCCACGTAGTCCTATCGATCAGGCCACGAGCTCCTCGGTGCAGCACGTGCTGCTGCGGAAGTTCCTTTCACTAGGTACCCGATTAGAAAGCCTATCGTGGCCGAATCGGACCCCCGACTCTCTGAGGAGGTCCGTTTCCGGAATTTCCAAAGACTAATGCGCTTTTTGAAAGGTACAAAAAGCACAAAAAAAGACCTTTTCAAGCTTGTAAATTCTTTGAACCTGCAGCTCGGGGTGGGATACTGCGCAGTTTTACTATTGAGCCTCAAGAAATACTTACGATACTAGTCGTTTTCGCAGATGCGTTTACCACTCTGAACACTTCCCTTGTAAGCACTCCAAATGACCTCCCCTGCACCCGAAGGTCGCGACTAGCGACCAACAATGAAAGTTCTTTCCTATCGGAACAGAACGCCTATAACTTCCCTCAGACTAAATGAAGGCAGCTCCAGAAGGCTTATTCGGACTCTACGCCCAAAAATAATAGTAAACATGTACAATTATAGCGGAAGGGTCTAACTTACTGAACGACTTCTCTATGTGAGAGAGGGTTTCGGGAAAAAAAAACTGCACCGATCACTAAAAAACCTGTCTGAAAACCCTACCTTACTATATTCGTTCTCTGACGGATACTTATCGGTGCCTAGAAACAGCATATGTTCACAGAAATGAGCCGTGCCAGGCAGTTCCCATGGATCCATAAGATGTCCTATAAACTGGAAACTGAAGCCAGACAGTTAGTAAATTAAGAACCAGTCTTTTCCTACCTGCGTTCACATCCAGCGCCGCCGCAGACTTATCCGTTGTCGGATCTGACACCAACAACACTTTCAGGCCATTCACAAGCTCAAGACCTCTGTACTGAAAAAATATGGAAATTATAAAGTCGCTTCTACAAAGCGACGACAACTTTTGTCAACTCACCTCTCTCTGATCTTCACTGCTTTTAATAATATCATTGTGCCTTCGAAGCACAATGCTCTTTGAGTTCATTTTCGCCGCAGCCGTTGACATCAGACGGGCACGCGGAACACAGAGAATCACACGGTTGGCCCTGAATAAACGAATTCGTTTCCATAAACATTTCCATGAAACAATACAAACATTTCCATGTAGCAATACATGAAAACATTCTAAAACACGCAAATATTCCATTAGAAAGCGTCCAGCAAGGGGGTATGCCCTGTCCCAAACGAGATGGCAAGCGAAGAGACTAAGGAAGCAGCGCTCCCTCTACGTCTCTGACATTTTTGGATTACGGTAAGACGTAGCGTACGCAAATCACGCAGCATGTCTTACCGTAATCCAAAAACAGAATTCAACGAAATTTCCACGTTCTTCTCATTTCTCTTTTTTCACATACTTCATTATTCCATTACGTTCTTTTCGCATAAAATGCTCGTGATACTCTCGAGGCAGACACTCTTCTTTACTTGGCAGTTTGAATGTTTCAGAACGTGGAAACTTCAGAAAAAAAAACTTGTTGAATTCTGCTTTTGGATTACGGTAAGACATTCTGCGTGATTTGCGTATGCGACGATTTAGCGTAATCTAAAAATGTCAGAGAAGCAGAGGGAGCGCTGCTTCTTTGAACTCTTCACTTGCCATATCGTTTGGGACAGCGTATACCCCATTTCCGAATGAAATCTACTCCCGCTCAGCGCGTGCTTCTGCGCGGGTACGCTGCGTCTCCGTCTCCCCACACTTTCTCGCAGTCTCTATCCTCGCTGGGCACAAGCGCGCGGGGAACAGATTAAATTTGACTCGGAACCAGAGCATACCTTCGCCGACGTCACACGCAACGACGTGCTTGACCCAGTACCTGAGAAGCCAATTACTCCGGGAGTTTTAGCTGAGAAATAGCCGCAAGATGCCGGCTTGCCGCGTAATAACCGCGAAATAACCACCAAACAATGCTCGCCGCAAAATAACCGCCAAGCAATGCTCGCCGCGAAATAGCCGAGAAATGACGCTCTCCAGGTATAATCCAGAACTCCAATATACTCTGAGTTTTGAGCGATAACTAGCCGCAAAATGCCTGCTTGCCGCGTAATAGCCGCCCAATCAGCGAGATTAAGGACCTTGGTTTTCTTATCAAGGATGATCTTAGTTTCGATGATCACTGCCTCCAGGTCGCGTCCACGGCTATGAGGATGATGCACAGCGCGTTTCGAGCACTATCAACTACTAATGCAAACGTGCTGACCGAGGTGTATAAAATGTACGTACGTCCGCTTATGGAGTATGGTACGGTAGTCTTTAATCCATCAAAAAAGGATCTATCGATGCGCTGGAGAAAGTCCAAAATACCTTTACACGTAGTTTTCTTCAGGACATCGTGGTTTCATACTAATCGTAACGTGTGTCATGTCACCAGGAACGCTAAATTGGGCCTAACCACTCTAGAGCACAGGAGAAGGTTTGATATGATAATGATGTATAAGATCATTCATGGGAGTGCTGGTATCAAGGCTAGCCGGCTGTTCAACCTTAGACCATCAACCACTAGGGGAGCACCGGTGAAATTGGGCCTCGTTGAGGCCAGGCGGAATGTGCGACAGCACTTCTTTGTCAATAGGGCGGGGTCTGAATTCAATAAACTACTTCGGTCAGGTTTGGTAGTGGGGAAACTCAGTGAATTCAAAAAGACGCTTGAGTGTTATCCGTTGTCCCAGGAGTAATGTTTGTAAGATCTCCTTTCTTCATGATGCCGGTGTATGCCTAATAGTCAGTTGATCCATTTGCTGCAGAGCCTGCTAGGCTATTTCGCGGCCAAAACTCTCAGAGTACGACGCATTCCAGAGACATTATTCAGATGTCATCACCTCAGTCGGTTCAATTACACCCACGTTTGAGGCGCTTGGGCCTCGCTCAGCCTCTAAAGGCCCCGCCCAAGCGCTGGCGGGACCTGTTGGCGGCTTGGAGAGTCGGAGACGGCTGCATTCCTCGGCAATCTCTTGTCCGTTCATTCAAAAACCGAGAAATAGCCCACCAGGAGCCGCTGCGGAGCCTGGTGGGCTATTTCTCTGCTATATTGTGGCTATTTCTCAGCATAAACTCTCAGAGTAGGGTCTTTTAGGGAACGCATTTATGAGTTTCGATGGTAGCATTTGATGAATTTTGACTATCTAGGCGTGAGAAAGACCGCTACGAAAAGTAGGAGAAGCCACATTCAGCATGAAAATGAATAATGTACTATTGTTATTTCTCAATGTGACCAGGATGAAAAGCAACAATCACCTCTGTGCCGGTGGAATTTTAAGAAAAGAAGTTTCCTGTTCAATGACCGAATTCCGCAAACGAAAGTGCATGTCTTCTTGCGATGAGAAACACCCTACACCTTATTAAAAGCATTCCATTTGATGTGAGATAGGTGCTGATGATTCCATTTGATGTGAGCCTATTCATCGAGCAAAGATTGAAGGGATGAATGAGCTAGACAGGTTAATGCTGAATTTCATGAATATAATCGATATCCAAACACTGGTTAGAACGCAAGAGAGCTGCATTCACACACACGTGGCACCTTTCGTGCACCTGCTAATACACATAAACAGATGCCTAGAAACAGAACATCGTTTTCGTGTTCTCTTTATGCGCCCCATTAAACGATATGGACGTATTTCAAATGGAAACCGCGTTATTTTCCACTCCATTCATAATTCACACCGCTCAAATTCTTTCCTCTTAAAGAACATTGAAAACTGCAGAAAACGCCTTTGCCAGCCCCTGGAATATTGTCGAAATCGGGAACAGGACTATAAAAGACAAAAAAAGTGATTTCTCATGCGAAAACCAGATTGTGTTCTGCACAACTTCTATCGACTAGTGCTGCGAAATGATGCCGGCTGGGAGTCAAAGTCCACACTAGATGGCCAATCGGGCTGCTATCAAAGATTGAGCACGAACGAAGCGGCAGGGTTGAGCAGGCCGTTGTGCCGAATTTCGGCGGAGCTACGACCCCCCCAATTTTTTTCAAAAACCCGAAATTTTTACGACCCCCCTCAGGGGGAGCAAAATTTTTAACCCTTTATTTAGTGTCAAATTTTCGAAGGAATCAAAAGTTTTATTTTTTTTAAACAGCTCTGTGAATAATCTGCTTTTTATTGTTTAAAATGCATACATCTCACCCCGACTGACCAATCCTACCTCATTTTACCTTACCAAGTCATTTGGAAAAAATCCTATTTTTCTCCAAAAATTTTACGACCCCCCCCCGAAGTTTCAATTTTTTCCCAAAAATTTCCGAAATTTTTACGACCCCCCCCGTTGTGCCTGGTCACAACCCTGCTCAACCCTGCGAAGCGGCAAACAACAAACAAACACAAATCAGAAGATACATCTAGAAATAGCTCGAACTGAAATTGATTCAGTCACTTAAAGGCACTGCTCACGATAATCTTCAGTTTTGAGATTATTCGCTATATTGATTAAGTGCCCCCCAGGTAGATCTAAAATGACATAGAAATTAAGAAAAACGCACCAGGAGTACACGGAATCCTTAAAGGCGCAGTCCAAGCTCAGGGACGAAATCTGATATTTCCACATAATTGTGAAGTAGGCCCACCCTATATAGCACCTGCTAAGTGCGAGCTTTCAATTCCTCCGTATAAGCGAGATACAGGAGGAAGCCACCCTGGGGCGCCAACATCAGGAAGCAGGGTTGAGCAGGCCGTTGCGCCAATTTTCGACGCAGCTACGACCCCCCCTGTTGAACAAAAATTTCGGGGAAATGTTTACGACCACCTCCTCGAAAAACAGATACCAAATTTGTATTTAGCCCCCAGGGCGACTATTTTAGCCTCATTTTAGCTTAACCAGTGGTTTGGAGAGAATCCCCTTTAATCCATTCCTTTTGCGATCTCCCCCAAAATTTTCACTTTTTGCACAATTCTACCAAAAATTTTACAACCCCCCGTTGTGCAGAGTCGCAACCCTGCTCAACCCTGTCAGGAAGCCACTTTGGCACGCCCCTTTCACATTCTTTCGAGCTCAACAGTGGCGAGATGAGCGATGGTTTCCGATCAAAAGCCCCGTTCTTCCTTTCATTGTCAGCCTCTCTCTTCATTCAGGTCGGTTCGCACACGTCGGTCGCAAATGACGGAAGTTACGAGCCTCGGACAACTCGTCCACCATGCTTCCGTACCACCATTTTTGAGGGGCCATAACTTCGTTCTTGGGAGGTCTTGTACGATTTTAAAGACATCATTGAAATCAGTGTGAGACCGTTTTCAAGATAGGCAGAAAACAAAAAAAACGATTCTGAGGTTGGACTGTGCCTTTAAAAACCAGTGTTTACGATAGAAGTCGTTTTTTTTGTTTTTCCGCCTATCTTAAAAACGGTCCCATGCTGATTTCAATGATGTCCCTGGAATCGTACAAAACTCCCTGGAAACGGAGTTATGCCCCCTCGAAATTCAGCAAGGGAAGCATTGTGGACGAGTTGTCCGAGGCTTGTAACTCTCGTTTTTTGTAGCCGATGTGTACGAGCCGACCTGAGTAAAGAGAGAAGTTTAGAATAAAGCGAAGAACGGGGCTTTTGATCGGAAACCATCGCTCATCTAACCACGAGTTCAGTTCAACTGTTACAGGACGTGGACGCAGTGGCCCAATTGGTTGGCTGGCCCACGAGATTTTCACCCACTTACCGGTCGTTTTTCGTCGCACTTCCGTTCCTAATCTTCCTAGAGGCACCCAAAGCTTACGTTTTAGCCAAAAAAGACACGCAACTTTTTTTTCGTGAACACTGCCTTAAAGGCAGCAGACACGCTCGAAAAAGTTGTTGAGATAACTGCGTTAATGGGGTGATATGGCCTCTCGTGGAAGGCTTGCGAAGTGAGAAGCATCAAAAACGAGTTAAAACTACTAAATTTGAGCCATGCATGTCGAGAAATTTCTGCAACCCCGCCTCCGAGCTTCGTGAACCCCGCCCAAAAATACAAACTCGTCCGGATTGATCGTTCGAATACGGTCGCTTTGGCTGGATTTTTGGGCTTCCAACGAGGGGAGTGTTCTAGTACAAGCTATGAGAGTCATTTGGCTTAGCTACCTCAACCATTTTGGGGCTAATATTCCCTGTTTCAACGGCGCCCTGTAAAACTCGTCCAATTTCACCCGATAACAAATACAACCCTTATTCCTCTATTTGCATACGGTTTTCGCTGTTTTTTTCGTTAATGTTTCATACTACCCGCTCAAAACCTTCGACTTATGTCATAAAATCGACACCATTTTTGAGCTTGTCTGCTGCCTTTAAAATATAACCCGTCTCTTGAATATCACAGGAAGTGTTTGTTGTGATAATGAAATATTTTGGGACCCGTCCTTTGCAATTCTCTACTCTCTATTGCTCCGTTTTTTTTCCTTCGGACCCCTACTACTCCTGCTTTGCATAAAATACTCTTCTATTTTGGATTGACCCAATTTTTCACCGCTGACAACCACTATGAACATGTTCATCCAACCGGACAACTAGTCCATGGGATAGAATAATGTCACTGAAATACGACATTTTAATGTGTTTCTCGCCGTTTCTTGGTAATTTCGGTAACACTTGGAGGCCAACTCATTGTTTTATGTGAAAAACTCAGGGACGAAAACTATCGCGAGCAGTGTCTTTAAGATTGGAAATATTCGGAAAACACTTCCTGGAGGACCGTTTACCGCATGTTACGTAAAGACACCTCTGGTCGCCGTCGCGCGCGGCGCGGCTAGGGCCTCATCACGATGCGACTAGCGGTGAATGTGTACTAAGAAGAGCGCGCTCCATCGCAACGCGACGTCCCAGCCACGCCGCGCGATGGCGACTAGAGGTATCTTTACGTAACATCCGTTTACCGTAAGCGTGCTGAAACCAGGAGAGGGCAGGGTAAGCAGGCCGTTGCATCAATTTTTGGCGGAGCTACGACCCCCCACCTGTTGACCAAAATTTTTGAAGAAATTCCAAATTTTTTACGACCCCCCTACCGAGACGAAAAATTCCTTAAAGGCATCGTTCGCGATGGAATTCAATTTCCATTTTTTCAGGCTCAATTTCATGCTTGAGCACGGTAGACCACGCTGGTAAATTTTTTCGCGTCAAAAACGTTAGGCAATGAAGTTGGAAGGCGTCAAAGATAAAGATCCGCCACCAATTCTCACCAGTCATCTAGCACTTTTTCCTAGAATGTTGGTGCGATCGTAAGACAACATGAAAAATAGTTACGGCACGAACTCCACATGCAGAAAAACTCCGAAAATGACAGTGACGAGGCCTTCAGAAGCAGAAAAACTTCAAAGAGGATTTTGGCGCGAAATCCAAATTCGTATTCACAATGTGTTCCGATTGACTTTTCTTTACAAATGAAGGATTTTCATGGGCCCTTTCGACATTTTCGTTCACTAGAGAGGCCAAGCTACACAAAAACATGAAAAATAATACACGGTTTTCTGCGCGTACGATGCCTTTCAGCTTTTCGAGAGTGGAAAAGTTAGAAAAAGCTCACACTTGTGGTAGAATTTGGTCAAATCGTACGAACCCTCCCCCGATTTTCTTGTTTTTTCAAAGCATTTCCAGTCATTTTACGACCCCCCGTTGCGCCGAGTCGCAACCCTGCCCAGCCCTGGGAGAGGGTCGAACGGACAGTTGCGTGAGTTTTCGGCGGAGCCCTATTAACTGAATTTTTCTTTCAGAATTTCCACAATTTTTACGATTTCCTCGAGATGAGAAATTCTAGACACGTTCTAAGCAGCCTACTTGAATATATTATACACTTACATTGTCGGAAATGCATACACCTCAAACTGGACATACAGTTTACCTCCGCACTGCCGTTCAATTCGCAAATTCAGTGCGCGCTGATTGCGAAAGCGGGAATACCCCGGCACCAAAGGCGAAAACCGCCCAGGTGATCCCACATCCTTGCCTGAGGATACTCGCAACCGCGCCGCAGCACGCTTTCGCAACCAGTGTGCACTATACTTGTTCCGAATCGAATAATCGGATGAGTATCCGACTGTTTCAGTCGGATAAAAAGTCGACTTTTTATTCGAAAAGTCGAATATTCGAAAAAGTGCGATATCCGACTACAGTCGAAAAGTCGAATAATCAAAAAAGTGCGATATCCGACTACAGTCGAAAAGTCGGATATTCGAAGCAAATTTCATTTGGAACAAGTATAGTGTGCACTTTGCGGACAGAACGGTAGCGCGGAGATGAACTGTAGTATTACTACCTCATTTTGTCTTATCAAGTGGTTTGGAAAAAATTTCTTTTTTTTCTCCATATTTTTACGCCCCCCCCACCAATTTTCATTTTTTTACAATTTTTTCGACACCCCCCCCATTTGCGCCAAGTGGCAACACTGTTTGGCCCTGAACCAAAGTCTAATGGCGTTGTACCTCAGCGCTACGGGGGGCCCTTTTGAAATCAATCTTCTTCAACAAATTAACCAGGTCTATACATTTATGTCGCTTTTATTCAGATAAGCAGTAGAGAACGGTCGATGTCATCGAGTTGAACACTACGGGAGCGCAGGGTTGAGCAGGCCGTTGTGGCGATTTTTCTCGTGGCTACGACCTCCCCCCATTTTCCTTTTTCCAAAAAAAATCCCACAATTTTACGACCCCCTGGGATCAAAAGTTTTTAAAGCTTTATTTAGTGTCTAAATGACAATTTTGTCCATAAAGTGTAAATTTTTTAAACAGCTCTGTATGTAATCTGCTTTTTGATTGTTGAAAATGCATACACCTCGCACGCTATTGACTATTCCTACCTCATTTTACCTTACCATGTGGTTTGGAAAAATCCTATTTTTTCCAAAAATTTGACGACCCCTCCCCAAATTTTCATTTTCCTCTTAATTAAAAAAAAATTTAGGACCCCCGTTGTGACCAGTCACAACGCTGCTCACTCCTTCAGGAGCGTATACCCTGTCCCAGACGAGATGGCAAGCGAAGAGTACAGAGAAGCAGCGCTCCCTCTGCGTCTCTGACATTTTTGGATTACGGCAAGACGTCGCGCACGCAAATAAGTAGCATGTCTTACCATAATCTAAAAACGGAATTCAACGACTTTTTTACATTCTCATTTCTTTTTTTTTCGCATACTTCATTATTCTTTGCGTTCTTTTCGCTAAAAATGTTCGTGATACCCACTCTCGATGCAGGTACTCCTCTTTGCGTGGCAGCTAATGTTTCAGAACGTGGAAACGTAAAAAACTCCTCGAATTCTGTTTCTGGATTACGATAAGACATGCTGCGCAATTTGCGTACGCGACGCGTCACCGTAATCCAAAATGTCAGAGACACAGAGTGAGCTCTGCTTCTCTGGACTCTTCGCTTGCCATCTCATTTGGGATACGGTATACAAGAGTAGATTTGAGAAGTCTTTGAAAACACATTAAGTGCAGTGTATTTCGTCGGAAACGGCATTTTGGACCAGATATGGGTACTATCCTATACGGGGGGGGGCACCCAAGATTTAGGACAGGAATGAAATGAACGACCAATCGGAAAAGCTATCAATCGAGGTATGGTGGGGGTGGGGGGTGGGGGTAGCGCACTTGGCCACGCCCATTTTTTCATGCCGCAACGACTCTCCTGATTTTGGCAGAAGAAGCAAACCCCGGGCAGGTGCTCAAATTTAGTGCGGCACCATAAAATGGGCGTGGCAAGTGCATCTTGCCATACTGCACCCTCAGTAAGTTAGCACTGATAGCAGTATAAAGCATCTTTTATCAAGGTTTTTCTTCACTTTTATGAATAAATCTTGGGTGCCCCCCCCCTTCCTCTAGGATAGAGCCCAAATATGTTTCTCTAGTGAAAAGATTAAAAAAAAGGGAACGAAGTGCAAACGAACTTGAGAAGTCGAGCCGTTGACGATGTGTTGAATGAGCGGGTAGTGCTCTTCAAGAATGACGACCAACCACGAACCGGTCGAAGAGCCAGACCAAAGGCAAAATGCATCAACCGGACTTACCCAGTCTGAACAAGAAATGAAAAATTCAGAGAAAATCAAATGTTGCGAGAATTCAAAAAATAAACATATCAAAATATATAGCACACAACTAATCAGAAGCAAGAAAAGGTACATAAAGTGTGTCCAGTTGAGACTGTTCGTCCATGCGGTCGGCATGCGTGTCGAGCCACCGCTGCGGACAGCTGGTTCACTATTCGTCTGATTTTCCCGCCAATCGATATGGAGCTTCGGGAAGGATGGCTCATTTTCGCTGGTCGCGCGCGGCTGCGACGCGGCGTTAGCATCGTAGCGCGCCTGCTGTCCCCTCTCGCACTCTTTATCGGGGTTGTTGAGACCCCCGACAAACGTAATGATTCTCTGAAAACATATTTTCGCCTACTTTTCCCTCAATAAAAGTTTGGCAGTCCCATTATGCGGATTCTTCGTAAGCTTTGCACTGCAGTTTCTATATTGCTACTTCTTCAAATATAGATCTTTCTCTCGGGCTAAACCGAGTAGGCGACTGTACTTTTCGCTCAACATTCGAGCTTTTTCTTGTCATTAATCATAGGTCGGAAATGTTAAAGAATGCAGTGATAATAGGTTACCTGACATTTTACACTTTCGACCAGAAATAAATGAAACAAAAAACAAGTGTCAACATAATTTCTATTAAATCTAGTTGTATGGAGTGATGCTAGTGTCTCCATCAACTAATATGATTAGAAACGCCCCCCACCGTGATACTTGCACATGCCAAGTGACTTCTCGAAGACGTGCTTCTTTTACCGATAGATGTAGAACTATGTTAATTGGAAAGAAGAATATATGTGATGGAAAGCTGCTGACTAATACAACGAAGTATGGAACGAAATATAAGGGTAATTGAAATTGCATGTAAGGAGTCATCTGTTCTAGGAATCTAAGCTCACAGAAATTCAGTATTAGGGTAACAATTTGGGAAATGAGGAGATCAACGAAGGAAATGCCATATTTTACTGCTGGCTCAATCGCTATCGATCTCTTTAGGTCTCCAAATTCCTTCCTTACATGTAGTACAATTAATGCCAACTTTAGTGCAACATGTCATATGTGCCCATGCCCTACATATAAGGGCGTTTGTCATCCTTCGCTTCGAGAAACCGAAGTGGTCGCAGATTCGCATTGGATCAAGTCTTCCTCCGGCATTTTGGCCTCGTTTACCCCCTTTAAGATGTTTTCAATCTCCAAGGAGGTGAAGAAGGCCAAAATTCTTAGTCTTATTAGAAGGCGCCATTTACAACGGTTATTTGCGTATTGAGAGCGACTTGAAAAAACCATCAGCACGAACAGTAGTTATCAGGGGCCTCAACAGCCCCGTTCTAGACCTGATCTTACTGCGTCTTATAATCGTTAATTAATTGTAGTTGTGGCGTAGTGCTGCTCCGTGCTCGTGTCCTGCGTATCTCGTACTTTTCTCTCTGTTTCCGTTTATCCTACGAGTTCTCAAGTTTATTCTTGTTCTATTGACACTAAATAATCTTACTATGCTCCTGTGCATTGTATAGCTGAAGGTGAAGGCGTGTAAGCCAAGTATTTGGTGAGAAATATGTGAAATGAAGAACGGTGGAGTGCGAGGGGGCTAGCAGGCGCGCTACGATGCTAACGCCGCGTTGCGGCCGCGCGCGACCGACGAAGATGAGCCATCCTTCCCGAAGCTCCATACCTACATTCGATTCAGAACTCCATCAAATGCCTCCCCGGAGACCGCTTGACACACACGCGGGCAGCCTCACTACTCGAACCGACTTTAACAGACAGCAGTTTACGAAGTTCTAGTCAAGAAATTTATTGAGAATTTTTTATAAAAATACTTTTTTTCCAGCTCGTCCCGGACTTCGTTTGATAAAATGCAGATTAATAATCAAAGTTACACAAGAAAAAATCGATCAACTTGTAAGGATACAAGCGCAGAAATAAAAAGGATTGAAGCAAAGGTAAGTCTTGTCTTGCAGGAAAGATCAGCTGAATAGAATATGGGGATTCAAAACTCCTAAGAATTTTAGAACCCCTAGCTTTAAAATTATTACTGAAAAATGGACGAAAATTCACTTTTCTCCACGTTGCATGAGTTTGGAGAGAAAATGTCGATTATTCATTACGAAAATCCCTACGAGAGCGAATGATTAAAAAAGAAGATCTGAGATCAAAGCTTACTGAACTGAAAAAAAACTAATAGGATAGAAACCATGTAAAATATGACGCAAACTAAAATTGACATTTTTTTTACGAAGACGACAACTTACTGATATTGTCTGCAATTGCGGTGGCCGTCAATTTGCGGTGGAGCGCGAATACTGATGATTATGCCACGTAATGGCGACTATACTTGTTATCCGAAGATAATTTTTCGGATAGTGGATCGATTTGGATAATGCCGATTTTAAAATTTCGAATAATGACCGATTCAGATAATGCCATTTTCCAATGATTCGGATACGGATATCCGGTAGGACAATTTCGGATAACCGGATATTTTCGCAACAAAGTTGAGGCAAAACCGTGAAACATAAACCAGGTACTCAAGGCAAGCCTTTGAAAACATTCATAATTGAGCAAACAGGAGTACTTCATTGCATTTGCAGCATGTTCACATACAAACTTCAATCTTCACATATGTACGCATATTGATAAAAATATAAAAATAAATCTTCAATTATTCTATCGTCATGGGAGGTACAGTATTATCTGTACACAGGTTTTTCAGGATAACTAGCAAGTAAAAAGTATGCAAAGCAACTATAGAAAAAAACTTCTACAATGAATAACTAGCCACGCGGTCATCTCACTTGACCACACAAATTTTTCCGCTCCGCAACGACTCTTCCGATTTCGGAAGGAGGAGAAAAATCGTGGCTTGATGTACTAAATAGAAGGCGGTACGGAAAATGGGCGTGGCCCAGTGCAATTTTATCCCACTTTATCCTGAAATTATCCTTTTTTATCCGAAAATTAACCGATTTTATCCAAAACTTCAATCGAACTTATCCGATATTTATCCGATTTTATCCGAATTTTCGACCCTTCGGATAATTCAGATAATGCCGATTTTAATTTTCCCGGATATTGGTTCGATTCAGCTAATGCGTTTTTTCGAATTTTCGGATTATCCGAATCTCGGATATCCGGTCGTATATCCGAAAAAGAGTGATTCGGATGCTACAGGCTATAAACCGGCGAAATTCACATGGTTCTTACGCGTGCTGGTGTGGAGCGGATGTTAGAGACAGTGAGAGAGCGTAGGGCAGACGGAGGCCGAGGCGTGGCGCGCGCCGCTCGCCCCTCGTGTGATGAGAATTTCGACGTTTTATAGAGAGTAAGTATAATGGCGACTCGATTTGAGGCTGGGCGTTCCGGGCTTTCCGGCATATGTTCGCGGTGGAGGCAGCGGTATTAGAGGTGAAGGTTGTTCAGAAAACCTGATTGGGAAATGATCAAGGTTCCCTCTGAATCTGCAACTTCGAAATTGAAGGTTCTCTTAAACCTTTTTTTTGCATTGAATATGCAAAAATTTTGTTTTTAAATATTGAATTTGAAATATAATTTTTTTTGTTTACAATGCGCATCAAAACTGAGATCACCAGTTACGAGGAACGTAAGATCTTGGATCTGTTCAACTTTCTGAATTTGGACACCTCTGATTCCATAACTACTGTGCTTCTCTGGGCCAAATTCCGGTCCGCGATTGCGTCTCGACACGCTTTGCGGCCGCACGCTCCCGAGTCAGAAGAGCTTCAAGCGCCGCAGCCGCCGATCTGCTGACTCTAGTTGGGTTTTGGAAACTGGAAACTAAGAAAAATTGGAGAAAATTGTATAAAAAAGCCACATCGAGTCGGCTTTGGCGCTGGAAACCCGACTGAATCGAGCGCGTGCGGCCCACAAAGCGTGTCGAGACACAATTTCGGACCGGAATTAGGCCCAGAGAAGCACAGTAGTACGGTTGTTATTCGATCCAATGTGCAGAAGTTTCGTTTTCTCGTTCGATAGCGGCAACAGTTCGATATTCCTTCTTCCGTGCACGAAAAACTCGTCCGCGTCCCTTGGTCTCTCGGCGGATATAAGTCACTTGCGATTTATCTTGTGCCATGGAAGTTGCATGTAACATATCGGAGGCAATCACAGGTTGAGCTTAAAGTGTTTAGGTACTTGCGGATTGTCATCGAGAGACAGGGGCCGTTTTGGTATTCGAGGTTCTGTGGTTAGAAGCCATGTCAGGAGAAATTTTTTCATTACCTGGGTTTTCCACAAATTCAGTCGTTAAAGGCAGTGTTCACGATGAAAATCTCTTCTCTGTTTCTCCGCCTATCTTGAAAACGATCCCATTCTGATTCCATTGATGTCTCTGGAATCGTACAAGACCTTCTGGGAACGGAGTAATGATCCCTCAAAAATTGAGCTAGGGAAGCATGATGGACGAGTTGTCCGAGACTTGCAACTTCCGTTTTTTGCAGCTGACCTGAGTAAAGAGAGAAGTTGAGGAAGAAGGGAAGAATGGGGCTTTTGATCGGAAACCATCGCTCATCTCACGATCTCCTCTGAGAGTTTTGGCCGAGAAATAGCTGCGAAATAAGCGCGAAATACCTGCTTGCCGCGTAATAGCTGCCAAATAATGCTCGCCGCGAAATAGCCGGGAAATAGCCCACCAGGAGCCACTGCGGAGCCTGGTGGGCTATTTCACGGCTATTTCGCGGCCAAAACTCTCAGAGTCGAGTGTTCCATTGTTCACGTCGAGGGGCGGAAAGGGGCCGGACTTGCCCAAAGCGGCAGGGTTTAACCACTTTTCTAAGCCGTTTTGCGGCTCCTGGGTAGATTTTCGTCCCATTTCTTCGACGCTGTTCTGCTTCTGAGAATCACGAGAAGCGTTTGACATGGGAAACTCGAGGATGAAGGTTTTATCGTAAAAAGTGTCTTTAATCAATCATAACATGCTGACAATTAGTATACGCTCCTTTAGAATTTTCATCAGCCGTCGAAGGTTTGTCAATTACTCTGTGATTTTTGGCCGCGAAATAGCCGGGAGATAGCCCACCAGGCTCTGCAGCGGCTCCTAATGAGCTATTTCCCGGCTTTTCATGAAACGGACAGGAAGAAGCCGAGAAATAGCCGAGATATAACCGAGAAATACTCAGAAGAAAACAAAATAAACCAAGACGCAACCGTCGCCAGCTCGCTGAGCCACCATCTGGGGCCGCCAGCGGTTGGGGGGGGGGGCTCCAGAGGTTGAACGAGGTACACCCACCTAAAGCTTTGGTAATTAAACCGACGGAGGTGCTGACATCTGAATTATGCCTCTGGAAGCTCCCTATATCTGCCTGGAGAGCATTATTTCTCGGCTATTTCGCGGCGAGCATTATTTGGCGGCTATTTGGCGGCTATTACGCGGTAAGCATGCATTTCGCGGCTATTTCTCGGCAAAACTCTCAGAGTAGCTACAGCTGTGAGATCTTATTCACTTTTTGGCTTTTCCTGATGTCATTGGAAGAACTTTTTATTACTATTATATTATGCCTGTTTTTTTTTGCTTGATATATATGAATACATAAACAAAGAAATATCCACCTGCCCCTGATTCCGGCCCCTGTTTCTCGATGACAATCCGCAAGTACCTAAACACTTCAAGCTCAACCTGTGATTACGTGCGAATCGCTTCAGAAATTCCATGTTTTCCATGTGATTGAAGTTCTCGTGGAATGTTCTACCAACAACACCGAAAACTGGCCGCACTATTTAGGACAGTCACGAATCTGTCAAAATGGCTCGTGTTTTCTATTACGCTATTTGGGGAGCAATCACAAGGTACAGTTCTGCTCTTGTACTTTTAAGTCTTTGTACCTTAAAAGTATTTGTGTTTTATGATTTCAAATAGTGCTAACGACCGAATCACCTATGACATTGTTCATACACACACAATGATGTCGGCGGGTGACTGTTTCAAAAATGTTTTTCATGTTACAAATCACTAGGTGTTTTTTCTTTGACACGTAGATTCTGTATGTTGGACAGAAACCGGCTTTAACTAACTACGGTACCAATGGACAATGTTCCTGGCACACTGCGAAAATTGCTTTCAGGTAGCTGGAAGAAGTGATTTAGCTGGAATTAGTCCTTAAAAATTGGCAATTGCAGCTAGCCCTGATTTAGCAATGAGTTTTTAGGCATTCTACTCAAGAGCCACTGTTTTTTCGTTACTCGACCACATCTTCTGTATGCCTATAGAGTATGGTCTGCTGATTTCGCAGGTTCTCTGTTTACTCGAACATTTTTCTTCCACGAGTGTTGTCGCCTGACGGTCATAGTCTTGTTCTATTAGGATGCTTGCTAGTTGTTTCGCAAAGTTGGTCGGTTACTGCCCCCGTAGACGACGTAGGCCCCCGTCATAGTCTTCCAATATGCTGTAGCAAGCCCGTTCGATAAGCATCTACACCATGCGAATCGGGTGAAAAAAAAACCTTAGGTGCCCGAGCTGAGCCCGCCTGGTCCGTTCTGATCCGTCCTGATCCGGTGGTGGCCGTCGCGTTCGATACGGATGCAATGCTTCAGTAACTAAAATGGAAATACCCTCGTTGTGGCCGGATTTAGCCTGGCGCAGTGCGCTCGAGTACGCCTGCATAATTGATGGGCATGCAGCCGACACATTATGGGCGGCGCAGGACAGCGCGGGATCACTAGGGATTGGAGAGGACGGCTCAGTCCGGCCTTTGGCCGATTATGATGGGGTCGTAAAGTAGATTTGAGTGGTCCAACAGGACCACAGGGTGTAAAAAAGGTGGTAAAACAGGACCACAGGGGTGGTAAAACGGGAAAGGCTGCTACGTTTGTCACTTGGTGCTTTAGATTCGAGTGCTCTGGTGTTAGACTCGTTCGGGCTCGTTCTGGTGTGGTTATTGTGCTACTCATTAATCTTTTACTCCTCATTTTTGAGCCGTCACACTAGAAAGTCTTTCTCGCTAGAATAAGGGGTTAGGAATCGATAGATCCATGAAAGGCTTCAGAGTTGGGAGATTTGTAGCCGCAGGGATACAACCATGAGAATATGAGTTGCGCCCAGATAACTTCCGAAGTCAAGACGCACACCACCTTTAAGGTTGCCGTGCTTCTTCAAAATCGGAATCAAGTCGGTGAACGAAGTTTTGTTTCACAGCAATATGTGCCCCGCAGAGAAGGTAAACTTAGGTAGCGTCCATAGCAGACGTCCTAGCGTCAAGTGACCGTAAAGTGACTCTGGGGGTTTGCATCTTCAGCATTTGTTATTGATCTGACTCCCGAGCGACCACTGCAGTCGGGTCAGTCGCTGACGGTGGAGGCATAGTGACCGCAACGCCTGTCGCTAATATTATCGATTCGATCGTTAACCACGTGCCGTCCTCGCATGCGTGGATTGCGCCAGCCACCGAGCGTCATGATGCTCCGACGCCTTGATGTTTTGCCGCTGGTCGTCTGCTATGGACGGAGCCTTATAGGCAAAGATAACCTCGTTGATACAGTTCTTTTCCTAAACAGGTGGTCATGGTCCAGCAACGGTGAAGGTGAAAAAGTTCGGTTTCCCATCTATAAAGAAATGATCTTCAGCATATGTGCAGCATTCTGAGACCTACTTTTCTTTTGAAAAAAAAACTTTTGAACATGTTTGCCTTATCAAAACGATTATAGTTTTCCTTAAAAGCAAGTTCTAGTCGTAAAACTTCGATTGGGTAGGGTTTAAATCAAGTACTTACTGGTCCAGAGAAGGGCTTTGTTGAAACAATTGCTAAGTGCGAGGGAACGATAAAATCGATGCTTCTCTCAAACTCACTTCCAAATAAACATCTACAAGGGCAAAAATGTCGCGAGCAAAAAGCAGGTAGATTTTGAAAATTGGCAGGAAAACTATTCCAAGAAAATTCACTTCAAGACAGCTCGAAGACAATTTTTCATGAATTTGGCAGGTTTTTATTAAGAATAGTGAATAAAAAAAACGGTTATCTAAGGAAAAAATTGTTTCAAAGTTAATACTTAAAAATAAAAATATATTGGATGCAAAAGAAGTGGCGATTAAGTAAACGTTAAATTTTGAAGTTTCAGGTCCAGTGATAACCATTTCTCACTCAGGTATCCTGAATAGCCTTCAACTATCAAACCTCGAAACCAACGAACCTATGTACGAAAGTCGATGGCTGGCACACGGGGTAGAAGAAAACTGATGCGAGACGGGCCCCACAGACAGCGCCGCCGTGGTGCATTACGGTAGCTGCAAGATCGGGTGAATAGGAGAACCTGTGCAGTCAAACTCGGCGCTCTCCAATGGCTTTTTACGTGGCCCGTTTCCGGCGTTACCACGTATCTAACCTACTTGGAGAGGGATCACCCGAAAATTTCGGTTGTTATAAGCTCTCACAACGCAGACACAAGATACATTTCTGGATCGAACAGCCACAATGAAATGCATTATTCATTGTTCAGGAAAGACACTGACAAAATCAGTCATCGTCATTGGGACAATCGTCAGAGGCGACGCATCCAGCACTCGGATCATTTCTGTCCAGTAGAACATACCCTTCATCACAGAAACATCTTTCTTGTGGGCCACAGAAAAACGAAAAACATCGTGGCTCCTTAATGACCAAGTTGTCAGCCACTGCAAAATCCGAAAGTGGTAAAAACAGATCTCACCATGCTACAATCTGCTGGGCATGCTGGTCCGCAGGTACTCGTGTGCATGTTCGGGCCACACTCAACCCCAGAACCCTCTTCGGGAGGTGTTGATTGGTTGGTTGCAGGCCCTCAATCCCACAAACATATATTTCGAACAAATCAACTTTTCAAAGTGAAGTGCCCTACCTATGGGAACACATTTCGTTGGAGAAGGATAGCACAGAGGTCGGCCAGGGCAGAATCTTCCGCGGCATGGTATTGGAGGGGGGCATATCAGTCTCCCTTGTTCGCAGCGTGTACCTTTCGGGCAGGACTTTTGCTTGCATGAGATCGGAGCAGGGTAATCTGAAACGTTTCTAGTTTTACTGGATGAGTTTTTCCATCCAATGTCACTGAGGTTTTCTTACCATCGCCTTTCTGTACCAATATTCCTGATGTCACAGTCGAAAGAACTGAAATGGGAGTAGCATAAGAAGAAGTTTTTTTTTCCGAAGTTAGGTACCTACCAACTAGAGAGAGAAGAATGCGTGTAGCTGACATTTTGCGAGAACTTTCTCACCCCAGCCTTATATCTATCACCAGTCTATGATTTCATAAGCCTACAAAATCCTGTTGGTCTAGCATTTTCCATGGAACAGTGGTCAGAAACAGGAAGTGATGCTCATCTGTATTCCATAAAAACACAAGTGTCTGGCTTTTCATGTGTTTTCAGACCTATCAACAGAAAGATTTGGTATTGTTGTTCCATGTCTGCCAGCTCCAAACTTCACCGATCAAACATGTGAGTGTATCAAGGCGAGACGTAGAAACTGACCCCCCCCCCAGCGATGCACGTTAATGGCCCGCACTTTCTCATTGGTCTAGAAGAGCGGGCCCACTTCTTCCACTGCTGTCGATGCCACTGAATTTTTCAGTTTTTTTTTTCATGGGTATGTCAAAGATGACCTTATACGATTCAGTCATAGTACAAAAATCAGAGCTTTAGTGTATATTATTGGTATTATACTGCTGTACTGTGTATCTATGTTCGCATTTGATTATATGAAGCTTTTAGGTAGTATAGGTACTTCGATATTTCCTTTTTGTCAGCGAGAGTAGCATAAGCACTTAGAGATTTAAACATGTGTCATACCAGTTATGTATAAATACTCAGAAAATATGTATCCTTCAATTCCTCGCTACTCGCAGTCGTATAATCACAATCGCAGATGCGAAGCGATTGTTTTTCGAAAACCTAAATAACGAACATGGAGAAATCGTTCTCAAAACCGCACTACTTTAGTGATAGCGATAAAGAGAAGTGCGAGTAGCAGGGAAATGGAGGCTACAAGACTTCAGAAAGGGTGACTAGGGGTGTATTGAAAGTGGCCAGTGAAGTATGTCCTAATGAGAATGGCCGACCATGCGGCCGTCGTACGTGGCAAGCGGTTGCCGCGTGCGCCGCTCTCGGATGAGCATGCGAAACGAAAGTGAGACTTCCCCGCAGCCATTCGCTACGAGCGGGGCCGGCAGCGGCTGTCAGCAAGCAATCAATCAGTTCTGCAGCCAAGAGGGGGGGGTGGTAGCCGTTTGAACACTCGTCCGAGAGCGGCACATGCGACGGGCACCTGCCACGCACGACGGCCGCATGGTCTCATTCGGACACACGTTAGGTTCCGTCCATAGCAGACGACCTATCGCCAGGTGACGCTGGGGGTTCGCATCTTTAACATTCGTTATTGATTTGCCTTCCCAGCGACCAATACAGGCGCACTGGCGCTGACGGTGGAGGCATAGCGGCAGTAGCGGCTGTCATTAATACCAGGCCGTCCAATAATTCCTGTCCGGAAATTTTCAAAATTCTATAATTTTCCTAAGAAGTGTTATAATATCAGGCAAGTGTAAGAACCTTCTAGAAGGTTCTCCAAAGTTCTACGCTAGGGGTATATAAGACGCAGTCGCCGCGTTGGATCTCCTACCGTCTGACGGACGCCAACAAGCAGAGCCGCGTGGCCGTCTGCCAGTTCCTCCTCCTTCGTCCGCATCGCAAGGAGTTTCTCGTCTCGAGGACCTGGTCACTGGGGATGAGAGCTGGGTCCTCTACGACAACGTCGCCCGCCGTGCCGTCTGGATCCCGCGCGGAGAAGAGCCGCCGACGACGCCAAAAGCCGACCTGCACCCGCTGAAGATCATGCTCTGCTGCTGGTGGGACACCAAGGGCATGCTGTACTTCGAGCTGATCCCTCAAGGCAGGATGGTCACCGTCTCCATCTACACCGATCAGCTCGAGAAACTAGCCGCCGCCATCCGAAGCGTCCCCGACGGGCCTCGGTCCACCTGCTGCACGACAACGCGCGCCCCCACGTGGCGTAGGAGACCCAGCAGAAGTTGGCGACGCTCGGCTGGGAGACGGTTGCCCATCCGCCGTATTCCCCGGACCTCGCTTCATCCGACTACCACTTGTTCCGCCCGCTGAAGCACCATTTGGCCGGAAGAAAATTCACCAACTACGATAATCTCAAATCCGACATCGCGGACTTCTTCGAGTCGCAGCCCCCGGAGTTTTGGGCGAAGGGCATCGGCGACCTTCCCAATCGATGGGCCGCTGTTGTGGATAACTGTGGTGATTATATTGTTGATTAGACTTGTTTTTCAATAAAGATGAAAAAAAATTAAAAATGGTGAAATTTTCGGACAAGAATTATTGGACAACCTGGTATTATTGATGCCATCGTTAACCCCGTGCCGTCCTCGAACACGTTGAATGCGCCAGCCGTCGAGCAACATGCGCCAGGCGCATGATGCTTTGACGCCTTGACGCTTTCTGCTGGTCGTCTGCTATGGACGGAGTCTACACGTCACTTCCTTTGATGATTCATCTTTATCGACGGCCTTCTAGAAATGAACGGCATTCGCTAGATTCACGTCGAAATGTGCGTAGCTGTCATAAAAACGCCTTCTAACGGATTTCACATGTTTTGGTCCCATCTTAAGCTCGACGTGAATTTTCTGGAAGTGGCTGTGACCATATTCAACGTTTTTCTGATTCCACTGCAAGTAAAATCAGGTTCGCAAAGATTAGATTGAAGTTGTTTCGTTGAATGAAATTTTTGCTCACTCGACAATCCTTCGCCTCCACTCTTCTCCTCCGCACCATGTCATAGCTTCCAATCTGAACCCGTTTACAAATCATTACCCAACCATCCAAGATACACGCTCAAAACCTATAGCCTACAATCCACGCTTCACCACAGAGATTCTGTCTATTTTAACGCCTTCTTGTAGGATGTTAAGTGCCCGTCTCAAAGTAGCACATTGAGGGCGTGAGCCCAAGGTAAGATAGCATAAGTTGCTCTACCAGCTCACACCCACTTGGGATCGTGGGCGCTATCGAAGTGACGTTGGAGGATGTCAATTATCGATTGGCAGACGGCTTCTTCCTGTAAAAAAAAGAAAGGTTTGGATGTTAAGCGTGGCGCGCATCTGCGTAAGGATAACTGCAGTATTGTGTTTTTTATTTCATTTAGGTAAACGAACGTCATTTCAGCAGGCACCGAGTTCATTCCAAAGTTTAAGGCATCTCGATGGCAGTCGTGCCACTGATGGATGTGCCTACGTTCCTGGGTCCGTTCTCAGTGACTTCAGTGATCTTAGCTTCAGAGAACTTCTTCATTATAGTAACAGCCAAACCCTGTCACGATGTTTAGGAGAGTGAAACCTCAATATAACTCTGTGAAATTCAATACATTTTAGTTATTTTGAGGATCTAAGCGCCTTGCAGTGAGATAGATAAAATAGACGGATGAGTAAAGTTGCACAGAAGGGGAAAAAGAATGGCGCCTGAAGCACTCAAAAAATCATAGCCGCCAAACGTTTCCACTGCCACAGCAACAGCTTCGTCAGAGGTGATGGAAGTCATGGAGTAACGATCCCACGGTCACACTATAATCATGCACGAACACACTGATGGAGGCCTTGCAGTTCGCCGGACGGTGTTGCGACGATAATGCCACACGCCAACGAGCAAGTGGCTCGTAGAATGAAGACCACTGCGTGAGTGAGTGAATCGATTAATTGATTGCCCGGTAAGAAAACTTCCATTGCAAAGGAAATTCTTATTTTTGCATGTGAAAACGAGGTAGTAGTGAATCTAAGGTAATAGTGAACCAAATGATTTAGCGCAGGTCTCCTGGCACAGAGTCAAGGGCTATATACTGTTGGGGCGTTGAAGCGAGTATTCTCTCTCAGACTTCCAATGATTTCTTTCACTTCCCCAACTATCAATCTATGAGTGTGATGGATCATCGAGATTCAGGCCCCGAAGTTTTTGTAATCAAATGGAATGCTTATTTTCGAAGGACATTAGAGTCACCCTGTCACGTGAGTTGACCTGAATTCCCCTTACACAGAGGAGTGTGCCGCGTGTTTGGCGAGTTGAGGATTCATGAACACATACGCTGGTGATGACTGTAGTGTGGTCACAAAGGAACGTACGTATGGAAGACAGAGTCCATATTTGTCAGCAATTTTCGGGAAACAATTTCTTTCGACAAACATAATCGCTCTCGCTCCTCGGCTATCAATCCCGGACAAGGTGCCATTCCATACAAGACTAAGTGCTCGTTTCTTGAACCTAGAGACTTCAGCGAGGTTCCCCCATGAGATCCCTCAGAGTTCATGTTGACCTAGGCAGGACACCTCGGAATGCGAACTACCATGACGACAGCGAACTACCATGACGACATTTGTTTTCGGACATCACCCAGTGGTCATACACATTCTGCTGAAAATCGCCGAAAACACACACACTCACTGAAAGTCGCAGTAAGTACACGAAACAAGTTTCTCGTGGGTACAAATCACGTTGTAATGGTAGTACGGTAGCCATCGCATTTGCCATAGTTGTCTCCGCTCTGAGACAAATCACAATTCTAATCCAAGTTTCAGTTGACAATCTGCTCGTGTTTGGTGTTGCCGAATATGTCGAGCACGAGGTTCCGAATATTTGGTTTCCATGAATTTACATTTCTCGATCGTATTGATTGCATGGCTTGGAGTGAAGTATGTATATAGCCGGTCAATACTTTTATACGTGTGCTTGCTTTGTTTGCTTTAGGTCTTCCCCAAAAATAAAATCTACAACCGGGCCAGATAAAAACCACAGTAGCTTCGTCGATAGGGTAGATATCATAATCAGTGCGAGTCCTTATCGGTGCAGAGATAGATATGAAGCAAGAACCGCTTGAAAATCTAACCGAATGAAGATGACGAGGTGGATTACAGTAGTTTTTAACTTGACCGGTTGTGGAGTATCTTTTCCGCTTGCTTTTCATTTGAACTTCACACTTCTCCAATGTTCATGAGCAACATAGCCCATTGAACACATTCGGGCTCCTTTAGATTTGGTCAGAACGGTGTAAACAGTCATCATATTTTGTTGTGAAAACCCGATGTAGGCGACAATCTATTAGGTTGATGCAAAAGTTTACGGGGTTTTTAGAGCACTTCAAGAATTTTTGAGCTATCTTCAAAGTAAGAAAAATTTCCGGTTTCATTCTTTGTATATATGTTAAGCATGTCAGTGCTTGTGTTTAAAACCGACTTGTCAATTCCTTCTGCAAAATCGTCGACATGTCAAGAGCAGGTGGAAGGCGATCCTAGCCAAACCACCCAAGAGATGAGCAGCAGAGTTGGCTGCGCTCAATCAACTGCTTGGCTCGACGACATTGTCACAAGAAACGAAAAGTGGTGTCTCTACGTCAACAAATAGTGTAGAAGGACGTGGACAGACGTTGGGCAAGTAGCGCGGACTACGCCGAAGCCGGAAAAGCACCAGCGGAAGCTGATGCTCTGTGTTTGGTGGGACATTCGCGGACCAATTCACTGGGAGCTGCTTCCACAGAACACCACATAGACCGCCGAGGTTTACTGCTCACAGCTAGTACGTATGACAGAGGCGGTACGCATTAATCACTCTGTGATAAACACTATTCGCCTTCTTCACGACACGACACACATATCTCGGATAACCTGACAGAAACTGCTGAACCTGCGCTGGAAAGTTTTTCCTCACACTCCACATAGCCCAGATCTTGTCGCTTCCGACAACTTACTGTTCCGTTCGATGCAACACTTCCTGGATAGAAAACAGTTCACTAACGATTACGAAGACAAAATGGCCTTAGAAGAATACTTCGACTCGAAACCGCTAGAGTTCTTCGCGTCGGGAATTCATGGTCTGCCCAATCGGTGGCGAAGGATCCTTGAATGTGATGCACATTAATCTGCATAATGAACCTTGTTTGTTTTAGAAATAAATGTTTTTAATTCAAAGTGGTGAAAAGTCCGGAAACTTTTGCTTCAACCTAATATTATGCCGCACCTGACACCTTCCCCAATTCGATCGATCCCTGACGGTGGAAGTGTCATGATGGTGATTTATTTAAAGCCCTTGCTGATTCACAACGTCTTGTCGCCGCCTGAAAATAAAAGGAAATAAAGGATTGTTGCAGGTTGGAGGTAACCGGATTGTTCATTTCAGGCGATTTTTGAATGAGAACTACTGAGCTGGTATACTCAGTTAGCATGCGACACAATACGGTAGCCGCATAACTCAATCGGAAAACTGATTTGCATGGGTATGACGCCACATGGCGAATCGGCGCAGCGCCCACACAGAAGACCGCTAGACCGCTACCGTAACTCGAAATGACCTTCCGCTTACCGCTCATGCATCTCGACATCTGATGAGAAATTTGAGACTTTTTTAGATGTGTATCCCACGACCACATTCCTTATCGCATGCTAATCCTACCGTACTACAACAACCGCGTTCTCTATACGCTATCTTCGAGACCTTGGTTTTCTACCACTGTGATCCAACAAACGTTCTAGTGACTTCAGGACCAAGTGAATTGGTATATAATTATTGTCCTGTAACTCTGCCCCTATACATAGAAGAGCCGGGAGCAAAACCAGGTACTCCAGAATTGGCCCAGTGAAGAACTCTGAGGTGCTGATCACGACTTGCATGTCTGCCAGGATTGACTCAGCTCAAACATTGTTTCGCACTAGAGAGAGTGAGGGTCGTCAATTTGTTCTTCGAATACTATCATAGTATCTGATATTCGTGCCCCAAAATACTGGCATCAGACAGTGTGTAGAAACGATACGTATCGACTTTGCATGCCGCCACTCATGAACTCTGCCTGAGTGGAGTATTGAAACTATTGAGCAGTGCAAAAGCTTTCGACGCCATGTTTAATAACTGCCTCTTCAAAACAGTAGTGTCGCAAAACTCTGAATTCGGTAGGCCGGTAGTTAAATAATTTGATTTATTCGAGATTATTCGAATATCGATAGTCATTCATTCGAGATTGAGAATCGAATAAATTCTTTCATTCTATCATTCGAAAAATTTGAAGTCGAATATACTCATTCAATCGTCTATTCGAAAACTTTGAAGTCAAATATATTAATTCATTGGTTTATTGAAAAATTTTGAAATGCACTATAATCATTCATTCGGTTCGTTTAGTCAAAAAGCACAACTACACCAACTAGGTTTGCACCGAGGTGTCGTGAAGCCTCGTTATAAGTGAGCTGTTATCGGGAGTCTAAAACGTCTCCGAAGAACGCTAGGCATGGTTCAAAATTTTGCTCATTCCGAGGTTGAAATCTATCAGAAGTCAGGAATTGTCGTGCATTCTCATCGTAATTTCCTTCAATGCAGAAGATTCCTACAGTGCGACATAACTTACCGATTCCCAATCCGTTTTCATATTCTCACGAGCAAAGTGGAGCCAGCCGGATTTGTGTAAATCAGTCAGCTTTGGAGCCCTGTTCATAGACTGCCGAACAATGACAGAACTGTCATTTACGGCCCTTCATACCGTAGTCTTTGACGGTGGAAGTGCCAGCTCGCACCTGACCTGGTTGACTGACTTCGTAGAATTGGACATGGAATGCCGAATATGACGGACATCTTTACCATACAGCACTCGTGGTCTTCCGGCATTCTTAATTTTTCCGTAGAAATCCGGATTGTTGACGTAGCTATCAATGCAGCTTGGAGAACGGTCAAGCTGAGCGGCGATAAAGTCATTCGAATGACCAGCTTGATACAACGTTTTCACTTGGGCTTGTTCCTCACTTGAAAGCTTGTATCCCCAAGGCATAATGTCAGAGAGGTACACGGAAGTGTTGCCTTTTAAGTGGAGCGCAGGATTGAAACTGTGGGAGATAAAGAAGCACCGCAGGTGCTGCCTTTGTAATTTTGAAACGGTCGGATCTTATGTTGGCGAATATTTCTTGAAAAGTATGAAGCTGTGTTCTTCATATAGAAAGTCTACTGAGGTTTTCGGCTATGCTGAATCGAATGTAATTGGTTTCGGGTCAAAATTCTTTAACCTGTGAGCGAAATTGCAATTTTTTGGGGTGCCTTCACAATTTTGAAACGCACTGTATCAGTTCAAGCTCTATTTCGTCATATTTTGAAACATCCCTGACTTTTTGCAAGCGCACAGCACGATCACGATTAGGGCGAAACCTAATGCAAGCCATGTACAAGTATCTAGCGTTTTTTTTATCCTACTTTGATTTGCCCTCATCTTCCGCCCTCGTGATGCCATCATGAGATTGTGAGGCGATCTGTGTCAGAATTTCAATTACTTCCTTCTCCATACAGATTTTGTTACTCTGTAGCGAAGAGCAGGTCTAAACTACACTCCTCGAAGCTCATCATTAGGATAGGGAGTGCAGCAATTATTTTTAGATAAAAACATTTTCAAGAACATTTTCACTGCAAAAAGTGTAAACTACTTTTTTGAACCTGGGGAACGTAAAGCGTTTTGGAAATTTCTCAAAAATTTTTATCTCTAAGTAGGAGGATGCAGCTTCGTCGAGGTTCTGGACAACGGTCTGTTTGACCCTGACAGTAGATCGGAAGGCATCCTTCATGCACTACTGCGCTCACTTACCGCTACCCACCATATTGCTTTAAGAACCTCAGGAAAAAATCCCATAGCCATAATGTTAGTCTGTGTTCTGAATCTTGATGAGACCTAGAGGTTTCCTTCATATTTCACAAGAGGCTTCACTTGGGGTCGTTCAGGAAATTATTACGTTTGATAGAGGAATCTATAATTTAGTAAAGTTCGAAAAGTCACACTCGCGTATTCGAACCTTCCTGAAATATCACCCCCTTCTATCCAAAGGCCCGTTGGCGAGACCATGACTATACTGATTCTCCTCCGTCCTTTCTCTATAACGAATACATATGATTCCATCAGACGACATATGTTAATCATCCTTCAATCGCCTCTGAATGATGAATCAGTCATATTTTTGGTACTGAAGTCGCTCATAGATTGCTTTATTGGCTGACGCATAACGCTGACAATTACGAAATGATGCTCGAGACATTAGGTTGAGGAAACGAATCTCCTAAAAAACTATGACGCAGTTTTGTGTTCAAACTAAGGGTTCGAGAATCAAAACAAGAGATTTATTCTCAAGCCTTTCCTCAGCTTCGCACAATAACTACGTAGTTTGTAAATACCATATTCACTCAGAATTTCATTTATTGTTTTTTTGACTCCATTTTCCTACCAACTTCACTTTTTTTTGTAATTTAACATTATGTGTCGTGAAAGACAAATCTTATGACTGTCTCGCTCCAACTTCTGACCAGCGTGAGTGGTATTCTTGTATAATACATATGTATGTAGAGCTAAAACACACGCGCTAAGTTTTGTAAAACAGGGAGCGTTTGGCAAACTCGACAAAAAACGTCTAATACGTGGTTCTCCTTCAACGGAAACGTCTTTGGATTCTGAGAACGTTATTATATTCACAGCTCAAGTTGCTACCTGTTTTTTAGGCCGAGTTTTCTCAACATTTTATAATCGTATCTCGAAAACGTCGGGCGCGGCGAAACGTTCAGTAATTGTACAAAGATTATAAGAAGAATATTTATGTTATCTCAATTAATTAGGTACAGGTGGAACAATCTTGAGGTTCTACAGATTGAATTTTCGAAATTCTCCATTGAACGCACTTGGTTTTCTAACTGCATCACTGTTACAATGGAGTTTTGGTGGTTCAAGTTTTCCTCAATCTTTTATTGCAAGTAATACACATAAGCAGCTTGAATAAACACCTCAATCAACCGTACATCACTAGAGTTAGACCAAAATCGCTGCTTTTTTTCTGACATTGAGACATTTTATGACCTCTACGCTTTCGTCCTACGAATTTCCTTCGGCAAGCATTTCGATAGGTTACCCTGTTACCTCCACCTATAAAGAGATCTAGCCTACCTCAGTCCAAAGGTTGCAGCTTACCAAACTCTCTACCCTTACCTGTTATGAGAACTGGAAAAACTTCAGCGCAAAAACTGCAGTCGACCATTCTCTCTACCGTTACCTATTAAGAGTACTGGCCCGCCTACCTCCACCGGAAGGCTACAGCTTAACATACTCCTTTATGCCCCGCGTCAGCCGCATCTGCGGCAGGCATGCGGCCCTGCTGAAGCTTCCCGGTCTATCTGTGTAACACAAAGACGGAGCCAGCCGCTCTTCCTCATCCCCTCTGCTTAAGAAGCCGCGAGGAGGGAGGCTGATGTATGGCAATGCATCGTGAACGACAAGTTCACGACACTTGGAAAATTCCTGAAAAGTCGGATTTGTTTCGCAAGAGACCCAACTCGGATAATGAACGATTTCGAGAAATAAAGATGCGCGAAACCCGAGATAATCCCAACTGCACATATTTCATGAAGAAAGCAGAGATTTCACTTCTATTGTTTAATTACAACTCAAATCCGCCGCACTTCGTCGAATTACTGATGAGTTTGGCTTTGTACATTTCTTCTCTACTGAGTTCCGGGGCCTCCTTAATATTATAGTAGAAGAAAATTGTAAAACTGGTTTATTCCTAATGCGCTAACACTGATCGTATTACACAGTCAAGGAGCAGGAACGAAGCTGCGGTAGGTTCATTCATTCCAATAGATACTTACGCCATGAAATTCGATGTGACTTATTACATTTTTTTTGACTTGTAGCACCATTACTGTATACGTAACCGCGCTCGAGTGCATGAAAAAGAACGAATTAACTGTCAGTATATTTCCCTCTTGACACTCTCGTGCATGCAGGCATGCTCAAACAGCCGTGGGGCACAAACATCTTGAGTTCTGGCCTTAACCGAGTTGGCCGGTAAGCTATCAGCTTTGCATTCCCCCAATTTCTCTATCCTTGACTACGTTTCGGGAGAATGGTAATCATAGCTCAAAGAGGTTCAAGAACGGGCAATAACGTTTCTGATTAAAATTTTTGGGCTTTGACGAAGTCTGACAGCGTACTGGTCAAGCTCAACATATAAAATGAAGAATTGTTATCGATTATTGTCAACAATAGATAGAAATGCTTTCATAGCCGAAATGTTCAGAAACGCTTTCCATTCCTCGATCAGTTTAAAACCCGCATAAATTTCCAAGAATTCATTTATCAAGGAGAGCGGCTTGTAATGCTACCAGAAGGTGGCAGTACCCACACTACAACAGTCGTTCTACCGAAACGTTCGATTCGGCATGTTGATCGAGTACAACCTGAGAGTCGCCTATTCTCAGGGAACTGTCGACAACAGCTAGTTTCGACGAGCTGGTATTTGATCATTCAATGAACGATGGGTGCTAGATTGCGACACCATGGGGAGACCTGCACACAAAAGAACCAGGGAAAATGTACTGTTGCAAAATCCTCTTCATCTTCCACCTAATTCAGTGGAGCTTCTGCAATTACATCCAAGGAACTTCCGTCGTCATTCTCGGAAACTCTTCCACCACAGTCCGAGCCAGGAGCAGTTCGGCTGGCCAAATGCGTTGCGCGCGGCAACAGCGAAGACATGAACGCTGCGGTTTTGCGTCGTGTATTTGATCTACAAACCGTTCGATTCATAGATGCCCCCAACCGTTAATAGGCTCTGGCCCTTTTCGGAGCTCGATCGTGGGGGGGCGATTGTTGAAGAGGCTGACGCATCACACAGAAACTCGCTTCGGACCTCGATCTGAATGTCATAAATTATGCGAGTGGGCTCAACTTCACAGATCTACGAGAAACTGTACGTATAAAGAGACAAAATCTGAGTGCCTGCTCAAGTTCCACAATACGATTCTCCGTGAAATGGTTGAACGACGATGCACGCTAACTTCACCATACTGTCTATGTGCATAGCCTTTCTCTCAAGGAGAACCAGCAGAGGAGCAATCGCTAAAGGCGATCGATATCTTTGATGTGGATATCTCGAAACCGCCCGGCAAAAGTTTCATGAGATACCTGTTTGAACAAAGAACTTACCTGATCTTAAACTCGAAAAAATTCGAGTCGGGTCACGGGATGCGAAGGAATTCTGAAATGGTAATTTAAAAAAAGAACACTAAAAAGCCATGGTACATCAGAAGAGAAACAATTGGATGTTTTCAATTAGTGCAGAACTAGTCGAAGAAAGAACATATGGCGAAAGCCTTCAGGACCCAAGTCATTGGCCCCGCGATCGTCGCGCCTCAGCCCACTGTCGAGCGGGAAGCTCGGTCGCGAGCCGATCACAATTCGTGGCGGAAACCGTGTGCTTCGTGAATTTTGCCTTGTGGTGCCCAGCGCCATCAACTCTAAAGGCGACGCGGTGCTGCGCTGCTACGCGTTCGAATCGACAGGGAGCGCAACCACGTGATAGCTCCGATTATTTCGAAAAGCCTTACCACACGATAACGCTTGAACACGTGTCGTATGTGACCGCACTACGGCGTCTCGTCCCCAATCATAGTTAATATCAAAGTGAGATTTACATGGTATACTGCGGATCAGGAATGAGTGAAGGTTATTATGAGACTTTCCAATATCGGTATTCGGAAAACAGAACCACCAATTAAAGGCAGTGTTCACGAAAAAAAAGTTGCACGTTTTTTTTGGCTAAAACGTAAGCTTTGGGTCCCTCTAAGAAGATTAAGAACGGAAGTGCGACAAAAAACAGCCAGTAGGTGGGTGAAAATCTCGTGGGCCAGCCAACCCATTGGGCCACTCCGCCCACGTCCTATAACAGTTTCCGTGAATTCTTGGTTGAAGGAGCGATGGTTTCCGATAAATTGTTCCGTTCTTCCCTTCATTCTCAACGTCTCTCTTTACTCAGGTCAGCTCGCATACATTGGCTGCAAAAGACGGAAGTTACAAGCCTCGGACAACTCGTTCACATTGCTTCCCTAGCTGAACTTTGAGGGGCCATAACTCTGCTTCCAGGAAGTCTTGTACGATTCCAGGGACATCATTGAAATCAGCATGGGACCGTTTTCAAGATAGGCGGAAAAACACAAAAACGACTTTTATCGTGAATACTGCCTTTGAATTTTGGAAATCGGAACGCCAAAAACCATAGCAAACTGGAAAATCGGGTATTTGGAAATAAGTTAGCCTGGATAAATTATCACCACCTCTGGTGTCTCTACCTACCCTTTCTAATCAGTTCAAATTTCAGTAGCGATTTAGGTCTCTTGCTGGCAGTAGATTCTCCGCACACTCTCTCGACACATTCCCCATCACATCTGCCTGGCATACACCTGCCGTGCCAGTGTTAGGCCCCCATCTAATCGACCGAAGGCCGGACTGAGCCGTCCTCTTCCGTCCCTCGTAGTCAGCTGTATGCCAATCGATTAGGCTGGCGCACTTGAGCGCACCGCGCAGGGCGCAGTACAGCTACAACAGTAGGATTCTCCACCTCAGTGAGCAATGCATCACATACCTATCGACCGGTATGACCACGGACTGGACAGGACGGACCAGGTCCGGACACATTGAGAGGGTTCTTCGACCCGAGTGAGCAGTGCATTATATGCGCATCGATCAGCTGGCCACAGCCGATCGGCCGACTATGGCGGGCCTCACGCCAACTGCACCAATATCCACCCAGCAAATGGTGTAAATGAGAGCCTAATCTTCTACTCTATCTCGTGCGCAATTTGGATACACCACAACAACCGTAATAACAGACTGATGATAATAATTTGCTTAAGCGATAGGTTCACTCTGCTGACATAATCTGCTTATGGATACCTAGATGCCTTACACGAAGACTGGAGATGCCGAGGATTTCGGAGGCATCCAGCCTAATTTTGGCGCAAGAACTTCTGAAAACTACGGAATTTTCAGCCCCAGTTGGTGAAATCCTCGCTACATCCCCTCGATAAACTACGGAGCATATAGCTTAGAATGGAGAAAATATAGGAAATTCCTGCCTAATGACCTGCATAAAACACGGAATTTTGAAAATTTCAGAATTAAATTACAAGATAATTGTAACATTTATTTTTTACAATACTACCAGTCTCTTAGGTTGTCTAAAATATATTAAAAACTTCCTTACTGAAGAGCCGGGGCGTGGCTAGAGATATGAATTGACTGAAGTTAGTGCCGAAACAATTCATACCTAAAGTTATTTTACTACAATTCATATCTAGAATCATTCCGTTTTAGTCACAAAAGAGCCCTCTACAAATTCCATCACTCTATTACTGTTTAAAAATAATCAACAAATTCAAAATGGAACAAAAAATAGATAATTTTTCTCCAATTACTTTGAATGAGGATTAAGGGTGAAGATTCCCATTCCGATCAAAGCGCACTGTCCCAATCCCTACTAGAAATTCGATCCCAGCCGTGACCAACGGTATGGTCAATTCCTCGTCATGGCCTACAGCATCCCCGCTGCCAAAATTATCATTGAAAAAAAAATCTGCAACCCAGCGAGCAACCCGGGCCACCCTCCACGACTAGCCACAAAGTGTCGTATAAACACTTCGTGAGATGACCAGACCAACGAGGAGCTAGGTGACCTCAATGCGTTCAGCGTAGCTGAGATTTTTGTTCAACACAAGTTGTAGCTAATCGCCGGATTTCACGCTACTTATACGGCAAGAAAATTTCGTATTTCCAACGAGACGCATACGAATTTAGCCACGCAAATTTCAAAAAAAAAACTCCCCCTTCGGATCTTTGAAGCCGAAATTTCCGGGTCTCAGCGAATGCCGCTAAAACGGAAATTCTAGCTTCATGGAATGAAAGAGCGTAACAGGCCGCTTCCTCGGAGGCATCCAGCTACCCAACGGCAGAGTACTTACTCTCCTGAGTTTTTTTTAACTGAGTTGTGTGTTCACTCCACTAGTTTGCATAGCTATCCTACTCATTTTCCTGTACTGCACCAAAGATATCATGACTTCGAGACAACGCTCACTAATGACCTGATTACTCTGTAGACGTAATAAACTATGCTATTATTTCACTGTGACACTAATAATAATAAGTGCAACTCCTTTATAGCAAGAAATATATTTAGACTTTGAGAATCACAGGCAAGAATACTGTAGTATGTGAAAGCCCTTTGCCAATATTAGTCTAGGAAGCTAGCGATGTTTCGATAGCGCGTGACGCTGGAGCGCCGTTAAATCGTAAGACTATCTCCTGCGAAGAAGCCGCTCAAGTTGTAAGTCCCACGAAAAATGGACGCGTAAACATAGACGCCACTATCAGATTTAACATAGACGTCACTATCAGATCTAATGAAAGCATGGGGAAGCCTGAATATTCCTAAAACCCTGTTTAAGAGAGATCAAACGTGAATCTCGGACAATAACTTCATCCGCTTTTTCTTTTATTTTTGACAAATTTGGTTGATGTCGATATTGGGTCTCATCCCTTCCTGTTTTCGTATGTGGAAACAGACCTCAGATTCAGGATACGCACCCTAAATAACCTCGCGAAGATTCTGTTTGTTTAATCACCTAAAATATAATCTCGTAATCATTCGCGATTTTGGAACATCCTTCGGAAATTGAAAAGCAAAAAACCTTCCGAAATCGGAATCCCGCTCACCCTGCTGCGGTTCAGAGAAAGAACATTGACAAGAAATAGAGATGGAGGTCGAGAAAAGTAGAGAAGCACTTTTTTCTAGACGCACACCCTCGATTGCGACGCTAAAGCTTCGCACCGGAAAACAGTGTAAATATGAAACTTTTGACGAAGGCAAAATAAAGATCATTCGAGAAATCATTTATGAACCAAATGCAACATTAAACTAATACCTCCATACACATCTATTCGACAGAAATTGGCTCAACGAAGTGCTCATGTCAGCAAGAAAAATCAATAAGAGGAATCTTCGACAGTTCCTGTCCCTGGAAATGGAAAACAGTTGATTAAAGGATTCCTCGGCTACAGCGCACGCATTAACAACAGAGCATGAAAACTCGCCGCTGAAGAGTGTGATTTGGGCCTGGCCAACGGGAAGCTTTTCACAGAGGCCCTAGCAGTTCCTAGGGGATTCTTTGCAGAAGCTTGGTATAATGAAAGACACCCACTTTCACACTAGCTGTATTACAATACCCCATCCCCCTTCTCTATTCCACCCCCACAAAACTTCCTGGTCACTGTTTCAGTGGAACTGGGAGAGTTGTTTACTAGAAAATGAAGCCAAGGCTAGAGATGAAGGTGCTTTTTTTTGGCCTCTCTCTCCTAAATGGTGGTTAGTCAAGTCTTCTTTATGTTTTTGTGTCGTGTATCCCCGTGTAATGTTGCAAGCCTGTTCCATGCGCGCTCATCTCACAAATAATAGCTTTCCAGCCTGTTCGCGCGATGTTCGCACAATAAGGTCGCCCACACACACACTCGCACAAAAGGGCGGAGCACTGTTTCTACGAAGTGATGCTGAAAGCGAATCGCCTCCGACCGCCTGTCGACCATATAAAAGGTTAAACTTCGAACGACTGCTGTTCCAGAGTTAAACCCATGTTCACCTCTTCCACCGTAATCTACGTCAAAAGTTCTCCTATGGGTCTAATCAATGGCTTGTCATCATACCTTCGTACACGGCCGGACACATTTTTTCTCAAAACGTTCTTATTCGGAACTAATCCTATCCTAGAACCCTTAGTTGTCACTTGAAGTTCACAACTGCTTAACGTTGTGACTTGGATGGCAATACGTCACCTCAAAACCGATTGTCACCTCAAAACCAATTTTTCATAACACTGTGCACTTTCTAATGCTGTATGGAGGTTACAGGCCATATTTCATCACCTTTTTCTGCTCGCTGTTGTGGTGTGGTGGGTACAAAACAAAGTACAAACGAGTAGAGTGGGACCAGCGTGAGAGGACGATGTTATGAAGAATCTGGTTCGAACACTGTGCAAAATATCTTTGATTGAAACAGGTTGCTTTTACCCAGATTAGCACGATTCACCTCTCATTCACTTATTCGCTTCTAGTCTGTAATGAGTATCCTCCTGTGTTATTTCATTTGCATTTATCGTACCTGATAGTTTTGAAATATTTCTTCAAAAGAATTAAGCGATCTTGAGGAAACTTCCGATAGACGTTGTCCAACAGACGCTTCATTCGGATAATTGAGTATTCTGCATATGCGCATTGGTCACAAGATTTGGGTATACAACAGACTGCATTCGTGTATTACTATCGCAACTTTCAAAAATCAGAGAATATTTGATTTTTGGTTTTCTCCATTTGCCAGTTTTGATACTTTTAAAAGAATCCCGCAAGAAAATCATATCGTTCTTTCAAAATCCTTTGATTTCTCCTTGCAAAATCCTCTGATTCATCGATACGAAATGAACAAAATCGTTCATTGTTGGAACTGACAAAATTTGATGAGTAGTTTGCGACTGAAAAAAGGGGGACAGGGGCTCTCTACAAACCGAGGGAGAAGTTGTCCAGCCTTCTGCGGGTCTATTTCCAATCGGGACCACTTCGTTCGCGTTGAGTGGCGTGACGAGGTCTGACATAAAGTCCATAACACTTCACCCCCTGTCTTTGACTTTTTTGCGCTCGCGACAACCAGCTCCCGTTGATCATCGACACGGCACGCGGGGGTGCCAGTGACATCTCTAGTTGTCACTATCGCATAGTTGGCTAGAAAATCCTTCTTAGTTCAGGAACACGATAAATCCCAAATCTTTCGTTAAGGCTCCTAATGAATAAGTCTTACCATCGTGTTTGAGGACGACCAGTAGTGTCCTTAAGGACCCCAGCAATCCAATGGCTACAACTCTTGCCAAGCGATTATACGAAGCGTGTCCGAGTCACCTGATACAAGAAATATCAACAAGGCTCATTAGAGTTAAAATAACCCACCACATCTCACCCGTTTCAATAGATGGGAAGGGCGCCACTTGTGGGGCGGAATTCACGTACGCGAGCGTTACGAAGGGATTGGGGAAGGGTTTAGAGCATCGGCGCGTGTGATGATGGTAGAGCGAGGGTTAGAAAAGGTATGCGTAGCCTTGAAAAATCGACCCCTCACCAACCCTACCTAGGAGGGTAGGGCAGCCGAGACCCCACTGAGGCACTGTTGACTGATGATCTCCAGCCCTCGCACTGCGATCATCAAGCGCACCGACGCCCCAAACCCTACCTCAATCCCTTCGTAACACACGCGTACGTGCACGCCGCCCCGGGGCGTGAGGTGAGCCACATGGTTCTATCAATAATCGACCTCACACCACGAGCGATCTAGGGTGATGGTCAAACCGCAAGCAAGTCAGCGGTAACAGGGAGCTGCGAAGCGTCGTAACTATGAGGGCCACGTCAGAGTTCGCTGAGTGCGACCCCGCATATTGGGTTCGCGTATTAACTTCAGTCTGATGAGTGGACGGGGCTACGACGGTAGATCACCCCGCGCGAATTGAAACCACATTCTACAGTGAGGCCGCCAACCCCGCACGGCAAGCAGCCTGGCTCATGCGTCAGATTAAATCGAGATCGGAAACCATGGATGCCCAGCAAAATAGTGTCAGACGAGTGTAGAAAATACACCTGACAAGTCCGTCTGCGTCCGTCTTCCTCTTGCCCGATCGATAATCATCATTCGCACGCGAATGCGGCCTGAGAGATTACACTCACTGCGTCCGTATACGTCCCGCAGTGATACGTTGTGCACAATTATTCGACCGGATTCATGAACGAGTATACCGCGGTATAAGGGTAGTAAAGAGTAAAATGTTACCTCGACCTGTGATTCGTCTTAAGCCATACCCTCAAAGCTGGGGCTATATAGTATTGTGCAAGATTCCCCAGGAGAGGCCCGGGTTTTACGTTATTCACTCGTAAAATCACACGCTTCACTGTGGTATTGTGCTCCAGCTTATGTTGGCAAATTGCCAATCTAATAAACACCGGCAAAGGTGTCCAATGGGTGTGGTGTGCTGAGGTTGCACACACTCTCCGCGACTGTACGCGCACACCAGCCCCAAGCCAACGCATTCAAATCTGGATCTGGCTCCGGTGTAAGGTGGGCTCAGACGGTTTTTTCATCATTTGTTAGAGGGCCCAAAGGGGTGCTCTTATCCAGCCCACCCCCTCCCCCCACAATCGGCTCAATCGGCTTGACTCTGGAATTTTCTGAGTTTCCAACCCGATTTTGTTATATCTTGATCATCGGTGTTTTCGAACTTTCTAGATCAGGCAGATCCTCCACTGCTCTCCCCTGGAGAAGAACGGTGTGTAAATCAAGGCACATTGCTCTCCACTTCTTCTGTGCCCTACCCTTTTTCAACTGGGAATCATCAATTTTGTTAACGAGAGCCGATTAGAGGGCGGGCTGTATAACATTATTCGGCCTAAGGTCCATTCTAGAGTTCCACCGCAGCGCGGCGCGATTAGATGTTATCTGTGAGCAGCGATCGACAACGCGCCGCTCTTTGATGCACATTTCAAGCTTGACGTCCCTCCGCGACCCGGTAGAACTCTAACCCCCCCCCCCCCACAGGACACTTCTGCTAGTGATAGCTCGCAGCTCATGTCTCTAACTTTTTTCTTTTCTCTCTAAAACAACCATTCTGGCGATCTATCCATCGCGCTCTGGATGGTAAGGGGACGGTTCTGGTGTGCGTTAGCGCGTGATGGTGATCGTATTGTTTTGCAACCGCAAGAGAGGCGGGAAAACTCCATGTTCGTCCAATCACGCGCGGCGCTCATCCCCCGTTTCCACATTTCTCTTGCGATTGGGAAACATTACGACCACTGCCCGTTAGAGCGGCATAGGTCAGTTACGAAGTGAGAAGCGTCAGAGACGTAGCAAGTAGGCTTCATTGGCCGAAGTGTTCTCCACCCAAAGCTCCTCCCTTCGCACTTTCCCGCCAGTTTCTTTTTATGGTTCGGCCACCTTGGGACCATCAACAGTCAGGATCTACAGCTGCGTGTGGACAACCCTCTATAAAAACAGACTTTGCATTCATCTCGACAGTTTCAGGATAAGCCCAACTTTTTCATTGCCCAAGGACAGAATTGGAAACTTCTGTCTTTCACCAGCCCTGCGCTCGTGCGATCGGCATGATGTGTTGAGGTTCAATAACACAAAGTTGTTTATTTTTACATTTGTATTCTAATCAGACATCGCAGGAATTTCTGTTCTGAGAAAAAGTTGTTTACTACCAGGCCAAGGTCTTGGTTGTGCACGTCTCAGCTGAAGTCACCCCTCCTGAACCTGTTTGGACTGCACGCAAAATCAGAAATCACACTACAGTTAAAATTTTCCTCATATAATGAAAACAGCTTGCTATCAACACGTCATTATTTTATTGCCGATGTCTGCTAAAAAGTGCACATTCTAATCTGTTCAGACTGCTGCTTTGAATCAGACTTCATAATAGAGACGCCACTACATATAGCACTTTGTCAAGGACAATTGCACCATGTACACTGTGTTTTCCAGAATGGAAGTGCGGCGACGTGTGATCCTGATCGCATTAGTAGTGCTTCTTCTAGCCCAATTTGAAGCCAGTGAGGTAATCTTTTTGTTTCTGGAAATTCCAAAAAAAGATTTTCGAAGTGCATTCCAGAAAATATTGGTAGGGAACGCCTAACCTCCTGCAAACTAGTCTTCTCAGTGATAGCCACTTTTCTAGAAAAAAAGGTTTTTCTAGAGTAAACGTATTAGTCTGGTGAACGGACGGGGCTGCGACGGTAGATCACTGTGCGCGATCGAAAACACGTTGGCCGGTGATGCATAAACCGCACGGCCAGCCACCTGCTCCATGCGTCAGACTGAACATAATACAGAAAGCCAAGAACCATTTTTGGTTGGAGAAATACATTGCGCTCCCTATTGAAAGTTGGTGCGAACATGGAGCCATATGCTATAACAAATGTGCACCGAGTTTGGGTCAACCCTACATCGGAAACGCAAAGTACCACTAGGATCCATGACAGGTTACGTGTGCGATAAAATAACAAATTTAGGTTATATGCGAGAACCTCATGTCACAAGTAAGTCAACTTACACCGGGAAACATACTTACTATGTCACCGGTCAGATGTAACTTAAAGTTGTTTGGAGTCCTTAATTAGCATGTGGTTTGCTCAAATTTTTCTGAGTAGGCGTTCTCCTCCTGTAGCCACTTTGGTCAGCTGAAGGCGATGCTTGTGGACATTGGATGGACTTGGCTCAAGACTCGCTCAGGAGTGTTGTTAGACGTGCTGAGCATAGCTATAGGTTCATTGTCGGTTCCTGAAAGATTACAGTAGATTTCGATGAGTTACTGATGAGAAAAGCCTGGAAACTTACATTTTTATTGTAGGTCTAGTGCAGAGAGCAGACATCAGAAACATACATTAGCCGCGATTTCGAAAATTTTGTAAAGTAACCCACATTCACGGCATTTTTCGTATTGGTGCATGTTTTTCCCAGGCGCAACGACTGGTATTTGCGTGACATCGGTCGTTGTACGCACTCATTCACAGTCGTCCTAACCCAGTTTTGACGACCTTCCACTAATTTGCACTCGCACCAACAACGAGTACAATTCCGATTCGCCCTCGAACAGGGGGAACCCAGTTTCTCACCCAAACTGGGATTAGCAGCTAGTCACGCGACAGGAAAAGCGGAGTGAACTCAAAAACAGCTGGAAAATAGCTGACTTCACGTGACGGCAGATCCACAGTTTTTGATATGTACGAACAAAGGACAAAAAGGAAGGATATTTAGACAACGTGGCCATTCAAGACCAAG
Source organism: Aplectana chamaeleonis (assembly GCA_029168955.1). Classification (NCBI taxonomy): domain Eukaryota; kingdom Metazoa; phylum Nematoda; class Chromadorea; order Rhabditida; family Cosmocercidae; genus Aplectana; species Aplectana chamaeleonis. The sequence goes on along the minus strand of JAPDOI010000007.1, from coordinate 494,851 downwards.
AATACGCTTCTAGACCCATTTTCTGATGTGGTATTGTAGCTTCTCCTCCGCCAGCTGATCTTATGGCGTTTTCCTCCATTTTTCTCAATTTTTTAGTTTCTCTTGTATTTTTTAAAACAGGTTATGGCCTTTAACCCATTCAAGACTAGGCCTGATTTTGGGTGACTGCACATTCGTACAGCGTGCAATATTGCGTGACCGTATAACGTGCCCCACCGGTGATACACGCTGGCTTGAATAGTGTCCCACGTGTTTTGTATCTATACTGTGGCTAGCAACTGATTGAACAATATCAGAGTTTAAGCTTCCGAAACGCTTTCGTTATCGAGAAACAACTACTCAAAACCAAAACGGGCTCAACTGAGCTGCAACGCTTTAGCAGAAAAGTGAACGAGTTTCCAACGATAGGTTTCTACTAAGCAACCCGAAAGCTATCAATAGGAGACAAAGAAATATTAGGTGCTTCCAAAGTTACGTTGCGGCCGTTTCTTCCTCTACTTCAGCCCACCTCATTTTAGAAATGTCTAAATATCTCGCTGCATTTGACGTATTGATGGACCACGATATTCAAGTGTAGGTCAATACATTGATCATATGTAAGTTCGGAAGTATTTTACTGTGGCGGGGAAATCGATTTTTGAAAAGGGTGTCCCACCAGGGGAGTCACGTGGTCGTGAATGGGTTGAATGCTACTTTTGTCATATTACGTTTGCTTGCTAAAGTATTGATTTCAGGAATAGCGGAAATGGTCGACAAAGAATCAGAACCGCCAGTTTTTCATGATATTTATCTTATTTTATGGTGTTACCGGACTAGAACCACACACGTTATAAACGTGATTAATTTGAACAAAAAAAAAGATCCAAAGCAAAAAAAAAGTCGAACTGAGGTGGTTTTTCAGAGATTCGTGCCAGCCTAAACCAGAAAAATTCTGAAAAGATTAACGATCAATAAAAAGCTAGTTCGAAAAGTCAGAAGTCAGTAACAAACACCAAATAAGGGTTTTAGTTGGGTGGCACCACAATATAAAAAAACCCACCAATAGTTGGCGGATCCTGTTAGTTGCCGTCGCGTTACGCTATCCCTGCAATTAAAACTTTTGCAAAGAGGACTAATATGTATAACAAACACTGCATTCAGTGATCGAAAACTGTTGAAGAGAGACGTGAGAAAAATTATGAAAAAATGAAGCAAAAACCATCATCATCAGTTGATGTGGGGCGAGCGCGGAAGCTCGTATGAAACCGAAGCGTCGCATGTTTGCAGCATGAGTCCGCAAAGGTACATACTAACCATAGCCCCGGAACAGATAAACAACGGATATGTGCATTGGATCATATGCGCACCAAGTTAGCGCCAAAGCCAACTACACCGTTAGAAATCCAAACGGTTCGGTTAGTGCGATCCGTGCCGACTGTAGCAGTGCGTGTACATTTACCCACCTTTCCAGAGCGAAGGTTTTAGGATGGCCCGGGTTCGAACTCACGGTAAGACTGGACTCGGAGACGGGCTAGTCGTCAGTTGATTATATTAAGAATTCTTATGTGCAGAATTTTTTTTCATTGCTCCAGTGCAGACTTTGCATTAAGGAGGACAATCTGGAGCTTTGTAATGCCAGCAAAAACACGTCACACTTATGATATCGTGGCGTTACTGTAAAACTTCCACGTCGGAGAACGATCATTCCAAGAATGAACACGCGAAAAAAATCACCTTGACGTCCCGCAAAAGCAGCAAAAAGGGGTTATGAGAAGGCCGACAACTTGATCAATTCCCATTGCTGTCTGATAGGCCATGGTGTTCCGAGTGCACACTGCAAAAGTCACGTTGTCTTTATCGCAGACGCGGTAAGAAGTGTTATTGTGCACGACTTCGTCGACACCAAAGAAAAACGTGTACCACTCTATAGTGCCCAATCCAGAGGTCGAAAAAGGTTTCTGAAACTCTGCCATGACGCCGATCACACTTCTTGCGCCTTTTTTTTTGTCTCGGCGGAAACCGCGGTACAACCGTTCAGTGTAATTCAGTCAGAGTCCGAACTTCACTGCCAGTTCCCTGAGAAAAAGCTTTGATGAGCAGATAACGATTCTGGTGCAATTCCCGAGCCTATTGGAGGGAAGTAATCGACAGGCACGGTCAAATAGTAGTACAATATACCGGGTACCAGCATCCTAAACAATTTTCTTTGCAAAGGTCCAACTATCGCTGAGGCATTGACAAGCTATGGTATGTCTACCGTCATTCTTATAAACATCGAAAAACGACTATCCGTTCCGAATCCTCGGCAACCGATTTGGCAAGGTCGGAACCAATTTTTTCAGGTTTTCGGAGCTTGAAGAAAGCGTTACTGGAGTTCAATTCCGAGCAGCCTTTTCATGCTTGTGTAATAGCGACGAATAAAATGGGATTCCAATAAGAAAATAAGACATCAGATGTCTGATATCGATGCCCGACATCTGGCTTTTAGTCTTATAACGGTACCAGACACCTGATTTCTCATTTCTCTATTGGATTTCCGCGGTATTTTCAGCTGCCGCAAGAGCATGTATAGGGTGGAAGAAAATTATCAGCTAAAGCACTGAAAACATCTGACACGTAACACAAAGATAAGATCACGGAAACGTTGTGTGTGCACGGTGTTTAGAAATCATCTATAAGCTTACAAACAGTGTCTAAGAATTTATAACAAATTCCGAGCCAGTGACATACTGTGCTTATCTGGGTCAAATTCCGGTCCAAAATTGCGTCTCGACAAGCTTTGCGGCCGCGCGCTTTTGAGTCGGAAGAGTTTCCAGCGCCGCAGCTGCCGATCTGTTGATTACAGGTGGGTTCTGGAAACTGGAAACTAAACAAAATGTAAGAAAACTGCATAAAAAGCCATGTCGAGTCGGCTTTGGCGCTGGAAACCCGACTGACTCGGGCGCGTGCGGCCGCAAAGCGTGTCGAGACACAGTTGCGGACCGGATTTTGACCCAGATAAGCACAGTATTGGATTACTTCCGCTCGACGAGGGAGTGACTGAGAGAAGTGAGAGAGAAACGAGACAGTAGAGGCCACTGCGCAGGGCGCCAGAATGACGATAGTGTTCTCCCACGTACTGAAGCAAACCCCGCCGATTGATCCAACAAGAGACAATGGACGAGAAATGTGGAGAGACATAAAGGAAGTATCGAACGTGTCTTTCGATTCAAAAACCACGCTCAGCAATCGGGCGCGAAGTTCTTCGATCGATAGTCATCTTCTTTTCTCTTTCCCACACGTAAACTTTCCCGCCAAGCAGCGGCGCGACTTCCAACTTAATGGCAGCGTACACGCTCGCGAACGTGATTGAAACAACAACGGAGGTAGAATGGTATGGCTCGAAACACAACGCCTACGCATTTTGATGCGTCAAAAACAACCCACAATGCCGCTACCCGAGTCAGAACTTGACCTCGCTCCTGTATTTCTCCGCCCCTGAATTTGCCGTCCTCCTCCAAAACAGGGTTGCTGGGCCTTTCCCACCTTCACCGGCGTTTGTGGGTGGTACAAGAAGTACAATAAGTAAACCACATGCACCGACGACGGTGAGAGTGGTCCAGCACGCCTGTTTCGTAGGAGGACGGCAAATACAGGGGCGGAGTAATACGGGGGGGGGGGGCAACTTCTTACTCATGTAACGGCATTGTGGGTCGTTTTTGACGATTCAAAAGGTGTAGGGGTTGTGTTCTTGTTCATACCATTCTATTTCTGTAGTTATGTCAACCACGTTTACGAGCGCGTATGCTGCCTTTGAACTAGCTAGAGAAAATCGCCGCATGCAGCTATTTGGCGCAAAATCTCTTGATCATTGGGCACCATCACCCCTTCGAGACAATTTCCTCCCGAAGCAGCGTCGGGGCTCCCTATTTAAAAGGCATGACCCATACACTGACCAAACTATGCTATAAATACAACGTCTTTGTTCTTATATTTAACTTTTTTCTCTATTTCTCATTGAGAGATAATCGGTACTGTATTGCCGTCGATCAGGGGGCGGGGGTAGCTAATGCGGGGTTGTCCAATATTTGACGTCTGAAGATCCATCATCTGTGCGTCTTACTCACATATTTTTTCATTGTTTTCCTCTTGTAGGATCATTGCTCTGCGTTCAGTTTAGAATGACCGTTTCGGAAGCACCGGAACGAAAAAAAGCATACCTTTTCATCAGGGTTGCGACGGTTACGATCAGACGCATTCGGGACGTTCTCTCTTTTTTCTGCACCGGACACAAAGGGGAACCCCCCTTGCAACAACTTTTGCAGACCGTGACTATACTTGTTCGTTACCTGCACTTTAAATTAAGACGTGGACAGGAACACAGGGCCATAGCTATTGAGCAACAGGCAGGCCTTTGTCGACAAAAGAAGCCTAGTTCTGGCTACCAACCAAGAACAGAAGCATTATCCTCTTTCCGTTATCCGTTATTAGGCAGCTTCGGCCCCACCGGATTCCGCATAGTCATCGGGTCATTGTTTCTTTGCTACGGGTCGTGGCGAAGATGATGCTCTTGTGGCGAACCGTGACGAGATCGGCCTCCTTGCCGCGGCCCGTGGCAAGGATCATGCAAAACCCCACTAGAGGGGTGATAGCCCAACTTTCTATCCCGTTTGCGAAACGTGCTCCTGTTAACAGTATACGCTGCTGATATTATGGAAATGTACTTCAGGGCCGCAACCTTGAGTCGAACCCCTCTTTATCAGCAGCAGCTCAGCACTAGCTGCCAATAGGGTTCCGGCTCGGTTCCAGCCCCTATTGTGCTGAAGCCCAACCAGGCTAGCGTGTGAGCTCGAGGTAGTAGTTCATAATGGCACGTACATATGAATCAGTACATATGAACCCATGCCTACGTCACAGCTTCAAGCTCTCCTGACCTTGTAAAATGCTCTGGGAGAAAGCTGTACAATTTTGATAATTCTGCACGAGCGACAATCAACGCTGGGGTGAGTGTAATCAAATTTGGTTTGTTGATTGTAGCTAGGAGCAACCGTAATGCTTATGGTATGCTAGCATCGCAGAGCCTATTGCTGCACCCAGTGACAGGTCTGCTACTTGTCGGATTTGAATGTGGACTAATCGCGGACTTATCGCAATACGGAGCAACTTGCTCTGCGAAGCAAGTATGCCATAGGCTTAGGGTCTGGGACACTTCCTGAATGTTCTGCATTTAGAAGTTTGCCGGGAGCGAGCGCTGGTATTCCGTCAAACGTTGCCATCACCAGTTATATAACCCGTCATGGCCTGGGTTTCTGTCAGCGATTTCTGAACCTCAAAGCTTTTTGGAAGTACACCACAAATCGAGCCAGTCAGTACAATCAAGTTACAATCAATATTCGATCTTTTACCACACTTACCTCAGCGACCTCAGAAGGGTGTCGCTTGGGTAGCTGGCTATGGACACAGTCTTTGATTTTTTAAAAAACTTCCCACAACCGATCTTATCCTTGGATCCTCAACCAAAAATTCAATTTCAAGAAGCCGACCACCCTAAAAGCAGATCCAAGGCTATTCATCCGTTTTCACCTGATCCTGTTCTGTATGAGTTCACAAAATGAGCTCTCTGCACCTGCGTATTCCAATACTTGAAGGCAGTGTTCACAATAAATAATGTGTTTTAGTTTTCACTAGGAATGTACATATAGTGGAAGGCCACCCTGTAACGTTAACGTCCAAAGAAGGCATGAAAACGAGCCGGGAATAGCCCCAAAGGAGCCTGAAGTTGCAACTGTGAGCGCACGAAAAATCCCAAAAGCGCAATAATTGCCCCTCGACGTGAATAACTGAACACTCAGATAACGAAAAATGACCACGTCGAAGTGTTGATAAGTGAGCTGATCCCTTTATTGCATTGATAGGTATATTCTTCATAGCGGTCAACTCCTGCACGCCTAAAAATCAATGTAAGCAAGTATGGTTAGATCCGTAGCTTGTTTTCTCGGGAAAAATATCTAAATCTAAACCGCGGCTGGCGCGAGCAAATTCAATCCCACCGGCGGCTGGCTGGTATTTACTGGTAGTCCTTGAATCAATAGTTTCAACTTTATCGGCCCCAGGCTCTTGGAACTCCGTAAGCATAAATGATCAGGCAGTGTCGCGCTGTCTGGATAAGTTACTCGACGTCAGCTAGATTTTAATGTCTCCACCTTGATCCGGAAGCAGCATTTTGGGTAAAGAAAAGACATTCCTAATTGTTTGTGTCATCAGTGTTCATCACAGTTCAGATGTCGGAAAGACTTGACGCATCTCTTTGCTTTCTGCAACATTGCGAAAACAACCAGACATGCAGAGAGCTGTGTACCTGACTTTTCCTACTATTTAACACTCTTGGACCCACGGTGGTGTGTACTAAGGGATTGTATAATCTTAACTGGAGAAATCCGCAAAATGGGATGGGTTACGGTGTCTAATTGCCCGTGGGATTTGGGGATTTGCCGACGTCAGCGTTATGGTAAGGTCAGATAACTAAAACAATCGGCCAACAAGCACACAAGAACTTTCCAGAAACTGCTAGAGAACCTGTGTTTTGTGTGGTGATGTGATTTACTCAATTGTCCTTCCTCCACTTTCAGTGACTGCACGATTCAATGTGTTTAACCAGTCTGAGAAAAAAACCGAAAGAAAAGTATTTCCTAGTATATCATGGGTGAATGTGGAGGACTATGAACTCAATGATCACTCTAGAACCCTTCGTGCGTCAGTTATTGTGCAGTATCTCATTGATCGCCTACGACACACCTCATTTAACGTCACCTCAATTTTTCATGTCATTATTTTGTCGCAGAAGCTGCATTTTGATGCTGGAATAAGTATTAATGGTTGCTTTTCATATCAGTGCTTGATACATTTCTGATGCCGTTGAGGTCTAGCTCCTTATCTAGTCATTCGCCCATTCGCCAATGTTGAAAGATAGTGACGATGTTAACTAAAGAGAGGGGGGCGTGGAGATCACCGCGCTTATCTTAAATCACGCAAAATTCATTCTTTGCGTTTAGCACATAGAGGTTGTTTGAACCTCACTAAAAACGGAAAACATCGGATGGGTCTCTGCCTTGCGCTGTGCATAATTGCCCGAGGAATTTGTGCACGTCACTTTTGTGATAAGGTCAGGAAATTTGTCGCAGCAGGCCAACATCTACACAAAAAAAGTTCCAGAGCCCTAGAGACGCTTTAGTCAAAAGGGCACACTATAGCATTTGCATCGTTTTTTACCGAGAATAGTATCGAAAGGTCTATGTATGCGCACTACAATATACTGTTTAATTGCCCACGGGATTTGTAAACGTCAGATTCATAATGAAATAATTCGTGTTTTTTTATGCTTCGAACAGTATTTTCTGTGAAAGTCACAATCAGGTATAAATTGCAAAATTGCCCCAATTGTTGTATAACTACCCTTTGCAGTTGAGTCCTGTAATGCTTCATCATATCCAATCCAGTGAAATTGGTTTCATGGGAGTCGTTAAAGGCATCGTACACGCTGAAAACCACTCACCGTTTTTTGAGTTTGAATCATTGGTTGAGCCTGCCTGAGAACGTGGGTAGAGTTTCTCGGGTCACCAACGCATCATCCGGAAGATATGGGTGATCGAATGCTTCGAATTTCACCAAAACAGGCCGGCCTTCTGACAGCCATGTGGCATAATTCGAAAAAGAAAGCAGCTTCTCAACAAGCTATATCGCGTAAATGAGTGGAATTTGATGTATCATTTGCTGATAAGCTGCCTTCTTTTCTCATTTGATGCCACATGGCTGTCAGAAGGCCGGCCTCTTTTGATGGAATTCGGGGCATTCGATCACCCATATCTTCCAAATGATGCGTCGGTGATCCGAGAAACTCTACCCACATTTTCAGGCGGGCCCAACCAATGATCAAAGACTGTGAGTGGTTTTCAGCGCGTATGATGCCTTTAGGATTCTAGAGTGTCAAGGAAAAAGGGGACAGCTGTGTGCGTCCATTCGCCACTATTCTCCAAAATTCAACACGCTACTCATTTTGAGCGAAGTGGTTTTGAGTGGAATTAGAGCAACGAAAGCGAGAGAACTCCCTCCCTTGCACCCGGCACGCATCTATACTCTGACAAACAAAGTCTTATGCTCCGTATTGATCCGCCTGTGGTGATTCGATTCCGTTCAACAGACTGTTAATCGATTGGGCCATGTCGCCATCGCAATGCCTCTCTGCGATGTGCAGTTAAAGTCTTTTCAAAAAAATTGTCCGGCCTTGCGGTCGGCGTGCATGTCGAGCAGCTGTCACAATGACATTTTCGGACTTGAAAATCGACTGGCAGAAATATTTGATGGATGATGAATAATATCAGAATCAGCTTTTTGGAGCCATGAGAGGTCTGGTTCAAAATAATGCCTTCGCGACGGCCGCTTGTGGGCGGACACTCCCATTATGGCAAACTACCTGCCTAGCGATTGTGGAGACAGCTGTTAATCACCCCGTGAGATCTTGTGCACTTATCACTTCGATCTGGCTTCATGGCGGGATCTAACGCCCCGCTTTGAACGCTTCGGTGAATACATCACGCTCTGCAGCTGGGACTGCCAGTTTTCGGTGTTAAAGATTGCAAAGACGGACAATAGGTAGTGCTCTCGGGACTACAGGCAGGTCGCGGCAAGCTAACCTTGCTAAGGTTGCAAACGGGTAGCGGTTGATGTTCTTTCAACTTGATGTTGACAACCTACCTGAGCATGCATGTAGGCGTGCATCACTGCTCTCACAGCGTTTTAATTTCAGGCGAGGACTGTGTATGAAGAATGTATACGTCAGTGTGCTAATCCTTGCGGTGAGAAGTGTGACGTTGTTCGGGTCTATCATCGTTGCCTGAAGCGAATCTGTGGAAAGCTGAAGTTTTTGATCTAGCCTAACGAATGTCCTCAAATATGATCTCTACACATGGGCTATCCCAGCCTGTTTTACTGTACATATTGTTGAATAAATGTTCATAGATGTTATCGAACTGAATTTTACTTCCGTTAGCTACCCAGTAGATATAAAGATTTGAAATGTGTGACGGATTTTTTTCCAAATAAACTGAAATTAGATAGTGTATATAAGCCAAATCCAAAACGTTAGTAGATTTATTCGATTGACGTTTCGAGTATATCGGGTTCGTCGAAGTCTGGAAGAGTCAAGAAAAATTAAGACATATCCTCCTGAGCAGCCTTCCAAATTCTAAAGGCACTTTTCACGATGAAAATCGTCTCCGGTTTTCCACCAAAAATAGAGGATATGTGGCCTGTTCAGGCGAGTACTAAAGGAGAAAACGACAGAAGACAATTGAAAGCGGCTAAAATTGCGACTTTCTTGGCTGCAGGTAAAATCAGGGTTGGACGAGCTGCTGTGTGAGGAAAGAGATTTGGACGAGTTCGCGCAATACCTGAGTCAGCTGACGAACTCCATGGAGCGCGCTTTTATCTCGAGTTTGGGCCCTCGAAACATTAAGGTGGACGTGGAAATGGTGATTCAACGAAAAGGCAAACGAGAAACATCTCAACAGCAACCATAAAATCATAGTGAATCAATAACAAAGCAACGAAGACAGTAGGAATGGATCGTCTAGCAAACCGGCCGTGGGGGAGGCCATGATAGTCCCTGATATTGATCAAAATTGGTGTTGCGGCTGTCTTTGGCAAATTTCCATTAAAATCGTCTATACCTTCTCAGACTCTGCGGGGGGGGGCGAGCGCTGGACAACAGAGCCCGTTTTCGATTTGGGTGAGCGACAGCGCAGGCCTCCCCCGAGGGGGGCTTCAGGGAAGGCCCCTGCTCTCCTCCGGCGCTTGCCCCTCGAGAGGAAGAGAGGGAAAAGATGGGAAGAAGTCGTAGAAGGTAGTTTACGACAATAGAGGCCAGAGAAGGCATAGTAGGCCAAACGCACGCATCGCCATTCACGTCGAAATTTGTCCCGACCGATTTGACGTGATTTCTCCTGTGATCTATCACGTGCTCGACTGGTATAAAAGGCGCCTCACCTTATGGAGAGCCGCATTCGGCCCAACAGGGCCGGCCCTGGACGGCGCCTTCGAGTCACTGTCAGAAAGGGATATTTTTGGAGGAAAGCGGAGACGCTTTCCGGGGGGGGGGAGGGTGACGTCACTGCTCCGGGGTCGTGACGTCCCTGCTCCGGGGCCGTGACGTCATGGCTCCGGAGCGGTGACTGAAGGAGCTTCAGGGCAGTGACAGGGGGCTTCAAGGCGGTGACAGGGGGCTTTAAGGCAGTGACAGGGGGCTTCAAGGCGGTGACAGGGGGCTTGAAGGCAGTGACAGGGGGCTTCAGGGCAGTGACAGGGGGCTTCAGGGCACTGACGGGGGCTCCGATCAAGCCAAATTGTCACTTCGGCGGTAGCCCCGATTGGGGGGCAAGCGCCGGTGCCCGGAGGTTGCCCCCTGAAGAGCTGCGCTAGCCCCCTCCAGTGTATGAGTTAGAAGACTTGTCACAAAAAAGGCGGGCTGGCTGGGACACGGGCTCTCTACACACATGTGGAAGAGTTGTCCCGTTTTCGCAGTTTGACACATCACGCCACTCAGAGCAAGCAGAGTGGTCCCGAGTGGAATTAGAGCCGCAAAAGGCCAGACATCACCTCCCTCGGTGTGTAGAGAGACCCTGTCCCGGTCTGGATTTCTTGGGGCGCGCTTGCTTTCCATATTGGCCTTTTCACATCCGTTTTTGACGATTAATGTCGCGTTTTTGGTGTTTTCTTCGACACCATTCCTTCCATTTCCTGCCAGCGTAGTTATTTCAGATCGGAATTGCGTTAGCGAAACTTATTGTGAACACTGCCTTTAAAGGCACAGTACACCCTCAGATATGAATTTTGAGATTCTCATTCAATGTGTAGAAGACCCTTCCTGTATAACACATGCCAAATGCGAGATCTCAATCCCTCCAAATAAGCGAAATATAAGCGACCACCACAGGCCCGACCTCCTTCGCTCACAACCACAGGCCCGACCCCCTAACAGATTTTCGAACTCGGTAGCCGCTCAATGGATGGATGAATTCTATTGAGTCGTCATTCTTCAGCCCATTACCGGACTGCCTCCATATCCTGGATTTCTCTCACGCAACGATTGCGAATGAAGAGAATCACAGGCCTGAGAAAACTCGTCCACCAATTCTTCACCCTCAAAATCTAGGCATCTTTAAAGAGCCATAACTCTGTTCAAAGGGGTCTTGAACGATTTCAGGGATTTCGCTGCGATCAGCGTGTGACTCTCTCCAAGATAATCATGGAATCTGAAAAGTTCTGTACCTTCAAGAAAAAGGTCGAAAAACTACTGAAAAGATCTTCATTTAACCAAGCAAAATCACCTTACCCGTTTTTTGACGCATGTGCATAGAAAATGCCCAACTTCCCTAATATTTTCGTTTTTAAAAAGACCACACACGATGACGTAGACCACCCCTGACGTCATACAGTCTCCTCTTGTCTAGATGGGCATACCACGCAATACGGAGTGGCACAAAATTAGCCGCACAGTCGATTGCGGTCAGCTGGCGCTCCGGGTTGGGTGGTGAAATTTCGACGACCCTCAAAGCGTCTTCAAGACTGTACTTGCGTAGAGCCGCGCGGATCGTTGAGCTGATAGCATCAGAAACAAAAGGAAGACGAAACGGGACTTTTGCAGGTCTAAAGAGATCTTACAAGTGAACATGCGTCGCTCGGCATTTTCCCACCGTCGTCGCGCACTCTCCTCGCCGCATGCCTCTCACCCACCGCCCAGCCCGAGCGCTGGAGCGCAGAGAAATGAGGCACACTCGTGGATGGGGTTGCAGCACCCCAACTGACATCACGGAGGCACCCAACCGTCATAATCGATGAGATTAGGGTTATGTGAACTGATTTCGGTAAACAATGTGATGCACTTGGCTGTGAAGCGGGTTTTTAAGGGGTATGGTATACTTTTGCGACACACGGTCGCGTCGCTCTGCACAGAGACTGCGACCGCCCCCGCCCTTTAAATTTGTGGCTGTCGCAGTGCATTACACAGCGACAGCGACAGTGGTAGCGACAGGCTACGGCACATTTGCAGTATGTCAGCCCTCCGCGACACGTCGCTGCGATCCACACGCGACATCTGTTCCTACGACGACCGTTGCCGTTACTCCGATGCAGGTCCCGCCGCGATTTGTGTTAGACTGCATGCCTGTCGCTCATTACCGTGACGAAGTATACCATACCCCTAACGGCATGGAATGACGTAGAACCCATTACAGTCCAAGTTAAGCTTTCAGATATCAAATTATGGGTGGATTGCATGACACATATATAGATTAAGTTTCTCTTAATAAATAGAAAATTAAAATGTGGCCACAACATTATTCCGCGTGGCGAAAATCAAAATAATATAGCTCAATAAAATTTAGAATTGCACTCAGAAAATACTTGAACAAAATGAAATAAAACAAAATCATTAAAAAACATGACTGCATAGCTGTTTAAAAATCAATGATAACTAGGTAAAAACTCTAGAAAAGGGAAAAGACACTTGGAGAGATGTAAAAAATGAATCGCTTGAAAAATAATTGAAATAAAAAAACACCGAACAAAATGTATGAGTAAATTAATTGATTAAAGAATAGATAGCGAATAAAATTATGTGCATACACTGACTTTGATACTCATTCCAAACCTAAATGATAAGGACTGAATGGATTAAAGTTGGTAATGTTATACTTGAAAAAGAATTAGGAACAATTTTTGATCCGTCAAAAAGTTTGGTTAAACGAGCTTCTATAAACAATGCTTTCTGATTTGAAATGACACGAATGGTTTTTTTTGCTAATGACGGGAACAAGAAAAATTGCTACAGAAGGCGGATGAAAACAATTTTTTATCAACTAATCGTGGAGCGCTTCACCATCACAGAAAAAACAGGAGATTGGGCATGCAGTGGAAAAATACAATAACTGTTGGTTCAGTATTTCACATAAGTGAAGTCGTGAGGAATACAAGTGTACAGCTGCAAATTGAGATTTGGTAGAATACAGTTCAAATACAATGGGAAATTTCAAAATGATTTTCTATCAGTTTCCGGATACTCAATGAGCGAGTCTACTCGCCAGAAAATCAAACAATTTTTGCACTCCCGGTGGTGGGCTGAACGCCTCCTAAAATGTGATGACCGTTGAAGCGCGCGATCTCAGCGGCTATCTCCTCTTGTCGTTGCTGCTCCTGGGGACGCACGTAATTCCATCAGAGACGATATGTTAGCAGATATATTACTTTCTGTTTCTGTTAGCGCAACCGCGATTTTCCCACGCTCGAAATTCGATAAGAGCGCGCGGTTTTTGAAATCTCATATCACCTTCTTCAAAATTTCTGGTAGAAGTCAATTGAACACCAGTAGAGTGATAAACGGTCTCATAAACGCCCATGAATGTATTATATGGGTTAGTTTCATTCATTTTCACTTCGAGTATACTCGAACCATTATTAAAACTGTAATCGCAGCGATGCAATCTTCTATTCAAGAACATTACTCAAAGGTAAAGTTAGTTATAAGCGTTGAAGATCTGGTTCGGTAAATAGAAGGCTCCACTAATTATTTCACGGTTTCATACGTAAAAATAAGAATAAACACTGAAAAAACGCCGAGACATAGCAAAATTACTTCATTTATCAACGTTCCTTATTATAAATCGTTTCATTTTAGCGATTTTTCCACGAAAACGCATATTTTCACACATCCGCTTCATTGTTTGTTTGGATATTAGTTTTTTCTTTGTTAGGAACTTTCAAATCCGTTCTCAACACCCTACAGTTAAGCCAAAGGCAGGCTAAAACCCGAAACCGTTGACGAATGCTGCCAGCCGGATCTCTGCGCGAGAGTCTGCAGACAGTGTAAGCGAATCCATACCATGCATGCCGAGTCATCGCATTGATGGTCGGACAGCAGAATACTCTACTCGTCTCGCTGCGGGCAGAGACTGAGGGACAGCCGTGTTCACTTGTGAGATCTCCGTAACCGACTTTTGCAGTATCATCCGATGATGTGCCGAGTGCCGCACTCTCTGGTTGAAGGCCTTAAGTCTATAAGGGCCTTGCAGATAACTTCTCTTTAGTCTCCGAGCCAGCGGCAATGGAGCAGTAATCAGTGAATTCTGCAATCGTAATCGCAGATAGAATTGCTACCTAAATGTGTGACTTGTAGGCCGAAGTTCCCTAAAATCGCTGTGTTTTTGAAAGAAATGGTTTTGGAATCGTTTTCTAGAAATGTCGCGCGCGGCGAAGTGCGGCGAAATTTTGAGTAGTAGTTGTACAAGTAATGGAAAGACAATCTGCATGCTTTCTTCATAAATTTCGAAAAAGTGTTTATTTAAAAAAGTTACAAGCATCGGAAGCATTTTTGTTAAGTCTGCCAGATGCTCCCCGTTTTTACAAAACTTAGCGCGGGCATTGCAGTTTTCGGTCTAGCCAACGAGACCTTAGAGTGCATCCCTCTGGTTCTAGTAAAATTAATGTGAATAACGTTTCTCGGCCGGAAAGCACTTGCTGAGTACAGAAGCTTATGAACCATGCATACTCGGCGTCGAGATTCAAGTGTGGGTTTAACCAGATACTTGATCCGGATTGCAGCTTTTGGGATTCGGTGATACAAAAATCCAATCCTTGCGAGCAACTTTCGAGTCAAGTTAATTCAAACTTTCTCTGTGCCATAAATATGCTTTCTCTTGAACGGACGAAAAACTGTTGTGCTTGATACCACAATAAGCCTGACATAAGTTTTTTAGGCTCACAAATGCAATATTCCTGATTGGACATGACCTATCGCAAACCCAACTCCATACAAGCTGTCTTGATGTGAGCAGCACCTCCCACCTCAATTCATTTTTTTCTAGATTTCGCCTTCGGCAGTGCGGTCTTGCATAGACGTGTTGGAGAATTGCGTCTTTTCGGTTGACAATGGCTGTCTTTTTTCAAATAGACATTGACTCTCTGCAATTGTTCGCTGCAGATGTCTGCATTGACAGTTTGTCCAGGTTTCAGCAATTTAATGCCGCGAATACTTCACCAAACACACGAACTCAGAAAACCGCCGCATTCATTGCGTGTCGAATATGCGTTCATTTCGAGTGACCACACCCATTGCAGGGCTCTATCGCAGAGGCACGTGCTCCAATCAGCAGTACGTGCTGTAAAATTATATCGCAGGATCACGTGCTACAAGACTTCATCGCAGGAGCAGGTGCTGAAAGGTAGTCCAGCGCTATCATAGCAGCACCCTTATAAACGACGCGGCTGGCACTATGATGTGCGACTTGGTCAGCTGGCCGATTGCCATCTGGGGTCCCCATTAGTCGGACGAGGTATCCAGCCGCTGGGCGAGCCAAGTATCGCAAACCTGGGTAATTGAACCGACTACGCAGCCGACATCTTAGTTCCACCTGGAGAGTGCGTCGTATGCTTTCCTTTTGTAGAAAATCATTTCGTCCTCGAGTTGAATGTGGATTATGCAGACATTGAACATTTTACTTGCTGGTAAACGTGCTGCAACTTCAAACACAATGGGAGCACGTGCTCCTCTACCGGGACGTGCCCTGAATGTGGTCGAAACGGCTCTGTCTTCGAGTTGAATGTATATTTGACACACATTAAATGCGTCCATCGCCTGAGAAAGCGCTTTTCTGGGAGTGTAAGCTCCTGGCTTAGCAGTACTTCGAGGGATTCCATTCGAACAAAGCCACTGCCTTTTGCGTTTCGGGTTGTCATACAGGACCCATTTCCCATCTCATGCGATCAAGCGTTAGGAAACGCTTCTGTGCTTGTCGTTTAGGCAAAAAGCAGCATGTGATTGACCGGTTAGCCTTGTTCTGTTCGAACAGATTCTGCGGGACTCAAACACCTGCTCTGCTTACTTTCCGAATCTGCTTCAAATGTTCTTGGATGGTCACCTAAGGTTTGCTAAGGCTAGTTGACAACTCCTCGACTACGTGACACGGCTCTGCTTCCATTTCCGATTTCTTCGCGTGCTGCGCAGAAACGTTTCTAGGCAAGCTGCTCAGAAGCGACACTACTTTCAGGCCTCCCAAATACTTACTGTAACAATAAAAATCTTTGTCGAAATTGCAAACGGTTCATCAAGGAAAACTCAGAAAGCCGTGCCAAGGGAAGGAAGTATACCATCCAGCAGAAGTAAATACACCACTAGCAGAAGAACATCTAGAAGAGAGGTCCGAAAACTGAAAGTACATGTACTTCTAGAGGAGAAAATGCTGCAAATGCTGCTTCTAGTTACATACCGTGTAGAAAAAAGTTCATTCGAAGACACTCACGGAAGGTTGGCGATCAAGAAAAGTTGTAATGAACAACAGGTGAGGTGGAGTCTTCAACGAATGTTTTCAGTTGTTTTCATCGTAACAGCAAGCTGCTACCAATAACAGAGTCCAGAAACGCTGATGCAGTTGTAAGGACACTCGGAGCAGATGGGTCCGATCGGGTAGATTTGTGCACCATGTGTGTTCACCCTGATAGCGATGCAGTTATCCTCTTGCTTCTAATAGATAACGAAAAATACTCACAAGTCTTTATATAAGCATACAGTAAAGAAGAAACCGTCACATTGAGTAGTAGCACATCCGATTTCCGTGTTTGTTCCCCAAATCACCTGCAAATTGTATTTAAGCGTGCTGGTTAGAAACATATAGGATTATTGATAAAAGTTCTAATAGTCAAGAGCAACCCCTCGCGCATTCTAAGGCTGTTTCAGCTGGTCCATAGTCGCGCAAGTTCCGTTCCATGACGTGGTGACTCATCAAAGAACGCAGAAAGATTAGGACGCTGTCAGCTATGGACTACAGCGTGCAAACTCCAAAATGTCCCTTAGATTCTCTTCATGGCATAAAACACAGCGAGGCTGAATGTGTTCTTGGAAATGAGTCCGCGGTGGCACGCAGGTAACTCGCGTCGATATCTTCCCATGCTTTCTTCAACCCTCAACGAATAGACTTCAGCGTTAGGTCACATTGAGCATATTGCAATCAAAACGCATGATGGTTGAAGGGTGCCGGGTCTGTTTGAGGTGCGGAATGAGGATCTCGAGGTTCATATGCGTTGCATTTGCATTCTGGGTTAGAGCAAAGTCCTCCTGATAAGTTTAGTCGAGATTTCCGGAGCAAAATCCTGTCGAAGGGCGTACTCGGATTGTCAAGACATCTTCCAGGCGTTTATACTGTTGAATTTGTCAAACTCTTCCAAATGGAGGGCGTTTTTCCCTCATCAGTGATCGCATACAAAATCATTAATGATTTGTGACGTCGAAAAATTGGAATAATGCAAGAGAATGAATGCCCTCGCAGGTAGTGGCAAGTTTGGCCGGAAGGGTTTTTCTCTTCACAGGCGAAAGGGTATTAACCACCGAGCCTTCACGAAATGCGCTGAGTCAATGGAAGCAGCTGTTCAAAACTGGCAAAATGAACTCTAGTATTTCTTCTTAGGAGTAGTAGTATTGAAGGAGGTATTGAAGATCGAAAGAATTTATTTTTCGCAGTCTGTGATGGTAGGGTCTGGAAATTGGAGCCTAGGATTGGCTTCTTTTTTTTTTCAAAGAAAGGGGTCAAAATTAACGCTGAGGTCTAACGAAAGCAAATTTCGAGAGTGCCGTGCTTTCGTGGATCTGCTAAAGTGTTTGACTGTAGCTGCCAGCGAGATTGGGCGCAAGCCCACGGGAAGTGTTGCGAGGCCAATCTTCCGGGTATCTAGTTCAGGGAAGCATAGCCGTCGAATTCGCTTGATATGAATCCTATGAATTTCGTTACCGCAAGAAAACCGTGGCTGATTTAAATAATTTCACAGAAAAAAGTCTTCTACTCTAAGCTCAAATCACAAGATTTGTTGAGGAAGGCGACAACGCGGGATGAAGTTTCGCCGGAAATCATCGCTTTCATCCTCAAGGAATTTTAAAACAGGTTGGAGATCTGTATCAAAGCAAAAGTCGGTCAATTTGAAGATGATGTGTCATATCAGGATCAGGACGTTTGTGTCTATCAAATCTAGTGAATAAAAGTCAATAATCAGTAATCGAATTTGCTGATGCAAAGTTGGGGCAGTTTTTCGAACCACACTTAAAGAAAGAGAGATATGTGAGATACTAAAAATTGAGGCTAACGGAGCCTTCAGTAATAGTTTAGTGTAGACGAGCAGGGTGGAATTCGTGTACTTCTGGTGCGCTTTTCTGAATTTCTACTTCATCTTACATAAGATAGAAGTAAACAGGAAATTCTCAAGCGACTTATCAAACATCGTGAGGAAACAACCAGAGAAACCAGAGAGGAGCAAGCCGGTTTGGACCTGGATCATCAGCCATCGACCAAGTGTTCGTCGTGAGAAGAGTAATTGAAGCGTGGTAGCGGTATTTGAAGCCATTACAGCTCACTTTTTTTGGACTTTGAAGTAGCATTCGACTTTACTCATCGTTTTGGTTTGCTCAACGCTGTGCGGGCCGATGGAGTCCTGGAAAACTATGTTTGACTAGTCGAGAACTTGAACAAAGGAACAATATCAGCAATTCGTACGCCTGTCGGATTTACGTCAGCTTTCGAGGTGGAAACAGGAGTAAGGCAAGGAGCCGTTGCAGGACCTTTTCAGTTCAACTTCGCCGTTGATGACATCATGCGTAGAGCTGCAGAACAGTTTCCTGCGGACGTGATCTTAACAAGATCAGGACGCCCCCTTGTCGACCTGGAATACGCCGACGGCATTGTGTTATTCGCTGAAAACAACGCAAAGCTGCAAAGGATTGTGAACCTCTTTTCGAAGTATGCCGCAGCTTATGTACTTAGTCTTCGTCCTGGCAAATGCAAACAGATGTGGAACTTTCAGAGGCCTTCAACGAGAGTTTGTGTGGACGGACAACGTATCGACCTGGTAGATTGCTGTCATTTGGGCTGTTTGCTGAAGAACGATGGTAGTTATGCAGCGGATGTTCAACCACCATAAGGCTACATCAGATGGAAAGGTTGGATTGCATGGATAGGAAGCTGTTTAGATATTTGCTTGGATATTTCTGGCCATGGATATGCCACAAGAACGATCTCTACAACGAAATAGACGCTTTACATCAACGCTTGACATGAGGGAGGTGCCAACGTCTCACAACGCCACCTCAAGCGGCTGCGGAAGGTCGCCTCCGTTTGTTTCGACATATTTTATGAAAACTGACAGATCGTATTGTTCAACACGCTTTAAGGATGCTTCCGAGTCCTGTCTGGAGACGGCCGCCTTGATGTAGGCGGAAGTTTTGAACGGAACGCGTCAGGCAACAGCCAGCCGATTAGAGGCAGCGTTCACGATGATCATCCTCGGTGACTTTACACAGTGAATTGATAGGCAAGAAGGATCCTAGGCTTCCAGTGTCGAAAGAACGGTAGAAAACGAGCCAGGAGTGACAAAATAACGGCTGCTAACACGCGTTTGGTGTACCAGAACCGCCCCATGCTCCAGATCCGCACCCTCGATATGAACAAATGAAGACTCAGATCACAAAAATAATGAAGTAGCGGAAGGGCTGATAAGTGAGCTGGTCGCATCATTGCACTGATTGGTATCATCCTTCATAGCGGTCAATTCCTCCACGCTCAAAAATCGACGTAACCAAAGGAGGGCCTACCTTGGCTCAAAAACGCGACTTTCGCGTCCTATTCAAGCGTGCTTCGCTATATAGGGCACCACACTTTCAGCAAGCTGTGGAGATATTGGAAGTGAAATTTATCGTGAACACTGCCTTCAAGTCAAGTGAGAAATGTATAATAATCAAACCTTGGTGAACTTTCTCTTTGTGTGAGGGTATTCATCTCTGAATACCATGTGAGATTCTGCTCCCAATTGAGCCAGTTGGGCAGTCCATGCAGAAATCGCCTGTATGTTAAGAAAAATTGCGAGCAAACTCATCCAAGAAAACCGTGGACATTCGGTTCGTGCAGAGATAGAATTACATTCATCATTGCTTCATAGGTATCGGTCGCATTGATTAGAAGCACATCAGCGTTTTCCTTCCATCCAGGTCTCATGCTCGTTGGAGATTTTCCCATACCACAGGTTTTCGAAATACCGTTAGCATATGACTCTGCCAAGAAGTTCCATTTCTTAAACACTATTTTCGAATAAATATTTATACTGATCATACGGTTTATCCATAATTACCAAAGAGTACATAAGCGAGGCAGGTGGCGCGTACTGATTGAAGAACTGTCCATTCTTCGCCTGACCAATGGCGACAAGGGATCTACAATAATGATCTTGTTTTGTAACCCCTTGATGATGTAATCTCGGCTAATTAGTACCTGAAATGGTTATGTATGGTTAGAGCGGCTTCTCTCCAAGGCTTCCGGTATGCTGTTTTCGGAAAATGTGCCGATGCTGCAGTGAAAACGATGATTGAGCACTACCAATAATTGGGTGCGCCAGAAGAGACACTCTGATATGGGAGTGGGATGTTGTTCGAATCCACAGCGCGGGAGCAGTTTGGCTGGCACACGTAACGCACGCGACGGAAAAACGCTGCGGGCACGTCGCCGTTGGGGCGCGTTAACCGTGGGGCCTCTGACAAGAAAAATTGTTGGCGGTCGGTTAACGCGCTCCAACGACGACGTGCGTGCAGGAATGAATTTTATATACATAGAGCTAAATTCACTTTCGCTTTCTGAAACTATTGGAACAAGGTTCTGAATTTTGTAGATTTTATTGGGTTATACTTTGATTTCAAGTGCATGTGGATGAGTTGACGGCAGAATTTTCGGGACAAACCAGTCGTTGCCGCTCTTGTAAGAGCCTTTCGCCACATCGAACCACAGAAACCCAAGAAGAATTCTATATGTTCAGTAAATTTCATAATTATAGCGACACCTCCCCTCTAAAAATATTGATGAGTACAGCAAAAACTTTCGCCCGTGGAATGTCAAAATCCATGTCTGCTCTTCGAAAACCCCTTCTATGCAAACCTACTCTTTCGAACAAATAGCAAATTATGTAAGATACGGTCTTTGTGGTACAAGAATTAGCTCCTCGGCAGGGAACGCACACATTCTTTGGTTTGTAATGCACAGCCAACGTGGTTCTCAAAGGCACAGTACACCCTCAGATATGAATTTTGAGATTTTCAAGTAATTGTGTAGAAGACCCCTCCTGTATAACACGTACCGAATACCAGATCTCATTTCCTCCAAATAAGCGAGATATAAGCGACCAACACAGGCCCGACCCCCTTCGCTCACCACCACAGGCCCGACCCCCTAACAGATTTTGGAACTCGATAGCGGCTCGATGGATGGATGAATTCCAACAAGTCGTCGTTCTTCAGTCCATTACCGGATCGCCTCCTTATCCTGGATTTCTCTCACGCAACGATTGCGAATGAAGAGAATTACAGGCCTGAGACAACTCGTCCACCAATTTTTCTCCCTCAAAATCTAGGCATATTTGAAGAGCCATAACTCTGTTCAAAGGGGGTCTTGGACGATTTCAGAGATATCACTGTGATCAGCGTGTGACTCTCTCCAAGATAGGCATGAAATCTAAAAATTTATTTTCTGGGTGTCCTGTGCCTTTAACGTGAGCCGCAGCTTCTGACAACACAAAATGAGCAAAGGGGTGTTCGATATACACCGTTTCCACAGCCAGAGCCAGCAATTTACTGCCGTTTGCAGGTTGCGACCATGCACTGTGCAGCCCTCGATATCCACCTCACTTTCGTTTGGCACTTTTGAGCTTGAACGGAGCCACCTTGGCCAGACCTCTAGGGTTTTCAGCACTCCAGAACTCAGTGGTGACGGTCCCGTCCTGCGAAATTCAAGACCTACTCCACTGGGTGCGAAAACTAGTATGGACCTAAATTTTTGCACCACACTGTATTGTCCTAGCCCATTTAACATTTCTATGAAAAAATAAGTGATCAGAATACTTTACCAATGCGCAAGCCAATGGTGAAGTGCTCTTGCTGAACAACCCCCCTCGGCGGGTTGCGTTATGGAACTCACGTGCTCGAGTGGTGGTGGTGGTTGCAAGCGATTCAGTATTACGTCGTACAGCTGCCGGCGAGCAGTGAACCAGGAGGTAGAAACTCTGATATGCAACATGTCATAATGCAGAAGCGGCTTAGATAGATGAAACTAAGCGTACCGAGAAGAACAGAGGAGCTAGCATCACCACAGAAGGTTAGAGAGCTGCTTATCCAAATAGAATTCAACTTCAACGGTTACCCTTTAGTGCAAGTTGTCCAAGTTGTCTGCAGTTTCTGAGTGATGAAATCGCGTCAATAAGTGGTGCTCGCTCAAACTTTCCTCCAAAGTGTTCGATGATTTCGGGGCATCACTTTTGTCTGTGGAACGCAGACTCCCGAACATCCAATCAACAAAGTCACACAGTTTCGTAAGCAGCACTATGTCGAGAACGTCATTAAGACCCGTGATACCAATTCCAATCATCAGCCAAAAGATAGCTAAATCAATTCCTTCTGCAAAGCCTCGCTGAATTTCGCAGACAAACTGCACTCAGGTGACTATCATTGAATTGCCTACTTGCTGTGATGCTTGCTTTTCACTTCTCCTCGGTAAGCTTCGCCACACTTCTCGAAGAGATTCAACGGCTGTTACCTATTACACTTTAGATTCTCTTCTTACTGCTAAACTTCACTCCGGTATCCCCACAAAATGATACTACAACACCCGCCATCTTGGTAGCTAGTCAAGAACGTGAGTTAAAGTTTTGACACATTAGAATCTCTTCTTTTTGCTCAACTCCAACCCGTAAGCTGCTTGGCGATAGACACATACTCCGCTAACTGTGTTCACGTCTTAGCCGCTGGAGAATGATTATCTGACTCTAAGAAATTTATAAGAATACCAAGCTAGTTGCACCTTATAACATCCCAGACCCGTCGACGATTCGGCAGGTGTGGCTGCATCCCTGGAACTAACACTCACCACTTATTGCTCAGAGTTCCAATTAGATTCTCTGGTTGTCACGTTGATCTGGTTTGCGTATAAGATGCCTCCAAATCATGAAAAGGTGACCCCTGCTTAGACTAGGTCCTCTAGTACTGCCGGCCCACTAGGGCGGCTGAACACTGCAACCGGTGATGAGGCGATTCCTCACCCCTGCAGGCTGTGGTTGATCCCCTAAGTTCAAGAGTCAAGCCATGCATCACAGAATCGGAAGGGTCTGTCTGCTACACACAACCAGAAAACAAATCATACATAAATCAGATGCGGCATGCACGATGGCGAGTGTTGCGAAGGGGTGGGACATAGATTAGAGCATCGGCGCGTTTGATGATTGCAGTCTGATCACTGGAAATCACTGATAAATCGTTCCCTCGCCAACCCTTTCTAGGGAGTGGGGCAGCAGAGACCCAGCTGAGACACCATTTATCGATGGTCTTCAGCACTCGCAGGGCAATCATGAAGGCGCCGACCCCTAACCCCTGTTCCAACCCCTTTGTAAGGTCAATGGTATACTTTGTCGCTGTTATGGGCGACAGTCATGGCAAATTTAGCACGAATCGTGGCGGGATTAGCATCGAAGCAACGGCATTGGCCATCGTAGGAACAGTTGTCGCGTGTCCGTAGCAGCGACGTGTCGCGGAGGGCTGACATACTGTAAATGTGCCGATGCCTGTCGTTGCAACTGTCGCTGTCGCTGTACAGTGCACTGCGGGAGCGACAGATTCGAAGGGCGGAGGCGGTCGCTGATTCTGTGCAGAGCGACGCGACGCGAACGTGTGTCGCAAAATTATACCATTGACCTAACACTCGCTTGTGTGCATGTTGCCTCAGAGAGAACAAAACAACAAAGCTCATCTTCGAATATCAGCTTTTCGACCGATCAATCACTTTTTTCAAGCAAAAGGACAGAATCGACGCTGAATGTGTCGGCAGCCTTTTCCGTTGCTGTGGACTGTTTATACTTCAGGTGGTGCCTAATCATCAGAAATATTTCAGCTTTTACACACTGTCTAGGCACTGCGTTCCCGGTCATATGGAGGGAGATTGCTTTGGACATGCACAACAGTCTGAGGTGGGTGAGGTTTGCTCGCAACAAATCACAGACGGCCTACAATGTTACGCGTATTGCAGGTCCCTTGTCGCCAAGGGTGAAGTGCAAAATGGATTTAACGACGGGCCAATTGCGCCGTCTGCCTCGCTTATGTACTCTTTGGTAATATTAAATACATATTATGTCAACTTCATTCACAGCGAATTCCCAAAAAAAGCATATTTGAAATTTACACCTAGAAATGGCACTTGAAATATACCCACTTCTCGTCCCCCCCCCCCAGTTCTGATCAAACATTATTTTTCTTGATCGGAGTTAAACTTATGCGGCAATAAAAACCTAAGTATAACCTATGCGGCAACTTATGCGGTTTCGCGGGTCAGCGATTTCGCATTCAATGCCATTGTTGAAGCGGAGTTGATCCAAGAGCGATTTTGAGCATCAGTCATTACAGGTGCTCACATACTTTGAACGCACTGTACTGTCTGGATCAGAATGTATATACATGATTCTCAAAGAGCCTTCTGGAAGCTCTAAAAGAGGCACATTCTGTTGCACAACCCTAGAAGAAGTTCGCGTAAATCTTGGCGGAAGCATCACCTGCTTACCTTAGAGTATGTGCTCCCCGGACTGCAGGAAACTTCGTGGAGGAGTGTATGAAGAGAAAGTTGCAATGGTAACTTCTTCTTATTCTTCTTGTCAACCATGATAGAGCATCGCATCAGAGGCGTAGCAAGCCAGCAACCTCACACGGCTTGTACCATAAATCTCGAGCCGACAGGGTTGTAGGCCGGAACAGATGCAATGAATCGTGCACATTGACAATCGGGGCATAGACAATCGAAGCATTTATGGCGAACTGTCTGGTGAATCCTGAAAGTGGGCCTTGAGGTAGGTAGAGTGACCGTATCGCAGACGTTCGAGGATGGTTCAAAAGCGCCTCGGTAGACCAGCTTCGCTATCGTCGACACCTGGGGGCACGCCGCCATATATGAAATTGGGCTGAGCAGCAGACAAGTATTCTGCGACGAAGCGCGTATGCTCGGCCATCTGGAGTCTTCTGCGCAAAAGCTCGGCTGTGGCCCAACGTTGTTGGTCGACAGCACACAAGGTAACATACAGCGGCGTGCGTTTGCTTTTTGGATGGGAGCCGGAAGCCAGAAGGGGGTGGTTCGGATGGGCTGGGCTCTTGCCGACTTTATTTATTTATTGTTACGCTACATAACGTAGACGTGATAAACATTAACTCAGAGGATCGCGGGGTCGTAATGAAGCACAATAGGCTTTCACCTCGACGAGGATAGCGAGGGCAGCACGAGGGGAAGAGCTGCTGCTCGAGCAGCACGTGCTGCCTTTGTGCTGCTCTTAGCAGCACGTGCTGCCCTCGTCCTCCATTTGTCGCCTCAGCTGCTGCTCTTTTTTGTGGCAATTGTAGTGTGGTAACATTGCTCTAAGTGGTCCGTTTGGACAGCTACAAGCATATTTACAATCAGCATGGGGACTTCTTTGTTTTGAGCATGCACATATAGACATCTGATTAGTTATATGTCAATTCACCAATTCTCTTTTCTCCCCCAAGCAAGGTGTATGGAATCTAAGCAATCGACTGATCCTCGTCTCAGACGATCGTGGGCTGTCAAGGAGCGCAACTATCTCTTACTTTTACTACAATAGCGAGAGCAGGACAAGGGGACGAGCTGCTGCTCGAGGAGCACGTGCTGCCCTCCTTCTCCATTTGTCGCCCCAGCTGCTGCTCTGTGTTGTGGCCAGCTTAGTGTGGTAACACTGCTCAAAGTGGTCCCGTATGTTACTACGACCATACTCATGATCAACATGGAAAGTTCTTCCCTTTTAAGAACATGAACATGCCCACTTCTTGGGAAATTGTATTGAGTTAACACAACCAATCGATCTCCAGCCCTATCACACGGAATACCTTGAAGGCAGTGCCCACGATCAGAACACTTCGGGTTTCCAACGTAAATCGAAAGACCCGGGGCTCAATGCATCAATAGTGCCGAAAAAACGGCTAAGAACGATCACAAAATAGCCCTTTACGGTCCCAAACTTGAATGTCCGCTCACGCCATGCCCACTTCCTCAACGGCTACCGATAAAAGTGTCTGACTGAAGTGACCCGATTACATGAAGGCATCCGATTATCAAATGGGGTAAGTTTTATTGAGGGGAGTGGATTGTAACCTCCTGGATGTATGTTGTTACCCCTAAGGCCGGATTTCAGTAGTTTACGGATCGGTACCGGTTGAAAGGAGCGGGCGTGGCGTGAGCGGAACACTCAGGTTTAGGGCCGCACAGGTCTTTTTACGCTCGTTCGTAGCCGTTTTTCGGACATTGGTGGTGTTTTCATATTTCTGGATCAGTGAGTGCATCGGAATGATTTTCGCATACAGGCCATAAAACGGCCAATGTCTCACCGTCGACTGCGCACCACGCGCTGCGCGACCGCACGTGCGTCGGAAGCAGACGAGTTTTGGCCGCCGCGCGACGAGTTTTGGCCGCCGCGCGACGTTTCGGCCGCCGCGCGGCTGCCGAAACCTCGTCGCGCGGCGGCCAAAACTCGTCTGCTTCCGACGCACGTGCGGTCGCGCAGCGCGTGGTACGCAGTCGACGGTGAGACATTGGCCGTTTTATGGCCTGTACCTTCCCCGCTGTACACTTTTTCGACAGTCCTGTTATCAGGTCGACTGTACCAACATCTGTTGCTCGCAAAAAAACAATAGAGGGAGTTGAAGTCAAACGATACCTCCTCATGAATCTGCAGCAAAGGTTTGTCAATTCAAGGCCAATTTGTCTTCGAGTTGAATACCAGGCACCGCCGGCTCGTCGTTTACCAAGACACGCTGCCATCCAATCGCCAAATCGCCGCGACCTGACGCTACTAACTGCCAACTGCTCGAAGCCACTTTTAAACTTATCCAGTTCATCTCCAACTGATCACCCTTCTATGTCTCTATCGCTGTCTCAACGTACGGTGGGGGCCAACCCATTGCGCGGAGAGCTCACTTTTATCAGCGTGCGACCTCTCAAACGTGGTACTTTTATGCAAGATTCACATTTTCGTTGCATCGTCTTCAGAAAAAAACTTTTGGTATTTCACTGATTATCAAATTAAACGTCGTTTCACTCTGAAGAAAATGTCAATTTAAAATTTTAAATGGCACACTCGAGAAAAGAAGTTCCTTGCGAGCAATTTAAACGGTTCAGCCCGGCTAAAAAACAGATGAATCGTTCTGGAAAAAGGGATGAGTCGTCCTTCTTATTGGATGATGGTTGTGTAAAACCGGCCGGAAATTCGAGAGGCGATCGGCTCTTCTAGAACGATTTTTTTAGCGTGTTCTTTCAGATTTTCAACAACTTGTTTTTTTTTAATCTCGAAGGTGTAAACGGAAAATTTTAAAAAATCACCTTCTCACTCTAAAATGCGTTTCCTTGAACTCAAACTTTACTCGCATTTTTGATAGAAAAACCAATTGTTTCGGTTTAATGACAGAAACTTTTATTTTTCAAATGCTGAGCGGCGATGGTTTGCCAAAAATTAGGCGAAATGGGGAATACATACCTTTTCTTCACGAAAAGCACAATGCTCACAGAATTCAAAGCCGACAACGTTCAAAAACAACCTTTCAATGAAAATAATAATTCGAACTCTTCCGAAAAATGTCCACGGTAATAATTTAGGAATAAGAAAAAATGTTCAAGAAATTCTTAAATCGTTGTTTTTTGGAAGAGAAGAAATCACCATTCAATAAATGATGAATACTCTGATATTTGAATTCCGTTCAACCCTGAAAGTTCCTCTAAACAGTGCTAATTTCAGCGATTCAAAAATATTTTGAGGGGAACTTTATTCTTGGAATATGTGGATATAACTTTTTTTTACAAAGAAAGTCATAATTCTACACGTGGAAACTCTGAGAAAATTGGTATGGGGTTCCCAAAACTAATCTGAGATTCAACAGTTTCACATGTAGGGCTGGTTCAGCATTCGTCTCCTTGAGAATAAATTTGGAGAATGTACCCCGTTCTTTTCCTGCTTTGAAACGCAAAGCTTCGAGTATTCTTCTTGCATGGTATTTTTCAATTTGATTTTCTGCTGTATCATACTCTACGCCCGTTTTTTCACGTCCACCTTATGTAGTGTATTGATAAAAAATAAATTAATAAATCGTTTTTCAAAATGACAGAAGCATATTATCACGCCTAATTCACATCTCTACGGTCCCGGAACCAAGTGAAAATCAATTATTGTTCAAGGTATAGCGAAATTCTGTGTCAAGAAATGTTTTTTGAGACTCACAATCACTACTGACCGAGGCCTGTGTTGAACGGCCCTCGCAAACTCGTGCCAGATACGAGGCCGCCTAGGGTGGGCATGAGACAGCCCATAGTGCCAGCATCAATTTCATCAGCTATAGCGAAGATCAAAGGATATAATCAAGGATTAATAAGCCGTTGTAGATATCAATGAGCCTCAATGAGGTCTCTATTTTTGATAGGTCGACCCAGCAGTGATGCTGAGCTCGACATATCCCCTGCAGGAAAACGATTATGAGAAAGAAAGGAAAGATCATAAATGAAGAGCAGCAATTGGGGCCACAATGAAGAGCAGCAGTTGGGGAGAGAAGAGCAGCAGTTGGGGCCACAATGAGGAGCAGCAGTTGGGGCCACAATGAAGAGCAGCAGTTGGGGTGACGACTGGAACAGTTGGGGCGACTGTAGCAGCAGGTGGGGCAACTATACGAGCAGCAGTTGGGGCAGTGAGCGGAAAAATAGGACACGACGTGCTGCCCTGGGCAGCAGTTGGGGGAACGAAAGGGGCTTACACCTCGACGAGTAAATGCGTTAGTAATCCCCTCGTGCTGCCTTACTAAGCCGCAAGTATCTGAGAAAGTACATACCCATACAAGCACCGATGTATGAGGAATTGCTGAGAGACTGGAATAAGCAGTGTTGTTTAACTTGGAGTAGACTAGGCTGGACTGACTAAGACCAAAAGATTATTTCTTATCAGAGTAGGGCCTGTCTCAAATACCGTATATCCTCAGACATGAAATTTCGCGATTGTCACGAATTTCTGAAGTGTATCCTTCCTTATAACATGTGACAGGTGAGAGATCTCAGTGCCTCCAAATAAGCGACGTATAGGCAATAAACACGGGTCTGCCCCTCCAAATCACTGGCTCTTTTTCTAACTTTTCGAACTCATTAGCGGGTGGGTGAATGGACGAGTTAAAACCGAGTCTTTAGAAGAGGGGCTGTTTACACACCGAGGGAGGAGTTGTCCTGCTTTCGCAGTTTGAAACGTCACCCCACTCAACGCGAGTGAAGCGGTCCCGAGTGGAATTAGAGCCGCAAAAGGCGGGACAACGTCGTCCTCGGTGTGTAGAAAGCCACTATCCCCGCTTCTTTGATTCCCACCTCCCCCCCCCCCTTGCCGGACTGTCTCTTCATTCTGGCTCGCTCTCGCACAGCGAGATATATAATGCTCAATACATTTGTGATGATTCTGAGTTCATAAGTATACTTGTAAAAACGTTCTCACAATATTGCTTCAGCCCCAAATTGCCAGAAGTGCTTGCTATTTCATTTAACAGGAAGTTAAGTCATGTTGTACAGATGTTGGTGACTGATGTAAGTTCAGTACTCCAATCGAATGAATTTGGGCTGCAGGCAACGAGTTCATTTGATAGAAAGCTGCGGGAAAAGTTCCATGAAGAGTGCCCATGATAGATACTCAGACCGTCGAAGGGCCGTACACCCGGGAATTCCCGACTAAGAGCAAGCGGCCGGGCCCATGTTTTGTGGGCTATGAGATGCCAGGCGCCAGACGGGGGGTGCCTGCAAATTTTGTTAGCATGGTTCTGCAGAAAAAAATTGAAATAGAGGAAAATATATCTGCTCGGGAAAATTGCATGACACGAAAGTCGAAAAAAAAATCAAACTCATGCCGCATAAGGAGCACATTTTCATGGCGACTTCACTGCAGGCCCCGTCGACCAAGTTCAAATGTCATCGCACACTTCGTCGGTTGGCAGAAGGGAGGGTTCCTTTATCGACTAGGCTTGAACGGAACAACTGTCATAGTGGAAATTTTCGGAGAAGGGATATAGTACCCATCGAGGGTGTGGCAGAGAATCACGAACACTGTATTTAAAGGAATCAATCATTTAATCCATGATACTGTGGAGACTACCAGAACGGGCCCTGCGCCCTTTTTGGTTAGGATGTTTGGGCGCAGCTCCCATAATAAAGCCTAGGGCTAGAGCGTAGGCCTGATAGGTGCGCAGGGAAGCCCCGGCTCGCTCTGTGTTGGGTGCGGGCGCACGGCCCTTCGGCGTTTTGAGTACTGCACGTGAAAGTTATTTTTCTCTACATTTTCAATGAAGTTGGATGGACTAATGGTTGACTTGTCTATTTAAACTTGTTTGCTATCCATCTTGAACTCTCAGATTGTTACATTAGACTACATATGATATTTTCTTGTGGCAGCTTTTACAAGAGGGCTTTTAGCACCCGGGGTTTTTTGCAACCGTATTCTAAAATTCGCCTCAGAGCGCGTCATTGTCTCATGGAATGCCAGCACGGCATCAAACTCAAGGCGAATCTAATTGGGAACGCCGCAAGGCCATTCTCATAATTTCGAAGATGATTTTTTTCTGGTCAATTCTTGCTCGGTGTCTCCGAATCTGACACCGGATTGTACTTCGGACGCCTACCTACGAACGAAGGTATGAGCGTTTTCAAGTTTTGCGAAGAGGCAAGTAACCCATCAGCCAATTTCTGGGATGTTCGGGAAAGCTCTTACAGGCTCAACTCAAGACCTTCAACTGGAGCTGATTCAGGGCGCTGAACATGAATATGCTGTCTGTTTGCGCTGGACTTAGAGGTTGACAGGAGCTACGTACCTTAGTATTTCAGAAGGCGAAAAAATCTCAAATTCGTGTTTTGCGTCTCAAAGGACGGCCACAGATAAAGTTTGAGCCAAATTGAAGCTTTGACCGAGCTACCGTAAACCCATCGTAACCTACCGTAATCTATCGAAAATCGATAAAAAGATCAGATTCGTGATTTGCCTTTTTTTAATCGGAGATCACTGCTGATTATGGCAGGTCAGAGTGTGGCATTAATGCAGCCGTGCCGGTGTGTCGATGACAGCAACTGGAGCCAAAGGAGGCCATCTCTTATCAGTGAAATATTTCCGAAAGCCGCTTTTTGTTCCCTATAAGGAGTTTAGATTCTTTTTTTTTTCGAGGCTGCTCAGCTTCTGAGGTCTGCCACGATTGTCTTCATTGAAAATCCCATTGGCGACGTTTATCGTGAAAAGCGCCCTTTTGAAGAAACTGGGTCGTCTTGTTCAACCCCCGGTCGCCTTAACAAAGAATGGCGCATGCTCTGGACGAATGTGGAGAAGGAGGACTCCGAGGCTTTCATCTCTGGAAGGCAGATCGGGCGCGTAGTATTTTGAATGAGAAAAGCAAACAATAAGCAGATTGTAAGCTGAAGACCGTGACAAACGCACACGGCCTGCTACTAGGACAGCACACCTCAGCGAAGATGCGGACTGGCAGAGGCCAGTTGATTCCAGTAAGTCATACTTACTAGAAAATTCTGCAGAAGTGGAACTGCTGGGCAGAGGCGTACGCTCACTCCATTTCAAATTCCTGTACCGGAGCGACTTCTTCACCCGACATGAGGCCTGGATGGAAGGAAAATCTGCATAGATTTGAAACCAGGAGGAGCGACATCTACGTGGCAATGATGGAGGTAAGTCCATCTATGTTTTAGGTGAAACGTCCACAACTTTCTTACCGAAAGACCCTCAATCCCTTTTAGGCTATCAGGAGCTGGGGAGCTGATATGGCCAGTTATGGTGTACCAGCCAATATGGTATTCAGGGGATACTTCCCCTACAATATGAGGAAGTTCACCAAGGTTAGAATACTATACATACACAACTGAAAGGCACACATAATACGTGAACAGTTGATAAATTCAACAAGGCTTTCTTCTCTCGCAAATCCTGAAGACAATCAAACTGTTTCCTAGATTTAATTTTCCTCCACAAAATGATAGTGCATTATACTACTATATGTAAGGCTAACGTTTCTGAAGAACACGTGAAATTAGCATGCGAAAAATCACTACGTGGACCGAGTTTTCACAATTTTCGCTTTATCTAGAAGTTTTTCATGTTAACGGATTTGGGACAGTTTTGAACTTTCAAACCTCACTTCTTTCTTCAGTGACTGTAAGTGCAGTTGGGGTTCGATATGGGTTTCACAAACGCCTTGCAGCTTCTATAGCATGAGCTTGATCCGGGGAATGACACATCGGTGCTCGTGTCAAAGATGCGAGGGGTAAGAACCTTACTCGTTCTGTCTCCAACTGAAGTATCGGCTCTGCGGCTTTCGGTTGGTCGATTTGGCAAGGTATCCTCGTCGACAAGGTCTTTCATGTCATCTCCAATTTTTTCATGTGTGATACCACATTCTTCAATCGAAAATATCATTCGAATCGTTCCATCGTTGCTTGGAAGAATCTCGTACAAAGTACAGCCGAATAGAATCGTGAAACAAGCCGCAGTCGATCACAAGGAGAGCACCAAGGTCGATACATTAGTTGTCCACTATACTGTGAGAAGTAGATGTTTATGTTTATCTTTATTACGCTTGCATAAGACAATCGTTGAATAACTTCGGCCAAACTGGTATAATTCTATTTTCACAAAGAAACAGAGAAACATGAATACTCTATGAACTGTATTAAAGGCACTGTTCGCGATAGATATCGCTTTTCTGTTTTTTTGCCTATCTTGAAACCGGTCCCATTCTGATTCCAATGATGCTTCTGGAATCGTTCAAGACCTTCTGGGAATGGAGTTATGGTCCCTCCAAAATTCAGCTAGGGAAAATGGTGGACGAGTTGTCCAAGGCTTGTAACTTTTGTCTTTTGCAGCCAATGTATGCGAGCTGACCTGAGTAAAGAGAGAAGTTGAGAATGAAGGAAAGAACGGGGCTTTTGATCGGAAACCATCGCTCAACTCACGATTTCGAGTGTTCCTTTGTTCACGTCGAGGGGCGGGAAGAGGCGGGACTTGCCCAGAGCGGCGGAGTTTTCCCACCTTTCTAAGCCGTTTTGCGGCTCCTGGGTAGCTTTTCGTTCCGTTTTTTCGGCGCTGATCTGCTTCTGAGAGCCACAAGAAGCATTTTTCATGGAAAATTCGAGGGTGAACTTAATCGCGAAGAGTGCCTTTAAGATAAGTCGATGAGGAAGACACATATCCGGCCATCCAGTTCCTTGAGGAAGGCCGGCGTTCCCGTGTACAGTAGTTCTGGCTTGGCTCTATTATCCCTGCATCAGGGTAAGGCACCATGGCCGGCTGGTGTGGTTCAAAGCTTCAGGCAGCTAATCGTGTCTTATCGAAGGAATTCAAGAATGTTTCATAACCAACACGTTTACATCTTTTGCTCAGAATTTGCAAAAAGGCCCAATCGTAATCGTAATGTTTCGCTTGATCACGAAGCACCGTTTTTTCTTTTCCATGCTGTCATCGAAGTACGAGATGATTTCACTCTTTCTCTTCTTTTATTGAGCGTAGTTATCAATAATTATTGTTGGCATTTTGCTGTCGTTTAATTGTATTTTTGCGTTGTTTTTGTTTTCAATTTCGTTGATATCGATTTATTGTCATGGCGCGCTCATTGAGCGTAGGAATAAATAAATAAATAAACATACAAGCGACGTTCCGGACTACTCACTGGTGAGTAACAGTCTTCCATGCTTCTCAAATAGCCTTATTGGCAAGCACTGGTGTTAGCAATAACATGGCAACTTTATCATTTTTACTCAGACACCAATCAACAAGTGTAGAGAGACTGAAGCTGCGAATCTTGAGAATAAAATTTTCTCTAGACCTTGCGTCTGACGGATGCGTACCCAATCAGGGGCCTAGTCCCATATCTACACTACAGATGTGATAGCTAGCGATGTTTAGTGATATTTGATCACATACGGCGAACCGCCCAATATTGACTGGCAGACATTCGTGACTTTACTATTTTCAGATGATATGGGGAACTAACAAGGAAATCGGATGCTCCACTACTCAATGTCGCGGTTTCTTTTTCACTGTTTGCCTATACGAAGAATTGTGAGGAGTTTCATAATGAATACATAGTCGTTCTGAGCTCTATCTATATCGTTTCTTCCTCAGAGTCAACGAACCTAACATACCAATTTATACAATCGGACCTATCTGCTCAGACCGTCCACCCAGCGGCGAAAACTGCACAATGGACGTTGGACTCTGCTTTTGGTAGCAATTGGTTTTCATGATAACAAAACAGAAAGTGATCGTCAGAAAGGGCCCCTCTTGTTGTATTGATTTCTATTTCGCGTTTTCTTTCTTCAGTTGTTAAAATGAATGCTTGAATAAAAGTTTCTCTTATACAATGCATTTTGACAACATATCTCTTCCAATGACGCGTACATTTGCGTTATACTCTACACTGCTAACGGAGTATTGTTACGCTGTCAAAATTATGGAACTTCAAGTTTCGCTAGAGATCCCGTTTAGTGTAAACAGGTCTAACTTTTGACCCCAAAGTAAATGCTCAGAGCCTTCAAATGTGAGGCGACTCAAGTACTCGTCTGTCATTGATTCTTGGGAATCTCAGCTAGGTAGACAATCGTGATGACTGGAAATATCCAAAAATTCTAATCAACAGTTTTAGTTTAAGCGAGCACGCGTGTCCTTTTGTTGATGTAATATTACCACTCACTGACTTTCTCACTGTCAACAATGTGCTCAACCAATTTTTCTCACAAAACAGCGCTGATATTCGCAGACAAACTGTACTCAGGGGTAACCATTGATCATATGCTTCATCCCATGAAACAGCTTCAGTCTCTAGCCAGCTGCGATGCCAGCTCCTCAGTTCTCTTTGGTGAGTTCGGTTACACAGCTTGAAAAAAGAGACCGGCCATGCCATTTTGCTTTTTCGGATTCTCTTCTTTCTGTTCCACAACACATCTGCCTCCGCACGGAATGATACTGGAACACCAACTACACGTGAGTTCTTCATTCCATCAGTGACTTAGACTGTATGAGTAGGTTTGCTGGGGAAGAGAGGGAAAACCTTTGTTCCTCGTCTTCATTAGCCTAACTGTATTGGACCAAACGTCACGAGATGGTTCAGTGTTGATGACACTGAGCTCCACAAACAAAATGTTGCGAGTAAATTGATCTTACCATGCATTCCTTCCGTGCCGTGATGTCGCTTAAAGGCAGCACACACGCTCAAAAATGAAATCGACTTTTTGTCATAAATGGAAGGTTTGAAGCTAGAATTATGGAAAATTAATGAAAAAATCGACGAAGATTGCATGCGAATACAGGAATAACGGCTGTTTTGTTATGGGGTAAAATTGGACGGGTTATGCCCGTGCGGTTGAAATAGCTATTTTTAACTATACAACGGTCGGGAAAGCGAAGCCGATAGACTCTTACAGCCTGTACTAGAAGTGACCGTACACATATATTGAGCGGGCGGTTCACTCGTTTTCGATGCTTCCATCGGATCGAGCGTTCTACGAGGGCCCATACGACCCATGTAGCGTAGTTATCTCAACAACTTTTTGAGCGTGTCTGCTGCCTTAGAGCGGGTCATACAGGAAGATCTGTCTGAACTCTCGCTTGACTGGGTCTAAGGGTATTTAGTAGATCATTAGAGCCATCATCAGTCGTTTAGTGCAGTAAGCTAACGAGGGTGGTCTGGTACGGATGTAGAGCGGTGTACAGTCGGGTTCCGAGGGTGATCGCTCGCACAGATGGGCGAGAGGCCAAGCCAACGAGAAGTGTCACGATTTGAGAAACCGGCGTTGTGGAGTGCCCAAATCTAACTGTGCTAGCTTCTTGGAGGACTGAAGAGCACCGGCAAGTTAAATGACAACAACAAAATGTCCAAAATGTATACCTAGAGCTTTTATACTGCGCTCAACTGCAAATCATGATTAGGCATTATTCACCATGTTCCCTTGACAGTCCTCGTAAGTATCCTCACTTTGTTAACACTGAGATAAAGTTCCCCAATTGTGTCACTCAGTTAGAAAACGAGGGAACTGTGCTCACCAGGTAAACCTAGCATGAAAAATGGTATGGCAATCAAATCGTTGAGAGGAAGCTAACCACGAGATCAATTTTAAATGGCTTTGAGGTTTCTACATAATTTTGGAACGCTCTGTATTTGACAAAGCTAGAGTGCTTGCGAATGAATACTGTTGCTGTGAACGCCGGTAGGTCGAGGCTTTAGATGTGCAGGCCACTGCGGCCGTCGGCTATCGATTCATCGTCATTCACTTCCAGTTTTTCCCAGCTACATTTATTGGACATTTCCTACCAATTTTTCATATTCTGTCCTCCTTCTGCAATCGGGTTTGTTACAATTCACTAGCAATGTGCTTCAGTCCAGTGAAAATCGGACCCTTGTCTTCACCCCAACTAGCTATTACATGCTTAAAATACCTAATCACTATACATTGGATCCGATTCGGATAATTTCGGATATCCGTCCGAATGATTCGAAATTTTGACGATTCGGTATCCGAATCACCGACAAAACGCCAAATCCGAACCGAGCCGAAATCCGAATCACCGAAAAAACCCCAAAACCGAACCGAACCGAAATCCGAATCACCGAAAAAACGCCAAATCCGAACCGAACCGAAATCCGATTCACCGAAAAAACGTCAAATCCGAATCGAACCGAAATCCGATTCACCGAAAAAACGCCAAATCCGAATCGAACCGAAATCCGATTCACCGAAAAATCGTCAAATCCGAATCGAACCGAAATCCGATTCACCGAATTACACAGGATTCGATTAATGAATCGAGTTTTCGATTATCCGAAATGCGTCACGATTCGATTCAATCATGCTAGTTTAAAGGCAAAGGACACCCAGGGAATTGTTTTTCTAGATTTCATCCTCATCTTGGAGACGGTCACACTCTGATCACAATGGTATTTCTGCAATCGTCCAAGACCCCCTACGAACGGAGATATGGCTCCTTGAAAATGCCTGTTTTCAGGGCAAAAATTTGGTGGACGAGTTGTCTTAGGCCTGTATTTCTCTTGATTCGCAGTTGCGGCACGAGAGCAAAACAGGATGAGGAGATAAATTGGAAAGGGAGGGAAGAACGTTGACTCGGTTGAAAATCATTTATCAATGTAGCCGCTATTGAGATCGAAAGTCAGGAAGAGGGCCGGGCCTGTGGTATTGGCTGGAGCGGGTCGGGCCCGTGGTGGTCGCTTATATCTAGCTTATTTGGAGAAATTGAGATCTCGCATTTGGCACGTGTTATACAGGAAGGGTCTTCTACACAATTACACAAAAATTTGAAATTTCGTATCTGAGGGTGTATGGTGCCTTTGAAGGATTCAATAGTGATCCATATACGCGCTCCAATAGCGACGCGAGCGCGGGCTACATTCGAATTTTCTTCCAGAATTTTCTGGTTGTGTCTTTGCTTCTCCTTCGCTGTCAGTCTACGGTACTTTTCCTGACTGTGATTGTTTCTCGTATTGAAAGCCTGTCTTTGCGCTTGCTAGTGGCCGTTTCAATGTTTCAAAATTCTGTCATATACATTTTCAGATATTTGCGGCTATATTCTTCTTCCCTAGTGCAATCCCAATAATCCGCATCTATCGCTCCGGTACGTTTTCTTTTTAGTCTTCTTGAATTACCGCCGTAGAATTAGAAGCTTCGTCGCTGCTGGTTGCGGACAGAGAAATTGATTTGGCGGCAACTCATGTTTAGGGTTTTTTCATCATTTCATTGCTTCGATAGCGGAACGGGCCGTTTTTCCAACTAGTTTAGTGCTAAAACTGAAGTACTGATTATTCCATTATTGTCTCGAAGATGATTGCTGGTGTTCTGAGCTTTTTCTCTCGCACTTCAGAGCACACATATCTGAAGCGATTTCTTCTGTATATCCGAGAAATTACAGCGAGTCACACACAATGTCTCATTCCTGACGGCCTTCGTATCGCTTCAAAGAAGGTGATGAACTGAATGCCTAGAAGGCTTGACGGATTAGATGTGGAAGTTAGGGTTTGCGCGAGAATCCTCTTAGAGCGTAAAAGCGATGGAAAGAAAATTTTTGCTGTCGATTGGGTTGCTGGGTCCGCAATCAGCAGTGACGAAGCATTCAATTTTACGGTGAAGACCACAAAACAATCGGAAACAGCACATTGGGAACGGTACCGATAATTTCGTCGATTCGAAACGCTGGTGCTATCTGCCCGGGTCATGGCGGGTTGCGACTGCGATTCGTTCACATACATCTCACTTGGGCGCCCCACCTTTTCGCCTAAAGGTTCTAAAAGCTCTCAAAATATGCTTTAAATGTGGTGCTCTGTTTTAACACCCTGTATGCCACTTCACTTTGATCCTACCTATCCGCCGCCGGTAACTGCGCGTTGAAAACAGGACAGGGGAGTTGTCCCGCCTTTCGCGGCTCTAATTCCACTCGGGACCACTTCGCTCGCGTTGAGTGGCGTGACGTTTCAAACTGCAAAAACGGGACAGCTCCTCCCTCGGTGTGTAGCGAGCCCCTGTCCCATTTAAAACCGCCGCGCGCGCGGCGTCGCATACCCGACGCGGCGGTTAAGGCGTCGCGCGCGCCGTTTCGCATTAGGTCGCGCTCACGAACAGCAAGGAATTGAGCCAAATCAAGTTATTCGTTCGCAAGGTAAGAATTAGAGAATAAATGCTGTAATAAAGTACAATTCGCCGTATTTAGCTCACAAATAGATGGCATAGTACACATAATTGGGGCTAGATAAGACGATAATGAGGAATTTCTAAATATTACGAGCAACTACCACTCAACCCATGGTCAAGCAAATCAGTCTAGGATTTCAAAAAGTAACTACCTGTAATTGTTGTAAAGTTCTATCCAGTTAGGCCTTCAAGAAACTCTAAACATCTCTTTTTTGATTCTGTTGGTCAAAACATTATTTTTGGATAACATACGTAATGGACTGTTTGCTAGGCTGAACACCAATTGAAAGTTCCGTTCTCAGGTTCCTAAACAAGATTCGCGTAGGTTTCAGTACGTCCATCGCAGACGATGATTAGGATGCGACTATAACTTTGCCTCATAAACCACGAAATCCTTTGGAATGGTTAGAGAAAGAGAGCGAGTGACTCTTGATCTAAAGCTCGGAGAGCCATCTAGAATAGTTTCGAGATTGTTTTTCGACGCTTAGGGACTATAAAGGTATTTCTGAGACCTTAGCCGGTGCTGTGTAGAATGAAAAAAATCTAGACTGACATAAAAGAGCCATATCGTTCCTGGTTTTCCCCCAGGTAGACTGCTGGAAATGTTTGTGGAGAATGTCAAAGAACCCAAGTTTACACTCGAAACACAATCTGAATACTCCGAGTCTTGTGAGGGGTGAGATCCAGTGAGATATGTGCACACGTGACGCAGCCGCAACGCGAAGTGAGCTGGGACGAATAGACAGAATGTAACTTTTCTAGTGTCTCCTATTACCCACGAAGGCTTAGGGAAGCCCATCATGACCGTGAGCACGCAAACCATCTTCTAGATAACTAGAGCCATCAATCGTCAGTGAGATTCCTATAAAATCAAACCATCCATTGCTCCGCCGTGCTTGTTGCGGCATGGTTCACACAAAATTACT
This sequence comes from Aplectana chamaeleonis, assembly GCA_029168955.1. Lineage (NCBI taxonomy): Eukaryota > Metazoa > Nematoda > Chromadorea > Rhabditida > Cosmocercidae > Aplectana > Aplectana chamaeleonis. The sequence goes on along the minus strand of JAPDOI010000007.1, from coordinate 455,103 downwards.
TGTATTTTTGTGTTCAAAGAATGGCTTGTACACAGCGAAACGGGGTGATGTTTCCACTATTTGATGGGGTTCCCGTTCTCTCGCGTCTCTAGCGTGATGTTTCCACCATTTGATGGGGTTCTCCTTCGACGAGAACACCATTAAATGATGGAAACATCACGCTAGAGATCTTCCACTTATTGCTCAACAGTTCCTGAATACTGTGTGGCACCGGCCGGGTCAGTAGATTGCGAAAGAATTTAGAGGTAAGCAAATAGTGGATTGGTTTTACGTCTTCTTCTTATAATTTGTATATTCAGTTTTGCTGGACTCATTTTCGGCAACAAACGCAGAGGCCGGCTCTTTGGTGGGAATGCCAGGACGCTCCTCATGATGAAGGCTCACACATGTGAAGTGAATAAAAGGTGAGTAGAACGTGAAAATCCCATGGTGTTACGTTTAGATAATTCCACTTTATTTTCAGGCTCTCTCGTTTCTGGACTGAGTACGCAGCATGCAATGGGGATATTATGGATGCTGATGACAGCTCAGAAGGAAGCGAAAGCGAATATCTGGAGTGAATGAGGCATTTATAGGAAGAAATCGTGCAACAAATACAGATGATGAAATTGAAAATATTTGATGTGATCGAAAATATTATGAATAAATGGATTCTGATAGAAAATTTCAGCCTCTAACGTATGTGTGAAAACATGAACAGCTTTTCAAGCGCGAGCAGGAAATAGTATATTCAGTTCAGACCGTATGCTGCAAAATTGTGGGATGGACCTTCTCCAATAGTTTTTTCCTGTTGTATCCGGTTCATTATCCGAATCGAGTATCCGAATCCGAGTGATCGAAAAAACGCCAAATCCGATTCGAACCGAAATCCGATTCACCGAAAAAACGCCAAATCCGAACCGATCCGAAATCCGATTCACCGAAAAAACGCCAAATCCGAATCGAACCGAAATCCGAATCACCGAAAAAGGGGAAAATCCGAATCGAACCGAAATCCGAATCACCGAAAAAAGACCAAATCCGAATCGAACCGAAATCCGATTCACCGAAAAAACGCCAAATCCGAATCGAACCGAAATCCGATTCACCGAAAAAAACCGTTTTTCGGATCAGCCCGAAATCCGATTATCCGAAATTTTTTGCCTCGGATCCAATGTATACTAATCACCGGTTTCACTTCAGCATCCACACATTTCGTGGGCGCTGTGTTCCCACTGCCAGGAAGAATACTTGTTGTAGATATCAACAACGAGCTCACAATAAGATTAACATTCCAAAAGAGTAAAGCATCTAAAAAATTATGGAAACTTTTCTATTTCAGATCTTTTGTCGCTACTAATACGACGAAAAATGGGTATTACCGCGGTCGAAATTGTCACCTGCGAAAGTTTGTCACCTGCTTCGCGTTCGCTTATTTTCCTAAGATCCAGTAATGTTACTGTCTGATTGCTGCAGATAAATGCTGGAAATTGTTGCTGTACTGTAGAGCGATAATAAAACCGCATGTTGAACCGTAGGGAATGTATTCAAACCATGGTGTGCATATTTTTGTCGAATGGTCCGCCTCGACAGGATCCCGAAAATTGGCCTAAATCTGACGTCCAGTCGCTAGAGTCGAGGGAGTTATTCAAAAAGGAAATTTCTAAATCTGCATTCTAAGTTTTAATTCTGATCAATGCACACGAGCGAAATTGTACCTGGGCATCTCAATTTGCATTAGCAATTTTATCGTTGAACTAGACCACGAGGTTGATAGGTGTTTTATTAGTTTAAGCGCGTTTCAGCGGGATCGCCGTCTTCGGAGCCTGAAAGGATCAAATCAGAAATGTGAGGATTCGGCCAAATGCCGACTAAACCTTACTGTGAAAAATTCTCTCAAAACGTGGTCAATAACAGAAAAACTAAGAGGTTACCGCATTTTGCCAAGCAACTCGCTAGAGGACCAGCAGGGATGCGTTCCAAGAACGTTCCCACGACGCCGTGGGAGGTAAAACGACCTTCCCATGGACAAGTTTGCTTTCCATGGATGCGCATAATAACTGAAAAATGCTCCCACGTGGCCCTGGCTACGTTTCCATGGACGCGTTTTGCCATGGAAATGTTCTTGGAACGCACCCCAGCATTGAACGTTTGATGGAAAGCGGAGTACAGGACGACACCTCTACCTCTCGACTTTAGAATGCGAGTCTGAGCTAGGGCTTGAGCTCTCCAGCTATATATAGGCACCTTCACTTCCGGTTCATTTTTAGGTCGCTCGCCTGGATCTAAAATACCTCCAGGGTTTTTCTGGCAGAGGTATCTGTTCACCGCGCCATTATCTAATCTCGACCTTGAGTTGATAATTACCGCCTTTGTGGGCGTTAACATGGTGACACCTTAGAACAGTTGATACCCGCAGCTTATCTTTGCCGTCTGAGTGCTCTTTAATTCTAGCCCAGAGCAGCCGCGAAGTCTCACCAATTTATTGCTCGCCGCGCAGTTGGCATGAGATCCTATAAACCACACCGCATTCAGTGCAATCTCCCTCTCTACCAGTTAGGCAGACCACACAATTGAGAGTTGCGCAAATACGGTCATATAGACGGTCTCGAATAAGGCGGATTCTGGGGTTATTCGGAGGGATGTCAGCAATGTCGACAGAGCTTTCCAGATCGGGCTAGAGAGCTCAAGCCACTACCTCACACTCGCGTGCTTACATCGAAAGGTAGCGGTTATATGGGTGCCCACTTAACGAAGGTATTGGTGGGCAGCTTTTGCTCAGACATGCATACGATACACGTATGTTTGAATACATTACCAACATAAGTAAACAATTATTGAAAGGTTAATAATGAGGCGTCAAGTACCCAACGAAAACCTTGGAAAACGTTTCTTGCGGTGTGTTAAGAGTTTCTAGAAATTCTTCTCCAGAACTTCGTCATCGGTGAGCTTTTGGTGCGTAGCAGCTCCATCAGACCTGATCCGCCGTTGGACTCCATAGTTTTCACTTTCCAAATCATCTGCTACGAAGGAATGATACCTTTCAACGCAATCGGCAAGCCAATCTCACTTGATAGTACTTTTTTCTTTTGATTAACGGTTGTTGTCACAATCTCAAGTTGTCATCTGCTCACATCGTAGAGACTTTTTGGAGGCAAAAGGCATTCCTTGGACTTCAATACTCTTTTTTTAAAGCCGTTCTTCATCATTACCGGGTTGCTTTCTGTCGTTCTTTTGACTTTGAGACCTCAGATTGCTCTTTAAGTATCATTTTGCTTCGGAGACTTCACAAAAATGATGATTGTGAATGCTGCCTTTGAGAATTTCATAGATAGTGCTTACCGTTCAAGTTGCTGCTTTAGACTAGCCAACCTTCAACTCGTGGCTTCTTCTATGAATTCCCACGTAATAATACTTCCCAACCGTAGTTGTCTGCACTTTGGACCCCCCTCCAGCAAGCCTACAAATGTTTGGAAACGCTTAATCATTGGATTAATTGTAGCATCCACACGTTTCCCGGACACTTCACTCTCGATTTCGTTGAAAAAGACTGCTCTCGCCATGCATAACCGAATGAGGTGCACATTTTCCAAAAATAAATCAACAGAGAATCACGCGTCACCTTTCTTTCAGATCCCTTGTCGCTACTGGTCGAGCTCAAAATGGATACTACATGGAACGTAATGCGCCACCGGCCTCGCTTATGTACTCCTTGGTAAGCCTACACATACCTTCTAAAGATTTCTGATTCTCAGAAATGAATGTACAGAAATGGAACCACAGGGCAGAGTTGTACGCTAACTCAATCTCGAGAACTTGTACTGGAACGAGTTCCCAAGCAAAAGTGAGACCTGGATGGAAGGAAAACGCCCATGTACTCGTGACCAACGAGACCGACATTGTTGGAGCAACAGTCAATGTGGGTGTATCTGTACTTACAGCGAACGCCGGCCGTTTTCCTGGGCTGGAATTTTAGAGTCTCGCTTCTGGTGTAGGCAATCAATACCTGGGCAGCCCAACTGATGCAATATGGAGCTGAATTCAACATGGCATTCAAAGGCTTGTCACAGGAAAGGAGATCGTTTACCAAGGTCTGAATATTTGGAATATTGGATCAGAAAGGAGTTTACCCAATCAGCAAACTCGCAAGTGCTGCACTGGTTCCCTATCTGATCTGTATGTTTGTGCAGACCATGAGCCGCTGTCTAGATTTTAATGATATCGCTTGTTCTTCCCAGAAGCTACATAGCATGAGCTCTGATCTCTATGCTAGACTTATTAATAAAACGGAAGGTGCGATATAGAGGAAAACGTGCATTGACCAGTCTCGCGGATCGGGTGGGGAAGTTCTGTGGTCGTTGTAAGGTTAATCAGTGTTAGTGACACCGACAGTTCTCAGGATTTCATCATTACTGTCAACTGTGCAATTTGCAGATAATTTGGGGAACCAACATGCGAATCGGATGCGCCACTAATGAATGCAACGGGTTCTTCTTCACCGTATGCTTATACCAAGACTTGTGAGGATTTGTACCTTGTCTGAAAAGAATAAAAGTCTCATACTCTGTCCGAATTCTCAGAGTTGACAAACCCGATGAGCTGATTTACCCTATCGGACCCGTCTGTTCTGACTGCCCCAACTACTGCGACAGGGATGTTGGACTTTGTCAGTGGTAGCAGCATTTTTTGTGATTTCTGCTGGTAACTTTGGACCACTTTCCTGTTTGTCTGAATTCAAATTTGGCTTGGGCAACGATCATTTGCTCATATGTATATTCAAATGAAACTTTCTTGCACAGTATGCGTTCAAGCAGCGTGATTTGTAAATTCTTGAGTAGTTGACTTTGTCTTATATTTCTTGCAGCGAACACCCCTCAAAAATAATATGATAGTTTAATGAACATGCTTGGATGTTAGAATCTTTTGGGATAAAGAGTAAAGAAACTCAATTTCTACTGGATCCAGGGTGTCAATAAGCACTGCGAAGGCCGAAATAGCCTTCAAGGGTAATAAAGAAAGAAGGCGTGAATATTGGCATGTATTACTAAAAATTCATAGTCGTGTTCAAAAGAGAACAGGCAGTGCTCGACATTTTAGAGTTCAATGCGGACTTTACAAGACGTCTTATATAATTCATGCTTCGCTTCACCGGATGTACAGGCTATAAAACGGCCAAATTCACATGGTTCCTACGCGTGCAGGTGCGGAGCGAAGGTTAGAGACAGTGAGATAGCGGAGGGCAGACGGAGGCTGAGGCATCGCGCGCACCGCTTGCGCCTCGAATGATGTGAATTACGACGTTTTATAAAGGGTAAAGAAGGCGACGAATAGACAGCTCGATTCGTTGTAGGCGACGCGTCGGGGCGCTTGGATACTGCTACCGATTCGCTTAGCGACTGGTCCGTGTTTACTGCAATGCGACTCTTCGCGTTGAAATGGCGCGTCACATAAAAACTGGTACTAGTAAAAAACGTCTCTACATAATTATTCATTCAAATGACTGATTCAGAATCTATTTTCAAAAATGTAAAACTGTTCTCTGCATATTGTTTCCCAAGATATTCTTTCCAGGATATATTTCTGAACAACCTCTTTTTTAAGTTTTCAAATACGATTAATTAATAATGTGCAGAATCTTCACAGGACCTTGTTTTGATTCGGAAACGGGTTGAGGGTTTCCCAGCTGTACAAGACCTCAGGGACCCTCAGAGTTATTGAGGACTTAGCGACAAAACCTGAATTTCGCAATCTCAGGGGTGTAACGCTTTTGTCTAGCACTGAAACTGCGCGACGTAATCTTGGGGCCATATCATTGATATTCAAGGTTCAGAAGCCGCTTTGTTAGGCATCTTTCATAGTCCTCACCGCAAGCGCGGCACGCGCGTGACGCGCGGGGAAGGCGGTGGACTATGAAAGTTCTAACCGCGCGGCACGCGCGGTAAGAACTTTCATAGTCCATCAGCACCGCCATAGCGGCGCCGCCCAAACCGCCGTGACGGTTTTACCGTTTCGATCAATAAATGCTTCTCAATTTGAGTCCACTCCAAAATAAATAATTCTGGGACTATCCTGAGCCACCGCTCACGCAAATGCAAGCCAGGAATTTCTGTAAAAGTCCCAGTTGAGGCCCGACTTTTACCCGCATCGCCATGGCGGTGCCGCTAAATATTTCATAGTGGCTTCCCGCTCGTCCCGCGCGTGCCGCGCTATGGAAAGTTTCATAGTCCACCGCTCGTCCCGCGCGTCACGCGCGTGCCGCGCTTGCGGTGAGGACTATGAAAGATGTCTTAGAAATAATAACGACAGAATGTTATGCATATCCTGTACGACATCCGTATGTACAGTTTTCACGAATTTCTTTGTTACTTGTTGCGTTCCCTGTTGAAGGTTGGCGCAAACTCGGTGGACGTATGTTATAACACATGGCACCGCGTTTGGGCTATGCTTCAGTAGTGAACGAAAAGTATCAGACGATCAGTGCTGACTGTACATAAACCGAACAACCACAGCGATATACATATGGGTCAGAGTTGGTGTGATCAATCCGCTGGTGAGCGATAATAGTGAGTCATCATTTTTTTACTGAATTCTGGAATGATTACGGATATCCTCCATTAGCTCTTACCTAGTGTCTGGTCGCAATTACGCTGGGATCCCTGATGGGATTCCCAAGGGATGAAAAGTTTGATTCGTAATGGTCTAGTGTCCAGGACAGAGAAGTATCTAGGGAATAATGACTTGATAATCGCTCTGCTTTTTTAGCCGAGGGTCAAAGACATAGTTTTCGATGCCAGCAGCAAGTATATTTTGTTCCGGAATTCCGCATTTCGACTTCCGAAATTTCAATTTTGTTTCGATTTCCAAAATTTTTATTTTGTTCCGGTTTCCGTAATTCGAACTTTATATTCCGCTCATTCCTGGTGGCGACCCCCTCATTGGTTGACCCTGCTGCCCACTCATAATAAAATTTTCGTCTTTTTTCCAAAAAAGGCCGAATCCCAATTCCACATCGAATTCCCCATAGAATGTCATAGCTTCATTTCCCAACCCGACTGATGCACTAAAATTCAGACGAGGCAGGGTGGTGGACGTTGGCAAGCTATGTTGACAAATCGCAGGGTTTTGCCATCACTACCCAGCGAAGATTTTTCGAGCACTGGTTGTAGGTATTTTGCTGTCCTTGCCAACAGGCTGCTGGACCCTGGTTGAGGAAGCGTTGAGGAACGCGGAAAAGCTAGAGCGCGCGTCTTCGCGGCGTGTGAACACTGTTATAAGCGAATAATCTCCGGAGTTTTCATTCGTGTGAATGGGAGGCTCTTCGAACCACAGTATATTTGTTAAGACGTGCACTTCGATGTAGGAGGATTTGTGGCTTACGTCACCAAATAGAAGTTGGAAGTCGCCTCGTAATGAAGAGGTTTGCATACTTGTTTGTCTCCGATGAATGAATACGCTTCCATTGTCAGCCGCGTGTCTAGTTATTTCCTTTTGTACAGCATCACTGGAATTCGTAGACAAGCTGCACTCAGCGTGCAACCATTGAACACAAATTCTGGTCGACTGATAGGCTATCTGAGAATAGATGTATGCAATCTGCTGTGATGTCCGCTCCTGTGAGCTCGGTTACATTCAATGGAGCGAAATATTGGCTACGCATTCTGAGTTTTAGATTATCTTCTCGATGCTCCATACCGCACTAGCTTCTGCACAAAATGATGTTTCAACATACACTAACGTCGAAACTTTTCAAGCTTGTGAGTTCTATTGTTCGAAAGTAAAGGGAACCATCTTTTTTGACTAACGTCGTGACTAACTACGATCACAGTTTCTGTGAATATGCTGATGATTCTTTTCGAATCTGCGACCTTTTTTGAACGGCGTCTTGCGCACTTCCACTTTCGTCCACCACGTTCTATGGCGTCCGGCGCACTCACATTTGGGTCCCGCACACTTTCTATGGCGTCCGACGCACTCTACCTTGGGACTTACACACTTTCTTCGACGTCCGGCACACTCCCACTTCGGCCCCGCACACTTTCTACTGCGTTTGAAGCACTCCTACTTGGATTCCGCACACTCTCTACGGCATCCTGTGCACTCCCACTTGAGTCCCGCCCACTTTTTACTGCGTCCGGCGCACTTCCACTTGCGCCCACCACACTTCCTACGGCGTCCGGCGCACTTCCACTTAGGTCCCACACACTTTCTACGACGTCCGGCGCACTACCACTTGGGTCCTGCACACGATCTATTGCGTCCGGCGCACTCACACTTGGATCCCGCACCCTTTCTACGGCGTCTAGCGCACTCTCACTTGGGTCCCGCACACTTTCTCTGCGTCCGGCGCACTCTACCTTGAGTCTTGCACACTTTCTACGACGTCCGGCGCGCTCCCACTTCGGCTCCGCAAACTTTCTACTGCGTCCGGAACACTCCTTCTTGGGTTCCGCACACTTTGTACGGCATCCTGTGCACTCTAGCTTAGGTCCCGCACATTTTCTGCAGCGAACGGCGCACTCCCATTCGGGTCCCGCACACATTCTACGACGTCCGGTGCACTCCCACTTTGGTCCCGCGCACGTTCTACTGCGTCCGGAGCACTTCTACTTGGGTTCCGCACACTTTTCACGGCGTCCGGCGCAGTCTGCCTCGGGTCTTGCACACTTTCTACTGCTTCCGGAGCACTCCTGCTTGGGTTCCGCACAATTTCTACGGCGTCCTGCGCCCTACCACTTCAGTTCCGCAGGCTTTCTACGGCGTCTAGCGCAAACCTATGAGGTTCTGCACAATTTCTACGTCGTTCTGCGCACCCCACATGGGTCCCTCACATTTTCTACGGCGTCCCGCTCACTCTCACTCGGGTCCCACACACTTACTGGCGCACCACCACAGGGGTCCCGCACAATTCCTACGGCTTCTTGCGAACTCCCACTTAGGACCCACACACTTTCCACGGCGTTCTGCGCGCTATCGGAGCACCGCACCCGTAAGGTTTCCCGTCTTGAAAGACAAGCCGAGTAAACGGCCAAACAAACACACAGAGAAACGCCCACATAGGTACATAAAGCCTAGGCCGCTCGGATGAGTCCGGTCGGAGTAAGCAGCGGAGCGGTCGGCAAAATATAAGAATGATAAGGAGGAGTTGACATGATAAGCCCGATAGGCCTTGCTTCGACCGGCTCAAAATGAGTGGCCTAGGCTATATGTATGTATGTTTGTACATGGTTGTTCACTCAATATTTCCTCTGCAGCATTCACACAATGCCCAAGCAATGGTTCATCGTTCCGGTGGAGAGAAGCTGTCTTGTCCATGCATAACGAACTCAGGTGGACGTTTACCAATAAGGAAATTTTGAATGATTCCCAATAAAAGAACATCACTGCAGATCTCTTGTTGCTACAGGTCGTGCGAGAAACATATATCAAATCAATCGATATATGCCACCTGCATCGCTCATGTACTCTCTGGTAATGTTTGAAATCACGACTGATAGGTTTGAGAACCAGCATGAAAATTCGATTCAAGAAATGGAACTTCTGGGCAGAGTCTCACGCTAACCGCTGTTCTAAAACATGTTCTGAAACATTTTCTCCAGCGCATATGAAACCAGGATGGAAAGAAAACGTCCACGTGCTTAGAACCCTTGGAATTGGTGTCTATGAAGCTATGCTGCAAGTGAGTCTATCCTTACGCAATACACAGAGCTTAACGTGATCTACGTTGCCCCGACCGAAGAAGCGTTCAGCTTTTTTTTTATGTAGGCCGTTTCTTCCTGGTCCAATCAGTTGGCCCATTATCAAGCACCAACCAACATGATATGGAGCATTGTTCCTCAGAAAAGGACATCTTGCGTCAAGGTTTGGTCTTGAACACGTACTTTATACCTATATTGATCGAAAGTCGTGCTTGGAGGCATACAGTGATTTTCGTTGTGTAAGAGCTCTTTAGTTCTTTGATGATTTCGCTATTCAGAGTTGCGCTGTGAGTTTTTGAGTATTCACTTGTGCTACCATCCCCGACGTTCGTAACGCTCCGTCACTTTCTCTTGACTCTCAGGTCCCTGTCATAGTTGAACGGCGAACCGACGTAGTCCCTTCTAGGTCGTCCGTAGTCCTCCCCTTAGGTTGTCCGAACCCCCATCTACCAGGTTGTTCAATAAGTTCTTTCGTTCGATAAAAGAGGGCGTTGCTACTAGCCCAATTTTTTTTTGTTTTACAAGCCATTTAGTGTCTCCGTGTCACAGCAATGGAAAAAATGAATATCGTGCAGTGATAAAATTCTTATTTTTGGAAGGTGTACCACCAAAAGAAATTCACGAATGAATGCTAAAAGTGTATAATGATTGTTCACCTACAATTATAACAGTAGAAAGATGGGTTGCTGAATTTAAACGTGGTCGTACAAGCCTTGAAGACGATCCACGTGAAGGACGTTCAGAAAGCGCATCAACACCAGAAATCATAGCTAAAATACAGGCTATGGCTTTGGAAGATCGTCGATTGACTGGGAAAGATTCAGTAGAAGCTCTGCACATCTCATCAGGCAGTTTGAGCCATATTTTAAGTGAACTTTCGGGTTTTAGAAAGCTGTGTGCACGATGGGTGCCGCGTTCGCTAACAGTGGAACAAAACATTTGAATGCGACTTTCTCAGCAACATTTGGAGCCTTTCGAAAAGGATGAAGTAGATTTTGTGCGCTGATTCATCACTATGGATGAGACTTGGATCTATCACCATGATCCTGAATCGAAAAAGAGGCCAAAGAGAGATGTGAACCTGGTTGTTCGGCTTCAAAACGAGTTCGTGTTCGGAAATCGACCAAGAAGGTTATGGCATCAGTTTTTTTTGGGATGCGAAAGGAATTCCGTTTAGGAAGTTCTCGCGAACTGGTAAGACAATTGATTCTGAATAATATTGCAACCTTTTGGACCAGTTGAAGGATGAAATTCGAGAAAAAAGACCCGCTTTGCAAAAGAAAATTTCTTTTTCATCAAGACTGCACCGTGTCACAAGAGGATTTTGAAATTGGCTAAAATCCATGAATTGAAGTTCGAATTGTCGGAGCACCCACCGTATTCACCAGATTTGGTCCCCAGAGACTTCCTTTTGTTTCCAGAACTCAAAAAATTTATGCGCGGCAAGCGTTTTTCATTGAATGAAGTGGTCATAACGGCTGTTGAAGCGTGTTTTGCAGATCATCCGGATTCTCACTTCAGGGATGGGATCCACAGTTAGGAGGCCCGTTGGAGCGAGTCTATTGATGTTCAGGGAGATAACACTGAATAATAAAGTGTATTTTGAACCATAAAATTGTGGTAATATAGAGCTATCTCTGAGCCTCATTAGATATGTCTTTCTTTTTATGGTAGCTTGAGACTCTTCTTCTTCCACCTTTTATTTGGCTATCTTTCGCCAATAATGGCTTCTTCAGACCTTCCACAATGCAATAACATGCTCACATAGTGCATTGATGCACCCATTGGAAAGAAAAACTATGGAAGCGAGGGAAATTCAGCGCCTACGTCCTGAGATAAACGCAAAGGAGGAGCTCTGTGACTTGATGAGATTGATTGCTTGATACCGGGTCTATCCATCCTACCTCCCTTCCATGGGAAAATCGCCTTGGTGATCCTCATCCTTGAATGCGACCGGTCGGAGTATGTCATATGCGTTTCCCACTGACCTATAACTACGACATTCAGCGCTCGCAACCACCTCTTTGACTACCATTCTTGGGTCTGGTATGTGTTTCCCCATGTAACTATCATATCTTTGTACTATGTGAGCATGTTATTGCATTGGTGAAGGACTGAAGAAGCCATTATTGGCGAAAGCTAGCCAAATTTAAGGGTTAAAGAAGAAGAGTCTCAAGCTACCATAATAAGAAAGACATAAAATTGTGATTTTCTCATCGAACAACTGACTTACTGACTTAATCGGTTGGCTTTCGCCTGACGCGGTCATTCCGCATCTTCACCGAGGTGTGCCGTCCTAGTAGTCAGCCGTGTCCATTTTTCACGGTCTTCAGCCACAATTTGAACACATTCTATCCAGCTGTCACTATTCCATTTCCTGCGAAACGAAACATCGCGCCTGAACTGCCTTTCGATGCCGAGTGACTTCAAATCCTCTTTAACCACATCCGTCCAGAACTTTCGCCTACGCCCAGGTGGCCGTTTCCAGACAGGATTTGGAAGCATTTTTAAGCGTGTTGTATGAGACGATCCGGCGTTCTTTTTAGTACATGAACGAGCAGTCGAAGTCGACTTTCCATTGCTGCTTGAGATGGCGTTAGGAGATGCTGGCACCTCCCTCGTGTCAAGCGTTGATGTACTGCGTCGATTTCCTTGTAAAGGTCTTCGTTATGGCATACACGCGGCCAGAAATATCCAAGCAAACGCCTAAAAAGCTTCCTCTCCGTGCAATCCAACCTTTCCATCTGCGTCTTCGCTGCTGCCCACGTCTCCTATCCATACATCATGATAGGGCGAATCGCGGATAGGTAGACGCGCAACTTGACTTCCTTCGCGATGGTGGTAGACCACAAACACTTGGTTAGAGAATTGAATGCAGACGTAGCTTTCGAACATCGTTGTTGAATATCCGCTGCAAAACTACCATCGTTCTTCAGCAAACAGCCCAAATAACAGAAATCGTCCACCAGTTCGATACGTTGTCCGTCCACACAAACTCCCGTTGAAGGCCTCTGAGAGACCCACATCTGCTTGCATTTGTCGGGACGAAGACGAAGTCCATAGGCTGCGGCATACTTCGAAACGAGATCGAACAACAAAACTTATCGAACAACCTGGTATGAACAACACGTCCATGCGTCCATTCGGCGGGATGCTGCATTGGTGTTGATAGTATTCATGATTCAGCTTCGATCGGCAATGGTCAGGGAGGGACTAAGGACGACCTAGGGGGTGACTTCCAAAAGACAATTTTTTGTCGTTTAGCTTGAACTACCTGCACATTGACCGGGGTGAGTGGGTGGGCCTACGGAAGACCTAGAGATAGGGACTATGGACGACCCAGGAGGGACTATCGAAGCACATTTTTTTCGTTGCGCGTGTTTTCTTGTACATCGACCGGGTGCAACCACGGACTACCTAGGAGGAATTACGGTCGACCTATAATTGTTTATCGAAGGACAAATATTTTTGTTCTTAATTTGAGTGCTTTACATGCATATCAGCTCGGTGGAACTACAAACTGTTGTCAGACTATGACGGAGACCTAACATACCAATGCTGCCTTCATTGCTTTGATCTAGACAGGATTGGATGATTGTGGGTAATCATGGATAAGTAAATGGAGTACTTGAAGGCAGCATACACGCTCGTGAATTGACTTCTTGACTTGAACGGCTGGCTTTCGCCTGACGCGGTCATTCCGCATCATCACCTAGGTGTGCCATCCTAGTAGTCAGCCGTGTTCATTTGTCACGGTCCTTAGCCACAATTTGAACTTAATCCATTCATTGGTCGCTATTTCACTTCCTGCAAACTTAAACATCGCGCCTGAATTGCCTTTCAATGCCGAGGGATTTCAAATCCTCCTTCACCACAGCTGTCCAAAACTTTCGCCTACGTCCAGGCGGCCGTTTCCAGACAGGACTCGGCAGCGTAGATGCGCCTCAGATAACAACATGATTCAAACCGTCCGGCATACAACAAAATGAAACTTTTTTGATTGAGGGGCACTATCATAGACGGTAAGACATCAACGATTTAAGACCGAAATGAAGTGATCACCGATTGGAAAGGCTACTAATCGAAGAATTTCTATAGAACATTCATAAAACAGTGATTGATAGCAGTATCAGTCATCTTTTACCAGGGTTTTTCTTCATTTCTCTGAATAAATCTTGGGTGCCCCCCCGCCTAGGATAGACCTGATTCAGGTAGGGTTGTCCTTTTTTCTGAGAACGGAACAAAACTCCGGTATTTGAACCTGACAGACTGCGGTGCAATTATAGATGATTTGGGGAAGTAACACAGAGATTGGATGCGCTGTCAATCGATGCACTGGCTTCTTCTTCACTGTTTGCCTGTACAGATCTTGGTGAGGATGTTTCCAGTGTGCTAAGACACGAGAATTTTTGAACGCTCTATTTCTGGTTTCTTTTCAGGGTCAACACACCGGGTAAGCCTATTTACGCAGTCGGGGACGCCTGCTCAGAGTGTCCCAATAAGTGTGACACAGACGTTGGACTTTGCCATTGGTAGTATCTTCATTTTGCAATTTGAAAAAAATTAACCCTCTAGAATGCTATCCTTGATCGGTTTTTGAAGTAGAATACTCGTTGACATAATTTATTTTTCATATGTGTATTCGAATAAAAGATTTTCAAAGGCACAGTCCATCTCAGGGACGAAATGCGAGATTTTCATATATTTGTAAATAGACCCACCCCATATAACACCTGGCAAGAGCGAGCTCCCAATCCTTCTAAATAGGTGAGATTTAGGAGGAAGCCACTTTGGCACGCCCTTTTATGATCTTTGAAGCTCAACAGTGGCCAGACGAGCAACAGCTTCCGATCAATAGGCCTGTTTTTCCCATCATTCTCAACCTCTCTCTTCATTTAGGTCAGCTCGAATGCATCGGTTGCAAATGACGGAAGTTACAAGCCTCGGACAACTCGTCCACCAGGCTCCCGCAGCACAATTTTTGAGGGGGCATAACTCCGTTCCCAGAGGGTCTTGTACGATTCCAGAGATATCATTGGAATCAGCGTCGGATCGTTCTCAAAATAGAAAGATTTAGGCCAAAAAGTAGAAAAACGATACTGAGTTTGGGCTGTGCCTTTAAAGGCACACTCCGACCTCAAAATCGTTTTTCTGCTTGGTGGTCCGGGTCGTCCTGAACACCGACCCCCCTGGGAGGGACAATCTTTCGACTGAAAAACGATCCTCTAGGAAGGGTGAAAAAAAAATGGTGCACGATACTGACTCGTTTCATTTTGGAGGTTTTTGGGGCCTCACCATTCCAAAGTGGATGAAAAGCGTTCCACGCGCTGCCAATATTGAAATTTTCAGCCAGATGGGAAACTGAAAAGCTCTTCGGAAATCGAAAAAATCTTCGCTCCCCGTTTTTGGCCACGGTGGTCCGGTGGTGCTTTCAGACCACCGAGGTACCACCGCACAGTTGACCGGCCATAACTCGGCTCGGATTATGAGCTCATCCTCGGAACTAGACATCTCCTAATCTGTCTACCGAATGCCCTCGCACACTTGGTCATGTACTAGGTTGTCCAATAATTCTTGTCCGAAAATTTCATCATTTTTAATTTTTTTCAACTTTATTGAAAAACAAGTCTAATCAACAAAATAATCACCACAGTTATCCACAACAGTGGCCCATCGATTGGGCAGGTCGCCGATGCCCTTCGCCCAGAACTCCGGGGGCTGCGACTCGAAGAAGTCCGCGATGTCGTATTTGAGGTTGTCGTAGTTGGTGAATTTTCTTCCGGTCAAATGGTGCTTCAGCGGGCGGAACAAGTGGTAGTCGGAGGGGGCGAGGTCCGGGGAATACGGCGGATGGGCAACCGTCTCCCAGCCGAGCGTCGCCAACTTCTGCTGGGTCTCCTTCGCCACGTGGGGGCTCGCGTTGTTGTACAGCAGGTGGACCGAGGCCCGTCGGGGACGCTTTTCTCGGATGGCGGCGGCTAGTTTCTCGAGCTGATCGGTGTAGATGGAGGCGGTGACCGTCCTGTCTTGCGGGAGCAGCTCGAAGTACAGCATGCCCTTGGTGTCCCACCAGCAGCAGAGCATGATCTTCAGCGGGTGCAGGTCGGCTTTCGGCGTCGTCGACGGCTCTTCTCCGCGCGGGATCCAGACGGCACGGCGGGCGACGTTGTCGTAGAGGATCCAGCTCTCATCCCCAGTGACCAGGTCCTCGAGAAATTAATTGCGATGCGGACGAAGGAGGAGGGACTGGCAGACGGCCACGCGGCTCTGCTTGTTGGCGTCCGTCAGACGGTGGGGGATCCAACGGGCCAGAACTTTGTGGTAGCCGAGTAAGTTGAGTCGATTGTGGATGGTGGACTTGCTGCAGCCGAGCGTCGTCGCCAGTTCACGGGTGGTGGCTTCCGGCTTCTCCTTGATACAGCGACGGACTTCGTCATCATCCACCGTAGAAGGCCTCCCGCTGTGCTCCCTGTCCTCGATGCTCGTGTCGCCGCTTTTGAAACGATTTAACCAGCGGCTGACTGTGCGTTGGGACACTGCATTCCCCTTGCACGCTGTGCAGATTTTGGCGACCGCGGTGCCCGTGTCGTTGCCCAACAGCCACTCGTAGTACACGAACGTACGAATTCGACCTTGGTCCATTTTAGCTTGTACTGGTAGCTAGACGCGGCGACTGCGCCTTATATACCCCTAGCGTTGAACTTTGGAGAACATTCTAAAAGGTTCTTACACTTGCCTGATATTATGACACTTCTAAGGAAAATTATAGAACTTTGAAATTTTTCGGACAGGAATTATCGGACGACCTGGTATATAGGCGACCCTTTTTCGATTTTTTGTCCGATTTTTCAATTAATGTCCGGAACCGTACGCAGAAAACCGTATCAATCCAATGTTTCAGCGCAGAATGCTACATTGTTTCTTGACACGTATGAAGACTTCAAGCTGAGGTTTCGCTCCTACCTCATCTACTACGACTTAGAGAGAGACACTATCATTTTATTGCTGCCAGCCCAATCGTTCGTTGATGGAAATACTGTGTCCTTCTGCGGTGAAATATACGCATACACCTGTGGCATTCTAGGGGGGGGGAATGCCTGCGAGAAAGAATTATTGTACGGGCCGCAACTGCTCACCTTCACGTATGAGTCGGACCCAGGAGAAGCATTTGACATCTTGTTCAATTCGGCATTAATTTTGTTTCTAACTGTTTAAATATTGCGAATAGAAGCCCTTCTTAGTGCGTGAAAAAATAGACCTTTGTTCGGGCTTTGAAGTGTTTTTCAAAATTCTGTTTTGAAATCGAAAAAAACGGCAAATTCCTCTCGCATATACATTGGATCCGACTCACTCATTTTCTGATATCCATCCGAATGAACCGGAATTTTCATGATTCAAAATCCGATTCACCGAAAAAACGCCAAAATCCGTTTGATTCAAAATCTGAATCACCGAAATGTGCCATGAGTCGGATGATGATTCGGATACCGAATATCCGAAAAATGTCATGATTCGGATCGGATAATGAGTCGGATATTAGCAGATTCGGCATGTCCTGTGACTCAAACAAGCGTATCCTATGTCACAACTCGACATTCCATTCTACAGTAGCCATACAGGTGCGTAGTTACCCTCTATAAAATGTCGTATTTCACATCATTCGAGGCGCGAGCGGCGCGCGAGACGCCTCGGCCTCCGTCTTCCCTACGCTCTCTCACTGTCTTTAACCTCCGCTCCACACCAGCACGCGTAGGAACCAAGTGAATTTCGCCCTTTTATAGCCTGTACACTGCAGACATCCAATTGGCGCGCATCGTAAAATTTACGCCTCATTTTCTGTGCATCATCAGCTCAGATTTTGCGCATAATTGGCATTGATTCTCTTGGTTTGAGTTGTCTGTGCGACTAAAGGGCCTTTCAGAGTGGCGCCGCTGCGATATTTGCGACGTCGCTCTCCAGAGCGAGAGAAAGTGCGCGTAACCATGACTGGTCGCCGAATCATATTTCTATCTCTGCGTCTCTTACCTCTTCGCCGCCGTTTGCTCGATTGGAGAAAACAGTGAAATAGGGGAAATAATTATTTTTATAGAGAGTTTATGGGCAGGTAGTAACAAAGTAACATCAACAAACAGAAATAAACTAAGGCGGGACGGCCCGCGCGACGTTGCTGCCGTCGCTGCTAGCTCGCGCACTCTTGAAGCGCGGTCGCCGCCCTCGCACGGCACAAATTGCGCTGCGTCGCACCCCTCACCCCACATCACACACACCGCCACCGCGACAGCGAGTTTTTCTGCGACGCCACTCTGAAAGGCTTTTAGGGGTATGGTATATTTTGCCGCTGTCATGACCGACAGGCATGCAATCTAGCACCGCGGGACCTGCATTGTAACAACGGCATCGGTCGTTGTAGGCACGATTATCGCGCGTCTGTCGCAGCGACGTGACGCGGAGGGCCGACATACTGCGAATGGGCTGAAGCCTGTCGCTGCAACTGTCTCTGTCGCGGCCGAAGCTTGCAACACACTGCGACAGGTTAAAAGGGTAGAAGCTCCGCGACCTGCGGTCTCTGTCGCTGTGCAGAGCGACGCGACAGTGTGTTGCAAAAATATACCACACTCCTTATGGCGCATTGAGGGTTCGATTGCCTACCAAAAACCATGTGTATTGATCGAACAGGCAATCCTTCTTTAAGTGGATTAGACAGTAACTCACGGGTATTCACGAAATCGATGTGAAGTTTTGATACTCTTTTAGACTAATGCTTTAACATTACTCTCACATTGAAGAGATTGTGAAAGGTGATCACATCTGTTTGGTTTGCAAATATTTCGCGATAAAGATGATTATCAATGAGTTCGTTTATCACAGTAAGTTAGAAAAATCTCTTTTTTCCGAAAATTTTCACCAGACTATCAATTTTCGTAAGACTTTTTGGATTATACCATCTTGTATCCGGCCCAATTATCCGACTCGGATACTCGGATTCCGACTCACCGAAAAAAGGTCAAAATCCGAGTGATCCAAAATCCGAATCACCGAAAAAACGTAATTTTCGGATTGATCCGAGATCCGACTATCCATTTCGCCTCCCTATCCGATTGACTCGGATTATCCGATCTTGCTATTTTGAACCTATCCGTTTGAGTCGGATATTCGCGACCTTTGATTTTTGAGTTATCCGAAATCCAAGTATCCGAATTTTTTTGATTCTGATCCAATGTATACTCTCGCACACTAAGAAAAGTTCCTATTCGCGAACTCTTCGGCATTATTTTCAAACAAAAATAGTACCGAAGCAAACGAGAAATAAAAAGAAAAACCGTAACTCAGCCAGAAAATCTGCTGTGCTGTCGATCGATAATGAAATTAGGCGTCTTCCACCGTAGTTTTAGTGTGTGACCGCAACCGCACCATTTCTCTTTTTGTCATGTTTTTGCTTCTGCTTTATTTTTGTTTCCGACTCTTTTAATATTACGAATTTCTGAAAATTTAGCTTCCTATAAAAGTAACGATTTGGTAATGGTGAAAAAAAGCTTCAAAAATATCTTGAAATATCTTAAAAAATGATTTGGCGTAAAATTGCCTGGGAAAATAAAAAAGCTAGGAAATGAGGTGAAATAACCAAAAATGCGATTTGGTAGTTGATCATTTCACAAGCTTCTCGTTGAACTTATCAAAACGAAATCAAGCGCGCAACGGAAACATTAAGCCATTTTTGAAAGCTGCAATAAAGGAATCAGCATAGGTCAAGCCAGGTGAACTCCATTCCATATCGTGCTTGATTTCGTTTTGATAAGTTTAACGGAGAAGCTTTTGAGATGATCGACCACCAAATCGCATTTTCGGTTATTTCACCTCATTTCCTAGCTTTTTTATATTTCCAGGGCATTTTACGCCAAATTATTTTTTAAGATATTTCAAGACATTTTTGAAACTTTTTTTTATCATTAAAAAATCGTTACTTTTGCCACGAAGCTAAATTTTCAGAAATTTCACATATTTTTCCCGAAGGTTACCTTTCTGACTTCAATATTGCTCAGAAATTTCCATTTTAGAATGATGAAACATCTAACAGACGATATTGCCGTATGAGCACAATTTTTAAAACTTATGACCCAAAACCATAAAAAATACCACTCAATCCTGCATTTTGTGCAACATGTGAGAGCTCGATATTATTTGATCATTAATATTTGATCTTGCCTGATGAGAAGAGTTTCCAAACAAGTGACTTCATTAATATTTGATCTTGCATGATGAGAAAATTTCCCAAAAAAGTGAACAATAAAAAATCATTGCGGCATTCTGTGCAACGGGCGAAAAAATCAATATTATTGATTGGTATTTATCGATAATGACTGATTAGCAAAATATCCCAACCAAGAAAACCAATCCCAATCACTACTACTGGCCGCATTTAGTGCAGAAAGCGCCAAAATCGATAATATTGATTATCGATCGATGACGCGTCATGAGTACGAATTCTGACAAGTTCAGTACTTACCTCCGATGACCTGTGTTGATTGGCTGCAGATTCACCCACCCACCACGGTCTCCACAGTCGTAGCAGAAAGAAGCAGTTTTCGTGCTCCACGGCTAATTTAGTATGTAAACCCACGGTTTTGAGGTACCCTTCAAAGTTGAGGTATCAAGTTCAAAATGGAATGGGAGCGACCTGCATCCATCTCCAGCCTCCTGTCCAAAAATGAGCTCCCTAGCTCAATTTTAAGTGTACCAACAAGATCGTGTACCCCGTCTGAAAAAATGGAGATTAACAACAAAAACGGGCGGTCTTTCACTTTTTACTCGAAAACCAGTAAACCATTCCAAACCATTTTTAGGTTACTATACCAACTTTTTGCGCTCTCTTCAATGCAGTTTAGAGCTAATTTCTTCGTTCACTCTGAATTGAGATTTCGAAAAACGGGTCGCGCGCATGGCCAATGCAAAACCAAATCTGGTGCGCGCTTAGCGCGCACCACAATATGAGCTTTTTTTAATGTGTGAGAGAAATTCGCCGTTTTTTTTTTCAAATTTAAAAGTAGGATTTTGAAATAGAAAAACTACCAAGCTCGAACAAACGGCGAATTTCCATCACGAATTAAGAAAAGCCCTCGCTCGCAATATTTTTTTTGAAAGTCAGAAACAAAAAATAAAGCAGCAAATAAGCGTGAAATAATAAAAACCGCAACTCACCTAGAAAATCAGCTGTGCTATTGATCGATGACGAAATCGTGCAAAGCGCCAGGTTCTCCGCCGTAGTGTTAAAGTGTCGTCCGCAACCGCACCATCGCCTTTTTACATTACAGTAAACTGTTTCGTTGCAAGCCCTACATACACTTCGAATGGCCGAACAAAACGTGCATGTTGTAGTCGTATATAATCACACCAATGGCACACAATTAAACGGTACCGAGTTTAGGCCACTCGCTTGAGGCGTACAAAACCGATGCGTCGCGTGCTCGCAGCGCGAGTCTGACACACACTAAATTTAACCCCGAAACAGAGGGTACACGATTCGTGCAAGCCTCCATATAGAGCCAAATCATTGCGAAATGTTGAACAAATTTTTATTAAATTGAGCATTTCAGAGAACAATGTATCAAGACATCCATCATTAGTAGAGACATAAAGAGTAGCACTTAATATAGCGTGAAAATGCAAAAGTGAGTGCCATCTAACCATAAAAGACTAGAGAAAAAGTTGATTGCATCACAGTGATGCATTCAGGAGAATAGACCAACGAGGCGGTGCGCCACGCCACGCGCGCGGTCGCAGCGCGGCTGTTACCTTTTTTTGCACTTAACACCCACATCATGGTTTTCCCCTCATAAACTGCGTGGAAGAAGAAGGAGGAAGTGAATGACACATGGATGAATTGATACAGAGCAGTCGATTGCGCACGATCGATTGACGACAAAAAATCGATAATCGATCCGCAAAGAGATCAATACAGCAGTTAATACATAGTACATACGTGGCATGTGAACTAGTTGATACATATTCAGGCAAACCTCTCCGCCAGCTCAGCATTTTTGCCATTCGACTACAGTGTAGAGGTCAATTGATGACGCTCCGCCCATCGCCACGCCCTTTCTCATAACCATCGATATGGGTAACTTCCTAATGAGAAACATGTTCAATTACGCATCCAAACAACTTTTCCTGGGGATATCAACGAAACGGAGAAAGTCCCACTCCCAGGCCACGCCCATTTCAGTATCCATTGGACACGACGGTATCGTTGCTTGCATAAGGGGGCAATATGTTCTTAGTGCACTATAAATATGCCCATTTTCGTAACCAAGTAACTGCATCAAAGAGACACCAAGCATTGATAATTGAATCTAATTTCAGCCATATGTTTGGGAAGAAGAACCTCAGACTGATTGATGTTGCCACGCCCATTTTGAAACTATTTTTCCACAAATTGATGAGCCCCCTGAGAAACATGTCAATTTTAGATATGGACACAAAAAAATTCGCACAAGGGGCGGAGCATCCAAGTAATTGTTGTAGCCACGCCCATTTTCGTGACTATGCGATCAATAAGGGTAATTCCCATTCGAACAGGTCGGCTTTCAAATGGACAAGAAAACGTTTGGAGTGGGCGCGAAATTTTCAACTAATGGTCGAAACTCGTCCGGAAAGGGTGGAGTCTGAACGCCACGGCCACGCCCATCTTTCACAAAATTCCCAACAATTCGGTGTTGAGCTGATGAAGAGGCGACGGAAAATCGTCAACTACTTGTACAAAATCAATATATTGATAAAAAATCACACACTGGAAAAATTATATGAGCTCGCAGAAGACAAAAAAACTAAAAAAAAAAGGTGAAAAAAAATAATTCAATGCGCTAAACACGTACATGGCTCCATATGGTCCCACAAAATTTCTATACACAATGAATCGGAATATTTGTATAAAATAGTATTTGGTATATAAAACTCATGAAGCCCGTATTACTCACATTAAACAAATTATTTGGAAAACCATTTCCAGATGAACTAACACCGGGGCGAATCTACCTTTACCCCTCCGACGTCCAGATCAGCGCCTATACTATGTAGCGCGACACTAAGCGATGTCGTGGTAGGCTTTTTAGACCAGTGCCGGACAGATGCGTTTTATTTGGAACCACCCTTTCCCATGACTCGAACACGAACGCCGGGTTGACCGAGGGAGCAAGCAGCCTCTCCGGGCTGATTGCGGATGCATAGCGGGTCGATGGCGGATCAATGGGAATTCGTCTTCAGTCAGTCAAGAAAGCTGTCGCTGCCTGGTCGGGCGAATAGCGGCGTACAACCAGCCGCGCCAACATCTAGACTGTCAAAGGGTGAGAACTCATTTGGTAGATGTCCAATCCACTGATGGTCCGCGGCCAAGGCCGGACTAGTTACGGAAAGCACATGAAACGGCGGATGGATCGCGGTCAAACTTCCTATCTAATGAGTACCATGATGACCTTGAGGCGACGACTCCGCATTGGGCTGATGGTGGTCGGGTCGCGGGTGACTGTCGCCCAACTCGCTATTGGCCTTCTGTCCACCCGATGTTACCTCAACAGCAAAACCAAAAGTGGGTGAAACTAAGGCGGATCGAGAACCACTGCCGGGTTTAACAACAATCACCTGCGATTCTGCCGCCATCGATTCTGCCTCAGGCCGGCGTGCCGAGGGACAATAACCTGTACGATCAGTAACGGTCCGCGATCCACCCGCTGCTTCGTGTGGTGCCCGCGGTCAGCCCGGCGCACGCGTCACTGCTCGCACTACAACTAAAACGACAGAAGTTGTCCTTGATTTAACTAGCGAGTTCACCCACGCGAGCCCCATTGACGGCTATCCGCCCGCCATGCGCATGCAATCTGCCCGATGATGCTGTGAGCTTCCTCGGTCCACACAGCCTCACATCATAGGAGGGAAACAGTTATTAGCACAATTACTTTCAAAAATTCCCAACATGAATTAGTTCGGATAAGATTTGGCTCAAATTCAACAAGAACTTTGCAACATATAAAAAATACAGGGGAACACAAATACCGGGACCATTGAGCATCTCCCGCATCCCGACGTGATCGATGCTAGTATATTGAGTGGTTTGAGGGAATCGAAAAAAACCTCCCAGATTCCTGTTACTATTACTAATAAAATTATTAATTCATTTTTAATGAGATAATGATGAGCCAGTGTTAGCCGTTGAAACCCTCGACGAGGTATTTGAGGCAGAACTGAAAGAACTTTCGGAACAATCCTTCGGCTTTGTCGTTGAAACGATCCTGTAGGATCTCTCGGACCATGTAGAGAAACGGCTCCTCCATCGCTTGAAATTGGCTGCTCTGCATTGATGAGACCTGAAAATGAAAAGTATCCTATCCAAAAAGATTCACCTATTTATTAGAGTGGTGTACTAAACCAAATACACCCTTCCCAAAAATAATGACGCAGCAGCCCATTGTGGCACGGTTTTCACAGAAGGTGCACGTCTCGAACATGAGCACGCAGAACGAGCTCAATTATCACCCAAGACGCACACTTTCGTGACCAACTTACAGTTCAACTACGCATTGCCCTTTAGTCCGCAAAGTGCACGCTGATTGCGAAAGAGTGATGCGACGCGGTTGCGAGTGTCCTCAGACAGGGATGTGGGATCACCCAGGCGGTTTTTGCCCTTAAAGCCCGGGTGATTTCTCTATATATAGAGCTTGAGCCACACTGCACCCTGATACATATTGGAGTGACCAATCTGCCCTCGCACCACATTGAATCGGAGAAACGTCACAACTGTCGTCTCCACTTTGGGGACATCTGGTAGACAGGGCAATGCACGCTATGCTGGCTATAAGGCGCTATTCATACTACTCAACGCCAGCGCGGCACGCGCGTCACGCTCCGGCGGCTCCGCCATGGCGTCGCCGCTGCAGTATTCATACCGCCACTCGGAACGCCTTGGCGTTTTCATCCACTGATATTATTTATCGATCGTCTCATTCATTCCAGCTTCACCGCTCCGTCATGGCGTCGCCGCTGGAGTATTCATAGTCTCCGCAAGCGTGGCACGCGCGCAGAAAATATTCATACACAAACGCCACACCAGCGCGGCACGCGCGTGCCGCGCTGGCGTTGAGTAGTATGAATAGCGCCTTAACCGGCACTATCCCTGCGGATCAATTGCGTACACATTTGAGTCCTCAACTCAATCAGTATCCGTCACAAATAGACGTCACCTTCACAAGCGAATCGATGTTCACCGCAACAGGGTGGCTAGTCCGAAGCGAATAACACTACCTCGCCCGAACCATCTTTACTATGCTTTAATAAGCCACATAGATTGCGGATCCGCACCTCTTCAACTGCCTAGATAACGTAACGTAACAGAACACAAGACCAGGACTATGCGTTTGGAGTTCTCTTCCAAACAATGCAAACTTACGAGTGAGGACGGATCTCCACCCAGTCACTAGGGGCGTTACTTAAGTATGTGACGTATCCGCCGTGCCTTCCAGCGAGACGTGCGTCAACACCGAGACTGCAGCATCCTGCTCGAATGCACGCCCTTCCGACGTTTGCGTGGTAGGCAGTACGGTCTAATCATCTTCGGTCGACCATTATACAGCTCGAACAGATATTCCAATCCCTCCCGCGCTGAGATGGACGAGGGGGACGCACGCACCACGGGTTGGAGAAGTTTGACCGATCGATACGTGGCGGCGATTGGTGCGGCTTTCCTCCGGATCTCTGCCTCGACAACAATCTGTCGTATTAGTGCGCTGCCGAAATCGCGCCGCTGTCGGTCTCTGCGGCCCTCTACAGCGCTATTCATACTACTCAACGCTAGCGCGTTTTTGTATGAATGGCTTGACGCCCCGCCCGCGCGGCACGCGCGTCACGCTCCGCCATGGCGTCGCCGCTGCAGTATTCATACTGCCACTCGGAACGCCTTGGCGCTTTCATCCACTGATATTATTTATCGATCGTCTCATTCATTCCAGCTTCACCGCTCCGCCATGGCGTCGCCGCTGGAGTATTCATAGTCTCCGCAAGCGCGTCACGCGCGTCACGCGCGTAGAAAGTATTCATACACAAACGCCACGCCAGCGCGGCACGCGCGTGCCGCGCTGGCGCTGAGTAGTATGAATAGCGCCTAAACATGGCGTAAAAGAGTCGGACGGAAGTCAAAACACCTGTCGCACGTTGTACGCACCTAAACTGAAAGTCTGATCCTGGAAGAGATAATATTCTAGGCGTGGGTAGCTGCTGCAGTAGCGTTTTGAGCTCGTTGCTTCATCGATGAAGCCTAAATCGTTATTGGCAGACCACACCTACAGTATGAGTGTATGTTGCATGTCTTCTGTATAAGCCATACATTTAACATAGCATAAGGAGTAGGTTACTTTCTATATAATTGTATTGTTGCATGTCACATAACATTGAGATAACTGAGACATTCACATTTGCCCGCGATCAGCCCGTTAGGAATGTGAGATTTGCACGATTTGACTATTAATGCCCTCAGACGAATGCCATCTCAAGCGGCAACGGAAGGTCGTCTTCGTCTGTTTGGGCATATTTTAAGAAGACCGCCAGATCGTCTTGTTCAACACGCTCTAAGAATGCTTCCAAGTCCTGTCTGGAAACGGCCGCTTGGACGTAGGCGAAAGTTTTGGACGGATGTGGTGAAGGAGGATTTGAAATCACTCGGCATTGAAAGGCAATTCAGGCGCGATGTTTTACTTCGCAGGAAGTGGAATAGTGATCAATGGATGGATTGTGTTCAAATTGTGGCTGAGGACCGTGACAAATGGACACGGCTGACTACTAGGACGGCACACCTCGGTGAAGATGCGGAATGACCGCGTCAGGCGAAAGCCAACCGATTAAGTCAAGTAAGTCAGACCGCTCGGCGTTTAATTGGGAAAGCCACACGACTTGTGAAAACCAGGGAAACTTGACGGTAGAATGAGGCTAACTGTCAACGACCGAACAGCATTAGCAAAGACCCGGAAGTGCATTTCGGCGATCTCAGCCGAACTTTTGTGTGGTCCCGAATGTGGTCCTAGTCAGCCAAAAGCCGACATTTGTGAGATTTTCCTTTGAATAAATGACTTAATCTCTCTTTGAAGAAGTATAAAAGCATTGGGTCAGCGAAATAGTGCTTAACCCAAAACCAGTTTTCCCACCTTGGTTCGATGCAACTTCCCCACATTCGATAGTCGATCGCATGCAGTCTGCACATCACCCGGCTTCTCCTCGACAGCCGTTATCACGTCGTCAAACACCTTCAAAATCACATCATAGTTTATTGGATGCTCTCAGAAGCCATAGCAACAACATTAACTCCGTAATACATACATATAGTACATCATGTAATCAGAAAATATTCCGGACAAACCTTCAAATATACAGCGGACATGGCTTCGAAACCTGAATCTCCACAGTTCATGTCCACTGTGGACGCGTTGATGTTCTTCAGTTTCGGATAGAGTTTTTGGTTGTCTGGGTTTTGGTTAAGGTACCTATAAGTGAGTATGTACATATGTGGCTGCACCAATGATATCGAAAGCAGAATTGAGAGCTTGAATTTCTGGCAATCAGTATAACTGCATACATATAGTGTGCTTCATAACCATAAGATCACCCCTGAAAACAGCATTTCCGGACCAACGAGAACTCTGGTCAGACTGTGGTTGCGATTTTCAGATTCTACGTCCAAAATAATGACGGAGAACATGTTTTTGTTCTGCTGCCCTAAATCGGTGACTTACAACTACATTTTATTGATTAACACACCGTTTCATAATCATAAGGTCATACAGTGTATACAGTTCAACTCCGCATTGCCGTTTAGTCCGCAAAGTGCGCGCTGATAGCGAAAGCGTGCTGCGGCGCGGTTGCGAGTATCCTCAGACATGGATGTGGGATCACCCGGGCGTTTTTCGCCTTTGGTGCCCGGGTGATCTCACCGCCCGGGTCATCCCGCATCCGTGTCTGAGGACACACGCGACCGCGCCGCAGCACTCTTTCGCAATCAGCGCGCACTTTGCGGACTGAACGGCAGTGCGGAGTTGAACTGTAGCTTAGATTGCTAGAATGAGTCCGGGCGGAGTAAGCAGCGGAGCGGTCAGTGATGGCAAAATATAAGTGATAAGGTGATTTTCACATGATAAGCCCGATAAGCCTTGCTTCTATCGGGTCGAAAGGAGCTGCCTAGGCTATAAATCAACTTGCTTTGTGTTAAATCATAACAACACCTAACCTATAGAGTCAATTGGTCCTACACGTTTACAAGCAATATCGAGATACTGATGGGGTATACTCCCAGCCTGGTTTCTAGATCTGGTACTGCTCCAATTTCCTCAATTGCGATGATCATCTCCAAAACGTGAGGAAACTTAAAACTATTATTTTTTCTCTTGGAACGATGTCGCAGAGGCTTTTCACAGGGTCGCGGTTGGGTGTTCAATACGGTAAAGTCAGGGTAACAAAAACCACTCCCGCGTTGTCCTACCAACGTGGATAGGGCATCGACTTGTCGAGTTGGAAGTTCCATAGTAGGCTGCCCGATAGTCAGCCAAATCCATCACCGTTCTTGAGAATGTCATTCTCATATTGGAGTCGAGTCAGAAGGCGCGATACGCCTTAAAGGCACAGGACACCCAGAAAATTATTTTTCAGGTTTTATCCTTATCTTCGAGAGGGTCACATTCTGATCACAATGGTTTTTCTGAAATCGTACAAGACCCCCTACGAAAGGGGATATTGCTTCTTGAAAATGCCTGTGATTTGAAGGCGAAAATTTGGTGGACGAGTTAACTTGGGCCTGTATTTCTCTTCATCCGCAGTCGCGGCACGAGAGCAAAACAGTATCAGGATAGAGATCGGAAAGGGGGTGAAGAGCGAAGATTTGGTTGAAAATCATCCATCCATCTAGCCGCTATTCAGATCCAAAATGTGGAACGGGGCTGTGGCTATGGTGGTGGCTGGAGGGGGTCGAGACCGTGGTGGTCGCTTATATCTTGCTTATTTGGAGGAACTGAGATCTCGCAATTGGCACGTGTTATACAGGAAGGGTCTTCCCCACAAATACACGAAAATCTCAAAATTCATATCTGAGGGTGTACTGTGCCTTTGACACTATAGTCGCCCCGACTGAGTTTCATTGGTTCAAACGTTATACCACGCTATCATGAGCTGGAGCCATCTGTATCATCCAGACTAAATTTATTTCCATCGGGAAATACCCATCATAACACTTGTTCTTTCACCTGAGAGCCCTTCCTGTAGAATGCAATCAGCACATCTTTGTAGACTTCTAGGTAAACTACACTTATTGTTAGCGAATTCATATACAGTGCGTTCGGAAATGATAGGGACACCCCTGAAAACCACAGTCTTTATGTTTAATTTGAGTGCGGCGTTCAGTAATGCTCATAAATGAATTCAGCAAGGTAAATAACCTCTGTTCACTCGTTTCTATAACAATAGCATAATATTGTAATATTTTATTTTAAAGTGTCACATTATTCGCCGTTCGGAAATGATAGGGACACTATTAAAAAACAAAAATTATCAAACAAGGAATGAACAAAACATACACATACATGAAATCTAATATGATATCACACCTCCAGAGTTGGAAATTAATTCAAAAATTCTATTCGGCATAGAAGTGATCATATTGGATATCACATTTTTATCCAAATTTCTCCAGGCTTCGAGTACAGCGGCCTTTAGCTCGTCTACGGTCCCATACTGCTTGTTATTCGCGTAGATCTGGCGCTCAATTATGCCCCAGATATTCTCTATCGGGTTGCAGTCAGGACTACACGCGGGCCATTCAATCACGCGAACTCGATTTGTTGAAGCCACGCCTTTGTGGATCTGTAGACATGGACCGCAGCGTTATCTTGCTGGAAAATGTAGCGCTGACGCCTGTTTCCAGTGAAGAACGGCAGAAGATGCGCACGCAATGTTTCTTGATACTCCTCCGAATCCATCCGACACGAAGTGAAGGCGATTTCCAAAACACCTTCGCTGCAGATTGCTCCCCAACACATCAGCGAACCGCCTCCGAAATTTCTTCGACTAAATACCATCGGATTCTTGCGAAGATCTCTCCAGTAGCATCGAGCACCGTCAGGTCCAACAAGGTTAAATTTCTTTTCGTCGGAGAAAATTACCTGGAACATGTTGCCTTTATCTTTTTAAATTCTATCGGGTTTTTAGAGAATCTCTAACCTTTGACCAGTCTGTTGCCATGTTGTTCCTTGCAAACCGGAGTCGAGCTACATTGTGGGCTTCTGAGAGTGATGGAGCCTTCTTCATCACTTGGCGGACGATGTTTTCGTCTGCATTTACGACGCTCCAAACAGTAGTCTTCGATTCGACACATTGAGCGGCAACTGAGCCCTCACTTGGTTGAGAGACAGACTACTGTTTGAGCAGAATCGGCTTATCCTCCGTGCATCCCTGCCGCTGACCTTTCTTGGGCGTCCAGGACTCTTCGCCAAGCCGTAGGAGTCTGGATCTCGTAGGAACTGGCTGATGCAGTTGGGGGAACATCCGAGCTGGGAGGCAATTAGACGTTGGCTCAGTCCGGCAGCGTCGAGGGCACGTATTTGGGCTTGTTCGGAAACAGTAAGCGATGTACCACGGCCCATGATTGGAATAAAGATGTTGGGTGTCCTCTCGTTGGGTTCATATAGTGAACTTGTAACGGGAAATTATGTTCGAAGTGAAAAATTTCATTTTTTGCAAGGTGTCCCTATCATTTCCGAACGGTGAAATTTTCTAAATGTAAAGGAAAAATCTTATGAAATTAGGCACGGTTTCCAGGAAGTTGCGAACAGAGGTTTTTTATCACGCTGATTTCATTGATGAACAGTATTCATCACCTTTCCCAGATTTTTCTTGAAAATCTCATTTTCTAGAGGTGTCTCTATCATTTCCGAACGCACTGTATTGCTGTGTTCTTACAAATACCGATGGAGTTAGCTGACTACTTAGCAGCACTAAAACCCATCTGCTACCTAATCTGGCAGTTCCAAAGTAAGAAGACAGTGTGCTTCAGCAAAGCAATGTCATTACCCACGCCAGCAAGCCAACGCGAAAGTGGGTAAAGTCGTGTAAAGCTGCAACCTCGACGCGGTCAAAATGCAGCCCCTTCCTCAATCCTGTGAAAAACCTATACGAGACTGTTGCAAGAAAAGGTTTCCTTCCGTTGTTGAAGGCAGCATACACGCTCGTAAACGTAATTGAGATGACTACGGAATTAGAATGGTATGGCACAGAAAACAACTCCCACGCATTTTAAGGCGTCAAAAACGACCCATAATGACGCTACACGAGTAAGAAGTTGGCCCCGCCCCTGTATCTGCCCGCCCCCTGTGTTTGCGTCCTCCTCCAAAACAGCGGTTCTGGGCCATTCCCACCGTCGGTGACGTTTGTGGGTGGTGGAATAGGTACAATAGGTGAACCACACACACACCGACGACGGTGGGAATGACCCAGCACCCCTGTTTTGGAGACAGACGCAAATACAAGGGGCGGGCAAATACAGGGGCGGGTTCAACTTCTCACTCGTGTAGTGTTATTGCGGGTCGTTTTTGACGCTTCAAAATGCGTGGGCGTTGTGTTCGGTGCCATCCCATTCTAATTCCGCAGTTATCTCAAATACGTTTACGAGCGTGTATGCTGCCTTTAAGGTGAGAATCGCAATTGAAGAATCGTGGAGAAGTATTCCCCATTGTGTTCCTGTCGTTATGTCAATTTACTGCCTGTATAAATGTTGTTTAGTAGGATATAAACTTATTCGTTGATATCGGTGTCTGACCTACAAGGGAATGACCAGACCTGGTCGCCAGAACTATCTATGAGACCTGGTTTTTCTGATCAGCTACCTCCCGGGTAGTCATAAAAAACCTATCGTAGCTGGCCGAGTAATAAACAGTAAAAGAAAAAGTTATGGAAGTTGCGAGCTCTGTAGGTCAAATAAAATTTACCTGCCGTAAACTGCCTTTATCGTTCGAGTTATCGAAAAAGTGACTCAAAAATCGTGTTCAGCGCCTCAAATATCCCCTTTGAGAGAAGTCAGGCGGAATTTTTTTTTGAATTTCGTTTTATAAAAAAAATGTTGAAAATTTTATCATCACTCGGGCAGTTAAAATAGGGTTTTTACAAAAACCCGGAAAGTGGTCGATCAGAAAAACATGGCTACATGCGCAGTTCTGGCAGACAGGTCTGGTCACTCCCTAGTAGATTTTGAGGGTTTTGTAACCTTTTATACTTTTGATTGTTTTCAGGGGCGATCCTGTGGGCTTGAAACGCACTGTATAACTGAAATAAATAGAATCTGTAACTCAGAGCTAGGCTTCAGGTAAAGTACGTGCAAATATCGCATTCACTGCTACAATATTTCGTAGCTCACTACAATCCTACAAATCGCGTTCCCAAATCGACAACAATTACTAATCCTATTTGTGACCTTTATTTCATTGAAATTCAACCGACTTCCACAAAACTTGGAAAGATTTGTACTCCGGACCCTTAATAACTGCATACATTTTTACATAAAATTTGAGAACTTTTTTTCAGAAAAAAAAAACTGTCCCTGATTCTTCTCCAACAGAAGGAAAACGGAAAAAATACGATTTTTTGTCCTCCGATCACATCTTGCTCCAAAGTGGACTTTTTCAAATTAGAAGACATTTTCGGAATCAGCAACGAATACTCTTTCTTTCTGATCCACACCAGGATTATTATCAAACAAGGCATATAGGGTTGACGTAATCAATCACGTAAATGAGAAATGGGCAATCTGAACTGCTGAAATGTGCAAATATGCCCACTTCGAATTATTCATCTTTTCAGAAAACTTAAGAAGTGTCATTTTACAATTTTTTTATTAAATTAATTCTTTAATTTTCGTTTGCCATATTTAATCTTGCATTTCGCCTCTGGATATCAATACTTACTATTTGTTCACTCAATTATTGGCTTTTTTCAAATTTCAGTTCAATTCACTTCATTGGTTGTCTTCCTTACAATCAATTTTTAATTACCTTGAATGAATTTGTTGAAATAGATTTGAATAGTGGTTCGTCTTCTCTAACTATTGCTTCATTTGAAGTAAGGCTTAATGAGCAAAGTAAAATTATTAATTGAATATTAATTGAGTTACATAGCTAGTTAGGATGGTAAATTATTAATATCCAGAGTTTAGGAGAATTCAAGTAAAACGAAAAACTAAAAGTTGAGCAAAATAAAAAATTATAAAATTACAAAACTAATCTTTCAAATAACTTATTGGACCAAAATCTACACAGAAGCACATTACAGCATTCAAGATGACCCCGCTTCTCACACACACACACACACGATTGATTGCGAGAAGCCTAAATGCCTTGTTCGAGGATAAGCCATGTGTAGATCATGAAGAAGTACTCAACGCTTTTTTCAAAAAAGTCTTTAGAATTGAAAATGTTCACTTCAAGGCCAGTTTCGATTGAGAGACAAAAAAAAACAATTTACCACATTTTTCTTGTCTTTTTTACAAAAAAGCAGGAGGTATTTTACCAGGCCGTCCAATAATTCCTGTCCGAAAATTTTCAAATTTCTATAATTTTCCTTAGAAGTTTCCTTAGAAGAGAAGGCCTACTACAAGATCGTCTGTGGTGACTTCAACGCCATCATCAACGAATCTCAGCCGTCTACTGCTAGAGTGGGATCGTACGGACTTGGAACGACCAACGAAAACGGAGAGCGTCTGATGGACCTACTAGAAGCCTGTAATCTGTTTCACGGTAACAGCTTCTTCCAGAAAAATCCCGCCACACGATGGACATGGTCAAGCCCGAACGGAGTGACTCACTCTGAATTGGATCACATCCTGGTTAATCGACGCTGGTGTCTCTTCGATGTAGGTGTAGTGAAACCCTTCAATACCGGAAGCGACCATCGTCTTGTCCGAGCGAAGATCTGCCTCCGCGAGAAGGTTAAGCGAAAGGATGGTCATCGCCCAGCATCGACACGACTGCCCAATTATGATGCCGATCTGCTACAAGCCGCTCCTGCTGGATACCAGTGGAGCGAAAGCAACGATCTTACGGAAAACTACCAGCTCCTCGTGGAGGGCCTTAACCATTGTGCTTCGGCATCAATGATCCCGCCCGTCCCCAGCTCTTCAGGACGCATAAACGCCCATGCCCGAAGGCTTCTGAAGCAGCGTGCTGAAATTCACCAGGATCCGTCCTCCAGCATTCTCGATAGGGCAATCATAAACAAATCCTGCAGAGTTACTGTTAAGGCATCAATTCGCGCATACAAGGACAGCAAACTGAAGGAGGCTGCAGAGAAAAGGGCCAGTTTTAGAAGATGCCGGAAGACCCTCGTTGACTCTCAAGCTGTAACCACTGTCATGAAGGACGCCAGCGGAACACAGCACACGTCTCGTCAAAAGATTGAAGAGATCGTCGTGGACTTTTGTACAGACCTGTACCGATCATCAACACCTGTTCCTAGAATTCCCACACCGAGTCAAGGCCAGGCTCCGGAGATACTTCTTTCTGAAGTTCAACATGCTATTAGACAGATGAAGCCCAAGACAGCCTCAGGACCTGATCAAATTTCCGGAGACTTTCTGAAGACCGACAACGAAATCATCGTTCAAAAGCTAACCGCTCGCTTCGATCGCTATCTGGCAGATCAAAGGATCCCGGAACAGTGGAAATCGTCAAGAACGGTGTTGATCTTCAAGAAAGGTGAACGAGATGAGGTCAAGAACTACAGGCCAATCACTCTTCTGTCCCAGCCGTACAAGCTATTCACAAAGATTTTGCTGAACAGATTGGAAAGCACGTTGGATGAGTTCCAGCCCGTGGAACAGGCCGGTTTTCGTCGCGGATACTGCTGTATGGATCACATCCACACGATGACTCAACTAATTGAGAAGACACGAGAGTACAAGCAACCGCTCCTTATGTGCTTCATCGAATATGTCAAAGCATTTGACAGTGTCGAACTGAACGCAGTTTGGAACGCTCTGCTCCGTGCCGGCGTGGACCCGATCTACATCAACATGCTAGAGGAGTGCAACATGGGCACATCTACGAAGATCGAGATGTTCCACAAGGATCTCACGGTGCCGATTGGGAAAGGAGTCCGCCAAGGTGACACCATCTCACCAAAGCTGTTCACTGCTGCTCTCCATCACGCCATGATTGATCTAGATTGGAACAACAGGGGAATTCCCATAGACGGCAGGAAACTCTCAAACCTCCGCTTCGCCGATGACATCGTTTTGGTTAGCAGCAGTCAAACCGAACTTCAGCAGATGGTGGATGAACTGGACGCAGCTGGCCGCAGAATCGGGTTGACGATGAATCGCAGCAAGACAGAAGTCATGAGGAACAGATGGGCAGACCCAGCACCGATTACAGTGGACGGAGTTCCCCTTCCTGATACGGAGGAGTACGTCTACCTCGGGCGCCTCGTGACCATGGACAAGGATTTGAGGGCCGAAGTCAGTCGAAGAAGAAGCGCTGCATGGGCTGCGATGTCGAACATAAGGGAAGCAGCTCACCTTGTCTCCGACAAAAAAATTCGCGCGCATCTGTTTGACTCCACCGTCCTCCCCGCCATGTGCTACGGAGCTGAAACCTGGGCTTCCAACAAGTCCTCTGCAATTCTGATGACACGAACGCAACGAGCCCTCGAACGGACGCTGTTGGGGACGAGCCGCCGAGAGCAAAGAAACCAGCACATCCGCAGCACCGACCTCCGCCAACAGTCAGGGATTCGGGACGCTGTCACTTACATGGCAGCCGCAAAACATCGATGGGCCGGTCATGTTATAAGAAGAACCGATGACCGCTGGACAAATCGTGTAACCCTCTGGTACCCGCGGGACATCAAGCGAACACTTGGTCGTCCCCCAACAAGATGGAGCGATGCCTTCAAACATCTGAACACACCTAATACGAACTGGTTGCAGATCGCGCAAAATCGAACGAGATGGAAGATGGCAGCTCCACAAAACAACCAAAACGAACGTGTGCCTCGAAAGAATCAGAGACGTGTGCCCGCCGCTGAGACGATCGCCGGCTGACAACGGGCAATCAAGTATCAAGTAAGTAAGTAAGTGTTATAATATCAGGCAAGTGTAAGAACCTTCTAGAAGATTCTCCAATGTTCTACGCTAGGGGTATATAAGGCGCAGTCGCCGCGTCTAGCTACCAGTACAAGCTAAAATGAACGAAGGTCGAATTCGTACGTTCATGTACTACGAGTGGCTGCTGGGCAACGACACGGGCACCGCGGTCGCCAACATCTGCAGAGCGTGCAAGGAGGATGCAGTGTCCCAACGCACAGTCAGCCGCTGGTTCAATCGTTTCGAGAGCGGCGACACGAGCCTCGAGGACAGGGAGCACAGCGGGAAACCTTCTACGGTGGATGATGACGAAGTCCGTCGCTGTATCAAAGAGAAGCCGGAAGCCACCACCCGTGAACTGGCGACGACGCCCGGCTGCAGCAAGTCCACCATCCACAATCGACTCAACTTACTCGGCTACCAGAAAGTTCTGGCGCGTTGGATCCCCACCGTCTGACGGACGCTAGCAGAGCCTCGTGTCCGTCTGCCAGTCCCTCCTCTTTCGTCCGCATCGCAAGGAGTTTCTCGAGGACCTGGTCACTGGGGATGAGAGCTGAGTCCTCTACGACAACGTCGCCCGCCCTGCCGTCTTGATCCCGCGCGGAGAAGAGCCGCCGACGACGCCGAAAGCCGACCTGCACCCGCTCAAGATCATGCTCTGCTGCTGGTGGTACACCAAGGGCATGCTGTACTTCGAGTTGCTCCCGCAAGGCAGGACGGTCACCGCCTCCATCTACACCGATCAGCTCGAGAAACTAGCCGCCGCCATCCGAGAAAAGCGTCCCCGACGGGCCTCGGTCCACCTGCTGCACGACAACGCGCGCCCCCACGTGGCGAAGGAGACCCAGCAGAAGTTGGCGACGCTCGGCTGGGAGACGGTTGCCCATCCGCCGTATTCCCCGGACTTCGCCCCCTCCGACTACCACTTGTTCCACCCGCTCAAGCACCATTCACCAACTAAGACAACCTCAAATCCGACATCGCGGACTTCTTCGAGTCGCAGCCCCCGGAGTTTTGGGCGAAGGGCATCGGCGACCTGCCTAATCGATGGGCCACTGTTGTGGATAACTGTGGTGATTATATTGTTGATTAGACTTGTTTTTGCAGTAAAGTTGAAAAAATTAAAAATGGTGAAATTTTCGGACAAGAATTATTGGACAACCTGGTAGTATGTACAACATTTTGTTTCTGAAAATACTTTTGACCCCTTTGTTACTTTTCCTAAATGCGTTCCTATTTTTATCGCGCACAGAAAGACCAAGGATCAATATCTGGAATGCACAGGTGTGCATCATACCTGCTGAAAAACAACTGGCCCGAATCCTGCCGCTTCCGATCGATGGCCTTCCAGTAGTTTTTTAATGTGAAAAAGTCCCTGAAAACAATTTGATAGGATAGAGAAAAGTAAACATTGCTTATAAAACCTATAAAACCAATATTCACAAACAAGAATGCGAGGTGATGAAGAAAAAAACAAAAAAAAGGGACAGGCTGAAACCGATTTTCACAAAAGATCTTTTTTTTTTCTTTAAAATGTGTATAAAATGCAAGTTTTTCATAAAACTATAACAATACAACTAATCAATTCATGGAAGATACGAGCCATTTTGAACAAACGCTGGATACAAATGTCTGTATTATCCTGGAGAAGTATATACAAATATATGTATGTACTGTGCTTATCTGGGTCAAATTCTGGTCCGCGATTGCGTCTCGACACGCTTTGCGGCCGCGCGCTTTCGAGTCGGAAGAGTTTACTGCGCCGCAGCCGCCGATCTGTTGACTCTAGTAGGGTTTTAGCAACTGGAAACTAAACAAAATTGAAGAAAACTGTATAAAAGCCATTTAGAGTCGGCTCTGGCGCTGGAAACCCGACTGACTCGAGCGCGTGCGGCCGCAAAGCGTGTCGAGACGCAATTGCGGACCGGAATTTGGCCCACATAAGTACAGTACAGTCGGCATGCATCCTAGTGACACTTTGCGTTCACCATTGAATGTTGGCGCAAACTTGGTGCACCTATGTTATATGTGGCACATGGCACCGAGTTTGCGCCACCCTTCAATAGGGAACCTGAAGCATCACTAGGATGCAAGCCGACTTCATGTACTGTGCTTATCTGGGCAAAATTCCGGTCCGTAATTAGGTCTCTGCATGCTTTGCGGCCGAACGCGCTCGAGTCAGTCGAGTTTCCAGCGCCAAAGCCGACTCGATATGATTTTTTATGCAGTTTTATCCAATTTCGTTTGCTTTTCAAATTCTGAAACCCACCCAGAGTCAACAGAGCGGCTGCCGCGGCGCTGGAAACTCTTCCGACTCGAATGCGTGCGGCAGCAAAGCGTGTCGCAACGCAACTGCGGACCGGAATTTGGCCCAGAGAAGCACAGTAGGTGAAAACTTCCATTGAAGGATTACAATTATAATCAAGAAAATGGGAAAACAGAAGCGAATCCAGAGAAAAACAGCTTTTCGAGCTAAAAAAATGAGGACGAAATCAAATTTGGCAAAAATCATGTTCTGCGGGAAATCTTATTTTGAATATCAAACATCATTCTTAATAATCAGAGGTAACAACTAGAAATGCACAAAAATAAGAGCCCAAATCATGGAAAAAAATTAAAATGATTCAATGAGTCAGACAAAAAAATTTAAAAAATATGAATTATTCTGACGAAAATCATTGAAAATTATGATCAAATACAGACTTACTGTGCTTCTCTGAGCCAAATTTCGATTCGCAATTGCGCCTCGACAAGCTTTGCGGCCGCACGCGCTCGAGTCAGTCGAGTTTCCAGCGCTAAAGCCGACCCGATATGGCTTTTTTATACAGTTTTTTCCAATTTTGTTTATTTTCCAGTTTCTAAGACCCACCTAGAGTCAGCAGATCGGCGGCTGAGGTGCTGCGCGCGGCCGCAAAGCGTGTCAGGACGCAACTGCGGACAGGAATTCGGCCCAGAGAATCACAGTATGTACATATGGGGCATAGATAATTATACTAAAAACAGAAGAAACTGAATAGCAACTGGGGAAAATTGAGACAATATTAAAAATGTAATTATGTCATCACGAAAATCATAAAGAAGCGATACTGAATAAAAAGTTTTGAAAAAAAAAACAGTAATATAAGATAAGATGGAGAAAAAAGAAAAATGAGAAAACATATGCTACAACAAAATATTTTTCTATGACTTTATTCGATTCGTTCATTGGAACAAAAGAAACACATCAACACGAACAAAAAATGCGCTATTGGGAGATCTTTGTGAGCGAAAATATTAGGTTGATGCAAAAGTTTACGGACTTTTCACGACTTTGATCCTTATCCGCCTTATATTCATCGACCATAGGATACAGATACAGGCGAGTATGGAAAACCAAAACCAAATCGAAAAAAAACAAGAATACGGAAAGCGCAAAAAATTAAGCGAACCTAATATCTCCACTAAAAGCGATTTTATAAGAAAAATTATTTCGAGCGAAATCAACAGCGTTCACGCTGAAAACAATCTCAAGGTTTTTATCCAAACTGAAAAGTTTCGACGCCCATTCCACAATAATTTCAAAAAAAAAACGACTGAAAACGAGCCATGAATGACCCTATACGGCCCTAAATCGTGCGCGTAGTTTGCTGGCCCCGCCCACATCGTCGGCATCCAAAAAGGAAGTGGGCGGGGCGGGCATCAGGGATGTGCGGAAAAAATATTTGTGGAAACAGAAAACAGAAAATCTAGTTTGACAGAAAACAGAAAACAGAAAAAAACTCCAAAAATGGGCAGAAAACAGAAAATAGAAAACAGAAAACAGAAAATTTTCAAAAATCAATAAAGTGTGTTCAGCGTACACTATACGAGATTTTTCACAACATTGAACTTTTTTTATACATTTTTGTGTGATCGATGGTTTTTTTGTTGAATTGTCAAAACCTAACAGGTGGCCAGAGCAAGAAGTATAGACGTCGAAGAAATGCAGATTATGAGTGCGAAGAGATGACAAATATTGCTCTAACCTTTCTTACCCTTTCCATACATGCTCCTTGCACAGATATATTGAGCTTCTGGCAGAGTAATCGAGCATTAAAGCTCGATTACTCTGCCAGAAGCTCAATATATCTGTGCAAGCAGTACGTACAGTACCGAGCATATTTTTTGCAAAATCGGCGTTTCGCGGCGTTTTTTGAGTTCACAAAGCGCCGCATCGCCATAACTCACTTCAAAGTTGACTAAATGAATTTTTTCAGATAGTTTTCGTGTTCCTCTCAGTAAGGCGAATGTAATGGTATGTATGTGTTGAAAGCTCTTTTAAAGGCAGTGTTCACGATAATCTTCGATTTTGAGATTAATCGCTAAATCGATTGTTTGGCCCCCGAGTAGAACTGAAATGACGAAGAACCCGAGAAAAACGCACCAGAAGGGCACGAAATCCTCAAGTATCAGCTCGCCTCTTAAGTATCAATGGAACTGTTCGTTGTGACAATGAAATCTTTTGTGGACCCGTCTTTTGCAATTTTCCATTCTGTGTTGCTCCGTTCTTTCCTTCGAGCCCTAACTAATACTGTTTTGCCCAAAATATTCTTCCATTTTCGATTAGTCCCATTTTTGACCGGTGACAACCACCGTGAACATGTTCATTCAGTCGGACAACTAGTCCATGCCAGAAAATAATGTCACTGAAATAAGACGAATTAGTGCGTTTCTCGCCGTTTCTTCGTGATTTTGGTAACACTTGGTTGCCAACGCATTGTTTTGAGTTGAAAACTTGGAAACGAGAATCATCGTGAACACTGCCTTTAAGTCTGGCATTTTGTTGAAAAATGTGTATTTCCTTCTAAAATTCACATCGACCACAGGTCAAAAAATGACAGATTTCTGCTATTATCACCGTCTGATCAGTTCATTATGAGGGATTTAGAGGTCCAAATATGCAGATTTCGAAAAAGTTTCGGAGTTGAATCTATCCTTTTGGAACACTATCGTATAGGAGTAAATGGAAGAAATCCAGAAATGACTTCAGAATTGAAATTGGACCACTTTGAAGCAAGTTATGGCGTTGCGGCGCTTTGTGAGCGCAAGAAAGGCCGCAAAACGCTTTCTTTGCAAAAAATTTGCTCGGTACTGTAGGTGCTGTCGGAGCGAGCTTCATCTTCCCTAGTGTACATATTTTGACACTGATTGGGGGATAACTGCTTGTTTTAACACTGTACTCACTTCTCAGGGCCGAAAGTCACGCGCGTACTGCGCGGCTGTGCCATTCGAGTATAAATAGCCTGACGCGCCGTTCGCTCCACCGTTGAGAGCCTTTCGTACTTCTGTCGCGGAATTATCACCTGCCTCATAAGCTCACCATCGATTTCTTGGCTTTCATCTTTGAGGCAGCGTTCACGATGATCATCCTCGTTGACTTTCCACAGTGAAATGATAGGCGAGAAGGACCCTAGGCTCCCAGTGTCGAAAGAACGGTAGAAAACGAGCCAGGAGCGGCAAAATAACGGATGCAAACAAGCGTTTTGGTGCCCCAGATCCGCCCCCTCGGAATGAACAAATGAAGACTCAGGGAACATGAATGATCAAGACAAGGAAGTGCTGATAAGTGAGCTGATCGTTTCATTGCACTGGTAGGTATCATCCTTCAAGCGGTCAATTCCTCCACGCTCAAAAATCAACGTAAACAAGAGAGGGCCCATTTTCGCTCAAAAAACGCGTCTTTCGTGTCATTTTTAAGCACGCCTTGCTATATAGGGCACCAGACCTTCCGTATGCCGTGGAAATATCGGAAGTGAAATTCATCGTGAACACTGCCTTTAACTGAATTCTGTAAAAACTGCGTTTCCGTAGTCTGAAACACGAAAGCTCTGGTACATCCCTAGTGATCGGTTGATTTCGATTATCACCAGCAGCGGAGCGGTGGGCCTCGGTGAAATATAACTAGTGATAAGGAAGTTTCGACGAAAAAGCCACCGCTCCGCGCTGTGATAACCGAAAACATGAGTTCACTTGGAATGAAACAGAGTCTATGCATTTAGAGTTTGCGTGTGTAGCACAGTTGGTGCAAAACTTAAAGGCATCGTACACGATGAAAACCATACTTGGGTCTATGAGTTTTTAGTGTTGTTATATGCCTATAGTGACTGAAGGTTGCAAAATGCCCCCTCAAAAACGTCAATTTTTCAGGAAAAACCCATTTCAGGGAAGCTCAATACAGATTTGAAGTTCCCGCCGAAATCAAGTTGGGATAGTTGCGCGAAGAACACAAGGAACACTTTTACGATTCGTTCCTTGGCGCAGCGTTAGAAGCGATTCACCGAGGACGCCATTCAGACGAGCGATCTTTTTTTTTTGAACGAAACTAAAAAGGGTTACTAACATGCTGCGTCCATTGCTGTCAGCTGCTTTCGATCGATGCCGAGCGTGAAATCGAGTGGCGTGTGAATTTCGCCCTACGAAGCGTCAACGCACGATCGCCGGCAGCGACAACGGAGTTTCGCTCCTTG
Organism: Aplectana chamaeleonis; assembly: GCA_029168955.1. Taxonomy (NCBI): domain Eukaryota; kingdom Metazoa; phylum Nematoda; class Chromadorea; order Rhabditida; family Cosmocercidae; genus Aplectana; species Aplectana chamaeleonis. The sequence continues at coordinate 412,798 of JAPDOI010000007.1, read as the reverse complement.
TAACAGCGTATCGACCCCAAGGCCGGCCCCCAAAACCCAGAAAGCCCTTTTGAGGTGAGCAAATCTCCATTCAGAGGCGATTTTGAAACTCCAAACTTTCTGAGTGACATTATTATGACCCACTAGTCCGACTGAACGCAAAAGCTGGATTTCGGTTTTCATCGTGTACGATGCCTTTAAAGGCAGAGTTCGCGATAAAAAGTGCTTTTGAGCTCTCCTCATGAGAATGTAGATTTGGCCACCACAAAACTAAAAATATTTGTAAAAACCCGGAAATTCGCGTAAGCAACGCTCGAAAACAAGGTATAAGGGCTAATTACCGGTGTCGGCCGGCCCCCTAATTAACGCGATTTTCAATAATGCTTGCTTATCCGCCATTTATTTTGCTGTTAAGGTAATCAGTAGTCTCCAGTAATGTTCAGAAGTTACTTTAGAGGCAAAATAAAAGTCGGCCAAACAGGCTCTTACACAAATCTCGGTAATTGGGGGCGGGAGGACACCAAGCCATAACTTGCTCCTGAGCGTTTTTTCTCCAATTTCCACCTTATTTTCACATTTGTGATGGTCAGATCTACCATTCCATGGGGATAGCACAATAACCGATTTTATCGAGAACCCTGCCTTTAACCCGTTCTACCGAAGCGGTGGCGCTAGAGTATTTTCAATCTCTGCCCATGTGTCGAAAGTAATCACACACGAGCGACGCGCCAGTGCGGGTATGAATGGTGGGCGTTAAGTAGCATTAGTACAGGCCATAAAACGGCCAAAGTCTCACCGTCGCCTGCGTCCCAAGCGCTGGGCGGCCGCACGCGCGTCGGAAGGAGACGAATTTCGGCCGCCGCGCGACGAGTTTCAGGGGCCGCGCGGAGGCCGAAACGTCGCGCGGCGGCCGGAACTCGTCGCGCGGCGGCCAAAACTCGTCTGCTTCCGACGCGCGTGCGGTCGCGCAGCGCGTGGTACGCAGTCGACGGTGAGACTTTGGCCGTTTTATGGCCTGTACCTTATTCGTGCTAGTATACAGTAACATTGCAGTTTTCGCGTCCTTTGGCTGCATCGTGTACCATCTGAGAGACTCGTCAACGGTAAACTTCTGGGTGAGGGTATCCACTATAAGATAAGGATAAGGAATCGGCTTCCTGAATCCCGATTGGGGCGCTCAGCGCATTCGACGTCGAATTCGTAGAGGCTTTAATGGGATTTGTGCCTATTTAGTGGCTTCCGGTGAGCCAGCCGCCTTCCCTATGAGTGCCTTCATCTCTCTACATAAATCTGTTACCAATTAAAGGACCCTGGAGGAATAGTTGTTTCGGTTTACCTCGGTGAGGATCGAACCGTCCGTATACAGCGAACAGAAGCGCTTCCTCCCACCACGCCATAGTCGCCTTAATGGTAATCCATTACAGCGATATAAAAGTGTCTAGCGAGGGGGAATCGCAGAGAGCGTGGGAGAAATACATTCTCAACCTATTGGTTCAGCTTCGAGGAATCCGTCCACATTTTTATAGGGCCATCCTGCTAAAAATCGCAGTTAACGTTTTTTTCTGTTTTCTGTCCATTTTTGCCTATTTTTACAGAAAACAGAAAACAGAAAAAAATGGCCAAAAATGGGCAGAAAACAGCAAACAGAAAACAGGAAATTCCGCACACCCCTGGCGGGCATGTCACAGAATAGTTCTGGGGCGGTAAAGAGCTACTTATGGTATGTTTCTTATCATTTTATTGACATTAGTGTAACACAAGACTCTGGACTCTCCCATTTTCTGTAAGAACTCGACGACTGGTTTTATCGTGAACCTTCAAACAACAATACGGCCGAGTTGAAGAAAAATCTCGAAAAAGAACATTTTAAAAAAAACAAAAATGGATAATATACATCATTGTCGAAAAAAGTTTTCATGTGAGTGAAATTACATAAAAAAGACGAAAACGTTTGCAAGAATGAGACTGAAAAGTAGTAAAAAGTTCAAAGTCAACTCAAAAGTAAGGCCGTGAAAATTCATAATCGAGTGAAAACAAAAAATACTATTAAGTTTCTCTGAACTCGCCAGCCCAAGCAAAAACTAAAAACAATTCGATGAGTACCACTTTTACAAAGAAAAACACATTTTGAAAACCTTATTACATGTGACAGCAGTTTCTTTTTGTCATTCAAATTTGAAAAAAAAAACTGAATTTGTAGCGTTTCGGAGAAAAACTCAAATGCTCAAAAACCAAAAAAACTTTCAAGAAGACGACCATAACGGAAATTAGAGAATGCGAAGAGGTTTTTTCAACGCACAAAACGAAGAAAATTCCAAGCATGGATAACTATGCAATCCAAATAATAGTATAAGGAAGGAATATTAATGCTGAAAATGTGTACAGAATTAGTAAAGAATGGTAGAGTCGAATCTGAACAAACCTGGGAGGTAATCTGAAGACGAAGAACGAAAATACAATATATTAATAAATATATCAATAACAATATATCAATATAATAATATATTACGCTTAATACGAAAAAAAATGGAAGAACGTGGTAAAAATTGTAACAGCTGAAAACTTCAGAGAGAAAGACATTTTCCACGCCGAAGAAAGTAGAAAATATAGAGGAAAACGCTTAGAAATTTTAGAGAATATTTTACAAGAAGGCATACATCCTGTCCTGATCGGAACGAAAATTCGAGAAAAAACCTTAAACCTATTATCGACATGAGAATGGTATTTTTCAATCGGTAGGACTATAAGAAATTCATTTATTTACTTAATCATTTGAATTATCCATTTATTATGAATTGAAATCGATTATAGAAAATTCTCGGAAGTATGTTATCCAAGAATAATCCAAGAACACAACAACAAGAAACACTGACGACAAAAACAATATTTTTGAGCAACGGAAATTTAAAAAAAAAACTTAAGCGAAAGCAATAATTATGTATATGTAAGTGGAGACATAAAAAACAATATATTCAGCAAATACAACTGGAAAGTAAACAAAAAATTCAACAAAATCGTTGAAAAGCAAAATAAAAATATTGAATATATGAAAATGTGAAAACAATGTTTGAACGAACATTCCCAAAAATAGACTTCAAACGAAAAAAAAAAGATTTCGAGAAACTCAATCAAAAATTTAACAGCACGAAAAATCTCTGGCATTTCGATAGTTCATTTGAATCCGTGCCATGCAATTTACGTGAAAGACGATATGGAACAAAATTATAGGACGAGAGCATGGAAAAATTTGCTACTAAACATAACTCATATTTAACTTCAGAAATAGAAATAGCATTTTTACCCAACAAACTAATAGAAAACACAAAAAAAGAACGAAAAAGGGGTCTCCGGAGCATTGACAACCCGGCACGCGGGGTGTTCGAGTCAGTATGATGAGCGCAGAGGACGAAAAGAAAGGCGCTGCCAGCCGGCCTGGCACTCTCTCGGCCGGCCAAAGTGCAAACTGTCTACTCAGACAAACTCACGGCTCGTCCGCGGCGGCAGATGAGCTTTCCGGACGGTCCGCGGCGCTTGGCGGCTGATCCGCGGCACGATTGATAGTGGGACGGTCAAACGGCCGATCCGCGGCGCTGTTTGTTCTCGAGGGGGTGGCTCCGGGGCGCACCGCCAATCCACCATCTCAATACCGATCGATGAAAAGCAGCCACATATATTTTTGAGTTGTTTTTGGATTGAACGACTTCACCACCTCATTCCCCGCAGTCTTAGACAATTTTCCAGCCGCTGACTTCGAATTTATCGTATTTGTAACTTCTTCAAACCGTTATATATACATGCACGCTAATTATTCTTTCTAGATGCCATCGCAGCAACTTCTAGGGCAGAAAAAACTCCCGATGGTAAGTAAATTTTCATATTCTCGTTCATTTTTGAGATTCTCCTCTGATTTTGTTTTTTTTCTCATTCAAATAATTTTCATGATTGTTTGGTTTGGTAATTCTCCTCATGTTTTTTTTTCAAGAATAGTTCCGGTTTGATACCGACTTTGATCGATTTCGGCATGAAACCAGATCTACCCTAGAAAACCAAACAATCATATAAATCACTGGAATGTCTCTGCCAATGCGTAGCTAGATGCCTCCGAGGGCGCGGCCAGAAACGCCGCCCCATTCCATGTAGCGAGAATTTAAGGGTTTTAGCTACGATAGCTAAAACCCGCATATTCTTGTATCGTTCGAACCATTGTTCTCTCTGACGCTAAACCCGTATATTCTCGCTATAATTTTGTAGCGAGAATCTACGGATTTAGCGGCAGGCTGTGTTGAAATGCAATCTTAACCCGCGTTGGCTACGCGGAACGCAGGGATGCCGTTCTATCAGTCCTGGCCCAGTCAACCCACGAATAACTTGACACTCTGTGGGTGGTCGTGGCGGGTGACCCGGTGTCGCTCTCTGAAAGACCTTGCTAGAGACAATTTTGGCCGCTGGGATGCTGCAGGCCGTGGGAAGAAACGGCGATGCGGCAGGGATCGTCTTTCTAGTACAGATCAAGACTGGGTGGGTCGATCGACCGTGTGCTGCAACGAGAATAAGCGTAGAATATGCGGGCGCTGTAGCTAAAATTTCACCAAGTGAGGCTGAACTTTCCGTAATTTACGTAAATTCTCGTGTCAAAATTAGACTAGATGCCTCCGAAACCCTGGGCATCTCTGGTTTCCGTGTGAGGCATTTAGCTACGCGTTGGCGGAGGTAAGGAAGGAAAACAAAAAGAGAAAATTACAAAAATAAACGTGAAAATGAAAAATTACCTACCACCGTGAATTTTTTCTCCCCTAGAAGTTGTTGCGGAGCCATCTGGATACAATTGGTGTGCATGTAGATATAATACTTTAATATATGAAGAAACACAGAAGGACGGGTTTGGTCACAGAAGCCAAGAAAATTGAAGAAAATGAAAAAAAAACACCTACAATCAGCTTATCGGCTACGGCGCCGGAATATCGTCCGGCTCGAGCGCGTGCGGACGCGAAGCGTCTCAATACGCAATTGCGGAGGGGAATTTGACGCAGAGGAGTGGAATTTGACGCAGAGAAGCACAGTACATGAACTCTGTTTCCATCGAGTGGGATATTCTAGTAGAGCACCACTCCCAATCGGATGGAAACAGTCACTCATTGGCCGTGAGACAGATTTCGGCATTGTTGCACGCTCTTCGCGTTAGCTTTCTTATCTCCTCAGAAAGCATCAGTATCACAATTTCGCATGGTTGCTCTACCGTACGACTTATTTTCAGAGGTAGAACAGCTCAATTTACATGTAGAACTGGTTTCGATTTGCATTCGAAGACTTGTTCAGTTTACAGCACATTGCAATTTATGCCCATGGTACCATGAAGAACTGATTGTGCAATAACTAAGTGTTACAGGTCTTCAGTCTAAACTAATATTACAAAGTTGTTGCTTAAGAGTCATAAAATATGAGCTATCGATTTCGAGAATTTAAAGCTCATGATCATACATTAATCATTTGTTCATAATCATAATTATACATCACCGATGTCTAAAAGATTGCAATAAAACATAATATTTTCACAATACTTCAGCGATACATGTCACAGTTGTACAGCTAAACTATCGAAACCAGTTATGCATGTTAGTCGAGCTGTTCTACTCTTGAAATTAGCTCTTACGATGGAGAAATCCTGCAAAATTGTGATATTGAGGCTTTCTGAGGAGTATGGAATGCTAGCGCGAAAAGCGTACTCCAATGCCAAAATCTGTCCCACGGCCAATGAGTCGGTTGGGGTGGGCTGGATAACAATATTCAAAAGGACTGTCCGCGGCGGCTCTCAGGACGGTCCACGGCGCCTGCAGGACGATCCGCGGCGCTGGCAAGATGGTCCGCGGCGCATTGCCGGCGCATCCGCGGCTTCGGTGAAGGATCGTCCGGTCGTCGGCCGCGGACGATCCTGCAAAAGCGCCGCGGATCGTCCTTGGGCTTGTCTGAGTATCTCTTCGCCTCCGCAGAGAGGGATCATTAACAGCTTTGGCAGTACAGTACAGGGATCGGAGAAATCCTGGTTTGAGAGGGGGGCACTATTCTAGAAAGAAGTGAAGGAGACAGCTATCAGAACCCGAAGGATCTCCATGGAGTCTCTAGAAAAGCAATGACTGATAACGCTCTCAGATATCTGATATTGGAAAAAAAATTTATTTTTCATACATGACTCTTGAGTTGCCCCCTCAACAAAGTTTGCACCCAGGAATGAATCTCTGATATAATCGACTTTTAAATCAAGCCACCGAAAGGCGTTGTAGGCTGTGCATTTTCAATGCTGTAGTACAGGAGAACAGGTTAACTAGTTGGTTATTTACTGATTATCGAATGAATCCCTCTATTTCCTCGCAGTCGTATTATAAGAATCGTAGATGCGAAGCGGTTCTTTTTGAAAAAAATAAATTATGAAAGTGGAGAAAACATTCTCAAAATCACACCGTTTCTTTGAAAGTGATAAAGAAAACTGCGAATAATAGAAAAATGGAGGTTAGATTATTAGATCAAATCGCAAAAGCACGTTGTAAGCGGGGGTTTTCGATGGGTGAGATAGGGAAAGTGGTTAACAAGTTGGTCTCTTACTGTTCATCAAATCGAACGATACCGATTGGCTGGTCGTGAAGATTCCTCAAGGAAATTACTACATAATACCTAGAGGACAATTCTATCTAAGTGGGTTTCTCCAAACAAAAGTGGTTTAGCGCTGGCAGAACGCTCCAACAAAACGGAACATCAGGAAAGTGGAGCGGGCGAATCTACAAAGAATTTAAAATATTTCTTGAGAACCGATTTCCGTAAATAACATTTTCAATTCCCCGAAACCAACCGTTGAAGTATTTCATATTTAACAGCCCTAGGCTTTTTGAAGAAGGACTTCTACTTGGTGGAAAAGGTTCATGTGCTAGTACATAATTGTACTTGCTACTGCACTTTCCCTGGTTTACTTTTCTGAACAGCAAAATAAATCGTATGTGTAAATTTACAAACATCGTACTTTCTTCGGTACTGGAATAGAACCGAAGAAAGAGAAGCCATTTTCAAAACCACAAAGTTCTTCGATGAAGATTGATAAAACGGGCTGTTTTCGCGAGTAAAAAGCTTAAACCACGGGATTGGGTTCTCGAGAAATCGAGACCTATTCATCATTTTTTCGTTGGAACGTTTCTGTCAGCTCCAAATTTCATTTTCTTTGTAGATCCCCATTCTAATAGAACTTTCTTTGCCTTTTTTTATCCCATGTGTAATCAGTAGCGTTAGCGAAAAACTCAGTACTTAAGTAATTTTGTTGAAGAATTTGTGTAGTGCTATAATAAACGAGCGTTAAAATTATTACCGATCAATCGGAAATAAAAATATTGATAGAACTCTAAAAAAATTGTTCTAAAGGAAATGTTCTACAGGTGTAATTGAGATTACAGCCTCACCATCCGAATAGACCATCCGAATAGGTCGTGGCTGTTTGCCATAACATTCATCGAAGTCTTATTCATTCGAAAGATGTCAGTCGATGGCACGATAATAGTGTATTTTTCTCTGTGTCTCCGGCGCAAGAGCTGGGGTGGAGAGCGCAGCAAGCGCGAGGAAAAGTGGGCGCGGCATGCCTGGTTGTCAATGGTACCGCAACCCGAAAAAGGTCCCCTTAATAGGGTTAAATGGAAGAAAAAAGAAAATTCATAAAAAGAACAAACCGAAAAAGGAAGAAGTACCCACCTATAATTTTCCATTCCTACCCGTTTGTCTAGTTGCTTCACTGGTTCCGGCTCAGGTAAAGGCGCTCCTTTGTCCTTACTCTTTTTCAACTTTTTGAACACCGCCATGTTCCTGAAAGAAGAATGAGAGAAGAATGTGTTGAAAAAATGCTTAAATATAGATCAAAAAACTCAATCGACGCAATTAAACTCTTGAGGACGTATCGTTAGTGTCATTCAAAGAGAAAGTCGCACTCAACAGATCGGCATGGAATCATTCGATTGATAGCCATCTTCTCTGCATTTTCCCGAGTGCACATTTTCCCGCCAACCTGCGTCGCGGCTTCCTAGTTGAATTAGGTCAATGGTCGACATTGTCTCTGCCATGAGCGACAGTCATGGCATTTAGCACAAATTGTGGCGGGACCAGCATCGGAGCAACGGCACTGTCCGTCGTAGGAACAGCTGTCGCATGTCCGTCGCAGCGACGGATCGCGGAGGGCTTAGGCCCTAGTTATACACCAGCGGAATGAAAACGTCTCGCGATGACATTGCCGCCGCATGCTGCGTGAATTAGGGACTCGTCTGCAATGTTGCGTCTTTGGCGTCTTTGACGCAATACTGCAGACAAAAATTTTCCAGGCGTTTTTAATGGTATTTTATCGGGTTTTTCGCTTCTGACACTTTTTACTTGCAGAATATCACTAATAATCAATTCCTCTCGCCATTACAATGCTCGTTATGTCGTTTTGGTGATGTTTTACCAATTTTAAATCTGAAAAATAATCAGCTGGTGGAAATTGGCAAATTTCCAACAGGGCAGGTCCCGCAAGGATACAGTATACGGTGCCGCGGCGTGTATAACTGCTCTGTGCGGCCTTCCGGCGCGTTTTTCTGCGACTACTGTACCTTTTGGAATGCCTGAGCACAGTTAGGGCGCATATAAGTGATAGTTGTCTTGCTATTTCTGCAGCGTCCCGCCGGTGTATAACTAGGGCCTTAGACCGCTTTCAGAGTTTGATCGCCGTGCGACGCGATGGGATGATAACCATGAGCATCGATCGAGGTCACGTCACCGGTCGATCCGTATTCAAAACATGCCATCGCGTCGCGCGGCGATCGAACCCTGAAAGCGGGCTTGCATAGCGACAGCGATAGATTTAAAGGGCGGAAAGTGGTGGCTGTTGCTGTGCACAGCCAAGCGACCGAGTGTCGCAAATGTATATCATTGGCCTTACACAGACAATGTTAGCACCCAGAAAAGATACTCAAAAAATGCACTGTTTTAGAGAACACGAGGCCGGGATTATACTTTCAGCGAGGAGTGACGCGACGCAAAGTTTAAAATCAATATCGACCAAAAATCGATATGTCTGATTTGCGCTGTCGTTGTCGCAGGTCGCGGTAAGTATGCTCCTGACCTCATCAACAGTGGACACTTCCGCCGTAGAGCGACGCGATATAGTGTCTGTGATGATTATCGACGGAAAATCGAAATGGCCGATGTGCACTGTCGCGGTCGCGCGTCAAGGCAAGTGTGCACTAGGCCTAACACAACATCGCGCATGATTAAAGGCGCTTCATACATCACTGCAAGGGCGACGCGACGCGATGCTTATAATCACTGCGATTCAAAAACGATATGGCTTATATGCATTGTCGACGCGGAAAGTATGAAGCCAGCTGAAATAGTGCACACCGCTCCAGTGGCGACCAGGGATAAGCGGAACACAATTTGAAAAATTCGAAAATCGGGTTTCGGGTCTCGAATCAGAAAAATATTTTCTCGGATTCCAGTAATGGGTTGCGAAACGCTCGAAAATGCGCCGAAATGCGGTTTACGGAACGCGAAACGCGGGATTCCGCTCACTCTGTTCGCGATTTGTTCATGGTAGGTTCTCTAAATCAGCGCCAGAAAAAAAAAGAAGGAAGGTAACAGGTTTACATTCTTCGATAGCCGCCTGAATGCTATGGCGCGTCATGAGAGCTATGTATGTATGTATGTTGCCTCAAAGTAAAATAGGAGAGAAGGTTTTTCCCTCTGCGTCCGTCATTGACAGAAGTCTTATGAATGGGGAATGTCAGCGTTAGAAGTGCGCGTCTATCCAAAATGTATTGCACATTTGGGTTTTGAAGAACTTGTGTTGGGGAAAAAGGGCGGAATTCTGTGAAACATATGTATTGCATCGGAACCCTCAAAACCACTAAGGCCGGATGAAAAGTAGAGACGCGTACAAAAACGCTAATACATAACGTCGGCATGAATCCTGAAGAGACTTTGCGTTCACTATTGAAGGTGGGCGCAAACTCGGTGCTATATGCTATAACATAGGTGCACCGATTTTGCGCCAACCTCCAATGAGGAACGTAAAGTCTCTTCAGGATCCACGCCGATGTTATTTCCAGGCGGAGTTTCACGGCGAATCTGTTGTAGCGTTTAGGAGATCATCAAAAGTCGCTTTTTGCCCCGAAAATTCGCCCCAGTGGAAGGCCTCGAATCCAACCTGTCGAAGTTTTTTATTCGAAAATGACGGAATAGAGCCCGGATTCGTATTTAAAACCCCAAATAACCCCCAGAAGAAATTTTGAGCCAATCCTGAATTTTTTTCACTTGCCCGCATTTTTTAAGCCTGACCCAAATGATAAAACCCCTCCGTTACCCGGATCGAAGGACTCCGTAGCAGCCACAAACTTAGGTATGAAAACACCCATAACAGTGCACCTGATCAGAATATATTTCGTTGTAAATGGCTGGGTCGCCCAACACTGCTTTTTTGTATGACACTTTTTTTCTCATTTTTGGCCCTCCTGGCAGGTTGCGGTAGTTACGGTATCATTTCACTACAGTAATCTACTGTTTCAAGGTGATATCTTCTTGAGGCCCAACTGAGGCTGGGACTGACTTACTGTGCTTCTCTGGGCCAAATTCCGGTCCGCCATCGCGTCTCGACACGCTTTGCGGTCGCGCGCCTCCGAGTCGGAAGAATTTCCAGCGCCGATCTGTTGACTCTACTGTGCTTCTCTGGACCACCAAATTCCGGTCCGCAGTTGCGTCTCGACACGCTTTGCGGCCGCGCGCATTCGAGTCGGAAGAGTTTCCAGCGCCGCAGCCGCCGATCTGTTGACTCTAGGTGGGTTTTAAAAACTTTAAAGTAATCAAAATCGGAGAAAACTGTATAAAAAAGCCATATCGAGTCGGCTTTGGCGCTGGAAACTAGACTGACTCGCGCGCGTGCGGCCGCAAAGCGTGTCGAGACGCAATTGCTGACCGGAATTTGGCCCAGAGAAGCACAGTACAACTTTTTCTACTAGTAGCAGGGACATCCTCGATGGGTCCTTCTGCTCATTTCGGACTACAGCTTCCTTAACGGCAAAGTTCACGATAAAAAACCGTATTCTAGTTTCCGATGTTTTCGGGTACATAAGACCACAAAGAAGAGGTTAACAGGTTAAAGTTCCCACGAAACTCTCAAATACCGGAAAAAACTGCTTTAAGAAACCTCTCAAATATTTAATTACGCCTGTTTGGTGTGTCTCGATGGACTGCGGACAAAGCGTCAAATCTAGCGTTTAAAGTAGGTTTGCGCTTCAGAAACTCTTAGGTCAATGACTTTGTTATCAGAGCGGGGTGTCGGTGGTGTAATGGTAATAATCTCGCCCGGAAAACATACATACAATGCAGGTTCGAGTCCTGCTTGACATCTGAGTTTTGCGTTCAACTCAGCTACCTTCTGATAACTTTGTTTTCCATTTCTTGAACCAAAAACTCTTTGAAAATCAGATGTTTCAATGCACATGCTTGGTTATTTGTAACTTTGGGGAGAAAGAGTATTCGAAAATTCGACAACTGTTCCTCTGGTGAAATGACCGCAGGACAACTGTTTTATGATGAGCTGGGCGAGGTAATCCAATTGGTCTGACGATTCACGAGATTTTCACCCACTTCCTGGCCGTTTTTTCGTCGTACTTCCGTCCTTACAAGGGAGCCACAATAAGTCATAGTGGCCATTCCAAATGAAATGTACTTTTCTAGAACCACTTTCGGACGAGAAGTCCGAATATTCCCATCGCAGCTGCCTAGACCCACTCTGAAGAAGGTTATAGGCATTTTTTCTCCGATTTTCGTACTTATTGTACCCTCCGAAAAGCGCATTATTTTTACGAAAATCCGGAAACTGACCTCATAATCGTGTTCAGCGCCCAAAACTACCCCACTAAGCAAAGTTAGATTGAAGGAAGTTTTCGACTTTATTCGTTCACAGATTCCCATCGGGGGGGGGGGGGGGGATTTGATGGCGAATCGCGACTTTTGACGATTTCCGGGGTGCTTCTATAGAATATGCTCAAATTATTTCCCTGGGGGTTATTTGGAGTGCTGAACAAGAATCTGATGACGGTTTATCGATTTTTGGCAGCTTACGGTAGATTACGGTGGGTATACGGTAGTTTGGTCAATGTCTCAGATTTGTCTCAAAGTTTCTATGTGGGGGTTATTTGGGGTGCTGAATACGAATTTGATGTCCATTTGTCGATTATCGGAATATTGAGGTAGGTTTTGTCTCCTAAATGTCATGTTACCTACCGTAACCTACAGTAAACCTTAAAATTTGGGCAAGCAAACCCCAGATTCGTGTTCAGCATCCCAGATTACCCCACAAACATGTTTTTAGCGAAATTAGGAGAAAAATTCAAAAACACCCTAAAAATTCCATACATAGCAGAAAGCTTTGAAACTATTCAAGCTTTGAAATTACTGACAGCAAAGAATTCTAACCAGAACTAGGCGTGCTATGAGCAGAGTGCCTGCCTGTGCGAGTCAGTGAAAAACGAAGTTTTGAAAGCAAAGCAAATAAGTGCAGAACAGAAAAAAGACTCAGTGATAATATTGACATTGACTAGGCACAGGGGGTTTACCTCTCCCACCAGCTGACAAGGGAAGTATACTTACAAAAGAAGGTCATTCCAAAAAAAATGTACATTTTCGGGACCAATTTTGTCATAGAATTTGAATTTTTTAATTACAGCCGCGGAAGATTTCTCTAAATGGAGTTATGAGCGTTCTTAGCGCTTTATCCTTAGGTGCATCATGACTTGTAATCCATAAATCTTCGGCCTCTTCTGATATGCATCGGGGTCGTTATTACACCTATAGGTACATAATAAAGCTAGAAGGTCCGTGGCTTGCTTCCTCGAGAAAAAAAACATCTAAATCTCAGCAGCGGCTGGCGCGGTTGTCGCGTGCGCCGGCCCGCTAATCGATTCAGGTCTAGAGAGGAGAGCACCCGATCAGCTTCTCATACCGCCAGCGCCTTCTGATATGCATCGAGGTGGTTTCTACACCTATAGGTACGTAGCATAGCTAGAAGGTCCATGACTTGCTTCCTCAAGAAAAAACATCTAAATCTCAGCCGCGGCTGGCGCGGTTGTCGCGTGCGCCGGCCCGCTAATCGATTCAGGTCGAGAGAAGAGCGCAGCCGAACAGCTTCCCATACTGCCAGCCGCGTGGGAGATTTAAATGCATACTTTTGGACGAAAGAAACTTTCCGACCTTCAAAGCTCCAGCTGGGGGGAAGCTCAATCCAATTTTCCGGATCCAGAGGTCGAAAAGAATTTTTTGTTCATGGGGCATCTTTGGAGTGTTCAATACGAATTTGAGGTCCTTTTTCGATTTTTTGAAAGTTTCCTTCAGGTTACGGCAGGTATAATGACAATTGCTTGAAGAAATTTATTGAAAAACGCTCTTAACTCAGAACAAGGAAATGTTTCCCAGCTGTTTAGAATGCTCTCGTCTCTATGATGTAAACGAAAGACGCAGAGATTCACTGGAGCCAACATAGGGGCTCGGCTTCACCGACCTGGCTAGCTTATGAAGCTAGGAATTCGGTATATCGTTCGATGCAGACTTTTACGGAGATTTCAAAAAGTACCCTTTCTATAACCCTATCTTAAACGGTTGAAGAGTTATAGGCGGAAAACTGGTATTTAATAGAAAGAATTACTCTGGAAGATCGAGCGAATATTTTTCCAACCTGAAAACACACGACGCAGAATTCTATGGGGATTTTAGACACAACCTTCAGCAATGGTCCATATCTGAGCTTAAAAAAGCTATGAGCCAAAAATTGATAGCTTTAGGCGGGAAAATCCATCTCATAAACTGAAACTGGCCGGAAAATTGGACAAATATTCGAACTCTGAAAGAAATTGCCGCTGCGGCTCCGCGATGGTGCAGCTTCGGCGCCTGCAGACACCGAAACGGCACTATCGCGGAGCCGCGGTGGCACTACCGCGGAGACGTAGCGGTGACGCGGTAGCGCCGTCGCGGCTCCGCGATTGTCCCGCCGCGGCTCCTGGAGAGTATCTCGTATGAAGGTATTAAAGAATTTCGATACAAGTAAGGGGGCCTAAGCACAAAAAGACGCATCTGCGGTTGTTACGTCGTCTGACTGGTAACGACAGAGGTTACCGCCAATTTCGCGAACAAGGAAACATGTAATGTATTTCAAACTTGAGTAATAGAATCGGCGAAAATTTCGTTTTACCAAGCAGAACAGTACATCGTACTGTTGCATCCTCGCGGGGCCAACTCGGTTCTACCGCGGAGCCGCTGCGGTACTATCGAGGCGATGTCGAGGTCCAAGACACGGCAACAGAATCGTCTGATCACGGAGCCGCTGCGGTACTATCGCGGAACTTCCGTGGCCCAGTCGAGGGTCGCGGTACTTTCCCGGCACTGGCGCGGCAAATTTTCTCAGAGAAGAGGTATTAGACGCAAAATTTTAGGCAGATTTCAAAAACAGCCATCAAAGGGCCATCTTCATGAGCGAAAAAAGTCATATGCGAAAAAGTTATTGCTTCGAGTGAAAGAAGGTATTCAAAAATTCAAATCGGCTGACAGATTGTGAGCGTATTGCCTTGAACTGGAAACGTTATTCAATGCAGAATTTCATGAAGATTTCATAAACAATTACTTTCAAAGATCTTTCTTCAAGGGCAAGAAAAAATTCTTTTGAGAAATATTCCGAGAAAAACGTGGCTTCGAAACAGCTCAAACGAAACTTTTTTAATGTCTTTAGCAGATCATTGTCCTTGAAAACAGTTAATCCTAAAAAGCGGTACCCAAACGAGTTTTTTCTTAACAATATACAAAAATATAAAAAAATATGAAATTCAGAAAAGAGGATTAGGAAAACGTTTACTTTCGAAGTCGCAGGTATAGAGGGAACCTTTACCACTTTCCAACCCCTCGGACCGCTGAAAAATTAATCGGTGCGCTGGGCGCGGAGGATCAATCAATACTCATGAGCGATATCGAGTCGCGTCACCTCGCGACAAAGCCCCTCATAGGGTCAATGGTATACATCGTCGCTGTCATGAGCGAAATTCATGACATTTAGCACAAATCGTGGCGGGACGACCCTAGGAGCAACGGCACTGGCCGTCGTAGGAACAGTTGTCGCGCATTCGTCGAAACGACCTGCCGCTGAGGGCTGACATACTCAGAACTTTCCAGCCTAGGTTGTTGCGTCTAATTAGCCCGATTCCTTGTTACATGCGTCTTTACAGGGTCGAAAACGTCATTTCTTGTCACTTGCACGTATGAAAGACGCAAGTAACATACGAGGGGGTGTGTATGGTGAGTGCGTCTTTCGGATGAGACCACAAGGACGCAAGTAACAAACCGTTTAGACGCAAGAAAGCTACTCAAATTGCTAATGACGAGTGCGTCTTTCACAACTGATTGATTTCTCGTCGATAACCACTACATTTCACCTTTCCCCGATAAGTTCATGTGTTTTGCTGATAAGAAAACTTTCTCAGATTTTCATTTTGTTCGTAATTTTACGAACTATATTTCAAAACAAGGCGGTAGCGTACGACTGCTGTGTTGTGCTTACTGAAGTCGGGACATTGTTCCTAGACATGACTTTCACACATCCTGGGCTTCTCAAGTATTCGCGGTGTTCGTGAAAAATAAGGAAACCGCGGAGCTGTAGACGACGAGTATTCTCGTCCGCGCGTACATTAACGCTTTGTCGGCGTCAAATCTAAAACTCAAAATCCACATATTACATAGAAATTCGTGCGATCCGCAATTTCACGCCCTGAAATTCGGTTAGAACTCACATAGGCAACCTGATTCTTTCTGGTATACAGCGCAGTGCAAAAGTATAGGTCCAATATAAATTTCTCATTTTCGCTAAATTACGATTCGCGCTTCACGAAAATACAAAATTCAGTTACGCACAGTTACGTGTCCACGGTGAATATCGTCTCCCTAATTTCGTCGAAAATTAAAACAATCGGTAGCTCACTGCCGCATTAGAGTTAAAAACTTACAGAAACGGGTCTAGAAGAGGACTATGAGGCCATAATTTTTTGCGTTTTGCGCGAAAAATGCAAACAAGCGTTTTTGGCGCCTTTTTGCCTTAACTGTGTTCATGATGGTCAATTTGAGAATCCGAAGAAATATTTGGAATCAGGATCAAGAGTACTCTCTTTTAGCATTTGCACTATTTGGTATACTTTGTACAAAGCATTTAGGCGTAACAGCATGGACACATTCGCTCATAAATTCCTTGATTGCGGAATCGCGATTCGGGTTGATTGTTTCTTGTCTAATTTTGCATACATATCTTCTTGAAGAGGGAGCCATGTGTTATTCCAGAAAAAAAAGGGCACACGAGACTGATTCCCAATATCCTGTTAGATTCCCAAATGGACCCTTTTGAACAGAGTTATGGAAAAAAGAGCGAAAAAATGCTTTTTAGCGTTTTTTTTGGGCCAAAAACGCCAAAATAATGGCCGGTATTGCAGTAACAACGTTTCTCTGCAGTAAGGTATCTGCGAGCTCGAGGTATGAAACAATCTTCCTGCAGGAAGGGTAAATCTCATAGTTATTTAATAATAATCAGTAATAATCTTAATGTCATATTGTTTTGTTCTTTTATTTGTCAACTACAAGAACGTAGGAACCTTAAGCTATCCATTAATGCACTTGTCGTAGTCAAATATGAAGATAATTAGTGTTTTTGCCCACGAAGATTGGGCCGTTGCCGTAGTTATCATCATGCACATGTTGAACATCGATTGCACACTCACGCAATGTACGGCGCGCCTCATAAGGGCAAGTCGTTGTTATTCGGAATAAATAGTTCATTGGTCCCTCTCGGGTCCTCAGCCGCCGCCGTGACGAGGGCTAGGAGATTTTCAGTGTAATGGGCACGCAAGCATAGAGTAAGGCGCCTGCGTGTTCAGCGTTTGTTACATGCGTCTTTGAGGAAGATTAGATGCGCCTTTGTTGTAAGGCGCCTGCGCGTTAAGCGTTTGTTACGTACGTCTTTGAGGAATGATTCAT
The DNA here is from genome assembly GCA_029168955.1 of Aplectana chamaeleonis. Lineage (NCBI taxonomy): Eukaryota > Metazoa > Nematoda > Chromadorea > Rhabditida > Cosmocercidae > Aplectana > Aplectana chamaeleonis. The sequence continues at coordinate 395,758 of JAPDOI010000007.1, read as the reverse complement.
GCGCCTTTAATGTAAGGCGCCTGCGTGTTCAGCGCTTGTTACATGCGTCTTTGAGGAATGATACATGCGTCTTTAGTTCTAGGTATTTGCGTCTTTATGGTATGTAGCATGATGCTATCAGACTACATACTTATAAGGCGGAAATAGCTAGGCTGGAAAGTTCTGAGTACTGCAAATGACTGTGCCAAAATGTCAATGACTCTCGATGCTACTGTCCCTGTGGCTGTGCAGAGCGACTCGACCGCGTGTCGCAAAAGTATACCATTGGCCTAAGACCTCCGTAAGTATTGATGGAGATGTTGATGCGCTTCGCTGCGCGTAGGGGGAGTGTGAACTTGATTTCAGCCTCGACGGAGTGCGAAGGCTATTTTCTGGGTGTCCGTGACGCCCCTATAGCTTCTCTACCTCAGGGGCAATTGACTATAACTGTGAAGCAATATTCATATTCAGCAGATATGATGCCGAAGTCCAGAAAATAAGCGTATTGAGGTTCCTCATTGCACAAAATAACAGACTGAGGTCTGCCCTCCCCTCTCAACTACCCGTGTCTCAAAGAACGCAATCGATGCCGTTGAGGCTGTTGACATCAATGGCGAACTAACGAGGAGCGGGAGGGGAGGAGACGATTCTCAACTTATATACATTCCCACCAAAACAACTTCTGCTGCCGGCGCTGATACACTGCTGCGGTTGAGTATTTACTCCGCTTGCTGAAAGAAAGACTTCCTCGTGGTGTCTGCCCCTCACAGACACAACTCGTGAAAACACAGATTCAGGCGCGAAGAGGAAAACAAAACAATCAGGAAATAAGTTTCAACTTTATTTCGTGGGTTTACATCTCTCTGGGATGAAATATTAGGGAACCGGAAAGTAATGTCGTTTCTGCGCGTGTCAGTATTTAACCTACAGTCTGATCCAAATCCGTGTCAAACGATCGAGGAATGGTCAGATAGTCTTAATAAACCTTGGTCGACCATCCAAAAACATTTGAAGTAGATTGGGAAAGTAAGCAGGGCAGGAGTTTGGGTCCCGCATAATTTGTCTGAACAGAAGAAGGCTAACCGATCAATCACATGCAACTTATTGCTTCAAAGACGCAAAACAGAATCGTTCTTTGATCGCTTGATCACAGGAGATGAGAAATGGGCCCTGTATGATAACCCAAAACGCAAAGGGCTGGAGCTTTTTTTGAATGAAATCCCTCGGAGTGTTGCTAATAAGGGAAGTGATTAGGATGCTTAAAGCATCTGCAAAAACGACCAGTATCGTTAGTATCTCTTGGGTTACCATAGTAGAATTGCGCAGTAATCCGCCCCGAGCTGCACTCAGGCGATTATCGGCCCCGAGCCGCCTGACAGTTCGGCTCGTTTTTCCAATCTGCGAGTCGGCTCCTGTTGCTGTCCGGGCTATTCTGGTTGGCCCGAACAGCAACAGCAGTAGCCCGGAGATTGGGAGAACGAGCCGAACTGTCAGGCGGCTCCGATTCCCATTCGGAGCGGCTCGGGGCCGAGAATCGCCTGAGCAGGTTCCAAGAAGTTACAAGTTTTAAAATGTAGTTTTCTTGTGCTTTTTGTACCTTTCAAAAACGCGCATTAGACTTCGGAAAATCCAGAAATGGACCTCATAATTGTGTTCAGCGCCTAAAACTACCCCACTGAGCAAAATTTGGGTGAAGGTACATTTTTCATACTTTGCCCAGACTGTTAGCGTTTTGGACTTCGGACAGTAAGGATTTTCGGTTGGGCGCTTATTTACACCAATTAAAGGGCTTTGGAAGCGTTTTAGAAAAATGTTCTAGATTTAAAGAAAGTGTTCACGATAAACTTCAATTTTGAGAATATTCGCTATATTGATTAGGTGACCCTCCGGTAGGACTAAAATGACGTAGAATTTGAGAGAAACGCACCAGAAGTACACGAAATCCTTAAAGGCACAGGACACCCAGGAAATTATTTTTTCAGATTTCATGCTTATCTTGGAGAGAGTCACACGCTGATCACAGTGGTATCTCTGAAATCGTTCAAGACCCCCTCCAAACAGAGTTATGGCTCCTCAAAAATACCTAGAATTTGAGGGTGGAAAATTGGTGGACGAGTTGTCTCAGGCCTGTATTTCTCTTCATTCGCTACCGTTGCCTGAAAGAAAGCCAGGATAAGGAGACAGTGCGGTATTGGACTGAAGAACAACGACTTGCTGGAATTCATCCATCCATCGAGCCGCTATCGAGTTCGAAAATCTGTTAGGGCGTCGGGCCTGTGGTGGTGAGCGAAGGGGGTCGGGCATTTGGTGGTCGCTTATATCTCGCTTATTTGGAGGACTTGAGATCTCGCATTCGGCACGTGTTATACAGGAGGGGTCTTCTATACAATTACATGAAATTCTCAAAGTTCATATCTGAGGGTGTACTGTGCCTTTAAGTATCACCCCCCCCCCGAAGTGTTTGTTGTGACAACGAGATCTTTTGTGGACCCGTCTTTTACAATTCTCAACTCTCTATTGCTCCGTTCTTTCCTTAGGACCCTAACTAAGCCTCTTTTGCACAAAATATTTTTCTATTTTCGATTGACTCTATTTTCCACCGGTGACAACCACCATGAACATGTTCATCCAACCGGACAACTACATAGTCCATGTTATAGAAAAACGTCACTGAAATACGACGTTTTAATGCGTTTCTAGCAATTTCTTCGTAATTCTGGTATCACTTGGAGGCCAGCGCATCGTTTATGTTAAAAACTTGGGGACGAAACTCATCATGAACACTGCCTTTAAATTAAAATCCTCCCAAGTGGGTTATCGGAGCGCTGACCACAAATCTGGGGTTTATCTGTCGATTTGCCAAAGTTTTCGACTGCATTCGTTCAGAGCCTCCAATCGGAGGAAAATTCGAGGGCGAAACGCGACTTTTGACGATTTCCGGAACGCTAAGATAGAAATGGCTCAAAATGTTTATCTAGAGGTTATTTGGAAGGCTAAGCACGAATTTGGGGTCCGTTCATCGATTTTTGACAAATTACGGTAGACTACGTTGGGTATACGGTAGTTTCGTCAAAGTCTCAGATTCGACTCCAAATTTGTATACGAGGGTTATTCGGGATGGAGAATTCGAATTTAAGGTGCTGTTTTGATCGCAAAACGCTTGGCTCCGGGCGAGATTGAACCAGCATATTCCCTTTCCGGGGGAGCGCCTTATCGCACTGCACCACCGAAGCCCTAGCGCCGCTCTCGCTCAACTGCTCGGTAAATCTTCACCGAAGCAAGCAGTTGAGCGAGAGCGGCGCTAGGGCTTCGGTGGTGCAGGGCGATAAGGCGCTCCCCCGGAAACGGAATATGCTGGCTCAATCTCGCCCGGAGCCAAGCGTTTTGCGATCAACTCAGCACCTTGTGTAAACATACCACAACGTGCACTGCGACGTTGAACTGCACTTACGGCAAAAAACAACCAGAAATTCGAATTTAACGTCAATTTTTCGATTTTTAAAATACTAAGGTGGGCTTAGCCCCCTACATGACATGTTACCTACCGTAACCTACAGTAACCTTAAAAACTCGACAAGCGATACCCAGATTTGTGTTCAGCACCACATGTTACCCCTACATACATGTTTTTAGCAAAACCCGGAAAAAACTAAAAACACCCTAAAAATTCTATGGGAACCTTACCTTGCCGCGAAGCTTTAAAAACGCTCATAACTTCTTTCAGAGTGGATCTAGGCAGCTGCGATGGGCATACTCGGACTTTTCGTCCGAAAATGGTTGTAGAAAAGTACATCAAAATTACGACAAATGGACTACAGATTCGCGTTCACCACCCTAGATTACCCCTGCATACAAGTTTTGAGCTAAATCCGAGAAAACTTTTTGAAACTCCCAGAAAAATCTCTGATGGGTACCCTTGCCCTTTCGCGAAGCTTGAAAAACGCTTATAAGTTCTTGGAACCTGCAGCTCGGGGCGAGATACTGCGCAAATTTACTATTGAGTCACAAGAGACACAAACAAGACCAGTCGTTTTCGCAGTGCTCATCTGGGCCAAATTCCGGTTCGCAATTGCGTCTCGACACGCTTTGCAGCCGCACGCGCTCGAGTCAGTCGAGTTTCCAGCGCCAAAGACAACTCGGTGTTGCTTTTTTATACAGTTTTCTCCAATTTTGTTTACTTTCCAGCTTCTAAAACCCACCTGAGTCAACATATCGGCGGCTGCGGCGCTGGAAACTCTTCCGACTCGAATGCGCGCGGCCGCGAAGCGTGGTGAGGCGCAATCGCGGAGCGGAATTCGGCCCAGAAAAGCATAGTACCTTAAAAGACACATTCCTTGTAAGTCAGGTTTACACCAAAAAAAGCACTTGTTGTGATTGATTGCATATGCCCGGCATTGTTCATATGATATTTCTGAAATCTGGACAAACTCTTAATGCAGACTTCTACAGCGAACAAATGTAGCACCGCTTTTCGGTTGGAGGCCCCTCACTTTTGGCAAATGGAGTATATTAAATTTTTTACTAAACCCAACGAAAACGGGTCTAAGGCCCCTTTTTTTGTTCTGCAAATTGGGGATACAATTTTTTGTGATGAGCGTAACTCTACATGGCTCTAATTTGAGATAAAAGTGTAGATGAATGCAGAGGCTGTGATGGAATTCCGTCAGCAGATCGATGATATCAGCTGGTGAACAAAATGGTTGGAAAATCATATGCAGCTAAACAATGTTTGCCGATCGCAAACAGACGCATCCAAATTCCGAAATATGACAATGTTCCCAGGCCAACATACATACATTTGAAACTCTTCAACTCAGGGAAATTGAACGGATGATGAAAAAGAATGGTAACTGACTACAGCTAACGGGTAACCAAATTGTCACTGGCAACTACTGTTCACGAAGTAGCGCAAGTAACATACAGTCGGCACGGATCGTAGTGATACATTGTGTTTCTTACTGTGCATTGGCGCAATGTTGGTGCACGTATGTCATAGCACAAGCGCAGCGAGTTTGCGTCAATGCGCAACAACGGACGCAAAGTGTCAGTGCGATCCGTACCTACTCTATGCGTCATAAGGCAATGTTGCATGCAACTTGCACATGGATCCTTGCTTCGTGCAAGTTGCGTGTAACTTACATGAGAGGAAAATATGAGGACAAACAATCGCGCACTTTAAGAAATTTTTGAATAGGTTGCATGCGAATTGAGGACTCTAAACATGTCACTTGCGACTCATCCTTATTACAACTTCAAGTTACACGTGGCCTTCAACAGAGTAATTTTTTGCACGGTGTGAATTGACATATATGTGAGATCAAGTACTCGCGTGTAACTTTAATGTATTATTTTATAGCACATATAACTTGTCTAGGCTGTGGAAAGTTGTATGTAATTTGACTGTTGACGAGTACGTTACATGATATATTGCCAGCAGAATACAAATCCGGAATTTGCTTGTGACATGGCAGGTCATTTCCAAAGAAGGTATACGACGCACTTTCGAGGTAGTACTCAGGTGTCAGCAGACCGTCATCGCTTCACTTACCCAGGTTTGGGGACCTTGGTCGCGTCTAAGGGGTAGTTTATACTTCCGCCTCCGAGCGGCGCGGCACAGTGCATTTTTGTAAGGGGTCGTTTATACTCGCCCCGTCGAGCGGCGCAGAATAGTGCATTTCTGTAATATCGCCTCATCAATATTACAGAAATGCATTGTGCCGCGCCGCGCGGCGGCGGAAGTATAAACTACCCCTAATATTGATCGCGCGGCGCGGCACGATCGATATCACAGGATTCCACGTCGCCGCGCCGCTCGGCGGCGGGAGCATAAACGACCCCTAACAGCTGGAGACCCCGCCCAACCTCTGGGCGGCTCCAGATGGCGCTCGGCGTCGCGTGTCGGTGACAATCCACATGTCCCAACATTGCAGGGTACTCGCAATGTTGTGTATGTTACGCGTAATATTGAGGCGGGTTACATTTGACTTCATCCGAAAATCATCGTACAACTTGCAAGTAACTTGACTGAAAATTTCTGAACCAAACGTTCCAACGAGTTGTAAGCCGTTTCTCCGTGATTAGTTGTTCTTTATGTTAAAACACCACGTTAAAGTTACTTGCATGCTTCGATGGAGGAAGTAACCAGCAAGTTACTTAGGCAGGTGTGATAAGTTGCAAGTAAGTTGTGCGCGGAATCTAGCCTGTATATATGTCCAACAAGGAGTAGATATGATCCGCGCACGTTAAAAAGGATTATACAGCTTGCATGTAACTTAAAGGCGGTGTTTATGATAAATTTCGTTTTTATGTTTTCAGGGCGAGACACTACGCTGGCAGATGCCGGAGGGGATTGCGTCGAAGGAAACAGCGAAGACGGGCATGAAATCGAAAGAGACGGCGGCGAATTGAAGAATTCGTTAGCCCGCGCCGCCCCGTTTTGACAAAATTGTTGCGCCGCGCGGACGTTTTCGATGGCGAATTGCCAAGAAACTCCGCCACTTCCAACCTGACCGATTCGCGCATATTTTGCCATCAGAGCGCGCTTGCGGAAACTAGCAGGGCGCGTAAACTCGCCCACGCCCTGAACCTGTACATACCACACATTTGAAACCGCTGACTTTAACCACAAGTTTTCGTGTAATTGGCAATGATGTACACAAACGACTTCCGAATAAGCAGATTTTCCCGAGATTGAATGAAAAACATAATCATTGCACTTTACTACTAATAGTGTATGTATATCACAAAAAGCTCACGAACCTGTTATGAGTCTCCTACTTCCTCTTGTTATGCTATCGTACTGGGCGGCGCTCCTTCGTTCCTGAAATGGCCTTTTCGAAATAGCGAAGTCCAGAAAAATCCAGGAATTTTGGATAAGCGGATATACGACAGAATAGGCTGATATGACTGAAATCATGGAAATTTCAGGGCATATCCTACGTGAACGGATTATCCCGTCGGGGACGCATGCACCCAGCGATTCGGTAAGCCGCGCCTAATGGACACAATTCATGGCGCGGTCGCGAAAAAAAAACTGCTGATGGCAGCATTTCTGCATGGATGCATGCGCGGACGGCAGTGAATGAGCAGAAACATGGACTATGGAGGAAGTAGGGTCGATACTTAGTGAGTCTCAAAATGAACCCTGAGGTCAGAATGCAGCCATCAACACAAATGATGCAAGCAGGCCGCTGGCTGAATCAGTGGAAAACAACAGCGGCTGCAGCTACAAAGCGCGCTCCCTGCAAATGCAGATGGTGTCGTCAGACCGATTCATGCACACGATGAACCATGCATCTAACAAGGAAACTACAAATAGTCGGCCTGGGAATTCCAAAAGATATGTTTTTTTCTAGAAACATTTTCAGACTCAGAGTTCGAATATCCCCTTCTTAGCTCCCTAAGGCCACTCTGAAAAAAGTCATAGACGTTTCCCCCTTAACTTTGGTACCCCATGCACCTTCCAAAACGCGCAATAGTCTTTCGAAATTCTGGCGAAGGACCTCATAATCGTGTTCAGCTCTCAGAATGACCTACCTGGGGCGGCATGCATGAACACTGCGAAGGAGGTCAGGGAGCCGCTCCGCGTTCTATGCGCGCAGCGTCGGGCCACGGGACGGCACCAAAGTGCATGGCGTATATTAGTGTATCACGGACGCAAATGCACTTTTCAGTGCAAACTCTACGCCGCGCTCATTTTCTGTCATTCCAGTCGCGTTTGCTTCCAATTATTCAGACGCACGGGGTGACAAAAAATGCCAGAAAGCTACTGGGATGGGGAAAAATGCAGCTAGGCGTAGAGTTCGCTGTGGAAAGTGCGTTTACGTCCACGACACACCATGATACGCCATGCATTTAGGAGCCGTCCCGTGACTCGACGCTGCGCGCATAGGACGCGAAGCGGCTCCCTGACCTTCTTCGCAGCGTTCATGCATGCCGCCCCTGGAGGAAGTTTGGGTGAACGGTCATTCTTGGAGCTTACCATGGAAGTTTTTAGAGTGGTAAACGCATCTGCGAAAACGACTAGTATCGTTAGTATCTCCTATGGCTCAATAGTAAAACTGCGCAGTATCCCGCCCCGATCTGCAGTATCCAAGAAGTTACAAGCTAAGAAAGGTCGTTTTTTGTGCTTTTTGTACCTTTAAAAAAGCACATCTGTCTTCGGGAAATCCGTAAACGGACCTCATAAATGTGTTCAGCGCCAAAAACCACCCTCCTGAGCAAAATTTGGATGAAGTCACATTTTCCATACTTTGTCTAGACTGACAGCGTTTTGGAGTTGGACGTTGATCACGAATCTGTGGTTTATTAGTCGGTTTTCCAAAGTTTTTGGCTTGTTTCGTTCAAAGTTCCTAACCGGGTAAAATTTCGAGGGAAAAACGCCACTTTCGAGATTTCCGCATTTCTACGATAGATAAGTCTCAAAATCATTCTCTGAGAGTTACTTGGAAAACTGAACACAAATCTGGAGTCCGTTTATCGATTTTTGGCAGATTACGGTAGATTACTGTGGGTGTACGATAGTTTGGTCAACATTTCAGCTTTTACTCAAATTTTGTATACGGGGGTATTCGGGGTGGAGAATTCAAATTTAACGTCCGTCTGTCGATTTTCTGAATACTAAGGTGGGTTTTGCACCCTAAATGACATGTTACCTACCGTAACCTACAGTAAATCTGAAAATTTCGACAAATGGACTCCAGATTCGTGTTCACCACCCTAGATTACCCCTACATACAAGTTTTGAACTAAATCCGAGAAGAATTTTTGAAAATCCCAAAAAAATGCCCTTGCCTTTTCGCGAAGCTCAAAAAATGCTCATAACTTCTTCAAACCTGCAGTTCGGGGCGGGATATTGCGCATTTTTACTATTGAGCCAGAAGAGATACTAACGATACCAGTGGTTTTCGCAGATGCGTTTACCACTCCAAACACTTTCCTTGTTAGCATAGAATAACAACGTTTTGAACTTGTACCGATTGTTGGTTGAGCGTTTATTTCTATCAGTTAGGTTCATACTCCTCAACGCAAGCGTGGCACAAGCGCCTGACGCGCGGGCGTGGCGTTGGATATGAATGCATGACGCCACGCTCGTGCGACGCGCGCGTGACTTCCGCGCCGCCCTGGCGTCGCCACTGGATTATTCATAGTCTTCGCAAGCGCGGCATGTGCGTCACGCGCGTGCCGCGCTGGCCATGAGTAGTACAAATAGCGCCTAAGGGGGTTCTGAAAGCGTTAAGGAAAAAATTTACAGTTTCGACATAACTTCTCCGTGTGGGTTCTTTGGATCGCTAATCACGAATTTCGGGGGGAAATTCGACGGCAAAACACGACTTTTGGCAAAACGCGACAGGAATTCTACGACAGATGTGGCTCAATCTGAGTCCCTGGGTGTTATTCGGAGTCCATAACACAAAATTGTGGTTCGTTTATCGATTTCCGATGGATTACGGTAGATTACGGTGGGTATACGGTAGTTTGGTCAACGTCTCAAATTTGACTCAAAATTTCTATGCGGGGTTGTTCGGGGTGCTGAATACGAATTTGATGTCTATTTGTCCATTTTCGAAATGTGTAGGTAGGTTTTGCCCCTCAGAGAGATTGTATCTACCTTAGCCTAAGTAAACCTCATAATTTCCGTCAGCTAACCCCAAACTCGTGTTCAGCGCTCCAGATTACCTCTATATATGTACAAATGTTTTGCGCGAAATCCAGAGAGTCCCAACAAAACACCCCAGAGTTTGCCTATCAAGCAAATTTCAGAGTGTTTTGAAAAAAAAAAAATCCGGATTTCGCCTAGGGTACCGTACCTTTTGTTTAATGTGAAGCCTTTTGTTTAGTCCATAACCACCTTCAGAGTAATTCTAGACAGCTACGAAGAGCATATTCGGACTCTAGGTCCGAAAATGAATCTAGAAAAGTGCATGCCATTCGGCGTGGCCACTTTGACCACAAAGAGTTCCCTTGTTAGAGGTGCACTGAGGCGTGACTCGGTCCTTGGGTGTCACGTAAGCAATCAAATATGTGTACACAATAGTCACGAATCGAAACGCTTCCAGTACGAGTTCCACAATCGATTGAAACCTCATCGCGGTCTTCAGCATCAAAACAGTGTACAATACGGTCAACAAGTCAATTTAGTTCAGTGAATGGACGGGGCTGCGACGGTAGATCGCGGGGCTGCGACGGTAGATCGCGGGGCTGCGACGGTAGATCGCGGGGCTGCGACGGTAGATCGCCGCCCGCGTTCTGAACCCCGTTGGCCGGTTATGCCGCCAGCGCCGCACGGCCAGCCGCAATGATCGCACCTGTTCCGTTACTGAACTAAATATGATATGGAGACCATATAAGTCCTTGCATAGGCATTTCGCCTGAGTTAGTCGAGCGAATAGGCAATACGCGATCGATTGCGACGATCGTACCGTATCCGCGACGCCACCGTTCTGCGGAGTTTTGATCGCGAGCGATGATCTACTGCCGCGACCTCGTAACATTACTTGACTGGATTCCGCAAGAAGCCTTTACAGCCGATGCGGATAACATTGAACCTTTCGATTCACACATGACGAGTGATTTTTGTGGGCGCAGACTCGATGCGCGTATGCAATTGTGCAAGAATAGAGACGTCATTTGAGCAGTAAATTTTGCACACGCTACAAGGGCGACAGAAGTGCTACCCTGACTTCTCGGAACTAAGTATGTAAAGAACTATGCCAAGCTCATTACACTTCCATTCAACCTGACTTCACAATTTTATTCCGGTACATACTTTTTCGCGCAGTGCACTTCATCGAAGCGATGTTGGCTTTCTATTTTCGAATGTATTATATAAATATTTAAACAATCCGGAAATGACAAAAAAAAACTCCAGCTAGCTCAAAGGGAGTCACAGATCCACATCTGTTGACGCTAAACTTTCTTAAAATGGTCTTGGAGTGGATTCCGCATCAGACAAAAGCAACTAACAATGGCTGTTATTGTGGGATAAGCGTAAGCTCAGAATATCCGCGGCCTTAGTCAAAATACTGAGGTGCACCTGCAAGCTCGTCAGACATTTCAGATTTCACCTGCCCTCCACGCTACCACCCTAGGTTGGCTGTAAATGCGTGGCAGTTACGAAATAGAAGTGTTTACTACCCAAATGATTGAGCTAGAAGGAAAAAAGGCCTATTGTACAATACATACATACATGTCTGGTAGGGTTCTACGACACTTTTCGTGGCCGAAGACCACCCATGTCGTTTACTTTGTGATTGTTGTTTGCAATCCCTTCGACCAGTTCCCGGAATTGGTATGCTATAGACCACCCGCGGAAAAAAAGTCAGTTACAGCTTTCTCCTGCAGTTGAAATACAACCACGCGCCCATGAAATTTAGCGGCAATCACGCATCCAGAGTTAGGCGTCATTCAAAGTCCTCACCGGAAGCGCGGCACGCGCGTGACGCGCGAGACGAGCGGTGGACTATGAAACTTTTAACTGCGCGGCACGCGCGGGGCGAGCGGGAAGCCACTATGAAATCTTTCGGCGGCACCGCCATGGCGGTACGGGTAAAAGCCGGGCCTTTACTGTGACATGCACAGAAATTCCTGGCTTGCATTTGCGTGGGCGGTAGCACAGGATAGTCGCACAATTATTTACTGTGCTTATCTGGGCCAAATTCCGGTCCGCAATTGCGTCTCGACACGCCTTGCGACAGCCCGCTTCCGAGTCAGAAGAGCTTCCAGCACCGCAGCCGCCAATCTGTTGACTCTGGGTGGATTTTGGGAACTAGAAACTAAAGAAAATTGGAGAAAACTGTATAAAAAAGCCACATCGAGTCGGCTTCGGGGCTGGAAAATCGACTGACTCAAGCGCGTGCGGCCGCGAAGCGTGTCAAGACGCAATTGCGGACCGGAATTTGGCCCAGAGAAGCACAGTATGTTGGAGTGGACTCAAATTGAGAAGCAAATATTGATTGAAACGGTAAAACCGCCACGGCAGTTTGGGCGGCGCTGGTGGACTATGAAAGTCCTTACCGCGCGTCACGCGCGTCACGCGCGTGCCGCGCTTGCGGTGAGGACTACGAATGACGCCTTAGCAATCTGTGGAGCTTATGTGGTTAGGTCTCTCAACCGGTTTGAATACAAAGCGACATCACCGGACCACCCATGATGTTTAGTCATTCGCCACTTGTTCTTATATGTAGTTGACATTCTACAGACCAGTCATGCTTTTCCATCCTTCCGACCAGTATCCGTACTTGGTTGCCTACGAACCTCCCATGAAGTTTGGCCGCTCCCTATGTGTTGTGTTTTAATTGACATAATATTGACCACACATAGACCCTAGCCGCTCCAACCCGCTCTCACAGTTGGTATCCTACAATCCACCCATGGAGTTTGGTCGCTCCACACTTGTTCTTGCGTTTAACATGTCACGAACAACTCTTCAACTGTGTAACTTAAAGGGTCTGCAGAGTTGCAGAGACCGGTGAGTGGTCGCCGAGCGTCAGCCTTGACGCGGCGACAAAAATGTTTCCCAAGATTATTGTCGCCGCGTCGGTTACAGCTCGCTGGCAGTGATGTAGGGCCGTCGCGGCGTTGATACACTCTGCGGTGCCCCCTCGTCGCCTCTCACGCCGCGTCGGTCGCCATCGTCGCCGAATGTAATCGATATTGCATCGCCCAGTGCTGTTCGTCGCTGCGAGCAACGCCGCGGTTTCAACTCTGCGGACCCCTTTACGTGCAGTGCCTCTGGTCCGTAACACGCCGCCCACCATGATTCTCAAGTATCACAATTTGAAAATATTTTTCATGAATGATATGCACTTTTTTCTCCTGCCGGTCAAGATTCCCTGCATAAAATCGCTACATTCCCGTTGGCATGGATTTGTAGCAGGGAAATGTAGTCTCGCAAGTCGTACTCTGAGCAATGGTGGCAGGTATGACGTATCAAAACTAGGCCTCTTGGAATCTTCGAAATGTTGAAAGGTGCCGGCAAATGAAAATCCAGACAAAAATTCTATAATTATGTGACAGAAAAATAGTCACAAAACTCCTAAAATTATGATATTGAAAATTTCAACGAAAATGTAGTGATAGCGTGGACAAGCAGATATTGGCCTGCAGGATCATTCGAAAAAAAACACTATTTAAAATTAATACAATACATTATGATGCAGTAAGCGCTTTTACTACGAGTCGTGACGGATGCTGGTGGCGTGCAGCGCGTGACGAGCGTGCGTTGGCGAACAAGAACGACGTCATATTGATCATACAAAACCCACATCAGGCCACTAACAAGGGAACCACAATTAGTCATAGTGACCATTCCAACTGAAATGTACTTTTCTAGAACCATTCTCGGACGAGAAGTCCGAATATGCCCATCGCAGCTGCCTAGACCCACTCTGAAAAAAGTTATAGGCATTTTTTCTCCGATTTTCGTGCTTTTAGTACCCTCCAGAAAATGCATTATTTTTACGAAAATCCGGAAACTGACCTCATAATCGTGTTCAGCGTCCAAAACTACCCCACTGAGCAAAGATAGGTTGAGGAACATTTTCCAAACTTTGCGCAGACTAACAGCGTTTTGGACTTGTACGGATTTTCGGTTGGGTGTTTATTTATACCAATCAGAGGGCATTCCCATCGGGGGAGAATTTGATGGCGAATTGCGACTTCTGACGATTTCCGGAATGTGACGACAGATGTGGCTCAAATCGTTCTTCTGGGGATTATTCGGAGTGCTGAACACAAATCTGATGTCGGTTTGTCGATTTTTGGCAGCTTACGGTAGATTACGGTGGGTATACGGTAGTTTGGTCAAAGTCTCAGATTTGTCTCAAAGTTTCTATGTGGGGGTTATTTGGGGTGCTGAATACGAATTTGATGTCCATTTGTCGATGATCGGAATATTGAGGTAGGTTTTGTCTCCTAAATGACATGTTACCTACCGTAATCTACAGTAAACCTTAAAATTTGGGCAAGCAAACCCCAGATTCGTGTTCAGCATCCCAGATTACCCCCACATACATGTTTTTAGCGACATCAGGAGAAAAATTTAAAAACACCCTAAAAATTCCAAAAAAAAAAAAATTCCCCTACCTTGCCGCGAAGCTTAAAAAAACGCTCATAACATTTTTCAGAGTGGGTCTAGGCAGCTGCGATGGGCATATTCGGACTTTACGTCCAAAATGGTTCTAGGAAAGTACATTTCATTTGGAATGGTCACTATGACTTATTGTGGTTCCCTTGTAAGATAAGGCGGAAGTTCGGTATTTTCCCTACAAAGACAAATGGTATCGCGCTACCAGAAAAAGTCAAAAACATTTTCACCAGGACTTTGATGCTTGGAATGGGATCATTCCTTATTCTCGTGTTTCACGAGCAAACTTTAGGAATAATCAACACGGTCTTCCATCCTTACAGGCAAGATGTTGAATTCTCGACCTCCACGTTTTGTTCTAGATTCTGCACAACAGGTTCGGATCCGAGCTGATTTTTTTGAGACGACCCTTAAATCTCTTTGGTTTTTCGCTTCTTCGTAATAAGAAAGTGCTGCTCATCCAGGCCGTGAGCAGTTTTCCGGCACAAAAACTAGTCTAAAAGAGCAAAGTCTAGTCGATTTAGCGGAGAGAGTAGAACATCTCACTGAAACGTCTCCAAAAATTTATTAACAATTTTTCGCAACATGTCGTGCTGGAGGATTGATGCATCAATTGTTAATAGTGTCTTTCCAAAGTGAAGTTTTTTTCGGTGCTGGAACGGCTAGTTTTCTTAATTTCCAAAATTTTTATTTTTTTTATTTTTTTTTTTGCAAAAAAACTTTTTAAATTTCTGAGAAACTATTCAAATCGTTTTCACTAGTGGAACACGTGGCCATATGATTTCTATACCAAATGATGCCGAGTAACTTCTCTCTTCTTGCAATTCTGACAAGAACCAGCATTTCTTAATAACTGTGTTGTTGACACCAAGGTTGAAGTGATTAGAGTAAAACTAAAGTATGTTGTTTAAATTTTCAAAATAGTGAACTGTACTAATAAATGCGAATTTTTAATGAAAGTCAGTTTGGAAGTATCTCTAATAAAAACTTACATCTACTCAAAACAAAACCACTTTTATTAATAACAAATTCTAGAACACTAAGCGGAAACGTTCTCGAACAAATGGCATATTTAATAAGAGTCGATAAAACAAGCGAGAACAAAAGAGGTGCATGTTAAATTTAGCTTACAGTT
Organism: Aplectana chamaeleonis; assembly: GCA_029168955.1. Taxonomy (NCBI): domain Eukaryota; kingdom Metazoa; phylum Nematoda; class Chromadorea; order Rhabditida; family Cosmocercidae; genus Aplectana; species Aplectana chamaeleonis. The sequence goes on along the minus strand of JAPDOI010000007.1, from coordinate 380,558 downwards.
GCATTAGACAGTGAAAAAAATTAACATCTAGGAATGAAGAAAATTCCAAAAATGGGAAATTTGTCGATTCATATCGATAAGAATGTTCAAAGGCAGTGTTCCTGATCAAAAGTTACCTGTCTTTTTGCAAAAACATAAGCTCTGAGTCTCTCTGAGAAGAGTATGAACGAAAAAACGACGAAAAACCACCAGGAAGCGGGCGAAAATCTCGTGGACGGGCGACCCATTGGATCACCCCGCCCACGTCATATAACAGTTGTCCTGCGTTCGTTTCACCACAAGAACAATTGCCGAATTTCTGTATACAGTGCGTTCGGAAATGATAGAGACACCCCTGAAAACCACAGTCTTTATGTTTAAATTGCGTGCGGCGTTCGGTAATGCTCATAAATGAATTCAGCAAGGTAAATAACCTATGTTCACTTGTTTCTATAATAATAGCATAATAATGTGATATTTTATTTTAAATTATCACATTATTCGTCGTTCGGAAATGATAGGGACACTATCAAAAAACAAAAATTATCAAACAAGGATCAACACATACATGAAATCTAATATGATATCGCACCTCCAGAGTTGGAAATTAATTCAAAAATTCTATTCGGCATAGAAGTGATCAAATTGGATATCACATTTTCATCCAAATTTCTCCAGGCTTCGAGTACAGCGGCCTTTAGCTCGTATACGGTCCCATACTGCTTGTTATTCGCGTAAACCTGGCGCACAATTATGCCCCAGATATTCTCTATCGGGTTGCAGTCAGGACTACACGCGGGCCATTCCATCACGCGAACTCGGTTTTGTTGAAGCCACGCCTTCGTGGATCTGGAGACATGGACCGCAGCGTTATCTTGCTGGAAAATGTAGCGTTGACGCCTGTTTCCAGTGAAGAACGGCAGAAGATCCGCACGCAATGTTTCTTGATACTCCTCCGAATCCATCCGACACGAAGCGAGGCGATTCCCAAAACACCTTCGCTGCAGAATGCTCCCTAACACATCAGCGAACCGCCTCCGAAATTTCTTCGGCTTAATACCATCGGATTCTTGCGAAGATCTCTCCAGTAGCATCGAGCACCGTCAGGTCCATCAAGGTTAAACTTCTTTTCGTCGGAGAAAATTACCTGGAACATGTCGCCTTTATCTTTTTGAAATTTATCGGGTTTTTAGAGAATCCCATACCTCTGACCAGTCTGTTGCCATGTTGTTCCTTGCAAACCGGAGTCGAGCTACTTTGTGGGCTTCTGAGAGTGATGGAGCCTTCTTCATCACTTGGCGGACGATGTTTTCGTCTGCGTTTACGACGCTCCAAACAGTAGTCTTCGACACATTGAGCAGCAACTGAGCCCTCACTTGGTTGAGAGATAGGCTACTGTTTGAGCAGAGTCGGCTTATCCTCCGTGCATCCCTGCCGCTGACCTTTCTTGGGCGTCCAGGACTCTTCGCCAAGCCGTAGGAGTCTGGATCTCGTAAGAACTGGGTGATGCAGTTTGGGGAACGTCCGAGCTGGGAGGCAATTAGACGTTGGCTCAGCCCGGCAGCGTTGAGGGCACGTATTTGGGCTTGTTCGGAAACATTAAGCGATGTACCACTGCCCAAGATTGGAATAAAGATGTTGGTTGTCCTCGTGTTGCGTTCATATAGTGAACTTGTAACGGGAAATTATGTTCGAAGTGGAAAATTCCATTTTTTGCAAGGTGTCCCTATCATTTCCGATTGGTGAAATTTTCTAAATGTAAAAAAAATCTCATGAAATTAGGCACGATTTCAAGGAAATTGCGAACAGAGGTTTTTTATCACGCTGAATTCATTGATGAACAGTATTCATCACCATTCCCAGAAATTTTTTGAAAATCTCATTTTTTAGAGGTGTCCCTATCATTTCCGAACGCACTGTATTATTTATCGCGATAGATTCTAACATCCCAGCATATGCATTGGCCTAGCTTTTTTAACGGGTTTTCAGTACAAGAAACAGAAAACAAAGTCACAATATTTTTCTTGAAAAATTATGAAGCGTAAAACCATTTCCGACGTTAGATTTGACGCTTTGTCTGCAGTCTCCCGAAACACACCAAACAAGCGTAGTTAAACATTTCAGTGTCTTCTTTGAACAGTTTTTCTCCGGCATCCGAGAGTTCGGGGACTTTTCCCTAATAGCCTCTACTTCCTAGACTTGACTACTCAACACCATCTAAAACTGGAATACGGTTTTTTGCCTTCAAAACAAATAATGAACAAAATGTGAGAATTTTGAATTCACTTATTCATTAGAAATGAAAAAAACTAACGAAAATATTAAATAACCCTGATGAATATCACTATGCAGCCATATAAGAGAAAAATATTATAATAAAAATGTTCAGAATTTCAAAATTGAGTGAGTGATAAATGTAATTAATCAACGAAAAAAGCAATGAACACGTCTCTAATCAATACTGACATCAAATAGAGATAAAATTATATTATGGGAAATGTGGAGGGAATTACTTGTCTATTTATTGATTTGTAACATGCAAATGACCTCGCCTGAATAAAAACCAATTAAATACAGAAGCGAGAGCATATCCGCGAAAAATGCTAATAGTGTAGCAGTCTCTGAGAAAATGGAATATTTATTTATTTATTTTATTATTTATTTATTTATTTTATTATTTATTCATTTATGTTATTATTTATTTACTTATTTATTTTATTATTTATATTGATTTACTTATTTATTCATTCATTTATTTATTTAGTTTCAATTTTTAATCAATTAATTAATTTATTTATTTTTATATTTATTTATTTATGTATTTATTTATTCATTTATTTGTACCGTGCAAATGACCACGCCAATAGAAAGAAACATTTAAATTGAAAAATGAGAACAAATCCGTGAAGGAAGCTCTTAATGAAACGGTTTCTGCCAAAGTGAAATTTTTATTAACTTAGTTAATTATTTGTTTAATTATTTATATATTCGTTTATTTTATTATTTATTTATTCATTCATTTGTTTATTTATTTACTCATTTTTTTATTAATTTATTCATTTGATTATTTATGTATTTATTTATTTATTTGTACAGTGCAAATGACCGCGCAAATAGAAAAAAAACATTTAAATCGAAAAATAAGTACAAATCCGTGAAGAACGCTAATAATGAAACTGTTCCTGATAAAGTCAAATATTTATTCATTTATATATTTACTTAATTATTTATTTATTTATATGTGATAAATCAAATATATGTGACAAAAATGGATAAGGCAAACAAAAATATAAAATGTGCCCAATAAATATAACCACCTTGTAAAACCATGTCTTATAAAAATTAAGAGAAGTTTTTTTTTTCGTAAGAATGTTCAAAAACGTTTTTAAGCGATTTTTTTACATTTGGACAATCGGACATGGGCCGTCAAGACATTTGGACATTAGCCATGGAGATAGTTGTATTTATGGTTATCTATACACAGAGTTCTGGCAAATTACTATAATTTTCCAAAAACTGTCAATTTCGCCTCAGGCTATAACCGATTTCAGAAAAAAAAACCAACATGACCCCTACGAAGCCAAATTTTAGGACTCGTCCGGTTGAAAATATAAGAAAAAACCTCTGAATGGACCCCGACGGGATGGGTAGAGGGTGGAGAAGAGGCGGCAACAGACACACACACACACACATAGACAGAGCTTCGCTTAACGCACGACTACTAGTCTGTGAAGAATTCATAACGCGTGGGATCAATAGATCTGGCCCCGGCCGGAGCTCCCCTCTGTGCTCTCTTCGCGCGCCCCCTCAGAATCCCCCCTTCCCTCCCCCCTGCTCCGCTCGTTGCTCACCACGACGTGGAGCCTTGGCCTGCTCTGCTGGGGGGTGGATTTGAGAGGAGGAGACTCACACTCACTCACTCACATACTCACTCGCTCACACTCTCATTCACATGGTCACAACCGCAATTAGGGCAATTCAACCCCCACTCGCATGCGAATCACCTGAGAACGGGGTCTTTCCCACCCTTCAGGAAGTCATATTGAATTTCTCAGAGAGACCACAGAGCAATTGCCTCGGGTTGGTCTGCATAAGGCAGTCTACTCAAGAAGTTTATTTACAGACCTTATCCTACGCTAACACAAAAAAAAACTAACGGAACATGGAGTTCCAAAAAAATTTCTTGGAAAAGAGCTCATTTCCATAAAATTTTTAGAGCTCCTAAGCCTTTTCCGGAAAGCAGATAGCAGTTTGTGTCCATTTAGTGATGAGAAATGAGGTGCGCGACAAGCAGCGACAGCGAGCGACGTCACGCGATACTCAGCGATTAGATGTGGGGACTGAAGCGACAGCTGCAATGTGATGGCAGATGACAGTGTGTAGAAGACCGGTGCGCTGTAACGCTTCGCAACTATGAAACTTAATTGGAGGCATTCAACTATGTACCTTAGGGGTATGGTATACTTTGTCGCTTTAATGAGCGACAGGCATGCAATCTAACACAAATCGCTTCGGGACCCGCATCAGAGCAATGACAACGGCCGTCGTAGGAACAGATGCCGCGTGTGGGTCGCAGCGACGTGTCGCGGAGGGCTGACATACTGCAGATGTGCAATAGCCTGTCGCTACCATTGTCGCTGTCGCTGTGCAGAGCACTGCGACAGCGACAGATTTAAAGGGCGGGAGGCGGTCGCTGTCGTTGTGCAGAGCGACGCGACCGTGTGTCGCAAAAGTATACCATACCCCTTAAGGGGTCTGCAGAGTCCAAGTTGCGGCGTTGCTCGCAGCGACGAGCAATGCTGGGTGATGCAATATCGATCAATTTCAGCGACAGGGGCGACCGTCGCGGCGTAAAGGGCGACGAGGGGGCACCGCAGAGTGTATTGACGCCGCGACGGCCCTGCATCACTGCCAGCGAGCGGCAACCGACGCCGCGACGATAATGTTTCGAAACATTTTTGTCGCCGTGTCAAGGCTGACGCTCGGCGACCACTCGCCGGTCTCTGCAACTCTGCAGACCCCTTTAGGCGACATTGGCGACACCCAGCGACAGCTAGCGGTGCATTGCGCGGCAATTAGCGATTGAATGCGACAATGAAGGTGACAGCAGCTATGTCAGGGCGTTACGCGAGTGTCGTTTAAGGTGCGCAGTGCATTACGCGACAATTGAAGGTATCCGACGACGGTAGGCGACACTGGCGACGTTCGGCGACAGCGAGCGACTGTACTTTGCGAGGAGATGTGGCAATGAAAGTGACAGCTGCAATCTGATAGCACGACACAGTGTGTAAGTGCCGTCCTTGCTGTGCAGCAACTCTACGCGACTATGAAACGCAACAGGATTAATTCTACTATATTAGGCGACACTGGCGACACTTAGCGACGGCTAGCGACATTGCGCGGCACTTAGAGATTTGATGCGGCAATGAAAACCACTACAGATTCAGCGACATTAGGCGACAACGAGTGGCAACTGGTGACATTCAACGACGGTAGGCGACACTGGCGACGTTTGGCGACAGCGAGCGACTGTTCTTTGCGAGGAGATGTGGCAATGAAAATGACAGCTGCAATCTGATAGCACGACACAGTGTGTAAGTGCCGTCCTCGCTGTGCAGCAACTCCACGCGACTACGAAACTCAACCGGAGGAATTCAACTATATTAGGCGACACTGGCGACACTTAGCGACGGCTAGCGACATTGCGCGGCACTTAGAGATTGGATGCGGCAATGAAAACCACTACAGATTCAGCGACATCAGGCGACAACGAGCGGCAACTGGTGACATTCAACGACGGTAGGCGACACTGGCGACGTTTGGCGACAGCATGCGACATTTCACTGTACTTTGTAATGAGATGCGGCAATGAAAGTTAAAGCTACAATGTGACAGAAGAAAATAGTGTGCAAGTGCCGTTCCCGTTGTGCAGCAGCACTACGCGACTATAGAACGCACCTGGAAGCACGAACCACGCTAGGCGGCACTGGCGACACTCAGCGACGGCTAGCGACATTGCGCGGCACTTAGAGATTGGATGCGGCAACAGAAGTGACAGCAGCGAGGTAATCGCGAGGGCGCTACGCAAATACCCTTTCAATTACGCAACGACAATAGGCGACAACGAATGGCAACTGGTGACATCCGACGACGGTGGGCGACACTGGCGACGTGTGGCGACAGTTATCGAGATTGCGCTATACTTTGCGATGAAATCCGGCGATGCAAGTGAGCAGCGTGATATCATAAGACAAAGTGCTAGTGTCATTAATGGTGTGCAGCGGCACTCGACAACGATAAACACTCGACGCTGGCGACACTTGGCGGCAACGAGCGAAAGTGCTCCACACTTAGCGATGAGGTGCGTCGATGAAAGCGAGAGCAGCAAGAAGACAGCAAAAGACAGTACACAAGTGTAATTTTCGATATGCAGCAAAAAACAGCTGTTGGCATTAAACGACATTAGGCCATATTTCTGTGGCAGCGAGCGACAACGCGCGACACTTAGCGATGAGATTGGGCAATAGAACCAACAGCAATAATGTGATTGCAACAAAAAACAAGACAGACACAGACAGTGTTTTCTGTATGCAGCTATACACCGCAACAATAAACGCGCGAGATCGGCGACACTCACTAACAGCGAGGCGAGCGACATTGAGCGATATTGGGCGATGAAATGCGGCAATGAAGGTATCAGCGACGTGTGATAGTGAGATACAGTACAAAAAGTTGAAATTAGTATGCAGTGGAAGACGACGAGTATATATAGGCAGTGGCGACATTCGATTATGGTGGGCGATATTAGCTACACTAGGCGACAGCGAGCGACACCACAGGGTGCCGAATGTAACAGCTAGCCGCAATATGTCCGCAAAGATAGTAGAAACACACGTGCCCCTTTTACACAGCGGCACACAACGACAACCAGCGGCGAGTACTGATATGTGACAATGGTAGGTGACACACGGCGACAGATAGCGACATTACACGATACTTAGCTATGACACGCGGCAATGAAAATGGGCAGCAGCACTTTGATAGAAAAGGAAAGTAAGTAGGTAATTCTTTAGGCATGAGAGACACCTTGCGGCAATCAAAGGCGACTGGCTACAATTGAGAACGTCGGCCATACTGACGACACTTGGCGGCAGCGGATGATATTGCGCGACACTTAGCTATGGATAAACGGCAGCGAAAATGAGCAATGTAATAGCAAAGGACAGTAAGTAAGAGTTGCTCACAGTACGCAGCGACGCTTCAATAAGCAACAACTGGTAACATTCAGCCGCTGTGGCTGGTCCTAACTACACTTGGCGAGCGACAACGAGCAACATTAGACGACACTTAACGGTGAACTTGCGGAAATGAATATGACAGTGATGCGTTAGCAGAAAATAGTGGATAAGGCGTCGTTTATACTCCCGCCGCCAAGCGAAGCGCTTTCCTAAAATATCGATCGAGCCGCTCTGCGTGATCAATATTACAGAAGCGCACTGTGCTGCGCCGTTCGGCAACGGGATTATAAACGAAGCCTGGGTGTCGCTTGTAATATCCAGCGTAACTCCGCGAATATGAGCGGGAACTGGTGGCATTCGATGACGTTGGGCAATACTAGCAAGACTACGCGTCATTGAGCGACATCGCGCGACACATAGCAAATTGATTCCCTCATATGCAACTATGAAGCATAAAACTTGACATGGGATGACATACCCGTGCGTTAACTCTTCAAGGGGGTGTGGCGATCGTGCACGGGAGCGTATGGCAGCAGGCGACACTTCGCGACATTAAGCCACACTGGCGATGGCTGGCGAAAACGTACGACTCGTTAATACTTAGAGATAAGTGGTAGAGCACGCAGCGACACTCCGCGACAGTCAACCAAAACATGCGACAATAAGTTCCACAGACGATACTTCGTGACAGCAAACTACTGAATGATACTCAGCTAGTATGTAGCTACCTTACTGCAACATGTCTGTTCCACACAGCTCTTGGAAGCAGGATATGGGATTGCATAGTCAAGTGTGAAAGCGTAAGGCCAACCTGTAGCGACAAACAGCTATGACCAGCGACATTTGACGAAAATAAGCGACATTTAGAGAAACTGATAGGGTTAGCATCCCTCAATGAATAGCTAGAAAGAGCACTTTTTGTTGCGAGCAAAAAGAGGACAGTTGGTTATGGAAAGCGACAAAGCGCGGCAACTAGCGATACCGCGTGAAGCTTTGGCGTGACACGGTAAAGAGTCCTTCATGCTCGATTCCAGCCATATTGGAGCTGTTCAGTTCTTGAGCAAAACATCAAAACAATTTCTAGGTCTCGCTTGCCTAATTGTATGTAGTTCAAAGATGAGGATTTTTCTCGGCTGTAGATGTTTGAGCGTGTCTAGTTTTCGTGACGCTAAACGGCTCTACTGGACAAAAATCGAGGACGTAACCGAAATACCGGATGAGATGAAGATTTTATGAGGAAGCAACATTGCCACATGCGCTTCGCAGTTATGAATGTCAGAAAGATGACCAATGTCGAGAAAGTCACACGCTTTTGTCAACAGAGTAACGTGCTCACTTCCAAAAGAGTGGTCAGGTTCATCCGGCCGGCTATGCATCAGCTTAATCCTGTCCGACATGCTTTGCCTGTCACTTTTTCCAATTTCTTCGTCTCTCTAATAACGTTTGTTGACAAAGTGCACAGCACCGGAACATCGTGCACTAAAAGCAGAAAAAACTTTGATGAGATTTGCACATCCCATGGAAGTGTCTGCAGGGTTAACATAACATAACATAACAATAACATAACATAACATAACATAACATGGCATAACATAACGTGGCATAACATAACATGACATAACATAACATAGCATAACATAACATAACGTGGTATAACATAACATAACATAACATGGCATAACATAACGTGGCATAACATAACATGACATAACATAACATAGCATAACATAACATAACGTGGTATAACATAACATAACATAACATAACATGGCATAACATAACGTGGCATAACATAACATAACATAACATAACATAGCATAACATAACATAACGTGGTATAACATAACATAACATAACATAACATGGCATAACATAACGTGGCATAACATAACATAACATAACATAACATAACATAGCATAACATAACATAACATAACGTGGTATAACATAACATAACATAACATAACATAACATGGAATAACATAACGTGGCATAACATAACATAACGTGGAAAAACATAAAATAACATAACATAACATAACATAACATAACATAACATAACATAACATAACATAACATAACATAACATAACATAACATAACATAACATAACATAACGTGGCATAACATGACATAACATAACATAACATAACATGGCATAACATAACGTGGCATAACAAAAAATAACATAACATGGCATAACATAACGTGGCATAACATAACATAACATAACATAACATGGCATAACATAACGTGGCATAACATAACATAACATAACATAACATAGCATAACATAACATAACATAACGTGGTATAACATAACATAACATAACATAACATAACATGGCATAACATAACGTGGCATAACATAACATGACATAACATAACATAGCATAACATAACATAACGTGGTATAACATAACATAACATAACATAACATGGCATAACATAACGTGGCATAACATAACATAACATAACATAACATAGCATATCATAACATAACATAACGTGGTATAACATAACATAACATGGCATAACATAACGTGGCATAACATAACATAACATAACATAACATAACATAACATAACATAACGTGGCATAACATGACATAACATAACATAACATAACATGGCATAACATAACGTGGCATAACAAAAATAACATAACATGGCATAACATAACATAACATGGCATAACATAACGTGGTATAACACAACATAACATAACATAACATAACATAACATAACATAACATGGCATAACATAACGTGGTATAGCATAATATAACATAACATAACATAACATGGCATAACATAACGTGGCATAACATAACGTGCATAACATAACATAACATAACATAACATAAATATAACATAACATAACATAACATAACTATAACATAACATAACATAACATAACATAACATAACATAACATAACATAACATAACATAACATAACATAACATAATATAACATAACATAACATAACATAAGATGGCATAACATAACATAACATAACATAACATAACATAACATAATATAACATAACATAACATAACATAACATAACATAACATAACATAACATAACATAACATAACATAACATGGCATAACATAACCTGGCATAACATAACATAACATAACATAACATGGCATAACATAACGTGGCATAACACAACATAACATAACATAACATAACATGGCATAACATAACGTGGCATAACATAACATAACATAACATAACATAACATGGCATAACATAACGTGGCATAACATAACGTATATAACATAACATAACATAACATAACATAACATAACATAACATAACATAACATAATATAACATAACATAACATAACATAACATAATATAACATAACATAACATAACATAACATAACATAACATATAATATAACATAACATAACATGACATAACATAACATAACATGGCATAACATAACATAACATAACATAACATGGCATAACATAACGTGGCATAACATAACGTGGCATAACATAACATAACATAACATAACATAACATAACATGGCATAACATAACGTGGCATAACATAACATGACATAACATAACATAACATAACATGGCATAACATAACGTGGCATAACATAACATAACATAACATAACATAACATAACATAACATAACATAACATAAATATAACATAACATAACATAACACATTACACATAACATAACATAGCATAACATAACATAACATAACATAACATAACATAAATATAACATAACATAACATAACATAACATAACATAACATAACATAACATAACACAACATAACATAACAACATAACATAACATAGCGTAACATAACATAACATAACATAACACATTACACATAACATAACATAGCATAGCATAACATAACATAACATAACATAACATAACATAACATAACATAGCATAACATTACATAACATAACATAACATAACATAACATAACATAACATAACATAACATAACATAGCATGACATGACATGACACAACATGACATGACACGACATGATACGAAATCACTTCCGCGACTAAATATCGAGCCGTAACAAAATCTTTGGGCCAGATGTCACACTGTTACACAATGACACCAGCGGTAATCAATCAGTTGTCCGTTTTTTCTCCGTTTGTTCAGGGAAAAAAAAAAACGGAAAAACGCGAACAGAATCACGAGTCCCTTTATGGGCAAGGACTTTCATTTCTAGTCTCTAATCAATTTATTTCAATTCAAAGAACTTTCAGCCTTCTAAGATGTTGCACTAAAAACAGGATTCCTTCACGTGCTCTGAGCACAAAACAAATTTAGACCTTCAATAGCAGGCAGTACCGCAGGCCCTCAAAAACGCGGAAGACCTTAAAGAGGCGACAAAACTTCATGCATGGTCCGCAATGATATATCAACCACATGAAAAGGCTAAAAAGGATATACCTCATAGGTGGTTTCTGGGATGGGAATTGGACGAGTGATTCAAACATTATCTCACACAAACATCAGCCGTGGGAATAGGCTTTGACGGCTGAACGTCAAAATTGGTCTGTGAGACATCAACTACGGCGGAGCGTTAGTGGAGACCAAACTTCAGGGGTGGTCCCTAGCTCATCAAGCACTACTTTCAGCTTCATGGGCTCTCCGTAGACAACATTGGGAGAGAGAATCGTTGAAAAAAGCCATGGCTGAATTCTAAAATAATGAGACGGCTCTAACTCACATCTGGTCTCTATGGTAGTAACTATGAAGACAGGTTAAAGAACACTATAGGTCACAGAAGCGGCAGCTACCGGTACAGGCTGAGATGTCTACACGTCATGGGTGGTCTCTGAGAGATCAATTGTAAAATGCATAGTTGGTCACCGAACTTAACGTGTAGCCTTCAGTTTAGCAACCATGACAGTAAACCTCATGAGTTGTCATTAAGACTTCATCAAGGGGGCGCTTTGGGGCAGATAAGAGTCTTGGGTGGTTCCTAACTTAGCAACTATGGAAAGTATGAAGACAAAAAAGACCTCAGGCGATTCTCGGCCCCGAGCCGCAACGAATAGGAATCGGAGCCGCCTGACAGTTCGGCTCGTTCTCCCAATCACCGGGCTACTACTGTTGCTGTTCGGGCCAACCGGAATAGCTCGGACAGCAACAGCAGTGTCCCGGAAAGCAACAGCAGTGGCCCGGACAGCAACAGCAGCCGACTCGCAGATTGGAAAAACGAGCCGAACTGTCAGGCGGCTCGGGGCCGATAATCGCCTGAGTTAGTTCAGCCCACACGCAATGGCGTTGATGCGGACTCTTCAGACGTCGTGGGAGTTCAGAAGTCCTAGGTGGTCATCACATAGTGCGCGGATACAGGTTGAGACAGAACTAAGGTCACGGGTGGTCACTAGTACACTAAACAAAGAAAAAAGTTGGAATAATGAAAATGACTGTACGTTATGGGCTGCCTCTGCTATTCCAACTTCGGCAACGGTTTGGAGAAGCCTGAACTTCAAGGGTGGTCTCCAACTGATCGAAAACTAGTTTAGTTACATATACATTACATTTGCTGTCATGAAAGCATTCAGGCGGTAACAAATTGTAGACGAGTAAACATCGTGGGTGGTCCTAGCGACAAGGACTGAGGATTAGGTTTCAATGTAATGAACAATCGTTTGCAGGCACAGGAAAATCAACATCGGAAACGAATGAGTTGGAAACAAGCCAAATGAGGTAGATCACAAGGACCACAAATCAGGGAGCAAGTTCAAAATTCGTATTCTCATGGTCTCCAAACTGAAGAGGACGGTGATAACTCAAGGGACTCAGGCGATCATCGGCCCCGAGCCGCCTGACAGTTCGGCTCGTATTTCCAATCTGCGAGTCGGCTCCTGTTGTTGTCCGGGCCATTGCTGTTGCTATCCGGGCCACTGCTGTTGCTGTCCGGGCTCTCCCGGTTGGCCGGAACAGCACCAGCAGTAGCCCGGAGATTGGGAGAACGAGCCGAACTGTTAGGCGGCTCCTACTCCTATTCGGTGCGGCTCGGGGCCGAGAATCGCCTGAGGTGGTCTCTACCTTAGCAATTACATACTATAACGTCAGGTTTCGTGACTGCCATGTGGATTTAGTGGACCCTGTAGTAACAACTACAGGATCGTATGAATAGATTACATGGGTGGTCTCTGGAATGCCAGCAACGATAATGGTTCTGAAGGGATACCTTTATCTAGGTGATCTCTAGCTTAGCAACTCTGACAATGAGACTGAACTCGATGAACCTGTGTCTGTCACTAAGGCATCACAATGGGATTAGATTGCAGGAGATTAGACATCTTTGGTGGTCTTTGGAATATCGACTACAAAGACTGGATTAAGGCGGCCAAAAATCATGGGTGGTCTGCAGGATTGTCAACTACTAAGAAGGTTCAATACGACTAATCCTAATGTATGTATGTACATAAGGTGTCTAGGATACCAGCCATGCTAATAGATTTAACAGAACTAAATGTCATAGATTGTTTTGAAGTTGATAAGACACTGGGGAGGGGGGGTTATCCGGCTGCTCCAAATGTTCTTCCACAGGACACTACATATTATAAAAAATATAGAACACGCAAAGTAATCTCTTCAAAAAGCCCGAATCGTACTCATACCAAAATGATTAAAGGGTTTTAATTACTACATTATCAAAAAGTCAGTATGGTCGACAAATTTATTGAAAAATATATCTAAATCTAGTAAGAGTGTGTTCACGAATAAGCATAAGAAAACACCGGGTGAAACTAACTAAACGAATTCACATAACCTCCCTGACGCGGTGAAAAAACGCCTGGGCATAATAAATGCGTAGCTCTGCAGCTGGCCAGAGCCGAAATATTGGGCGTTTTTTGAGGAGGCGGATTGACGGCCTTGCAGGCCGCACTGGCTGCCCGGTGGCACCGCCTAGTGACAGCCCCCCGTGGCGATTCCCATGACACTGAGTTGTTCCTAATGAGGCGACGCATAGTTGCAGGAGACGCGTCGTCACGCACTAGCGAAGTCGCGTATGCGGCTTCGGAGATCAAATCTCTGTTGATCGCTAGAAGGCGAGAAAAGGGCATTAGTCGGAGCAGTAGAGGCCAAACGAGGGTAATTTCAAAATAAAGCAGGAAATAAGGAAAAAAGATCATGCTATGCTATGCTATGTTATGTTATGTTATGTTATGTTGTGTTATGTTATGTTATGTTATGTTATGTTATGTTATGTTATGTTATGTTATGTTATGTTATGTTATGTTATGTTATGTTATGTTATGTTATGTTATGTTATGTTATGTTATGTTATGTTATGTTGTATTTATGTCATGTCATGTCATCTCATGTTACGTTATGACATGTTATGTTATATTAAGTTATGCTATGTTATGTTATGCTATGTTATGTTATGTTTTGTTATGTTATGTTATGTTGTGTTTTTATGTGATGTCATGTCATCTCATGTTATGTTATGACATGTCATGTAATATTAAGTTATGCTATGTTATGTTACGTTATGCTATGTTATGTTACGTTACATTTTGTTATGTTATGTTATGTAGTGTTATGTAGTGTTATGTCATGTTATGTTATGTTATGTTATGTTATGTTATGTTATGTTATGTTATGTTATGTTATGTTATGTTATGTTATGTAGTGTTATGTCATGTCATTTTATGTTATTTTATGTTATGTTATGTAGGGTTATGTCATGTTATGTTATGTTATGTTATGTTATGTTATGTTATGTTATGTTTGTTATGTTATGTCATGTTATGTTATGTTATGTTATGTTATGTTATGTTATGTTATGTAGTGTTATGTTATGTTATGTTATGTTATGTTATGTTATGTTATGTTATGTTATGTTATGTTATGTTTTTTGAATACGCCGCCACGAAATGTTGGAAAGACGAAAATTGCAACAGACATTCTCACAGAGTGCGACGAGCAGAAGAGGAGAGACATTTCAGGCTCTGATGCACTTTTTTAACATATTTAATGAGAAATTCTATCCTGAGGAAATGGACACGAACGTTTGGGAAATAATCTGAGCATTAAACAATCTGCAAATAGAATTGGAAATTTGTATATCTACCCCCAGCGTGAAAACAACTATCAAAAACCTGGAGGATTTCTGTGAAGTCCCCTATGGGATTGGAATCCAGGCGGCTAAACTTCATGGGTGGTCTCTGGGACATCAACTTCAGGACTGAATTAAAGGCTCGATTTCATGCTAATTGAGGAAGTAACTTCAAGCATAATTAACTTTACCTGTCCCGTTTATATAGATGCCTACTGATTTGTTTGGGAGCCCCACCCTGGAGGTTTATGAGTCTCCATCACTGTTGTAGCTTGCATCTGAGGAGAGAAGACCACCTACTAATCCTAGCCATCTCAAAACTCATTTCCAGAGTAGATCTTCCGGAAAAAGCGGACTTTTACAGCAGAAAAAAGATAAAATGGGAAAAAAGCTGGATGGGTTGCTGTGCATTGATTTAACTCCTATTACCACCCAGCTCGACCAAATTTTCCTCTTGTCGCGGCGACTTCCGCCTGCGACAGCGTAAACAAATTTTTTAGGCCCACGCGCCCACACAGAATAGATTCCCTCACAGAATTACATAAATGCCAGAGTAGGATGGAATAACAATAGTCATAGTAATAACAATAATAATAATAATAATAATAAAAATAATAATAATAATAATAACAATAATAATAATAATAATAATAATAATAATAATAATAATAATAATAATATTATTATTATTATTATTATTATAATTATAATAGCTTACTTGCACACAGTAGGGGTGGGTTTTCTGCTCTTCCGCCCCTGTCCTCCTTTTTACTCGAATAGCTCTGTGTTTAGTTCGCTCTATCTACCCTCCGGCCACTTACCTCATCAGCTTATGGTATGTGCTTGCGATTTCGCTACTCTGCCTCCCTAGATAGCGCCTATTATTGTAATGTATTTTCAAGGTCTGAAGATGGCAATGTTGCCGAAAGCTCGCCATTAAAGAGTGAAGGGAAGACTCTCAAAACAATATTTGAAATCAATAATAATAATAATAATAATAATAATAATAATAATAATAATAATAATAATAATAATAATAATAATAATAATAATAATAATAATAATAATAATAATAATAGTAATAATAATAATAATAGTAATAATAATAATAATAATATTATTATTATCATTAATAATAATAATAATAATAATAATAATAATAATATAAATAATAATAAGAAGAAGAAGAAGAAGAAGAAGAAGAAGAATATTAATAATAATAAATAATAATTATAATAATAATAATAATAATAATAATATTAATAATAATAATAATAATAATAATAATAATAATAATAATAATAATAATAATAATAATAATAATAATAATAATAATAATAATAATAATAATAATAATAATAATAATAATAACAATAATAATAATAATAATAATAATAATAATAATAATAGTATTAATAATAATAATATTAATATAAATAATAATAATAATAATATTAATAATAATAATAATAATAATAATAATAATAATATTAAAAATAATAATAATAATAATAATAATAATAATAATAATAATAATATTGATAATATTAAGAGAGGCTCTTTCAGTCCATGAGCTGCTAATGAAGATTTTTTTATTGAGAAATAATTACTTTTATGGGGTTCGTAGGCAGACTGCAATTTGAGTGCTTCAGAAGGGAAAAACAAAAGAGACACGCATTCCTAGGCTATTTTTAGAGTTAGCAGCAATATATTTTCCAGATTCTGATTGCCTATTTTTCTATCAAAAACAATGCTTCTATATTGACTTGCTCTTTTCTCTAGTTTAGAAAATTTTTCCACAAGTACATCATTTACCTATCACATGGAACGTATTTAATACGAAACACACCAGAAATTTCTGATCATTCTAGCCAAAAAAGGAACTTAGATGATATTTAGGAAAAAAATTTACACACTAATAACGCCTGGAGTGATCGAAAATCAACGAACACGACGATAAATATGAGCACAAATCGATTCTGAGGCATCATTTTGTGTGCGTGGGGGAACGGAAACACGCCAAAAACGATGTCGGCCGGCGGCCTCAAATCAGCTGATATTATGCGCCAACGCTCGTCAGGTCCTGTTTCGAATCAACACTAACACTGCTCACATGCTTCGGGGGTTACATAGATACAAACAAGGGTACTTGGTTGGCTGAATAGTAACGCGAGAAGAGGGCATCATTCTGCTGTGCTCCTAATTCCCCCGCCAGTCATCCGAAAAAAAGGCCGTCCTAGTCCCACCCGGGCAATATCTATGAGGCACACGCAGGACGGGAAGAAGTGAAGTGATAAAAATCATCCTCAACTGATAAAATTCCACCTTCTCTACGTCATCCTTGGTCGTATCAGGTGGATTTTCATCATTCCAGACGGTCTTCATCAGTTGGGGTCAAACTTTATCATAGGACGATTTCTATCATTCGAGGATGATTTTTTTCACATTTTTGGATAGTGTGAAGGAAAGCGCAAAAAAATTGAAAGCAGCGAAAGGCAAATTCGCATGATCAGCCATGCGCGACGTCAAAATCGATTTGATCTACAAACCCGATTTCGAATTCCCGCCGCGCATCGCGGGCGAGTGGATAGGCAGCTGACCTGCACATCTAACTCCAGATGGGAACTTCTGGAGATTTCATGACATTGCTGGATTCGTCTCGACCTGGAGGACGCACGTCCCCTCCACCGTCTCCCGCTCATCAAACCGTAGGTTCCACTCGGGCTCGTGAGGTGCTTTGTTGTTGTTTTTTTGTGTGCACTTTGTGCATAATTTTTGTGCTTATTTTTTTGTAATAAATTCTTTTAGTTATTTTTTGTCTGTTAGAGTAGTAAAAGGGGTAACTGGGGTGCAACGAAATCGCAACACACACACACCACAAAATAACTACATCGTTTCTTCCCGTTTTGCATGCTTCTCACACATATCGACCGGGTGGGACTAGGACGGCCGCTTTCGGCCGACTATGACGGGGGCCTAACCGCATCAAGTGCTCCAAGTAATCAGAAAATCAGTGAATGTACAATATTTACGATTATCCTATAAAACTGTTGCCAACTTTAGAAAATACTAGGTGCACACTCGCGCCCCTTCGCGGCGCAATTGTAGGCGTTTTTTGTGACGCGTAGGATAATAGAATAATTGCAAAATCAGTTGTGTCCCGCACATCTTCGCCGTCGCTTGGCGCACTCCAAGTTGGGTCCAGCACACTTTCCCCGGAGCTTGGAGCACTCCCAATGGAGTCCCGCACCTTTTTCGCAATGTTTGGCGCACTACTATTTGGGTCCAACACAGTCTCCCCGGCGCTCGACGCACTCCCAGTTGAGTCCAATACACTTTCTCCGGCGCTTGGAGCGCTCCATGTTGGGTCCAACACAGTGTTCCGGCGCTCGAGGCACTCCCACTTGGGTTCCGCACTCATTTTCGGCGCTTAGCGCATTCCCAGTTGGGCTTGACACACTTTCCCCGGATTTCAGCACACACCCAGTTGAGTTTTGCAGACTTTTCGCGGCGCTTGGCGCATCCCCAGTTGGGTTCCGCACTATTTTTTCGACCTTTGTCCACTCCCATTTGAGTTCAATATTATTTTTCCACAGCTTGGCGCACTCCCAGTGAACCTTCTCACACTTTACCCGCAGCTTGGCGCACTCCCAGTTGGGTTCAACACACTTTCTTCGGCGCTTGGAGCACTCCATGTAGGGTCCAACACAGTTTCCCGGCGCTCGAGGCACTCCCAGTTGGGTTCTGCACTCACTTTTTCGGCGCTTAGTGCACTCCCAGTTAGGTTCCGCACTCATTTTCGGCGCTTGGCGCACTCCCTGTTGAGTTCAGCACACTTTCCACAAGGTTTGGCACACTCCCAATGAAGTCCCATACACTTTTCACGGGACTTCGCGCTCTCCTAGTTGGGCGCACCACAGTTTCCGCGGCGCGCGGTGAACTCACAGTTCGGTTTTTCCCCAGGTGCAGCAGTTTCTCTAGGGTTATCCAAGATACGTGTGGCCGAGCATTGTCATGAAATAACCCGGCAGAAACTGCTGGACCTGAGCTGGGTAAGTTCTTCCTCGCCCTCCAAGTAGCCCAGATTTTGCCCCTTCTGACTACCATTTGTTCCGCTCAATGCAGCACTTCCTGGATGGGAAACAGTTCACTAACGATGACGAAGTCAGAATGGCCTTAAAAGAATACTTCGTCTCGATGCAGCCAGAATTCTACTCGTCGGAAATTCATGATCTTCCCAATCGGTGGCGAAGGATCCTCGAATGTGATGAAAATTATTTTGTTGGGTGAGCCTTGTTTGTTTTTGGAAAAAATTGTTTTTTATCAAAAGTCGTGAAAAGCCCGGAAACTTTTGCATCAACCTAATATATGCGTTTTCCGAAATGATTCATTCGGAAGTTTAAGAATCTGGGAGAAGGAGCTGTGTGAAAAGTTTCAAACAGTCCATTTACCTCAAAGTCTGGACTCTTGGTGGTCCGCGATTCTGTTGCTGAAGGGATGCGACCCGCCCTATTATGAGGGCAAAGAGGCTGGGAACTGTCAACGTAGGGTTGCCAATATCCACCACTTTAACTCGCTTTCTTTTACACCAATTGATCTGAAAGAGAGATTATGACAATATGTAGGGGATTTGTACAGTTGTACTTTGTGAAGTGGAGAAAAAAACTATTTCCATGGAAGTTGCACGTCTTATAGGGTAGGATATCTGCTAAATGATATTGAGTAGATAACCCCACGGGCCCTTCAATTTTCAACTTTTTTGCATTTTTTAGCTGCAACTTCCTCCTTCTCTTGCATGGAATCGACATTGCAGCGCGAAGAGCGTTTCCGATCGGAAGTAAATCTCTCCACATCATTCACTCACGAGTGGACTTATTGCAATGTTTGAAGAGTTCGCGATTAGCGTTGAAGTGCTGCTGCTCCGTGCCATGATGAATGTGAAAACTTTGAAATCGGCCGCGACTTCATAAGAGAGGGAAATGGAGAGTGTTTATTGAGCTCTTGATTCTGGCTCGAGCTATGGACACTTTTAATTGTCATTAATCATTTAGAAAATGGAAAACAAAAGAGCTACCTGAAATGTCACCGGCGTTTTTTTTTCTTTTCCGGCATATGTCCAGAGTGAGCGACGGTTGGCGACATTGAGCGACACAGAGTGCCAATATGCGACACTGAATGCATTAACTCTGAAAATCACCTTATAGCGGATGCAGCAGTGAAACAACAACGGCAGATTGTCACGAAGCTGCATTCACATCGACGGGACAATCAGCGGCAAAGATATACGTTATACTACACCCTCCTTACGAGAACTAACATATTCTAAACAAACCTACTCTGTACTCTGAGCGCAACAAACGGAGTATGTCCTGCTGCCCACATTTCCCGAAAGGCTTAGTCCCATAAATGCTGATGGTGATTTTTTCTGTTTCCAAAGAACGAATAAAGTATGTATGCTGTTTCTGATAAGCATGTCAGAACGGCGATTAAAGGCACTGCTCGCGATAAGAATCGCTTTTCTGTTTTTTTCGCCTATCTAAAAAACGGTCCCATTCTGATTCCAATTATGCTTCTGGAATCGTACAAGACCTTCTGGGAATGGAGTTATGGTCCCTCAAAAATTGAGCTAGGGAAGCATGGTGGACGAGTTGTCCGAGGCTTGTAACTTCCGTCTTTTGCAGCCGATGTATGCGAGCTGACCTGAGTAAAGAGAGAAGCTGAGAATGAAGGGAAGAACGGAGCTTCTGATCGGAAACCATCGCTCAACTCACAATTTCGAGTGTTCCTTTGTTCACGTCGAGGGGGGGAAAGGGGCGGGACTTGCTCACAGCGGCGGGGTTTGCCCACTTTTCTAAGCCGTTTTGCGGCTCCTGGGTAGCTTTTCGTCCCGTCTTTTTGACGCTGTTCTGCTTCTGAGAGCCACGAGAAGCGTTTGTCATGAAAAATTCGAGGATGAAGTTTATCGCGAACAGTGCCTTTAAATACCAGCTGTGTCAGCACCGCTATGACTCACAACGCTTCAATCCCCTCGACGCACTCGTTTTTGACGTTTAAAAGAAGTTATCACTCTAAGGCCATTGTTATACCCCACGACAGGCCTGCCGCGGTCGCAGAGCACTGCTACGTCGCTGTCGCTCATTGCCAAGAAACACCCGGCACGATGCCTGATTTGGCTGGGTCGCTGTCGCTGACACCCGTCGCAGTGCACTGCACTGCGACGGACAGCCGCGACACCGACCGATTACCGCACGGTTCCCACATTTCAGGCATAACATCCCCTTTCGAGCCAGCGACCGCGACAGGTGCTGCAATCTGTTCTTGCGACAGGATTTTTCTACTGTGTGGGCCTGGTCCCGGCACGATTCGTAACAGTTGACCGCACCTGTCGCGGTCGCAAACTTCTGGTATAACAATGGCCTAACGCTCCACTCTTTTTCGGGATTCCGAAAGTCTAGGGCTTCTAATGCTGAGTTCCTGCCTTTTAGACTCTGCGTATTAGAACTAGCTAAGAAGCTCTTCAAAAACAGATAGCGACGTTAATACGCTCATACGGTATGTAATACAACGTTTGCGCCCCCCTCGTAACTTCCGTGCGACTTCTTCACTTGAAGGCCACCGCCTGGCTTTCCGTCGCTGATCCCGTCATGATTCATCCGTCGAAGCTCATAGATGCGGAGGGCTGCGTTTGTCCTGCTATGTCCAGCCAGATTAGTCTCTACGCCTGCTGTCAACTAGAGTGTCGGTCTACAAGCCATTACGCCACATCCTTGGCCGTAGTGGTGGGCTACGCGATCGAACCTCAACAGCTGCGTGCGGTCGCGCCACGTGCACACTCATGCTGAATAGTCTGCGATCGGATAAATAATAAGAAGTCAAAGAGTACTAGGAATAGACACACAATGCTTCTGAGATATGATATTTATACTATCGCACGATATCTAGCAGAAGTGAGCACGCGGCGCGACCGCACGCAGCCAGTGTGGCTCGATCGCGTAGCCCACTAAGGCGGTGTCAGAGTTAAAGTATTTGTATGTATTTATTTTCGCGTTTAGTGGTCGTATTTCAAAGACGTTAACGCAAAATATATACTGGTTTTCTGTTATGTAGCAATATCATGCCGTGCAGTCCACCTATATTTTGGTCAGTGACACATGTTGTGTTTTGTATGTACTATACACTCGATGCCCGAGCAGCTCGCAGGGAGGAGCTCGGCAGTCCGGTGCCTGCGTTGCGGCCCGTTTTGATAAGTGTGGTAAGCTGATCAGCTGCGCTCTTCCCTCGGCTTGAATCCGGCGCACGCGACCACCCTAACCAGCCGCGGATGAGATTTAAACGTTTCTTTTCTTGAAGAAACAAGCCACGGACCTAGCTATATATAGAGTAGAGAACTGAATCAAACCTTGAGAACTGTGATACTCTTCTTGACGTGGCAGGCATGTATTTCAGGAAATGGATAAAAGCTCGGAGGGCACGATGAATTCTGTTTTTGGAGTACGGTAAGACAGATGCCGCGTCACGTACGTGATTTGCATACGCGACACAGTATCTATCTTATGGTAATTCAAAAACGTCAAACTCTGACAGCCATCGTTAGCGAAGACGTTGAGCATCCCGTTGATCGAAAACAACACACATGAACGCCGTCAAGAACGGTTGAGTGAAAGGGATGCTAAACGACTGATGACGTCACAGAAGGGACGGGGCAGCCCTCCGAAGGCGAGCGCAATGCTACCCGCTTTGCAAAACGGCTCACTGAACGGGATGCTGAAGCACGAGACACAATCCATAACGCCACGCAAGCCACGTGCGACCCTCCTACTTCTATGTCAACCGCTATGCACCCATCTGGCCCCTAACCAGGTGTGCACTCTCTCTGCTCTCAAAAATTAATCCATTCAACAAATGTTCCGCCTCTTGCCTGCTCCCAGAATACACCCTTGTTGGTGCAAGAGCAGACAAGTGCAGGCACTCGTACCCCACTCAACTTGAGCGCAGAGCCCGAGGACTGCACACTTGACTTCGGAATCAGGGATGTGCGGAAAATTTTCGAAAACTCGAGACCGAAAAATGACCATTCTCGCTTCGAGACCAAACTTTTTGGTGCAGATGGGTCATTTGGAGTGCGACCATTTTTCGAAAATTTTTCGAGTTTTTTTTTTGGTATTGATTTTTCGAAAAAAAAAACGAAAAATTGAAAAAAGTGTATTTTTTCAACGTAACATAGTGTGGGTAAGCATTCTACAAATTTTTGACCGAAAATTTTTTCGTTTTTCGGTTTCTTTTTCGGTTTCGTAAATTTTTCGCACACCCCTGGGGCCGTATGCATACCTCTCCCCGGCGGGGATCCGTCCCCGAGCGTCCCCGCGCGGGGACCATCCCCGCGCGGGAACGCTCGGGGACGGACCGTATGCACATCTCATGCTCATCCCCCGGGGATGACAGAGTGGCAGGGACGCAGAGGACGCACGGTGAAAATGAGGAGGACGCAGGCTTCGGGGCGGTTGTTACTGGAGCACGGTAGTGTTCAACTCGTATCCGTTATTTGCATTTATTCATTAATGAGCTAAGCATGGCCGGTGAAAGCTTCGAGGAGACTCTAAGGTGTGCTAAAATACTTTTAGGTCTGCTACGGCCCCTTTACTTATGATTGTCAAACAGCACTGGTAGGACTGATTCTTAATCGAAAAATTGAATGTTCGGATTGTATTACCATACGCCCCGATGGAAAAATGTCTGCGCCTTTTGCGTCATTTTTACAACTGCGTGCGAATTTCTTACGGATCCTTTCGATGCATCGAGCAATTGCAATAACGCAGAAATAATATGAAGTAAGCGTAACGAAAAAATAACTGATTCAAGGAACAGAAAGTAGAGAAGCAGCGTAGCTTAAGGTAAACCGCAGATTCAAACACCTATCACAACTGTGACGAGCTTTGCCAATATCTGAAATTTTCCGCAACTAATTTCTGTATAACGAATGTGTCGCCGACGTTTTGAATACTCTTGAATCGTGAGCCGAGCCTGTCCATTTGGTCGTTAGCCATCGAATTCTTCCATCAAAATCGACTATTACACCGGCATTTATACTATGATAGCCCTTGCGGCAAACAAAATCTTCCTCGTTTTCTGGTGGGCGCTGTACGCGGCACATTGTCCCGTCAATTATGCAGGTACACTTGGAAGACCGTACTTGCGTAAGAACTTTCGGCGCAGTTCTGCGCACTCCTGCTCATCTGGCCACGAAATGAATTGACTATCCCTCTTGTTTATGGCGCTCAGGAAAGCTACCAATGTGCGCGAAATAGTGGCCTGATGGCATCCAGCAATTTTTGCAGCATCAGCCTGCATAACGTTCCTGCCCAGCAGGTGAATGCAAATTCCAACTTGATCCGCAATGGTAAGATCGCTAATACGCCCGGTGTTTGTCTCCATATCCGCACGCAGCATCTCACATATTCTGAAGAATGTGGGCCGCGTAAAGCGGTAATCCTTTCTGAATTCTGTATCCGTGAGCGTATCGTATGGACAGGTTCTATCGCGAAAAACACGCGGTACGACTTCCCTCCTGCATCTTCTCACCAAGTCCAGAGTGTTAACAATGTCCATTTTGTTCCTATAAACTACTATGATACACATACGTATACTTTCAGAACAGCAAAACTCAGTCGCTTACCAGTGAAGTAGGCTAGTGCGCAAAAACACTCAAATTCCCTTAGAAATGGTAATCCACCTCACTTAAATAACGCGCCCCATTCCGAAAACGCGCTCCAATGCCACTCGGGGACGCCACTCCCGAGCAAATTCGTAGGGGGACCCCATCCCCGCAAAATGTGGGCGGAGCCCGTCCCCCAAAGATCGCGGGGAGAGATGTGCATGCCGGGGATGACTCGGGGTCGTCCCCATCCCCGCGCGGGGACGCTCGGGGAGAGGTATGCATACGGCCCCTGATTGGAATGAGTCGGTCCAACCCCATCTCAGCACGGCTCGTATGTACCGCTGGTTTGATTTTGGCATTCAAGGTTGCGTCGGAGTCGTCTGGCGGCACTGCGCACGCGACCCAACACGCATTGACTCACGCCCAGGGATGAGTGGAATAAAAATACGAAATTTCGGAAATCGGTTTTCGGAATTCGGAAGAAAAACTTGTTTCTCGGGTTTCGAAAATCGGGCGCGAGACGCCTGAAAATGCGCGGAAATGTGAGGAGGAAAAAGTGGAAACCCTTTTTTGGGTACTTATTCACTTTTCTGAAGTCGACTATCGAATTACATCGAACGTCTGTGAAAAAAAAACCTAATATTAGATTTTCAAATATTAGGTTTTTCGAATGATTTGGAAATTTATATTTTTCGAGTAATCGGTTTTTCGATTATTTCAAAAATTGGCCCTTTTCGAATATTCGATTTATTGAAATATTCAAAGTCGACTTCTCCAGCCGAATAAGCATCTGAATCATTCGAGTTGGTTAAGGTATACTACCCACCAGCTCAAGCGATTCTCGGCCCCAAGCCGCACCAAACAGGAATCGGAGCCGCCTGACAGTTCGGCTCGTTCTCCCAATCTCCGGGCCACTGCTGTTGCTGTTCGGGCGAACCGGAGCAGCCCGGACATCAATAGCAGTGGCCCGGAAAGCAACAACAGAAGCCGACTCGCAGATTGGGAACACGAGCCGAACTGTCAGGCGGCTCCAGGCCGCTTATCGCCTGAGAGTAGTGTGCGTTGATAGAAACTATTTTTTGTACAGCTTTAGTCGTTAATTTTCGGAAAAAACGCGTTAATCCGTTAATGCGTGAACACTTTAATTTTGCAATTCGTTAGAAGTTAAGAAAAAACATTGAATGACCGGAGAAAAAATCAATAAATCATCAGAGATCCCAAATCAATTAGTGCCATAACTCCATTACAATTAACCAACTAAATCAACGTGATTTTAAGAGTCATCTTCAAAAGGCAAGAAAGGCCATCTAGGGTCGAAACACGCTAGATGGCCTTTCCTGCCGCGAGACTCATTGCTCACTGTTGTTCACTATTTGACGGCATCAAAAATGTGATAACCTCACGAAATGACAAATATGCGGTCCATACTGTCCTTATGGGTACGGGATTCCGGTCCGCAGTTGCGGACAAACGCCGTTGCAGCACGCAACTCAGCTTTGATCGTGCCTGGGCAAATGTGCCGGGACCAAGCGGTCCCAGCAGGATTATCCTTGTTTGGCGTGCTGAAAGTGCGGTTGTCTGCAGCTGCAGACCGGACTTTCCCTCCTATAAGGACAGTATGTAAAGTATGCATGTATTGATGTTCAGAAATTCACGATGCTCTCCAGAAGCTATGGGATCAGACTGGACCGCAGAAATTCACAGTGAGACGGCTTTTATAAATATGATTTTCAGTCGAGATTTTAGATAAATCAGTATCAAAATAAGCTTTTATGAGAAATTAGTTGATCTTTTCCAGAAATTCAACGAGAAATACGAGGGCTGTGACGATTTTCTGATCCTAACATGTGACAGCACATTGAATTCGGTGAAACGTGGATCCGAGACTGCCAAGGTGGTCCAGATCTGGAAGAAGGACCAGCAGGGGAAATGGACAATCTATCATGAGGAGTATGATGTGAAGAAGTAGACTTCATCATTTGTGAACTGCTGCTTTATTGCTTTTAGAGTGGTTGAAATAAAGCAATGCCATGTTATTAAGGATATGGGGATGAATATGCATGAAAATATGACAGAAATAGTTCGAAATAACAGGAAAAACAGTCAGATTGGAGATAGAAAAATGACACATGAAGAGGCAGGTGCGCTAATGGTGTGACCTATCGTCAATCACATCCGCCGCCCATCGTCCATTGATAGGGTCACATAATTTGTCTCAAGGAACTGGTCAATAATCTTCTGTTCATAGCGGTTTAAAGTTTTCCAGGTTAGTGATATTCTTTTGATCAGATAACGTCCATGGAATAATTGAGCTGGAATGCTAAAGGTAATTCGGGAAATGGTTATAAGTAAAACGAGAGAATTCGGTCTTTATAGCGAATTGAAAACCACATCCTGACAGTCATTGGTCTACACAGTTTTAAAACACTGAAAAAGTTTGTGGAGAACCAAAATATAGGAGGACTCACCCTGAACACTCAACGTAGCCGGACAGTCCTCAATGGTAAGAAGGACGGATCAGGAAGTTTTGAACAAGTCACATGAAAGTTAAAAAATCTAAACATGTTACCCACGACTTATCTTCACAACTTCAATTTGAATGTGGCCTTCAACATAGTAGGTATGTTGCACTGTGTGAGTTGACCTACATGTGACATAAAATACTCGCATGTAACTAAAATCTGTTATTTTTAAGCAGATGTAACTTATCTAGGCTGTGGAATGTTGTATGTAATTAGACTGATGACGGGCATGTTAAATGACATATTGCGTGTGACATACATTTTCAATATTTGACTGTGACGCGTCAGGCTATTTTCAAAGAGAGTATACGACTCACACTTGAGGCACGACTCAGATTTCGGCATCGTTGTCCGTTCAATGCCCCAAGTTTGACGAGCTAGGCCCCGCCCAACGGCTAGGAGCCCCCCAGGACCGCTGGCGGACCTACATAGATGGCGCTAGGCGATACGACCGCGTTGCGTGATAGTGTCACGTTACACGTAACAACATTGCAAGTTACTCGCGCAATGTTGCGTAAGTTGCGTATGACATTGATGCAAGCTACATGTGATTTTAACAGAAATCATTCCAAGTTACACGCAACATGTTCTCAAGTTGCACACGATTTCAAAGTAAGATCGGCATGGATCCTGGAGAGACTTCTCGTTCCTAATTGGAGGTTTGCGCAAACTTGGCGCGTCTACATTACTGAGCAATGAGCTTTTCAGGTGGTTTTCGTGTTCCTCTCAGTGAGACGAGTGTAACAAAATGTCTGGAAAGCCCTTTTACCTGCGGTATTTTGCCGAAAAATGTGTATTTCCTTCAGAAATTCACGTCGATCACATGTCGAAAAGTGACGGATTACCGCTATCATGACCGTCTGATCTGCTGATAATGAGGGGTTTAGAGGTGCAAATATGCATTTTCGATGAAATTCTGGTGTAAAATCTATCACTTTGTAACACTATCGTATAGGACTAAATGAAATCAATCCAGAAATCACTTCAGAATGGAATTTGGACCATTTTGAAGCAAGTTATGGCGTTGCGGCGCTTTGTGATCGCAAAAAACGCTTTCTTTGCAAAAAAAATTACTCGGTACTGTATGTTATTCAATATGACACCAAATTTGCGCCAATCTTCAACAGTGAACGCGAAGTCTCTTCGGGACCCATGCCGTTAGGTTGCGCGCGTTAAAGTCACAGGTGACTTGTCCAAATGTTTCTGAGTGGGTATGTTACATTCGAACACCCAGAAAGATGAAATTCTTGCCTATTATCCGGATAGTCGGATTCCTGGATGTTCGCCACATTCAGATATCAGGATGCAAGCTACATCTTACCATGTGAAGAACAACAATTGATTT
Organism: Aplectana chamaeleonis; assembly: GCA_029168955.1. Taxonomy (NCBI): domain Eukaryota; kingdom Metazoa; phylum Nematoda; class Chromadorea; order Rhabditida; family Cosmocercidae; genus Aplectana; species Aplectana chamaeleonis. The sequence goes on along the minus strand of JAPDOI010000007.1, from coordinate 351,728 downwards.
TCAGATATTATGAAAGATAATGTGGAATGCGCTAACCGCGAACTCTTCAAGCATCGCAATAAGTCTACTCGTGAATGATGTGGAGAGATTTACTTCCGATCGGAAACGCTCTTCGCGCTGCAATTTTGATTTCATGAAAGAGAAGAAGGAAGTTGGAGCGAAAATTGCAGAAAATTTGAAAATTATAACCCCTGTAGGGATTATCTAGTGAATATTATTCAGCAGATAATATACCCTATAGAATGCACGACCCCCCCCCAACAAAATAGTTTTTTTTTCTCAAGACCTCGCTCGCATTCTAATCGAATCCTACTAGCGGTAGTGTATACTCTGTACGCGGCGAGGATACGCAGCGTACGCGCGCAGACGCACGCGAAGAACGAGAATAAATTTCACTCCCTAGGCGTTGTAATCTGGGCCATACAATTCTATTTCCGTAGTTATCTTAATGCTGCCTTTGAACAAGAGAGCAAAGGATATTGTGAGAAAGATGAGAATCTGGCGAACATTTTAGTTTTAATAGAATCGATTTTTAAAGGCACAGGACACCCAGAAAATTAATTTTCAGATTTCATGCCTATCTTGGAGAGAGTCACACGCTGATCACAGTGGTATGTTTGAAATCGTCCAAGACCCCCTCTGAACAGAGTTATGGCTCTTCAAAGATGCCTAGATTTTGAGGGTGAAAATTTGATGGACGAGTTGTCTCAGGCCCGTATTTCTTTTCATTCGCAATCGTTGCGGGAGAGAAAGCCAAGATAAGGAGAGAGCCCGGTATTGGACTGAAGAACGACGACTTGTTGGAATTCATCCATCCATCGAGCCGCTATCGAGTTCGAAAATCTGGTAGGGGGTCGGGCCTGTGGTAGTCGCTTATATCTCGCTTATTCGGAGGAATTGAGATCTGGCATTTGGCAGGTGTTATACAGGAGGGGTCTTCTACCCAATTACATGAAAATCTCAAAATTCATATCCGAGGGTGTACTGTGCCTTTAATGTGATTTAAGGACATTAAATCTCGTTCCGGTTTTACCCCGAAAACCGGGACGAGTGTTAAGGTCTTCAAATCACATTGAATATAAAACCTATTGCTATTAAAATGTTTGCCCGATTCTCCTCTTTCTCCTAACGCTCTTAGTTCTCATGTTTAATGGTGTTTTTAATCAACTAGGTTTATTTAAATGAACCTTATCAAGTCCAAATAAAAATTTCCGCTTTAGTTTCAATCATTTTCTCCGTCCCGTTCTGTAATAAAATACATTTTTTTATTTAATATTGTGTGCGCGCCCACTCCAGTGCGCGCTGTGTAGCTGCGGCAAACACCATATCGCACGGCTACAGTCCCTAAGGCCTCTCTCAGAGTTCGATCGCTCTGCAACGCGACCGAATGAAAACACTGTGTATCGATCTGGTCGCGTCGCGCGATCTGGTCGCCGGCCTTTCAGACAAGATCGCGGAAAAAGTCGCCCAATCGCGCGATTGGGCGACTGAGATGGCCAGATCGCGTCGCCATGCAGTGCACGGCAACGCGACCGATCGTGGCGACCGCTTCATATGTCCTGGTTCAAATTCCTCTTTTTTTCACGTTGATTCAGGCAAAATCAATATAAGTAGGCAAAACAATCATAATACAAAACAATTATTATCATAAAATGATTATTATCAGTAAAAAATCTACGATATACTTGAGGGTGACAATAAAACTAGGATCCAAACCACAATTGACAATGTAGTTCAATGGTCTAAACGAAACCTTCTCCCTCTTTCCACTCAAAAAAGTCAAGTACTACACCTGGGTAGAACTACTAATCCGGAAGGCGGGTACAATATCGATGGTTCAATACCCCAGCACGTTAACCTAGCTTAAGATTTAGAGTTGCTTGTCGATTCGAATCTGAATTTTGATAAGCATTTGGATAGTATTGTTGCGAAAGCTGAACAGAAACTTTTCCTTCTGTTCAAATCGCTTGGCTTCACGTATAGGAGTAATCCCCATGGCATAGTGAGGAATCGTATGCTTAATTTGGATACTTTACATTACAGACGCAAAAGAAATGATTTAATTTTGGTATATAATATTATAACTGGAAGACTGGGTCTCAAAGCTCATTCATTTTTCAAACTGGTTGAATCAAATACTAGGGGAGAAAGGTTCAAGCTTAAATTCCGTCAGCCGCGCACCTCTTTGGGGCGCAGCTTCTCCATCTTCAGAGACGGCATGGAATACTTGAAGATGAGTCATACTGTTCAGATACCGATCAGCTTCACTAAATTTAAAACACTTGTCAAAAATTACCTTCATTTTCAAGAAAGGATCTATCAATCGTTTTACGCTTTTTCCTCTCGAAACTTGTCATTTTTCAAGTTCCTCGATGTTTTCGTTGTTTTTCTGCCCTTTCTGTGTTTCTACACGTCTGCAAGGGTGTGTAATAAAGTTAAAGTTAAATGGCACAATGCACCTTTTTATCATAAATGACTAGCCAATTGCGCGACACCGAGAACATGAAACAGGCGTAGATAGAATGTGTACGTAAAGGTGTGTGGTCGCCAACTTTCGCGATTGGGCATTCACACTTCCAAAATCTGGGATTTTCACGGCGACGCGACCGCCGCGTCGCCCCGGAAATCGCAGATTTGGGAAGTGTGAAGGCCCAATCGCGGGAGTTGGCGACCACTCACTTTTACGTACACATTCTAATCGACGCCTATTTCATGTTCGCGCTCCGGCACTGGGAGAGGAGATCTACGGGAGAAATTGACGCTTGGAAGGAACTACAGGAGGTATATTGTACTACAGATGAACGAATGAAGATGATGAGGTGACTAATGGAGTAATCGCCGCTTTGCAGCCGCGACGCAAATGTTTTGCCGTCATTTCAAATGTACTGATTGCAATAAACACCTACAAACCCCGAACATGACGCCAGACATTCGTCAGGATCACTAACATGTTTAGACAAAGGTATTGACAATGTTGCTGGTATAGAAGGCTTCTCATCTCACGGTGTGCCTCGGTCGGCTCTTCGGAGCCGGATCTCGAGTCACTCACCAGGGGTGCGTTCCAAGAATGCTTCTGCGGTGCCGTGGGAGATCAAGCAGCCTTTCCATGGCCAAACTTGTTTCCCAGGGCCACGAATTGTAACTGATAATTGCTTCCACGTCTTCGTGGCTAAGTTTCCATGGAAGCGTTTTGCCATGAGAACGTTCTTGGAACGCACCCTTGAAGATCCACCGGATACCGGAGGATAAGTTTTGTCGCCGAGAGGAGGGGGCTCCCCACGGTTCGGGGGAGGAAGGAGGGTGGGTGGGTGGTACCCAACTGTGGGGCCATCTCCCTACGGTCCACGGTAAGGTGTATCCCACTGCGAACCGTGGCGGTGGGGTCACCCCCCCCCCTGTGGGGACACCAAAGAGGCAAAGGGGATTATCCCAGTAGCATGTCCCCGGGGTCCCCTGTGTGAACCCGGAAAAAGTGTATACCTCTAGAAACAGGTTATTTTACCGCCTACAACGGGATTTAAAATCCCCTCCAAAATCGAGTTCTGTTTAACTGCAGTGCTAGTATACCTGTTAAAAACATGTTAGGTTTCGGTCCTCTACAAGAGAATCCCGTTCATCTACAGCTGATAGCAGTAGATCCTCCGGGTAACTCCAGTAGATGACCTCTCCCAGTGTCGGAGCGGTGTCGAGCAATTGGTTAGTCATTTATGATAAAAAGGTGCACTGTGGTTTGTCATTTTGCGATAATAATCATTCTATGATAATAATTGTTTTGTATTGTGATTCTTTTGCCCTACTAATACTTATTTTGCCTGAATCAACGTGAAAAAAAGTGGAATTTGAACTAGTACATATGAAGCGGTCGCCGCGATCGGTCGCGTCGCCGTGCACTGCACGGCGACGCGATTTGGCCATCTCAGTCGCCCAATCGCGCGATTGGGCGACTTTCCCCGCGATCTTGTCTGAAAGGCCGACGACCTGATCGCGCGACGCGACCAGATCGATACCCAGTGTTTTCATGCGGTCGCGTCGCAGAGCGATCGAACTCTGAAAGAGGCCTAAATTTCTTCTATCGGGGTGTTTTTCCCAGAAAATTTTGACTCTGTTATCCTGGTATCCTTTTTAACCCACTCTATAATCCAGCTGTAGATTAGTTCAACGATAGGCTCTCTTGAAAGTAAGACGAATTGCCCATTTGGGAGTTTTGCATAGATTTTTTTGCGTGACGAACCGTCCTTGGTCATGGACATTGATAATATTTACTGTTTTCACTTTTTAGAAAGAATGAAGCAGATGTTCTTGTCATACACTGAAGTTTACACGCGGAATTCCAAGAATGTCTCATTTTCTACGAAGACATTTTCTGGACCTGTTAATGAATAAGCAGGAATGTTAGAGGTATTAGGAGTAGTATTCCAGTCAGCTGCGCATAGCTGTGGTACATAGGGCTTGTCCAGAGAATGACTACTCTGGACAAGTACTTTTAGGTCCGCGTTGGAGAAACGTGTTGGAGAAACGAAAAAAAGAATTTGAAATCCTCAATTCGTTTCATTTTCTCTGTAGATTACCTGTATTGGTGTTTTTTGCAGTTGCTTGTTTGTAGCATGCTCAATAAATAACTGAAAAATCTAGGAAACACAGTATACACAGTATCAGAAGGACAGTAGGATAGACAGTAGCAGAAGGAAGGGTCCGCGATGAATTTTGTCTTGGATTTTTCGCCGGAAATCGAAAGGCCTGGGTCTCATTGGAGCGCAAGGGTCAGAAGAACGAACAAAAATCGGACCGAAAGAGCCCTTATCGACTGTGAAATCCGCTCGCGCTATACTTTCCTAATCAATCGATACGTATCGGATACAAGCGAGGAAAGGATATTCTATATTCTGAAAACTGAAATATTGTATATTTTTGTTTTCTAATGTATGTATCCTCCGTTTCCGAGTAAAATTTATTCTCGTTCTTTGCGTGCGTCTGCGCGCGTACGCTGCGTATCCTCGCCGCGTACAGAGTATACACTACCGCTAGTAGGATTCGATTAGAATGCGAGCGAGGTCTTGAGAAAAAAAAACTATTTTGTTGGAGGGTCGTACCTTCTATAGGGTATTTTATCTGCTGAATAATATTCACTAGATAACCCCAACAGGGGTTATAATTTTCAAATGTTCTGCAATTTTTGCTCCAACTTCCTTCTTCTCTTTCATGAAATCAAAATTGCAGCGCGAAGAGCGTTTCCGATCGGAAGTAAATCTCTCCACATCATTCACTCACGAGTGGACTTATTGCGATGTTTGAAGAGTTCGCGGTTAGCGCATTCCACATTATCTTTCATAATATCTGAAAATCAATTGTTGTTCTTCACATGGTAAGATGTAGCTTGCATCCTGATATCTGAATGTGGCGAACATCCAGGAATCCGACTATCCGGATAATAGGCAAGAATTTCATCTTTCTGGGTGTTCGAATGTAACATACCCACTCAGAAACATTTGGACAAGTCACCTGTGACTTTAACGCGCGCAACCTAACGGCATGGGTCCCGAAGAGACTTCGCGTTTACTGTTGAAGATTGGCGCAAATTTGGTGTCATATTGAATAACATACAGTACCGAGTAATTTTTTTTGCAAAGAAAGCGTTTTTTGCGCTCACAAAGCGCTGCAACGCCATAACTTGCTTCAAAATGGTCCAAATTCCATTCTGAAGTGATTTCTGGATTGATTTCATTTAGTCCTATACGATAGTGTTACAAAGTGATAGATTGTACTCCAGAATTTCATCGAAAATGCATATTTGCACCTCTAAACCCCTCATTATCAGCAGATCAGACGGTCATGACAGCGGTAATCCGTCACTTTTCGACATGTGATCGATGTGAATTTCTGAAGGAAATACACATTTTCCGGCAAAATACCGCAGGTAAAAGGGCTTTCCAGACATACTGTTACACTCGTCTCACTGAGAGGAACACGAAAACCACCTGAAAAGCTCATTGCTCAGTAATGTAGACGCGCCAAGTTTTCGCAAACCTCCAATTAGGAACGAGAAGTCTCTCCAGGATCCATGCCGATCTTACTTTGAAATCGTGTGCAACTTGAGAACATGTTGCGTGTAACTTGGAATGATTTCTGTTAAAATCACATGTAGCTTGCATCAATGTCATACGCAACTTACGCAACATTGCGCGAGTAACTTGCAATGTTGTTACGTGTAACGTGACACTATCACGCACCGCGGTCGTATCGCCTAGCGCCATCTATGTAGGTCCGCCAGCGGTCCTGGGGGGCTTCTAGCCGTTGGGCGGGGCCTAGCTCGTCAAACTTGGGGCATTGAACGGACAACGATGCCGAAATCTGAGTCGTGCCTCAAGTGTGAGTCGTATACTCTCTTTGAAAATAGCCTGACGCGTCACAGTCAAATATTGAAAATGTATGTCACACGCAATATGTCATTTAACATGCCCGTCATCAGTCTAATTACATACAACATTCCACAGCCTAGATAAGTTACATCTGCTTAAAAATAACAGATTTTAGTTACATGCGAGTATTTTATGTCATATGTAGGTCAACTCACACAGTGCAACATACCTACTATGTTGAAGGCCACATTCAAATTGAAGTTGTGAAGATAAGTCGTGGGTAACATGTTTAGATTTTTAACTTTCAGGTAACTTGTTCAAAACTTCCTGATCCGTCCTTCTTACCATTGAGGACTGTCCGGCTACGTTGAGTGTTCAGGGTGAGTCCTCCTATATTTTGGTTCTCCACAAACTTTTTCAGTGTTTTAAAACTGTGTAGACCAATGACTGTCAGGATGTGGTTTTCAATTCGCTATAAAGACCGAATTCTCTCGTTTTTCTTATAACCATTTCCCGAATTACCTTTAGCATTCCAGCTCAATTATTCCATGGACGTTATCTGATCAAAAGAATATCACCAACCTGGAAAACTTTAAACCGCTATGAACAGAAGATTATTGACCAGTTCCTTGAGACAAATTATGTGACCCTATCAATGGACGATGGGCGGCGGATGTGATTGACGATAGGTCACACCATTAGCGCACCTGCCTCTTCATGTGTCATTTTTCTATCTCCAACCTGACTATTTTTCCTGTTATTTCGAACTATTTCTGTCATATTTTCATGCATATTCATCCCCATATCCTTAATAACATGGCATTGCTTTATTTCAACCACTCTAAAAGCAATAAAGCAGCAGTTCACAAATGATGAAGTCTACTTCTTCACATCATACTCCTCATGATAGATTGTCCATTTCCCCTGCTGGTCCTTCTTCCAGATCTGGACCACCTTGGCAGTTTCTGATCCACGTTTCACCGAATTCATTGTGCTGTCACATGTTAGGATCAGAAAATCGTCACAGCCCTCGTATTTCTCGTTGAATTTCTGGAAAAGATCAACTAATTTCTCATAAAAGCTTATTTTGATACTGATTTATCTAAAATCTCGACTGAAAATCATATTTATAAAAGCCGTCTCACTGTGAATTTCTGCGGTCCAGTCTGATCCCATAGCTTCTGGAGAGCATCGTGAATTTCTGAACATCAATACATGCATACTTTACATACTGTCCTTATCGGAGCGAAAGTCCGGTCTGCAGCTGCAGACAACCGCACTTACAGCACGCCAAACAAGGATAATCCTGCTGGGACCGCTTGGTCCCGGCACATTTGCCCAGGCACGATCAAAGCTGAGTTGCGTGCTGCAACGGCGTTTGTCCGCAACTGCGGACCGGAATCCCGTACCCATAACGACAGTATGGACCGCATATTTGTCATTTCGTGAGGTTATCACATTTTTGATGCCGTCAAATAGTGAACAACAGTGAGCAATGAGTCTCGCGGCAGGAAAGGTCATCTAGCGTATTCCGACCCTAGATGGCCTTTCTTGCCTTTTGAAGATGACCCTTAAAATCATGTTAATTTAGTTGGTTAATTGTAATGGAGTTATGGCTCTAATTGATTTGGGATCACTGATGATTTATTGATTTTTTCTCCGGTCATTCACGATTTTTTTCCTACTTTCTAACGAATTGCAAAATCAAAGTGTTCACGCATTAACGGATTAACGCGGTTTTTTTTTCGAAAATCAACGACTAACGCTGAACAAAAAACCTTTTCTATCAACGCACACCACTGGTGGGTAGTACACCTTAACCCACTCGAATGATTCTAATGCTTATTCATCTGGAAAGGTCGACTTCGAATATTTCAATAAATCGAATATTCGAAAAGGGCTAACTTCTGAAATAATCGGAAAACCGATTACTCGAAAAATGTGAGTTTCCAAATCATTTGAAAAACCTAATATTCGAAAATCTAATATTAGGTTTTTTTCTCACAGATGTTCGATTTAATTCGATAGTCGACTTCAGAGAAGTAAACGAGTACCCAGAAAAGGGTTTCCTCTTTTCTTCTTCCTATCAACCGTTTCAGTTCAGATACAAGCTCAGGCGATTCTCGGCCCCGAGCCGCACCGAATAGGAATCGGAGCCGCCTGACAGTTCGGCTCGTTCTCCCAATCTCCGGGCTACTGCTGTTGCTGCTCGGGCCAACCGGAATAGCCCGGGCAGCAACAGGAGCCGAATCGCAGATTGGGAAAACGAGCCGAACTGTCAGGCAGTTCGGGGCCGATAATCGCCTGAGAGGGAAGATGGGAGTACGGGGCGGGATTTGAAGGCAGCATATACGCTCGTAAGCGTAGATGAGATAGTATCATGAATAGAACCGTGCAGCTTATAACATGATGTCTACGCATTTTTGAAGCGTCAAAAACGACCCATAATTCCGCTACATGAGTAGCAAATTTGGCCCTGCCCGTATTATCACGCCACTTTTATTTGTCCTCCTCCTCTAACGCAAGGTTGGTGGGTCATTTTCGCCATCAGTGACGTTTGTGGTCTATTTGTTAGGCAATCCACTAACAGTGCCGATGGTGAGGATCACCCAGCAACCTTGCGTTGGAGGAGGACGGCAATTACAGGGGGCGTGAAAATACGGGCGGGGCCAAACTTGCTACTCCTGTAAGGCCGGAATCATACTTCCAGCGACGAGCGACGTGACGCAATGTTTACTATCAATATCGACCGAAAATCGATATGCCTGATACGCACTGTCGCTGTCGCCGGTCGCGGAAAGTATGATCCCGGCCTAAGGCGGCGTTCAGAGTTTTCGCGGCGCGATGGCACATGTCAGCGCGACGCGAAAATCGCGTCGCGCGGAAATCAAGGTGTGAACGGCGCGCCAACGCTAGGCGACTACGCGCAATTGCGTAATTTCCGCAATTTTCCGTACCCAGGCAAAACTAATCAATATTCGGTCTTATTCTGTTTATTTTAGTGTGATGTACCTTTTTTATCTTTTATCTGTATTATTATGGCACATTTTTGTTTTCGTTGCGACAACTTGCTTCTTTAAAGACGAAACAATCAAAAAGACATCGGGAGCAAATGATGCTTAGAATTTTTTTTTTGGAGTTGATAGTACAGAATAGGGATGTTTCGGTGAAATGAGACCGAATTATGCTTGTGTCGCTTGTAAACCGTAAACAAACTTTGTAGTTCGTGAACACTTTGAAACCATCACCCTCATCACACTGTCCTTAAATATGCAGACAAAATTGTTTGCAGTATCATCTGAGAACAATACAATAACCCATAACAATTTCAATCAACCTAGTCTTTGAAAAGGCTTGAGAAAATTAAAAACGCCCCTTGAGTCCCCTATGATGGAAGAAAAAATGATGACAATCGCTCCGCGACCATGTTCACGGAGCGATTATAATTTGCGCGTCAAATTCGATGTATCGCGCCTCTTTACTGTGAACACCTAGCGACGACGCATAGCGACGTCGCTTGATCGATACGTAGGCTAATCATAACGTCGCGTCGCGCCGCAAATCAACTCTAGACGCCGCCTCATACTTCCAGCGACGAGCGACGTAACGCAATGTTTACTATCAAGATCGACCGAAAATCGATATGCTTGATACGCACTGTCGCTTTTGGTGGTCGCGGAAAGTATGATCCCGGCCTAACGGCATCGTCAGTCGTTTTTGACAGTTCAAAATGCGTAGGCATGATGCTGTAAACCATACGGTTCGATTCACGTTGTTATCTCAAACACACTTACGGGCGTGTATGCTGCCTTTAATCCTCCATCGATCAATAAGCGGAGTTAAAAAACAGGAGAACACTAGCGATAATCATTGAGTTTTTAATGGAACGCAAAGGAAGAGGCGGAAGGGTTTGTTAATTCACTTACTCGAAAAGCCGAAATAATCGACTATTTACTCGAAAAAGGGAACATTCGAAAAATGACACTTTCCGGATCATTCGGAAAAACGAAAAATCCAAAAGTTTAAAATTTCGAATTATTCGAGAAGTCAAACATCCGGAACAATTCGAAAATGTAAAAGTTTAGTGGATAGCATACGGCTTACAAGGTTTCGCTTCGTAAGAAGACTATGGCAAAGTTCGCCCAAATGACACTGTCCAGCCACGCGGTCGGCGTGCGCGTCGAGCTGTCGTCGCGAAGACATTTATCAAACTTGAAAATCGATTAGCACGATTATCGGACGAATACTGAACAATGCCCCTGTCAGCTGTTTGGGGCCGTGAAAAAAAAAACCCGTCCGAAAATATGCATGACCGCGTGGTCGGGCAGCCTCGTTTGTACAGACCCTACGCAGGCTAATCTCGGCTACGAGCCGCATCGAGCAGCAATCGGAGCTGCTAGGCAGTCATTCGAATTTCGTGAATGAAATCATTTTCGGCTCAAATCTAGTCTAGGTGGGGGGGGTTATTTGATGTGCTGAACTTTTTATCGGTTTTAGATCCATCCAGGTGCATTAGGAGAAAATTCGAAAAAAAGAATATGATCGCTTCTTCATTTCCACATAAGTCTCAATCGGTGTATTTCGGAATTCCAGCTTGCGTTCGAGTTGATCCCTAGTAAGGCACTAGGCACTATACCTAGTTGAGTACAATCTACAAGGAGTTCCCTATTCAGTGACATTTATTTTGCGAAATCTATCGGCTATTTTTCCCCACTATCAGCTCTGAAATGTGTTTTCGACCTTCCAAGGCGTTTCTATTCAACTCACGAGCTCTCCCATAGGCGACGGATAATCCTCTCTCCACCATTACTCCATCCGGATAATAGAACTCGGAGGCTTTCTCCATATCACCGCTCTGACAGAATTTCTCCATAGCATCATAGCGCGGGTCCAGCAGTTGCTTAACTTCTAAAATTCTAGTAAAAATTAATTATCCAGGCATTCATACATAAATTGATTCAAATATTTATTTATTACTAATTTTATTCTTCATTTATCTATTCAGGTTGTGATTTGTTCATTTATTTAATTATTTATTTACAAGCGTGCGCACGTCTAGTACCCCGCGACAAATGTATACTCTGTTTATCTTTAATTGCACAAAAAACGGTCCGCCAATAGTCCCCTAATGGGCCGGCTAGTACCGTAGTTTACGTCCACGACGCGTTCTCGGCAGACCCGGGTGTGCACAGTGGCAGGGTGGGTGGCCTAGTGGCGGCCTTGATGAATCGATCGCTCAGCACACCCCGGTGCACACCCGGGTCTGCCGAGAACGCGTCGTGGACGTAAACTACGGTACTAGCCGGCCCATTAGAGGACTATTGGCGGACCGTTTTTTGTGCAATTAAAAATTAACAGAGTATATACGATCACTTATTACTGCCTCTCAGTGATGCCGACGAGTAAGCCGCTCAAGTATGAGGGACCATTATGCTCCTATCTGGTGCGCTATGGCCGATACTCTTCTACTGCACGCTGCCGTGCCTTCCGGTGGCGGGACGCTATTCACTACCTTAGGGGTCATCTATACTTCCACCGCTGAGCGCTGCGACACAGTGCATTTCGGTGAAATTGATCACTCAACGCGACAGAATCAGTAATATGGGACTGCATTTCGCCATGTCGCTCGGCGGCGGAAGTGTAAACGACCTGTTACAATCTGAGCGCTATCGCTATGTGTTCACTTATCATCGTGAGTCGAAACATACATTTTGTAAATAAAAAAAATCTGATTGCACGAAGAGCAATAGCGAACACAGAAGTTTTTGAAATCTTTGCCACTGTTTTTTTCTTACTGGAAATACATTTCAAACAATAACATGCTAATACGCATGTGTTTGCACACGTTCTGCGCCTTTAACTTTTCAAGGTGTAGGAAAAATAAAAATTTATTCTTCAATTGTTTTTTTTTGAAAACTATACATGTTCTACTCAAGCGTCACTTAAACTAAAAATTTATTTCGAAATTATATAGCAACCGATCTGAAAAAAGTCAGAACTTCATTGACTAAACCAGTCGAAATTTCCATTTAAATAGTTTTTTTTTCAGTAACTTTCAGATTTTAAATGCTAGAATTCATTCAAATCTTCTCTCGTTCAATTTTCGATTTATTCGGATTTGCAGCTGTTAGAATTTCGATTGATCCTATCTATTCAATTTCTTCATGAAAATCTCAAATCTCTTGCGTTCTCTACGGTTCTAACCCAATTTCCGCTGCTTTTCCTCAGAAGCCTAAAAGCCAGTGTTCACGATGAAAAAAGTTTTTGAAATTCCACTAGGATTGGGTAGTGGAAGGACACTCTTTAACGTTAACGTCGAAAGAACGCATGAAAACGAGCCAGGAAGAGCCCCAAAAGAGCCCGAAGTTGCAACTTCGAGCGCATTGAAAACCCCAAAAGCGCATCACACGCCCACCGACGTGAACAAATGAATGCTCGAGATCGTGAGATGAACGATGATTTCCATTCATTCGCCCCGTTCTTCCTTTCATTTCCAATTTCTCTCCTTACTCAGGTCAGCTCGCATAGATCGGCTGCAAAAGACGGAAGTTACAAGCCTCGGACAACTCGTCCACCATGTTTCCATAGCTCAATCTTTGAGGGACCTTACCTGCGTTCACAGAAGGTGTTGTATGATTTCAGAGACACCATTGGAATCAGCATGGGGACCGTTTTCAAGATAGGCGGAAAAACAGAAAAACGGTTTTCATCGTGAACACTGCCTTTAATTTCAACTAGCGACTCACCTGCGGCTTTCATGATATGTCCGGAAACTGGTAGATCTGAAAATTCAACATAAAAAAGAATATGACAGGATAATAAATGAAAACACTCCTCGAATTCAAATCAACAGTGGAGCGATACTAACAAGGGAACTACTATAAGTCATACTACCCATTCCAAATGAAATGTACTTTTCTAGAACCATTCTCGGACGAAAAGTCCGAATATGTCTATCGCAGCTGCCTAGACCCACTGTAAAAGAAGTTATAGGGTTTTTTTCTCTGATTTTCGCCACTATTGTACCCTCCAAAAGACGCATTATTTTTAGGAAAATCCGGAAACGGACCTCGTAATCGTGTTCAGCGCCCAAAACTACCCCCCTAGGCAAACTTTGGGTGAAGGAACATTTTGCAAACTTTGCGCAGACTGACAGCGTTTTGGACTTGTAGGTGCTGATCCCGAATCTGACTTTCATTTGTCATTTTTCCAAAGTTTTCGACTAAATTTGTTCGAAGCTTCTTACCGGCGGAAAAAATTTACGAAAAAAATTGAGTTTTGGCGATTTCCGGTGTGCTACTATAGATTATGCTCAAATTATTTCTCTGGGGGTTATTTGGAGTGCTGAACACGAATCTGATGTCAGATTATCGATTTTTGACAGCTTACGGTAGATTACGGTAGGAATACGGTAGTTTGGTCAAATTCTCAGATTTGTCTAAAAGTTTCCATGTGCATGTGGGGGTATTTGGGGTGCTGAATACGAATTTTATGTCCATTTGTCGATTATCGGAACATTGAGGTAGGTTTTGCCTCCTAAATGGCATGTTACCTACCGTAACCTACGGTAAACCTTGAAATTTCGACAAGCGAACCCCAGATTCGTGTTCAGCACCCCAGATTACCCCTACATACATGTTTTTAGCAAAATCCGAAAAAGTTTAAAAACACCCTAAAAATTCAATGGGGGGGGGGTTCCCTCACCTTGCCGCAAAGCTTTAAAAACGCTCATAACTTCTTTCAGAGTGGGTCTAGGCTGCTGCGATGGGCATATTCGGACTTTACGTCCGAAAATTGTTCTAGAAAAGTACATTCATTTGGAATGGTTACTATGACTTATAGTGGTTCCCTTGTAAGATAAGAATAAGGAATGATCAGAATTCCGTTTTCCGATTCATCGATTCTTTTTCGGCTTTCGTACTTTCGATTTCCGAAGTGTGATTTCTTATGATTGCACTGAAAATGCGAAAAAATCGGAAATAATTACAAGGTCACATTTTTAGGAGGTTGCTCAATGTTACCTGCCGAATCTTCAGGGGGTTTTTCACGCTGCTAACCTTGAATCTAACCACTTTCTAACAGGAACTGGAACAGTGAACTGAAAATTCAAACGAGAATGGGTTATTTTCCTGCAGATTCAGTTTTAGCCATTTCTGTACTGGGCTCTTGTTTTTCAGACTGATTCAGAATTGCCCATGCTTTTTATTGAATCTAATGAGCACCTCTGCCTTGCCTATGTTTACGTGGAGCCTACAATCTGAACAAAGTGTACATATGGTCTCTTCGTAGAATGTAGTCTAGTGAATGAACGGGGCCGCGGCAGTTTATCGTCACGAGCGACCAATACCCCGCTAGCCGGTGGTGTCACGAATGCCGCAGGGCCCATGGAATGATCGCGCCTCGGCCATTCGCTAGACTAAATCTGGTAAAGGGTCTTTCCATGGCACAGTATTTTGCCTATCTGTTCTCCGATCTGAATACTACAATACAATTTTAAAATCTATATATCGAGTTTGAATCGGTTTTAAGATCTATAAACGTTAATATATAAATATATTTCTTGTATAAGAAGCGTTACACTCAGTATTGGTGTTACGCAAAATAACATCTCATTTTTTCACGTTTTAAAGAGTGATCAGCTAGATAGTGGGCTTAGGGGAACGATTATCAAACCCAGTGACAAGAAACATAGGAGGGTGGCTAATTACATCAGTCAATATAAAGTCTGTCCGAATGGTAGTGCTCGCCCACGCGGTCGGCGTGCGCGTGGAGCGGCTGTCGCTAAGGCATTATTTTGTATGAGCCTTTTCATGGCTGCAAGGAACCGATTGAGATATTGTTTGAAATTCGACAAATATTCTAGCTAATCGATTTCCGGACCTTAAATTGGCTTCGTGACAGCCGCTCCACGCGCACGCCGACCGCGTGGGAGGACTGTCTCTTTCGAACAGACTTCACCTATCGCTCTCACTGCCACTTCAGATCGTAACTCATTTTTTTTGCTTGAGCTTAGGACAATTTTTGTGTGTTCGAAATACTCTATTCAAGGGAAAGATGTTCGTTAGTCTATTTTCTCGGTGTTTAAGGTGTGTCCGAATTGACAGCCACCGGGAGAGGTGAGAATCTGTGCAGGAAAACTTATTTCCGACTACCCGATTTCCGTTTTTTTAAATGATTTTTGACGTTCCGATTTCCAAAATTATAAAACTGATTTCAGTTCCTCTCTGATCAGAATGAATATGCATATGCGTATGTATTATCGAAGAACTGCGAAACTCCCAGAATGTTCGAAAATGATAATTTTGAACAATATTTCACAATTTTATGTCAAAGGCAGTGTCACGATAGTGCTCGCTTTTGAGTTTTCAGTGTGAAACACTATTCGGGCAGACGCTGTAGGGAATAGAGTCGATGAAAGCAGGGGAAACGGGTCAGAAATCGATAAAAACGACCGCGAAGTGAAGATTTCGTAAGCCCAGTACCCCTGCTAAGCCCGCCACGCCCCCGTTCTGACGAACTTGTGGCGCAGCGGACGTTTTCAATGTCAAACTGCCATGCAACCCCGCCACGCCTGATCGATTCGCGCACATTTCGCCATTAGCGCGCGCTAGAGAGGGCGTAAGCTTGTCCGCTCCCTGAACCTATACTTACGTCAGAAACCGCTAGCGTAGCTTACTTGGGCGCTTTTCCTCGCTGGTTCCTCACCATTCGTTAACTTAAGACAAAAAAAACAATTTTTAAGTCCATTACAAATGTTGTATTCATCGTGAACATTGCCTTTAAAGTTAAACACAATAAGCACAATATGAGCACAAAAAAGCCTCTTTTCTCGATTTTGCTGCCAGGCTACATTTAACGAATACAGGCGAGAATCGGTTAAAATAACCCATGAGGCCATATTTAGGGAATGAAAACTGGTCGAAAACGTCGCTTGCACCGCAATTAAAGCCAGTTAGTGTACTTACCATGACGTTTTCGGATCTATACTTGTAGCCTATGAGGACTTCTCTAAGTCGCTGCATGGGGGTTTCCTCAGTTGGACCCGGAAATAGGGACACTCTGGAGTTTCTCGGTCCAGAGCCGCCTGACATTTGGGCTCGTTCTCCCAAGCTCCGAGTCGGCTTCTGTTGCTTTCCGGGCCACTCGTGTCCCTGTCCGATCTCCTACAGTTCAGCTAAACAGCAACAACAGCAGTTGCCCGGACATCGGAAAAAGAATTAGCCAAACTGAGAGGCGGCTCCGATCCCTGTTGGGTGCGACTCGGGGTCGAGAATTCGCCGTCAGACACTTTTCAGGGTGTTTAGAAATACGACTCAAATTTGGCTGAAAACTTTTTTCTAGAAGTGGTTCGAGGTCTGAAACACGGAATGAAGGTCTGCATATTTGTAGATTTGGGTAAATTGTGACAGGTTCGGCTCCGAGCGTCTCACCTCGGAAAGTTTGTTGGGCGAAATAGCGACTTCTGAGTTTGATTATTTCCAAAACTGTACAATAGGATCGCCTTTGAACTTCTCTGCAGATGCTACTTGGAGCGCCCATCATGAATCTGACAGTCATGTATCGATTTTTGATGGATTATGGTAGGTAACGGTGGGTAGGTTAATGTCCCAGATTCGGCTCAAAACTTGACTGTGTGGGTTACATTGAGTGCTGAACACGATTTTGAGGTTCATACACCGATTATCCAAAACTGGGGTAAGTTAGCTAAATCACATTATGTCTACCGTAACCTACAGTAAGATTCAGAATACCGAGAAACGGACCACAGACACCGGATACCCCCAGAAACAATTTTGAATCCAGGTTTGAAACAGTTCTCTTAAACACTCTAGAAATCAACCTGGGCTGGGATTCATGAAAGCTAAACCAGGGGTTCCGGCAGGGTTTGGTTGGAAACGTCCGCAAACTAGCGATTCATTATCGCTAGGCTTGGCCAGGACTGGGCTATGCCTCCTAAGTCTCATGTAACCGCACCTCCGAGGTGGTGGTTTGGTTTGGTTTGGTCCCAGCTGGGGCAGCTAACCAAACCAAACCCTGCCGGGACCCAATGCGTTCATGGATCCCAGCCCTGATGGGTAGCCCTTACAGTTGACCGCAATGTTAAAAGGACATGGTGCGGTTGGGGACTCGCACTAAACTACGGTAGAATCTGGCACTTTGCCAGATTTTGTCATCGATCGGCGCCACATCTGATAGTCTCGTGGGCAGAGAGACGACGGTTGGCGCCGGTCGATGACGAAATCTGGCAAAAAGCCAGATTCTACCGTAGTTTCAGTGCGAGTCCGCAACCGCACTATGTCCTATTAACATTGCAGTCAACTGTACAGGCCATAAAACTGCCAATGTCTCACCGTCAACTGCGTACCACGCGCTGCGCGACCGCACGCGCGTCGGAAACAGACGGGTCTTTGCCGCCGCGCGACGAGTTTTGGCCGCCGCGCGGCTGCCGAAACTCGTCGCGCGGCGGCCAAAACTCGTCTGCTTCCGACGCACGTGCGGTGGCGCAGCGCATGGTATGCAGTCGACGGTGAGACATTGGCCGTTTTATGGCCTGTACATAGTCCTGCAACGAGGAAAACCGGCTACGATTCGGTTTAAAGAAGTCTTCACCAGTTATAAACACAGTGTTTTGAAAACGCCATTGGAGGTACAATAACTGACATGAGTTTTATTAGCGATGGTATTTTGGAACCAAAGGTGCTTTCCTAGTAAGCCACACTAGGATGTGAAGCGTAACAGCAAGGAAACTGAGAAACCTCCAGGGAGGAAGGGGTGTGGCTATGCATTCATCATTATTCTCGAGGTCTATACGTTACCGTTTCCGAGACTGATTGGCCTACCGACAGGAAATTAACCCAAAGCTGAAAAAGTGGAATAAATCAGGTAGGTGCCAGAGGGAATACAAGGTGACGGATGGTCTATCGGACTAGGGTACAAAAAATTGATTAATTATTGTGGTCTAAGAGAACAAGACCTATAGGAACGTGAACGTGTAAGAGATCCTCGGCTAAAAGTAGCCAAGTGACTAGTGGGTAGCAGGCCATTAGTGGTTTTGACTTTTAAATGAGGGAGGATGCTACTTTAGCTAAGATTACCGAAAAGTTCCTGGGAAGGAGTAACTACTTCTACTAACTGCTGGGAATTCACGTTAAACTTTAAGGTCTAGCTGGAGAGTTCTGGCACAGTCAGATTCTAGAATGTAGCCCAAACAGATTAGAAACATGCCTCAGCCCAGCCTCAGGTGCAACCCAATTACACCCTGAATTAGAAATGTGTGCAATCTGATCCGTCGCTAACGCAAAGTAAATCCTTTCACGAGATTCAGTCATTAATAAGTCATACCCTCTCTCTACTATATGCCCTTTCCCTTTCCTATATGTAGGCCAAATAATAGTTCGAGATTAAAAATGCGTGATGCACACGCTCGCCTCGCATCGCACTGCGCTGGCCGAGTTCAGTTAAAATGCGCCCGAATGAGCATGGCGCGGCTCACGCGGTCGGCGTGCTTGGCAGGCGGCCGTCGCATGTCACGCTCTCGGGCGAGTGTTTGATTTCAATGACCGCCATCCCCTCCCCCCCCCGTCTGCAGAGCTGATTGATCGACGCAGTGCTTGCTGCCAGCCGGTGCCGGCTCCGTTCGTGGTCGATGGCGGTGGGGACGTTTCGCATGCTCGTCTGAGAGCGGCGAACGCGACGGCCGCCCGCCAAGCACGCTGGCTGCATGGACCGCCATTCTCATTTGAACACACCTTAGGTTGAGTGGGTTTTGAACAGGTTTCACGCGTGAAGATCATGTTCTTAGACCATTACTAGACCCACTCGGAGCCAATTTCCGGTTCGCATCTGTAGGAAGCAGCTGTTTCGTAATGCGATATGATTATTATCTTGCTGGGCACGATTCATCTTTCTCCCAGCATGACAGTCATTGAGTCGCGTCATACAACAGCCATAGTCCGCAATTGCGGACCACAATGTGGCTACGAGAACGACAGTACATAGTCACGGAGAAGTTCATGAGTTTGTCGTGAGCTTTGACAGTCTCACTCCCACCACCCTGGTTTCCACCAACCTATGGGTTTATTGTTTAGGGCTCAGTATTGAAGATTGGTGTTGGCCAAGCAAGATAATATAGTACCTCAGGTGGAGGCGAATCGGGTTTCAAACAACTACCGTGATAAGATAAAGTCGAATTCAACAGACATTTCCTTGTCTTGTGCAGCGCGAGCGGTTGTGGCGCGGCACTCATCGTTTAGTTTATATGTGAGAAAGCAGGCAAAACAACCGAACTGAACTTCCAAACTTTTCTGCTTGGGGGCCAATGCGGCTAGGCTAATGCGGCTCCGGGGCGGTGATAACACGGCGTTGTCAGAACCCGGCGATAGACCATTTTCAAGCCTCTGTCGTGGACCCACTGCTGCATTATTACTGTACTTTCGAGGCTCACGTCCGTGGAAAGAAGCAGTTTGAAGAAAGCGGACTAGCCACGGCACAGTTGAGGCCGTATAGCGGCACAGTCGAGGGTAGCGACCTGGGATTCCTCGAAAAAAAAATTTCCTACCACCCCTCCCCGGTTGCGACGCTAATGCGACACTGTCGTGGCAGTTTTCAGAGTATGAAGTCACTCCAGGAGTGTTGCGACGCGACCGCTCGCGCACTTTGCAGCTATGTGATCGCCTCCGAACACCACAGGTTCGCAGCGGTGTTTAGAGGCTTTGCGTAGAATCGTCCATCGAGACGGGTGCCGACAAATTAGCGCGAACGGGTGATTTTTTCTATCCATCTATATTTTATAATAATGTCTGTATAGTCTCTTTATAACGGTGTGCACGAACTGTCGTCGACTGTGGTAATCGAAGCGTTCTCGGCTGACCCCGTCATACTTCGGGGAGCTTGCTGAGCGATCGATTCATTAGTGCAGCCACACCCCCCCCCTACGCCACTCCGCAACCTCGTTGATCAGTTTATTTCGATTTGTGTTTCCGTTCAAAAAACACACATGATATATTTTATGGTATTGTGCTTATCTGGGTCAAATTCCGGTCCGCAATTGCGTCTCGACACGCTTTGCGGCCGCACGCCCCCAAGTCAGAAGAGCTTCCAGCGCCGCAGCCGCCGATCTGCTGACTCTAGATGGGTTTTGGAAACTGAAAACTAAGAAAAATTAGAGAAAATTGAATAAAAAAGCCACATCGGGTCTGCTTTGACGCTGCAAACCCGACTGACTCTAGCGCGTGCGGCCGCAAAGCGTGTCGAGACGCAATTGCGGACCGGAATTTTGACCAGATAAGCACAGTAGTTCCACCCAGAGTAGGAGTTCGAGCTTCAAATTTAGGGCATTGATTTTGGAAGAAGAACACCGCGAAAAAATCTCCAAATTTTTATTTTAAAAAATCCAACCCTAAAAAATCCTTTAACTCTGATTCTTAGAGGGATTGAATTTGAAATTAAATATGTAGGCTGAAAAAAAAAACAGAAATAAATCAAGTCATACTAGCCAGCTGGACGGCAGAGTGCCGCGGCGGTAGCTTGAGTGGCGGCAGTTACGAATCGATAGTTCAGCGGGGTCGCCGACGCATGCCGGAGTGGGGTCGGCCGATAACGCGTCGCATACAGTATTAGAGAACGGCCCGCGGACCATGAACTCGTGCACTCCGGTATGCCCAAATTATATGTGATAAAAATTTTAGAATCTTTTGAAGAGCAAAGCTTTATTGAAAAAAATTATTTGTGATAAAACTTCTACAACGTTCTAAGAAAAGCACTTTATTGGAAAAAAAACTATCATTTAATTCCATCTCGCAATAGCCATATCTTTGAAAGTCTCTCCAAGCATTTATAATTCTTAGATCACTTCGAATTCCTCATGATAGATAACCCATTTTCCATTCTCCTTCGTCCAGATGTGGACCATTTTTCCCTTGAACATTTCGCCCTTTTCTGTCTTTGCCACTGTGTCGGAATGGACGATTAGGTAGTCATCGCTGCCCTGGTAGGCGTCGTTGAACTTCTGGAAGTCGCAAATATCATATTACTAGTACTAACACGGGAACTACTCTAAGTCATAGAAACCATTCCAAATGAAATGAACTTTTCTAGAACCACTTTCTGAAGAAAAGTCAGAATAAGCCCATCGTAACTGCCTAGACCCACTCCGGAAAAAGTTATGAATGTTTTCATAGCTTTGCGGCGAGGTAAGGGTACCCCATGGAATCTTTAGGGTGTTTTTAATTTTTTTCCGGATTTTGCTAAAAAACATGTATGTAGAGGTAATCTGTGGTGCTGAACAAGAATCTGGGGCTCGCTTGTAAAAATTTCAAGGTTTACTGTAGGTTACGGTAGGTATGTAACATGCAATTTAGGTGGAAAAACCTACCTTAATAAATCGAAAATTGACAAATGTTCACCAAATTCGCATTCAGCACCCCAAATAACCCTCAAGTAGAAACTTTGAGTCAACTCTGAGACTTTGATCAAACTACCGTATACCTACCGTAATCTACCGTAAGGTGTCAAAAATCTATAAACTGACATCAGATTCGTGTTGAGCACTCCAAATATCCCCAGACGAACGATTTGAGTCACATCTGTCGTCACATTCCAGAAATCGCCGAGAGTCGATTTTGCCATCAAATTTTTCTGCCGGTGGGAAGCTTTGAACAAACTTAGTCGAAAACTTTGGAAAAACGACGAATGAACTTCAGTTTCGTGATCAGCGCCCCAAATAACCTCTCGGGGCGAATTTTACGTCAAATCTGGACCGAAAATCCGTACAAGTCCAAAACGCTGTCAGTCTGGACAAAGTATGGGAAATGTGCCTTCACCCAAACTTTGTCTAGAGGGGTAGTTTTGGGCGCTGAACACGAATATGAGGTCCGTTTCCGGATTTTCGTTGAGAATATTATGCTTTTTGGAGGGTAGAGTAGGTAAGAAAATCAGAGAAAAAACGCCTATAACTTCTTTCAGAGTGGGTTTAGGCAGCTGCGATGGGCATATTCGGACTTTTCGTTCGAAAATGGTTCTAGAAAAGTACATTTCATTCGGAATGGCTAGTATGACTTATAGTATACTCCGTTTATCTTGAATTGCACAAAACACGGTCCGCCAATAGTCCTCTAATTGGCCCGCTAGTACCGTAATGTACGTCTACGACGCGTTCTCGGCAGACCCGGGTGTGCACCCGGTGTGCAGAGCGATCGATTCGTCAATGCCGTCACTCGGCCACCCACCCTGCCACTGTGCCGTCATGTCTGCCGAGAACGCGTCGTGGACGTACACTACGGTACTAGCGGGCCAATTAGAGGACTATTGGCGGACCGTGTTCTGTGCAATTCAAGATAAACAGAGTATAGTTCCCTTGTAAGTCGAACATACGGCCCGCCCGCGAGCGGAATTTGGCTGAAACGGACGAGCCGCGACCCCAGCAGGACAGTCTGCAGTGCATTCTCACCGTGTATGTGGCTTTCCCAAATTTGTCGAAGTACTCCTTGCACAAGGCTGCGATCTCTAAAAACCTGCGGTAATTTATTTTTTGCATCATTTTTTACAGTTTCTGGCTGCAGTCCAATGAATCACTCACGTTCTCTCCCAAATGATGCACTTTTGCCTTTCTCTACCACAACAGCCTGGCTGTGATAGTATTTCACCAGCCCATCGGCGTCTTGATTATTGAGATATTTCTCTGCCTCATCGTAGATTGGCTTCAGTATAGCTTCGATTGCTGTAACAGAAAGGGTTTGGTAGCTGTAAAGGGGCTTTGCTCAATCCGAAAAAAAGATTATAGATTGAGCAGTTTGGAAAATCTAACTACTCAGGTACTCAGGACGACGGCCGGCGAACCTTTCCCAGCTGGTCCGCGGTCTCCGTCCTCCGGCCGCCCGCTTTTGGTTGGCCGGCCAGCCGTATGTCGACGGCCCGCCGACCTTTACCAGATGGCCCGCGATCACTATTTGTATTATTGACTGGACGAGAAATACCGTGCGGTACCGTTTGCCACAGGGTCCTAAAATACTCTGCAATTTTCATTTGAGAGTTTGAGTCGGTCGGTGATATAGCAATGCAACTGGGGTGCGTTCCAAGAACATTCCACGACGCTGTGTGAGGCAAAACAACCTTCCCATGGACAACTTTGCTTTCCATGGATGCGAATTATGACTGAAAATTGCTCCCACGTGGCCGTGGCTACGTTTCCATGGACGCGTTTTGCCATGGGAATGTTCTTGGAACGCACCCCTGATGTCATCAATTCATGCCATTGTGGCAATCGGTACCGCACGGTATTTGGAGTTTACTGTATTATTGCTTACCTCGAACATGTCACCCCGGCCCCACCGCGGAGAATCGCCCCGCCTCGGTCCGCCGCAGTCTGCGGTGAGGAACCACCCTCCCCGCGGATCACGGCAAAAGCCGCCCCCCCCCCCAGCTGTGGAGATACCCTATCCCCTCAGCGGTCAAAAATATGCTGGCCTCCGGAGAGTGACTCGAAGTCACCTTCCAGGGCCGGCATTAGTATGCCGATTGAAGACTCTAGTGAGATGAGGCGCCTTTTATACCGGCTGTGCACGTGATAACCACGTTACGACGAGATCAGTAGTCATAATTATCAATGGTCTTTCCAACCGGCCGAATTGAAGATGGCGTGGCGTGTTTTGTGGTTCGCGGGCGAGCCAATATCCGCGCTGCGTGTGCGTCGCATGCAGCATGGTTCGCCGCTGGCCGGCATCCTCGAAATGTGGGGCGCCGGCCGTCGTTTTCGACATAGAGGTTCGCCGGCCGTCGCCCTGAGTTCCCGAGTATCAGAAGTTTTCAGAAGGGTTGGGTTACGCCGGCGACCAGTGACACCTCCTATCAGGCATATTGCTTTTGGATCGATATTGGTGGTAAACAATAAATGCAGCGTTCACGATGGAAACAGTCCTCGAATTTTTTCACCGAAAATTGAAAGGTCCAGAATCTATTGTAGCAATAATGTTGAAAAAGGGCTAAAAACGACCTAAGAATAGTCTTATACGGCTCCAAATCTTGAATGTGGCATGCCCATACCGCCCATTTTCTCTGCGGCTACCACGAAGGTGGGCGGGACGTTCAGATCATAATTCGGTCTGGGGGCCACAGAGGACCATCCGTGGCTCGTTTTTGACCGTTTTTTTTTCAAACATCAATCTTGTAATGGACCCCGGATGTGTCCACTTCCGGGGTAAACCCGAGAACTAATTTCATCGCGAACCCTTTGAGTCGCATCGTCTGTCGTTTTGAATTTATCAATTTTTTCGAAAATCCATTTATCCGAATTATGATTTCTCTTTTCTTTCTGATATTTGATTCATTCGGAGATATTAATTTTTTGGATGTTTGATTTTTCAAGTTTCAGAAATCGATTGCTTTCCCAATATTTGACTACATAAAATCGACAAAAGTGTAGAATGCGTAGAGAAGGTTATCAGATATCCAAATCAATCGCTTCCTGAACTATTCCATGTTTTTGAAAAACCAGAGCATTCGATTTTTTGCATATTCGAAAAATTTCCGGGGGCGCTAGTGCAATACCCGACCGAGAACGCCCAAATTCTCCTAAATGCCCAAACTACTCCAAAATCCAAGATTTTTTTTTCAAGAATTGCTAAAATCATGCAAACAAATTCTATTCGAATTGAAGTTATTTGGATGGGGAATTAAAAAAAAAACAGATACTTGAACCTGAGAGTTCGAAAAATCAACGAATCATAAAATACATTGTATTTCCGAAAATCTCATTGAAAAGTTCCCAAAAGGTTATTCTCAGCAATTTTTTGCCTATTTTCTATGAATCCTGAAACTTTCCGCTCGAATTATTCATACATTCACTCGAGGAGTTTTTCCTGCAAAAGTTGGTCTTAGGTTATGTGTTCCCATTTCTAACTAATAACTGAGTCAATGCTTTAGCACCTTCAGGATCAACCGTGTTTCTAAACAAAATCCGAGATTAACGTTCTGAAGAGACATATAGGTTCATTACGCACACTTTTGTAAACAAACGATTTTCGTAATATGGTATCACAAAACTAAGGCTTACAGCGCTCACCTTTCGGCTGCATGTTGATAGGTGTTGACTGCCGAAGTGGTGGCCGGTGCTATCAACAAATGTACTACATGGAATGATTGATTGTCCTATATGGTTGGAAGAAAAACACAATAGATTGCCACTGACGGATTCTTTCAGCGTTTCATATTTGTTGAAGTGGAAAACATTCTGAACAAATCTTCATTAATGAACTAGTTAAAAGGTAAGGCAAAACGTTATTACGATGACGAGATGTGATTAAAGGTAACTTCAGAGACTATAACTCAGAAAATGAAAACAAGTTACTTGTAACATAAAAGGCCAAAAACAAGTTACTTGTAACATATCTAAGCCGATGTAAGTTACTTGCGACTTATCTCAAGTTATTTAAGTTACATGTAACATATCGGCGGGATATTGCGTGCGGTGCACCTCCGATATGAGACATGTATCTTAAATGGCTTGAGATAAGTCGCAAGTAACTTACAACAGCTTAGATATGTTACAAGTAACTCGTTTTCGATTTCTGAGAAGACAATGGGTGAAGTGCGCCTCCGATATGTTACATGTAACTTAAATGGCACAATATAAGTCGCAAGTAACTTAAATCGGCCGAGAAGATATTTCCAAGCAAGATGTACGACGCACTCGCGGGGTCACGCTCACGACTGGTGTCGCTGTTGGGGCAATTACCCAAGTTTGAGGTACTTGACCTCAAACCAGCAGGGAAGGCCCCGCGCAATTTTTTTTGCTTAGTGTGTGGTCTGAGACGCGCGCTCTGCGTCGCGTGTCGTCTGCGTCACGTGATGGCCACCCATGGGGAAAACATAAATGTAAGTTACATGTAACATAAGTGTAACTTACATGCAATATAAATTTAAGTTACATGTAATATAAATGTATGTTACATGTAATATAAATGTAAGTTACTTGAGACATTCAAGTAAGTTACCTTTATAGTACAAGTAACTTGTTTTGCTTTTTCTGAGAAGCTTCCTCATTAGCGGAATCAGGTTCTCTTTTAGTCGCGAAAATCACGTCTATTCCAAGAGAGGCATAGCAGAGCTCTCTCATTTTGAGGCAGTCAAAGTAAGGCTTATCGGGCTCAACATATCAAAGTCCCCCTACTCAGAAAAATCAAAACAAGTTACTTGTAATATAAAGATAACTTACTTGAATGTCTCAAGTAACTTACATTTATATTACATGTAACATACATTTATATCACATGTAACTTAAATTTATATTGCATGCAAGTTACACTTATGTTACATGTAACTTACATTTATGTTTTCACTATGGGTGGCCATTACGTGACGCAGACGACACGCGACGCAGAGCGCGCGTCTCAGACCGCACACTACGCAAAACAATTGTTGTGCGGGGCTTTCCCTGCTGGTTTGAGGTCAAGTACCTCAAACTTGGGTAATTGCACCAACAGCAACACCAGTCGTGAGCGTGACCCCGCGAGTGCGTCGTACATCCCCCCTTGGAAATATCTTCTCGGCCGATTTGGGTTACTTGCAACTTATATTGTGCCATTCAAGTTACATGTAACATAACGGAGGCGCACTGCACACAGTATCCTCTCAGAGATTGAAAACAAGTTACTTGTAACATATATGAGCCGATGTAAGTTACTTGCGACTTATCTCAAGCCATTTAAGATACATTTATCATATCTGAGGCGCACCGCACGCAATATCCCGCCGATATGTTACATGTCACTTAAATAACTTGAGATAAGTCGCAAGTAACTTACATCGGCTTACAAGGGAAGTATACAAAGCGTAGGTCTGATCTGCCATAACGACTAGTGTCGTTAGTATCTCTTGTGGCTCAGTAGTGAAACTGCGCAGTATCCCGCCGCGAGCCGCAGGTTCCAAGAAGTTACAAGCTCAAAAGCTCATTTTTTGTGCTTTTTGTACCTTCCAAAAAGCGCGTTATTCTTCGGAAAATCCGGAAACGGACCTCATGCTTGTGTTCAGCGCCCAAAACTACCCCCCTGAGCAAATTTTGGATGAACGCACATTTTCCGTGCTTTGTCCAGACTGTTAGCGTTTTGGACTTGTACGGATTTTCGGTTGGGCGATTATTTCTACTAATTGAGGGCTCTGGAAGCGTTTTAGAAAAATGTTACAGGTTTGACTTAAAATTCTCCCAGGGGGGTTTTTCGGGGCGCTGATCACGATTTTGAGCTTTATTAGCCGATTTCCAAAAGTTTTCGGCTAATTTCGTTTGAAGCTTCCCAACCGGGGAAAATTTCGAGGGAAAAACGCCACTTTCGAGATTTCCGGTTTTCTACGATAGATATGTCTCAAAATCATTCTCTGAGGGTTATTTGGAGTGCTAAACACGAATCTGGAGTCCGTTTATCGATTTTTTGCAGATTACGGTAGATTACGGTGGGTATACGGTAGTTTGGTCAAAATCTCAGATTTTACTAAAAATTTGTATACGGGAGTTATTCGGGGTGGAGAATACGAATTTGAAGTCCGTTTGTCGATTTACAAAATACTAAGGTGGGTTTTGACCCCTAAATGACATGTTACCTACCGTAACCTACAGTAAACCTCAAAATTTCGACAAACGGACTCCAGATTCGTATTCACCATCCTAAATTACCCCTACAAACAACTTTTGAGCTAAATCCGAGAAAATTTTTTGAAACTCCAAAAAAAATGCCTGATATACCAGATACCCTTGCCTTTTCGCCAGGCTTGAAAAATGCTCATAACTTTCTTGAAACTGCAGCTCGCGGCGGGAGTCTGCGCATTTTTACTATTGAGCCAGAAGAGATTTTAACCATACTAGTCGTTTTGGCAGATCCGACCTACGCTTTTTACACTTCCCTTGTTAGATATGTTACAAGTAACTTGTTTTTGGCCTTTTATGTTACAAGTAACTTGTTTTCATTTTTCTGAGTAGCACTGTTATATTTTGCCATGACCAACCGCTCCTTTGCTTGCTCCGCCCGGACTCATTTGAGCAAGCTGGGATTCACACTCTGACATTTACTCAAGAGTAGCTTCGCGATATCGAGGCAACTGGCCCCCGATTTACCTCATCTTATTATGTTACGTGCTGCCGAGATGTCGTACGTTCGTGCCGTGGCAGTGTGGAGGAAACAACATCACCTTCGTGCAAACCGACATCACTCCCTCCACCGAGAGGGTTTTCGTCATGGGAGAGTCGCTGGCTGGCCCCAGCTCTCCTGAAGATTCTACTACAAAGGGCTGGCGTCGAGAGGAATCCTGGACCTGTGCAGAAGTATCAATGTGCCACCTGCAGCAAGAAAGTCAACTGGAATGGAACAAGCGTCCAATGCTTTGGATGCCAAAGGTGGGTGCACTTCTCCTGTTCAGGTCTTAGTTCTGTGAGGCATCACAACTCATCCTTCCGTTGTGTTCTGTGCTCCGCCCCCAGCAACTCTGATTCCTCATTCACCAACCGCCCCTCCCTATTGTACATATAACTCTTAACGGCCTTCGTACCAAATTGTCTGAACTCTCACTCTTCGCACGTACTCATCATCCGGATGTTATTATGGTTCAAGAAAGCAAACTCTCTCCCTCTACCACTTATCCCCAACCAAACATTCCAGGCTACACTGCCTATCACATCCCAAGGACAGCTCTTGGAGGCGGAGTTTCTACGTTTGTGCTTTCTAACTTACCTTCTCATCTAATTCCAAATGTTCCTAAGGACGGTACTCTCGAGTGCGTTCCCGTTCACCTCCCTCTTAAAACTCCACTATCTCTATTTAATATTTACATCCCTCCTACCACTTCTTGTCCCCCAACCTACAACCCCATACCTCTTCTTAAGCAGTTGCATGACTGCTCTCTCTCCCCATCAGCTGTCTTTGCAGGTGACTTCAATGCTCACACGTTCTGTTCTGCGCTTGAGTCCGACGCCAGAGGGAAGACGTCGAGGAATGGGCTGAGGAGTGTGATCTGGTTATCCTCAACGATGATCAGCCTACTCGTCTCCCTTCCTACGGCCGACCTTCTAGCCCGGACATCTCCTCGTTTCATCCAATCTTTCTAATTCTTGCACATGGTCCACTTCCACAACTCTTCCCAGCGACCACATTCCCGTCTTTCTCCATATTGATCTCTCAAACTCTCTTGCCCCTTATACTGGTATTCGTCAACGTTCTTATCTCAATTTAGGCCTTGCTGACTGGGTCCTGTTCAGAGAGGTTGCGCTCCGCCAGGCAGCTGAGTATCCATGGAATGGCGATGTGCACCAGAAAGAGCATCACATATCTGACGCCATCCGGAAGGCTACAAAAGCGGCCATACCTGAAGGACGTGTGAAAAGTTTCTACCCTAATGTCACCACGGAGATTCTACAGAAGATCAGGACAAGAGATGAAAAGAGAGCTGAGAATCATTTGGACCCTGAGGTGGCCAAGCTGGATGAAGAGATAAGAAAGGATCTGGACAAGCACAAGAAAGACAGTTGGGAGAAGTTCACTGAAAGGTTGAACTTTAAAACCGACGGAACAACTGCGTGGAAAGTATTGAGGAAGATATCTGGCAAGTGCGCCCCCTCCTCGAACTCTACCATAGAGTTCGATAACAGCGTCTTCAAATCAGGAAAGGCTGCCGCATATGCTCTTGGCAAAAATTTCTTCATCACACGTACCAAGCGTGGCTTACAAAACAGAGTCACGGTAAGAGAACTAAGCCGTCTGCCGCTGATGAACGCCACTGAGGCCTTTACTCCTGCTCAGGTGGAGAAGGCTATCAAGGATATGCGGAACTCGAAGGCTCTCGGACCTGATGGTATCTCAGCAGCCATCTTGAAGAAGCTTCCCACGGAACTTCTACCGATGATCGCAGATATCATAAACACTTCTTTCCGAACCTGCACTCTACCACAAGCATGGAAGACCGCCAATGTGATACCCTGCCTAAGCCAGGCAAATCGCAAAGCACGGTGAAGGGCTATCGCCCTATTAGCCTGTTATCACCGATCGCGAAAGTAGCCGAAAAGCTAATCGTAAGGGACCTGGCAGAGCAGAATGAGGCACAGCAACATCAACATGGGTTTAGAAAGCTTCACTCCACCACCACTGCCCTTCTGGAGATTGTCAGCTATGCGGTCGATGGGTTCAATTTCAGAAAGCCTCTTAGAACAGTGGCCGTTGCCCTCGATCTAACCAAAGCATTTGATTCTGTTAACCTAGGACTTTTGTCCGAGAAACTATTGAAGTCCTCGCTGCAACCGTGGCAGAAGCGTTGGATAGCAGCGTTTACGAAAGGTCGTCGGGCCAAAGTGCTATTCCAGAATCACGTCTCCGATAGTATACCTGTAGCAGCCGGTGTGCCGCAGGGTGGAGTTTTGTCACCTGCCCTCTTCAGCCTGTATATTGAAGACCTACCTGAGCCTCCTGAAGATATAAAAATTGTTGCGTATGCCGACGATATCACTATCATGTGCCGTAATCGTGACATACAGGTAGCCGCAAACGAGATCAGCGACTATCTCGTCGAGCTTAAAAACTTTCTCGTTAGTATGATGCTCACAGTTTCCGCGGCGAAGTCGTCTGTTTCGGTATTCACATCTGACCCAAAGGAATACAGCGCCCAACCTGTTGTCAGGTGGGATGGTGACCTCTTGCCTACAGCGCAATTTCCTAAACTGCTGGGCCTCGTTTTGGACTCATCGCTGAAGTTTCAAAAAATGGTGAACAGAGGCAGGCAATTATCAAGGCAAAGCTTAATGTGTTGAGAGCTCTAGGAGGAACGTCCTGGGGTGGCAGCAGAGAGACAATCTTGACGACATATCGAGCTATTCTGCAGCCTGCATTGGAGTATGCTGCACCTGTCTGGCAGCACATCGTGTCGGACAGTTCCTGGACTAAGATGCAGCGAATTCAGAATGCTGCACTTCGAATAGCCACTGGATGTGCAAAAGCTCACCGATTGAGCACCTTCACGCCGAGGCCCGTATCTTGCCAGTGAAAGAGCATTGTCAGCTCCAGGCTCAGCAGATGTTTATTAATGTCCTTAAGCAACCTAATCATCCGTCGAGAAGACTATTAAATCCCGTGAGAGAGAGATCGATCAGAGTGCCGTTTGCCGATGCTCCGAACAAAGTGAATGTACAGAGATGGACCGACTCGAATCAAGAACGGCTTCGTCTCTTACGCGCGGAGCACACCCGGTTTGTGAAGGATCATCTCGCCAAAGCGGCCGTCAACCCTATTCTCGGTGATGTGCCGCCCAGGGTATGTGATACCGAGTCCGAGCTCGGTAGGCGCGCCAGGTGTATCCTCGCTTCGTTGCGCTGCGGACATTCTCCATTGCTTATGTCTTACCTGCACAGGATCGACAATAGTCAGCCTGACGTGTGCCCGGACTGTGGAAACCAAGGCCACGACACTAAACACCTATTTGACTGTCCGAAGAAGCCAACAACGCTCACTACAATAGACTTGTGGACGAATCCAGTGCTGGTCGCCCAGTTTCTCAACTTGTGACGAAACCCCTCTCAGTGGCTGCAAAGAAGAAGAAGATTATGATGAAACTGTCGCCCTACCAATTCGGAACGTGGGCGACAATCAGTCACGATGTCACTGAAGTCGGCCTACAATTCTACTTGGTAATGAGATTAATTCACCATGATAAGGAGATTTCAATTCTGGGCTAGTTGTCTTGATGTCACGAGGCAACTTTCAGGAAAGTACGGATAATTTCATTCTGGATAGCCAAAACGCGACCACAGCAGGAAGTAAAAGGAGAGTAATGACAGAAAATGTTTAACTCTATTAATAAGTCCTAAAAACGTTTGTTACAAAAGTTCCAAGAATAAGACTCCGAACTTTTCAAAACGACTGCAAAAGCCGACGAGCGAAACAGTTCTCATATATGAAAAAACTGCAAAAAAACTCAAACCCCGAGTTCGTAGCGGTCGGGCAGAGAAGAGAAGATGCGTCCGTGCAGACCCCCCCCCTCGAACCCGTTCGGGCAAGAGCTGCTAACCACTAGAGTATACCAAACAAATAAGAATTTTCGAATATTCGAATAAACGAATAATTCGAGAAATTTACTTCTCCGAATATTCGAATAAACGAATTATTCGAGAAATCGACTTCTCCGAATATTCGAATAAACGAATTATTTGAAAAATTGACTTCTCCGAATAATCGAATTATTCGAATGATTTGAATACGAATAATTCGAATATCCGGCCAAAATCGCGAGTATCCGAATTAGAAGTACGAACCGACTCTGAGAGAAATCGCCGCTGCGGTCTCGCGATAGTGCCGCTTCGGAGCCTACAGGCGCCGAAGCGGCACTCTTGCGGAGCCTCGCTGGCACTACCGCGGAGCCGCAGCGGAGCTATCGCGGAGCCGTAGAGGCGATGCGGCAGTGCCGCTTTGGCTCCGTGATAGTGCGTCAGCGGCACCGGAAGACTATCTGATATGAAGTTATTTTTGAATGATAATACAACTAAGTGGGCCTAAGGACAAAAATGCGCACCTGCGGTGGCTACGTTCTTTGTCTAAAAGGGACTGAGGTCAGAGCTGGTTTTGCGCCCAAGGAAGCAAATTTTGGGTAATTGAACCGGCAACAATTTCGTTTTACCACACAGGATAGTACATCATACTTCACACGGGTTCACTGCTGCATCCTCGCGGCGATGTTGGCGCTCAAGGCACGGCAACAAAATTGTCTGATCCCGGAGCAGCTGCGGCACTATCGCGGAACCATCACGGTACAGTCTAGGGCCGCGGTACTTTCCCGGCACTGACGCGGCAAATTTTCTTAGAGAAGTACGCATAATCAAGTTCCCGTTCGCGGCACTACCAACTTCCTTGATCTTTTTTGTATGGTATTATACAGATCAAAACTATGCCAATGTACTTCCACGGAAAAGACATTTCATATTATCTCATAAGAGTATTCAAACCATCAGTTATCACTGTTTTTGAGTAGTTGCTAAACGATATGATCAAGGTCTCTGGCTTTTCTAAAATATCTACCAACAATATCCGAATTTCTTATCAGTTTGGAGTGCTATCTAAGCGGGGGGGGGGCACTGTTGTATCGCACCTGGCCACTCCCATTTTCCCGTGCTGCAATCCTGGGGAACAGGGGTCCTCTACACACCGAGGGAGGAGTTGTCCCGCCTTTTGTGGCTCTAATTCCACTCGGGACCACTCCGCTCGCCTTGAGTGGCGTGACGTTTCAAACTGCAGAAACGGGACAAGTCCTCCCTCGGTGTGTAGACAGCCCCTGTCCCCAATCCTGGTTTTGGCAGGGGAGGGAAACCCCGGGTGATGCTCAAATTCAGTGCGGCACGGTAAATTGGGCGGGGCCAAGTGCATCCAGCCTTAGTGGCCCCCCACCGCTATGATAGCACCCAGTTTGGTTGGAGACATTTCACCTCTGAACCGCAAGAATGGACATGTACCGGAGACTCGGCTTCCTAATTTCCTGGAATTATTCGTTCATTCGACCGAATATTTGAATATTGGGCCGTTCGAATATTCGAATGAACGAATAATTCGAATAATTGACTTTCCGAATATTCGAATAAAAGAATTATTCGAAAAATTGACGTTTCCGAATAATCGAATTATTCGAATATTCGACAATTCGTTTATTCGCCCGAATATTCGTTTTCCGAATACTCGTTGACATACTCTACTAACCACCCTTGTTTCGAATCACGTCGACTCTCGGTTTTCGCCTTTTTCCTCATGTCCCAACGGAACTACGCAATCCAAAAATGAAACTCTCAAAGCAACTATGCGGCCTCTTCCCACTGATCCATACTATTCGTTTCGTCTGTAGTACCGCATTCCTCGCAGAATATACATCTGCTCACCTCCATTGGCTCAATTGAATCGTTCTCCTGACGCGTGTTTCTAGGTGTCGATCCTATTCCGTAAACCGGCGTACGATTAACTTGCCCACAATTTCGCCTCAAATGTTTCTATTTTTCTTCAACGAGAGCACTGCATATAATTGTCCCTAAGACCTATGGTATACTTTGTCGCTGTAATGAGCGACAGGCATGCAATCTAACACAAATCGTGGCGGGGCCCGCATCGGAGCAACGGCAACGGTCGTCGTAGGAACAGATGTCGCGTGTGGGTCGCAGCGACGTGTCGCGGAGGGCTGACATACTGCAACTGTGCCATAGCCTGTCCCTACCACTGTCGCTGTCGCTGTGCAGTGCACTGCGACAGATTTAAAGAACGGGAGGAGGTCGCTGTCGCTGTGCAGAGCGACGCGACCGTGTGTCGCAAAAGTATACCATAGCCCTAGGACAGCTAGAGCTCCTCAAGCGTTCAGTATTTTACCACCTTCACGGTTTCGGACCTTCACCATTTGATCGATACATGCGGAATTGTCAAGAATGTGACAAACACGTATAGAATCGTTCTCCTGAGACGGGTTTCTGGGTGTTGGAGTACTTCTGGTAACTGGCGTGCGACCTGGCTAACTTGGGCCTCGCGGGGAGTGTGCAGGACGTTTTGGAGAGTTAGCAAGACATCAAAGAAAGTATGCGGGCCGCAGTGAGAGTGAGCATGATGTCACAGAAAGTATGGAATGGAAATTAAACCGAGATTCTGACAATTTCTTTTATGCGGGATTATAGCCTTTTTGTGCAAAGCAGAACAGTCAGAAAAACATGCAGCTCGAAAAGCGTGCGACTTGTTTTGAGAAAAGCACAGATCTCCGGAGACAATTTCTAGCCAATCTATGAGAACGTGCAGCACCTCCACTATCGCCCCTCTGGTCACTGTTCGCCACTCATTAGAACCGCTCAGTCATTTCAGTTCATTACCTTCCTTAAAGCCACAGTCCAAGCTCAAAATCGATTTTTCGGTTTTCTGCCTATTTTGGAGAAAATTTCACGCTGATCACAATGGTGTCCCTAGAATCCCTCATAACTCACTACGAACTTAGTTACGGCTCTTCAAAAATTCTGAATTTGAACTGGTAGAAGTTCGTGGACGAGTTGTCTCGAGCCTGTATTTTCTTGTTATCCGCAGCCATCATCCTGAAGTAGGTCATAATATAAAGCCAGACCAAAAATAAAAGGAAGAACATAGATTTTGAATAAAATCATTCGCGCGTCTCTTCCCTATTGAGGTCGGAAACCTGGCGGTGGGCGTAACCCTCTTTTTCTTTCAAGGGGGCATGGCCGACTTTTTCCCAGCTTTTTCTCGCTTATTTGAGCGAATTGAGATTTCGCGCTTGGCAGGGATGCTATAGACGGCGACCGGACCAAAATATCAAAAATTACCCCCGGTTGGACTGTGCCTTCAGGCATATTCATGCGTGTTAATAGGCTAAAGCCCCTTTCATAGTTCGCCGGCCGATGTCGGACGACTCGTTATCAAATTTGATAAGTTGAGATAGATAAGATGGGTAGGGTAGGGTAGATTGATATTACACATTCAATAACGAGTCGCCCGACGTCGGTCGGGCAAGTGTGAAAGAGGCTTAAAGGCAGCATACACGCTCACAAAAATGGTTGAGATAACAGCATAAATAGAACCGCCTGGCCCCTACCATGCCGTCAACGGCGTTTGAAGCGCTAAAAACCATCCAGGTTGACAGAATTTGAGCATTCCCGTCTCGAATGCCTGTGGAACCCCACCCCTACAAATAACAGAATGAAGAGTGAGGCATGTGGAAGCATTTGATAATTTAGAGCGATAGCACTATATAATGAGAGTCTACGAGAGAAACAGCTTGATTTCCCTGTATATAACTTGTTTACATACCGATTAATTCCCATCCACTTTCAAGAAAGCCCATCTACTCGGGCTGGCTTATAAAATGGAGCATTTCATCAGTAAACAGACATGTTATATTCAGGTAAACCAAGCCGTTTCTCTCGTAGACTCTCATTTGCTAGGGCTATCACTCGAAGCTATCAAATGTTTTCACATGCCTCACTCTTCATTCTGTTATTCGTAGGGGTGGGGTTCCACAAGCTTTCGAGACGGGAATGCTTGAATTCTGTCAACCTGGATGGTTTTCAGCGCTTCAAACGCCGTTGACGAGATGGTAGGGGCCAGGCGGTCCTATTTGTGCTGTTATCTCAACCATGTTTGTGAGCGTGTATGCTGCCTTTAAGTTTAGCAAAATCTGCTTCAGGCCTCGGTCGTAGTTGGTCAATCGGCGTAGTGAGCCCGTTCGATGATCATGAAAGGCATGAATGAGGTGGTGTGGAAAAAATTACCCGATATGGCTGACCGACCGATATTCATATGATATAAGTTAAGAAATGAATGATATGCATCATATCGTTCCACATACTTCCTATATATTAACCGCGTCAGTCACAGCTGGCGACATCGGGCGTTTTTGCAACGTCCATCGTCCATGTTTTTCATACGTATCGAACGGGTTGGCCACGGCAGGTTACGGCGATTTTTTCAACCAACTCTGGCAGAGGCTTCACAAGAACACAAGTATCTACGCTCTTATTTCATTTCAGGAAAAATTGGCATGGTGTTGGTCTAATGATGAAATATCACCTGAGCAGCGAGTGTTGTCATCCTTATCATGACAGAGGTCATGCGAGGGGTCATGGTCATGCAAGAGAAATCGCTTGGGGACCTCACAGATCGGAAAGAAGAGCAGTGGGCTGCGGCATAAAGGAAGAAGGCACGGAAGGGGTCATAAATTTGATGCCGGCAGCAACCGACAATCTACCGCTAGCATTTATATTTTTTGTCGTTTGATCCCAAATTTTCATCGCTCTCGCCGAACTTCCTACGGCCTGCTCTGCTCAGTAGAGTGCACACGGACATCAACTTCCAGGTTTCGGGTAGTAGACAGTCAGTCACAACCGTTTCGACAAATTAATCTGTCTGAATAAGTTGGCACACGGGAAAGTTTTTTATGAGCGGAAACTTTGCACGGTCTCGCTAGTAAAGGAGGAATAATGGCATGCTCAGAATCGAGTCAGAAATGGCTACAGCATGCTTAGTGAGAACACGTAACTGCAACACCGTTTCTCTACGTTGTCGAGCACTGCATGAGACAAAGCGTCTAAAATCTTTGAAAAAAGATTTATTTCTAGAAACAAGTCATCATCTAGTGAAGCAAGCGATAGCCTTGTTCATGGAACATTCTACAAGCATCCTGAGTTCTCAGAGCGTTTCGTATTCCTCATGGTAAATCACCCATTTTTCATTTTCCTTCGTCCAGATGTGAACCATCTTCCCTTTCATCTCGTCACCCTTTTCTGGTTTCACCGAAGTGTCACAGTGGAGTATCAGGTAGTCATCGCTGCCCTGGTAGACCTCGTTGGACTTCTGAAATTTACAATGATCATATTATTTCTAGTACTCAGTGAAACTTACGGCCCGTCCGCGGCGGCATTTAAATGGGGTGTGCGGACCGCGGCGCTTGCATGACGATCCGCGGCGATTTCGCTGACTTTGTTAGGTGATCCGTGGTTCATTACCGGCGTTCTACTGGCTTTGTTGACAGGTCAACCTGTCCTCGGTCGTGGATCGTCATTCTGCGTCATTGAATAGCCTCTACTGGAATCAAGAACTCACCGTGAATGTGGCTTTCCCAAACTGGTCGAAGTACTCCTTACACTTGGCTCCAATCTCTGGAAAATGATGCGGAATCATTTTATATCACTTCTGAGCATTCTGGCTGCGAAACGCAGAAACACAATCAATCACTCACGTTCTCTCCCGAATGATGCACATTTGCCCTTCTCTACCATTACAGCTTGACTGTGATAGTACTTGACCACCTCCTCAATGTCTTGATTATTGCAAGCCTTCTCCGCCCCGTCGTAGTACGGCTTCAGTATCGCTTCGATTTCTGTGACACGAAGGGTGTAATAGTTTTTGAGGTGCTCTAGCCATAGCTTCTTTTGATGAGCAGTGGCTCGGAAATCCTACCATCGCATACCTTTGCGAAGCGCCGCACTTAAAAGCAGCATACTCGTTCGCAGAAGTAGTTGCGATACCTACCATAATAGAAACAAATGTCCTGTACTAGAACACTCAGGTCCCGAAAGATGCTTGCATGGTGCATAAAATATTGAACGGTTGTTCTGGTAGTGATGTTTCAAAATTTTACACTCTGAATCACTCTGTGACCAGCGGAGGTGAGGTCAAAATATTCTATCGCAAGCCAAAAACAAGGTACAGAGCAATTAATTTCACGGCGCGAGCGAGTTCAGTGTTTACTAAACTGGATAAAATCGTAGGTACATATTACACAACTAAGATCGTTAAGCATAGAGTCGCAAGAAAGCTGCATAGTGCGTAGTCTCGATGCAGTTCGCCTAACCTGGTCTCGGACTGTTTAGGTTTACGTTTTCTATGGAATTCCGTGTTAAGTTATATTTTGATAACGAATCATGTTTTATCTATTTTTTCCTTTGATTGTCTTAAACATCGTACAGAAATAAATGAATATTTAAATCAATAAGTAGAGCCTCGTCGCTGAAAAGCACTGCAGCAAGCAATGAAAGGGTATCGATCATGCGGGGGCACACGATTGATTCTCCTCCATGAACATAATTATAAAATTTAAACCATAGATTCTATCCACAGTAACCCAATGGTCATGATAAGAGTATTGGAAACACGTCATCCATTTATCGTCACAATGAAACGTAGGTCGGTTGAATGATATCATGCTCCCTGCAAGGGATTCATTCCGGTACTCATAGAATTAGGTTTCGTATGACCGTGCGTTTGAAACGCGACACTAAGGACCTTCGCATCAATTTTCTCTCTTCAATATGGAAGACTTGCAGGTTTCCCCTACTGCTGCATAGAGTAGCACGTTAAGTCCTTATGCCCCACTCCAACGGAGCTTTACCACTCCAACTGTTGCCCCGCTGCTTCAGTTTTCGCTCCGGACCCCTGCGCTTCAGTGCTGCCCAACTGTTGCTCTCGACAACACTTACCAAACTGTCATAAAAAACCTCATTTCACAAGTATCGGAGTTAATTGCTTCCAAGGAGCATGATAATCCACCAACCCACAATTTATCAAGGTTGTAAATGGGATGCAGATGTGTTGCTTTACTCTTATCATGTCCATCGGGTTACGGTATATGAGATCTGCGGTTTGAGTTTTATATTTCTGTCCTCTATAATATGCTGCCTGTCTTCCAGCGGCGGAGCTATATTTGGACCTTTAGGGCCAGAAGCTCCAAACCTTCCATTCTTGCCATGAAATTTATAGCATCTAAAGCGTGGTCAACCGCGCGTTTCTCATGAGAGAGAGTATTGAAAAACAGTGTTTTATGGTGTCTTTAGACTATTTTATGCTTTTTCATGCCATGGTATGTGATAACAAAATGTCTCAAGTAGCTGACTTGAACACAAAACTTGGTTGTCGGACAGGACTCGAACCTGCTTCACATCACCTATCTGGGGCGGCATGCTCGTACGCGAGTGTTAAGCATCTTTCACAGATCGCAACGCGGCGCTCGACGTCGGTGCGAAATTTCTCCGTTGTTATTATCGGTTTCTCTACCACCGGCCTAGTAGGCGCCGCGCGCGACGTCGGATAGCATTGTCGGACGTCGGACGGCAAAATAACTGTGGAAAGGGCTTTACGAAGGGGTTGCGGCAGGGTTTGACACATCGGCGCGTCTGATGATAGCAGTGCGAGGGCTGAAAGGGGGTTGGGGTAGCACTAAAAAATCGTTCACTCGCCAAATCTACCTAGGTGGGCGAGTCAGCCGAGACCCCGCTGAGACACCGTGGATTGATGATCTTCAGCACTCGCACTGCGATCATAAACGCGCCTACGCCCCCAAACCCTGTCCGAGCCCCTTCGTAACACTCGTGTACGTGCATTGGTGTATGCAGAGTGGGCGTCAGTGGTGTACTAGTAACGCTATTGCGCGCAAGTTATACGATGCAGGTTCGAGTCCTGCCTGACATCTAAGTTTTTCTTCAACTCAGCGACTTTGTAATAGTCTTATATGATAGATATAAATGATTTCTGGCATATAGAAAAGACTACAGTTGTTTTTCTTGACGAACGTCTGCATCTGCAAACGTCGGGAGCAGTCATTTCTAATCTAATCATTGACGTTTTTTTCTTCTCTTATCTAAGGTCGAACTGTCTGTGTCTGCACTTTTTTGGCACTTGTGAATGCAGTGAACGCAGCAGGGTGGTTTTCCTTCTTAGCCGAAACGAAGGCTACGGATTCTGTCAAGGAGAGTGTGGAGGAAACGTCCAATTCTACCGGATCAGTCCGCTTGAAAGTATATTTTTCAACCAAAGAAGTAGCTTTTGATGAGCTTAATACTATTCATCCCGAGAGATCCTTAAACTTGAATTAGGGATTAGAAGAACTCCTCATTTTGCATACCGCGGACATTATTTCTGCTTTTTTTGGGCGCTAGAACAATTTCATGCCAAAACTCGGAACCGTATTCCTGGATTTTCACATTTCCAGTGCGTTCTTTCCTTTGTGACGTCTCTAATCCTATCACAGCCGTTCCCAGATCATTCGAGCCGGGCGGAGAAAGCAGCGGGGTGGTATATAATGACGAAGCGTAAGGCCATTGGTATACCTCCCTGTCGCTGCAGCGACAGGTTTTGACAACTATCACTCATCGTGTCGGGACCAGCACCGGTGCTATGGCAGGGTCGGCCGCGGGATCCGTTTGCGTGCGCCCGTCGCTAGAACAGGTCGTTGAGGGGTGTTATAGTTTTCACTGACGTAACGCTGGTACACTCCGTCGCCGCAGCAACGGCCCGTCGCTGGGCTGCGCACAGCGACGGGCTGTCGCTGGTTCCCCTGGACTCCACATATTCATCTATGTCATGCTGTTTTATGTAATTTTCGCATACCATGGACAGTATAGTGACACCAAAAGACATTATACGTTTCGGTGCCGGCTAAAATCAAAGTACCAGCGATGATCATATTGTGACAGAATGTGAAAACAATTGGAAATGTCACGGAATCCCACATAAACTGTGATGGCATGACCATAATCAATTTTTTTGTTTGCTGTGCGTATGCGCGTGTGCGGAAATGTCAGTCCGCA
The DNA here is from genome assembly GCA_029168955.1 of Aplectana chamaeleonis. NCBI lineage: Eukaryota > Metazoa > Nematoda > Chromadorea > Rhabditida > Cosmocercidae > Aplectana > Aplectana chamaeleonis. Next base: position 310,304 of record JAPDOI010000007.1, on the reverse strand, counting down.
AAAGCGCGTGGAATTCAATGCGGCGACGAAGACTCCGTCGCCGCGACCGGCTGCCGCTGAAGAATACCAATGGTCTAACTGTCGATAACCACTTACAGACTCAATCGACAGTCCCCCTATCCACTTCGCTTGGCTAAAGACTTCGGGGAAGTCTGCACACAAATTTTCAAATAGGGGTTGGGTGGGGGCAGGATTTGAACGCTTTAGCGGGCATTATCTAATCAGCTTTAGCTCCGAACGTAACTTAAGTCAGGCTATGTGTTCCCATTTTTAACGAGTCAGTGGTTTTAGGAATAAGCCCAGAAAAGATTACCCGTGTTTCTAAACAAAACCCAATATTGATGATCTAAAGAGAAATGTAGTTTCATTGACGAACACTTCTGATGCTACCGATTTGTATAATTTAGTATCGTGAAGTTTCGGTTTATAGAGAATCTAAAAGCGCTCACCTTTTGGCTGCATGTTGATGGGTGTTGACTGCCGAACTGGTAGCCGGCGCTATCAACAAATGCACTACATGGAAAGATTGATTGCCCTGTATGGTTGACAAAAAACATTAGATTGCGGCCGATGAAACCATTTTGCGTTTCATATATCTCAAAATTAGGTTATTCTGAGCGAATCTTATTCATTATTGAAGTTCAAAAGCCCAAAATGTTGAGATTACGGTATGCAGTATGGGCGGTATTCAAGAAGGTCGCAGTCCTATCGCAAAGTCAGTTAAGTCGCCTCCTAATTTCACTTAGTAGAAAGACAAGTTCACAATGATCAGGCGATTGGACTCCGAAATAGTTGCCTCGAAGTCACGAAGTGACTCTCGAGCGATTTTCAGGAAAATCAAATTCTACCCGCGGAGGAAACTGACAAACAAACTTTAAACGACATCTTTCCAGACCCGACGGCAATGCGAAGTCAAAGAAAAGTGATAAGAAAAAATGTTCGATTCTATGGATGAACAGCAAAGAAACTGAAGCTACGTAGCCCAAATCTTGTTCGTTGCATTCGAACAGAGAGAAGAATGGGTTTGTGCAGAAGATTCTTTGGCCACGTTAGCCATTCTTCTTTTCAGCTCACGTTAGTTCTCGGTTCCCGTACTTCTCCTTGGGCCGTAGTTATTCCACTCGCGACAGGCGACCGCGAAAGTGCATAAAAGGCATATCGATTTTCGGTCGATACGTATGATAAACAGTGCGCCGCTGCGCCTGTCGCGGTGAGTATAACTACAGCCTTACGTCTCAACAGCACTACCGTAATCTAAAATTGGAACTTTCAGAGCTATTCGGTGGTCTCTGCCCATTGATCGACTGATTACTATTCGTTTCGTCTGTGCTACATCTCTCGTAGGGGATACCTCTGCTCACCTAGATTAGCTCGATTGACTGCTGATTTCGTTGTCGAGATAATGCTTGATTGACTCTGTCATCCTGAGGCAGGTTTCCAAGTGTTGCCCTTCTCCGGTGAATTAGTGTGCGATCCGTATGCGCAGAATCACTCAAAGGTATCTTGTCTCGTACTGATAAACATTGTTTATACATATATGTGCTTGTCGTGGACACTGTACAAATTCTTCAAACGTTTGGTTCCTCATTCACCTTCACGGTCGTCGACCTTCTTTCCTTTGCAACTGTTTGCGACATTGTGAATCTACGTAGTGGGGACGATATAAAATCGTTCTCTGAGAAACCAATGCTGATACATCTAAAGCCTTCATTATCGATTCAAGCTAGAACAACACGAAAAAATCAAAGAAACAGAAAAACTTTGACCTAGACAATGGATCACCACGTCGATTATGGCCTCATCATAGTTGACCGTTAGGGTAGAGCCAACTAGCTCGATAAGCATCTATATCATGCGAATCAAGGGTGAGAATCCCTCTGATGTGGCCAGCTTGATCGTGTTCCGTCACGGTCAATACGTATGCACTGTGTTGCCAGCTGAGGTAAAAAATCCTTCGGTTGGGGCCGGCCTGAGCCAGCCGCAGTGAACTCGAATGTGTCGTGGTGAACAAAGAATCGATAATGCGATCAACGAGTAAAGTGGGAAGACGCGGTCACGCTTTATTATCGATTGGTATGCAGCCGTCCACTGTGAATGGCTCAGGATGGCCTACGATTACTCGGGACGGCTCAAAACGTTTCCGACAGGTCTTCTGCTGACTAAGACGGGTCTACTTGCACGCTCGGAATCGAGCCAGTCATACTTACAGTTTGCTTAGTAAAAATACGCAACCACACCACCGCCTTTTTTCGTCGCGGTAGTCTGCATTAGATCAAGCATTCAAAACGTTTCTTCAGAAAAACTTTTTTTCGAAAAAAACGGTCATCCGGTTTAAATAAACAGTAGCCATGTCCCTGGAACCTTCTACAAGTATTTTAAAATCTCAGAGCTGTTCGTATTCTTCATGGTACATCACCCATTTTTCATTTTCCTTCGTCCAGATGTGAACCATCTTCCCTTTCACCTCGTCGCCATTCTCTGGTTTCACCAAAGTGTCACAGTGGAGGATGAGGTAGTCATCGATGCCCTGATAAACTTCGTTTTATTTCTGGAAGTAGCACTGATTATGTTACTGGTATTCAAGAGAATTTTGCGGCCCGTCACTGCACGATCCGCGGTGTCGACAGGATGAACTGTGGCGCTAGCTGGGCGGTTCGCAATGCATTACCGGCGTTGTTCACGGTTCAACCTGTCGTAGGCCGCGAATCGTCCTTGCTACTCATTGAGAAGCCTTAACTAGGATCGAGAACTCACAGTGAATGTGGCTTTCCCAAACATATCGAAATACTCTTTGAGCTTGGATGCGGTCTCTGAACGCTTACGAAAACTCATTATATGCAATATTTCTGTCGATTTCTGGCGGTCATGTGTAGAAATTTAATAAATCACTCACGTTCTTTCTCAAACGTTGCACCTTTACCCTTCTCCACCATAACAGACTGGCTGTGATAGAACTTGAGCGCCTCCTCAACGTCATGATTATCGCAAGCCTTCTGCGCCTCATCGTAGTACGGCTTCAATATCGCTTCGATTTCTGTAACAGAAAGGTGTAGAAGCTTCGAAAATGCTCTAGCCAAAATATCTTCTGGCCCGCAGCGGTTCCGAGTAAAGTATCTCCGCTGGAAGACGCTGCAGCAGGCAATGAAGCAGTATCGATCATGCTGCACCGCACAATCGATTCTCCTTCATGCCATGCTGTCGCGCCTTCCAGCGGGGGCTGTAATTGAGCCATTGGAAACGCCAGAAGGAGTCTGAATGTTCATCGACCCATCCCCAACTACGTTAGCGTCGAAGCGCCACCCACTTCTAGCCAAATATTTCCCCCTCAATAAAAACACCTTGCAATGACTGTTCACATGTGGTCAGATCGGCTCGTTTTTGAAGCTTCCAAGGTGTATTACGGGCCGTATCAGTTTACTAGGTCTATGGTATGCATACTTCTGCGGCACAGGCAAATCGCTCTTAGCAGAAGTTCCATATGAGCGTAAAATTCACTTTCGGTTGCTAGAACTGTCCATAGTTCTTTTTTTTCTCTGAACTGTCAACGGATGCTTGGTCCTTCCTAATCTAATCAACGGCGTTTTTTCTTCCCTTATCCAAAGTCGAATTGTCTCTTACTACGTCTTCTTCTGTATCACTCGTAAATGCAGTGCTCACCGTGGAAAAGTTTTCCTCTTTCTAACTAGGAACGAAGGCTATGGGTCTTCTTAAAGAAACTGAGGAAGATACGTTGTCGCAGAACAACCAAGAACAAGCGAAATGGCGTGGATATGGTTTCCGTTTTCGATTTAGTCTGACGCATGGACCAGGCGGCTGGCCGTGTGGGGTCGGCGGCCTCACTGGAGAATGGGGTTTCGATTCGCGCGGGGCGATCTACCGTCGCAGCCCCGTCCAATCATCAGACTAAAATTATTGTGCGAACTCTAGGCTAATTATCCGACGCTTCGCCCCGCCTAAAAATATGTAAAACAGTTGTCCATCCAAAGCAATATACTTAACCGCAATGTTAAAAGAACATGGTGCGGTTGCGGTCACACACTAAAACTACGGTAGAAGACGCCAGATTTCATTATTCATTCAGCTGTGCTGTCGATCGATAATGAAATCTGGCGTCTTCCACAGTGGTTTTAGTGTGTGACCGCAACCGCACCATGTCCTTTTAACATTGCGGTGAATTGTAGATGTCGGTGTGCTGAACACTCTCTGTTGACAGCACAAGACGAAATCATCAGCCCAAGATTTCTGGAGCGCAAAACCAATTTTTGAAGTTGCTAATTTAGTGGCAGTCTTTCCCAGACGTTCCGCCTGAGTGGCTATACTGCCTGGCTTGAAAAATCGGGAAGGCTCATATACAAAAGACAAACTTAACAGAATTAAGGGTTGCGGAGGCAGTATTTCAACGCTTATGCGTGCTTTTCCCTCAAGATTCCTCCTACGAATGTTATTTTAGTCGACTGTTCTCTATTTCAGAGGCAAATTTAGGTTGTCCCTTTGTGCGCTTGTGCAGAGCGAAGGGAGAGACAGCGAGAAAGTGTGTGTGTAACTGGTTTAACAAATCAGCGCAGCGGGAACTCTTTGTGTTTCTGAACATAACCCTAGCATAACTATCTAAAGAGAAGTGTATTTTCATGAACGCACAATTCTGATGGCTGCCGATTTCCGTCATTTATTATCAGAAAACTCATGCTTGCAGAGAATTTGAACGCGCTCACCTTTTGGTTGCATGTTGATGGGTGTTGATTGCCAAACTGGTAGCCGGAGTTATCAACAAATGCACTACATGGAATGATTCATAGCACTGTCTGGTTGACAAAAAACCACAATAGATTGCCGCCGAAGGAATCAATTAAAAATAATTCTGACCAAACTTTCCGTATTGAATCTGTAGGGAGAATAGGCACAGCGTTATTACGATAGCGAGATTTGATTTTAGGTATGATCAATCACTGGTCGAGAGACAGGCTTCCAAGTATTGTCCTTCTTTGGTAGACCAGTATGCGATGCGCATGTCCTTCAGATTTGTCCAACATAGTTATCTTCTCTCGTCTAGATGAACATTGCACATTTGTATGTTCTTCCTGAAGACAGCTTAATTAGAGCACTTTCTAGAATGAGCTAAGTGTAATAAGGTTTTAATACAAATGTGTTATAATAATTCGAAGCCTAATATGGGAGCTGGGTATTTTTTCATTAGGCTATTAGACAATAAGCTTCGTTTCGACCTTTTCCTTAGACGAACTTTATTGTTACAGTCTTCCCGAGTCTCATCGGTGAAGGAGAAGACTGCATTGTTAGTTGCTTTTATCAAGGTAAGGCGCAAACAATTATTATATTTTATTTTTATCATTATTATTAGGAAATAATTTTATTAAAAGCTTGTTTATTATCAATTTATTTTTAATTTCTTTTCCTTTATTCATTTATTTGTTGATATATATTAATTTATTGATGTATCTCTAATTTATTTATTTTATTTATTTATGTGCTTTATGTGTTCAAGTTCTCCAAACGTTTGGTCACTGGTCCGTCAACCACCGTCACGGGCTCCTACCTTCATTCTTACAACTGCTTACGACATTTCCATGCGACGTGGTGAGGCCGGTATAGGATCGTTCCATGAGATGAATTTTGGAGTGTTGCCCTTCCGTCAAATCTGGAATAAAAAAATGTGTTTTCAATAGCTTTCTTAGCAGCTGTGTACTGCATTGGTATCATACATGTGCTCGTGGACAGAATAGGAGGCACTTGTCGACCTGAAATCAATTATCGTATATAAACCATTTTCCAAAATGATGATGAAATCTCGTCATGATGAACAATTAACATTTGACAGCGAAGCGAAACGGCCAGGCGAGCTGGTTCCTTACATTTGGTACCAGCTGTATGTACATGTGTTCGTGAATAGAATAGGAAGTACTTGTCTAGCTGGAATCAATTATCGAACATAAACCATTTTCCAAAATGATGATGAAATCTTGGCATGGTGAACAATTAAAAATTGACAGCGCAGCAGAAAGGCTAGGGTAGCTGGCCGTTCTTATACAGGTCCATGGAAATCATTTGGTATACTTACCTTGTCTTCCTGAGTTGTCATAAGTAATCGTCGAGTTTTCTGACATTGAATAATGAACTTCACGGTAGGCAGAAAGATTCTTCTCCGCAATTAGAATGAACAGAGGAATGACTTTAAAGGCTGAATTACGTACATTTGACGAGACAGCGACAAGACTTAGGTAGTCCACCACGCGCAACTGCGAGCATGAGAGATGACCCTTGTACTCAACCATGCTCTATTCAGTGATATAGGTACTTGCAAATATTCTATCAAATTTTTTACTGACCGCACAAGAAACAACTATTGTGCTCATCATTACTCCATCAAGTGTTATAAGCAATTGTCGATTCTTCTATCATTGAATAATGCGCTTTACAGTATATAGAAGGATCACTGTCTGATGTTAGAATGAACACAGGAATGACTCTTGAAGCTCAACTATGTACATTTGAGGAGGCAGCGACAAGATTCGGATAGTGCACAAGTGAGTATGAGTGGCAACCCTTGTACTTACGCATGCTCCATCCAGTGTTATTACTATTGCCGGCCTTTCTATCAAAATTTTGACTAATAGGCTGAAAAACAGCTATTGTGCTCACCATTACACCATCAAGTGTTATAAGCAATTGTCGGGTCTGCTTTCATTGAATGGCACGCCTGAAGTAGACAGAACTCCTCTCTGCTCCTAGAATGTACAGAGGGGGAACTTTCGAGGCTCATTCACACTTGGAGACGCATCGACAAGAGTCCAAGTCCGTCACACAAACCTTTTCAAGCGTAATAAATAAGCACGTGTCGATTCTTCTATCGCTCAATACTGCGCTTTACGGCAACGAGAAGGATTTATCAGTGGTACTACATTGTCCACAGAACTGACCTAGCTGGCTGAACTATACTTGGCGACGTAACGACATGGCTTCGGTGGTCCTCGATTTTTGATTGAGAGCATGAGAGGCAACCTTCGTACTTGGCTCCGCTCCATCACATGATATCGGTCGTGTTGATTCTTCATTGGCTTTGATTACTTACAGCGCGCAACCCGCACAGAGAGATCACCTTCTCACACTGATGTTAGAAAAATTAGCAGTATCCCATTAAAGCCGCCCCATAAAGCTAGCTATGTTAGTTCTCAACTGAGAACATAAGAAGCAACCGTTATATACACCTTTCCTACATTGAATGTTATGAGTAAGCAATTGCCGATTCTTCTATCGCTTAACACCGCGTTTTACAGCAAAAAGGATCAGTCTGCGTTAAAGAATGTCCAAGTAAACGGTGCTGCAGGCTGAACTATAGGCGACGTAGCGACGAGACTTTGGTTCTTCCTGAATTTCAATTGAGAACAAGAACAGCGGCGTTGTTTTCGCTTCTGCTTCATCAAGTGTTATAAGCATTGTCGATTCTTCTATCACATTTTCAACAAACCGCATAAGAAATTACCGTCGTGCAAACCTTTGCTGCACTAAGCGTAAGTAAGCGATTGTCGATTCTTGTATCATTCTATAAGGCTCTTCACGGCAAGGAGAAGGATTCATCTGCGTTATTAGAACGTCCAAGTAAACGGTACTGCAGGATGAGCTTTAATTGGCGGATTGAAGACAATGCTTTGGTAGTCCTCAATTTTCATGAGAGCATGACAGACAACTGTACTCATCTAGGCTCCGTCAAGTGGTATTAGTATTGTCGATTGTTCTATAACATTTTCAACTATGTTCATAAGAAACAACCATTATGCTCACCCTTCCTGCATTAAACGTTATAAGAAAGCAATCGTCGATTCATCTATCACTCGAAACCGGGCTTCGAGGCATAAAGAAGGATACATGTGTGCTACTGGATTGTCCACAAAACTAATCCTGCAGACTGCAATATATTCGACGACGTAACGAAAAGACTTCGCTAGTCATTGATTTCTGATTGAGAACATGGGAGACAAACTTTGCACTCACCTATGCTCCATCCAGTGTTATAAGTACTGATGACTCTTCTATTAAATTTTTAGCTGACAGCATGAAACCAACTCATGCGCTGCCCTTTCTTGTACTGAGCGTTATAAGTACGCGATTGTCGATTCTTCTATTGCTGAACACCGCGCTTCACGGAGAAAAAAAAAGAATTCATCTGTGTCATTAAAATGTCCAGAAAAAAAGAGCCAGGCTGAACAATCTTTGGCGACATCAAGGCGAACATAAGTCATTCGTCATTTTTGTAGAGAACGTGAGAGACAACCCCTTTAATCACCTATACGCGATACAGTGTTATAAGTATTGTCGATGCTTCTATCACAACTTCACTTAGGAACATTAGAAATAAATCTTGTGCTAAGCATTACTCTATCAAGTCTTGTGATTGTTACTAACTGCGCGCAGAAAGATACATCTATGCTACATGTAAGGTTATGTCTATTCACATCACTGCATGGTTTACATGGAGAACTCCTGAAAAACCACTGAGCCATTCTGTCATCTCCAGTTTAGAAGCGCTCCGCGTTTTCACAGAATGCCTGTAGAAGTGAATCGCCGGGTTTAGCTATATTTGGCGACGCAGCGACAACGCTTAGATAGCTGCTCAGTCTTCATTGAGACCACATGAGACAATCATTGAAGTCACCTCTGCATCATCACGCGCTATTCTGAGAAACTGGAAGATTCTTCTAAGACATTTCCCAATCGAGTCCACGAAAAATGTTCTTGCGTTCACCATTCCATCATCAAGTGTTATAAGTAATTGCCGATGTTTCTATCATAGGACTGGCAGCTTTCATTTTGCAGACGGATGCATCCCTCTTGAGTTATTCCAGTGTCCATGGGACCAAAGAAGTGAATGCACGGGGGGAGGAGGTGCCTACGACGCCATGTATCTATCATTGTCCATCGTTATCGTCACGGTGATATGCTACCTGACACCCCTTCTTCGTACATCGAGTCTGATTTGAAGTGGCCTTTATGTGTGTATATTTAATCTTCCATTAGTGCCTTATCTAGATTTCGCTGTCTTATGTCTTATTCCATTCTCGGCCGATGAACCATTCACTTCTGCCAGAAGGGACCTGGTGTTCTGTCGGGAGTCAGGGTGACTTCCCTTTTGTCTATCCCGTCCTCGCCTGTTGGTTTTTTGATGCATATATCAATAACGGCCTCCACCTTGAATACAGGGTTAACAATATTCATCTTATAGAAAATCTTCATTGCCAACGAAAGAACTGTTAGTAGTCAGCGGAAAAGAGCAACTTAACGTGACACACAACAAAATAGGACTTGAAATGACTGAACAGACTGAATTCCAGAAAAAGTTCTGTATTCTTTCAAGTCATACTTACGAATTCATCGAAACATTTTCAGATTCAGATTTTTTCTTCCTGAGGCAGCAAACATGTTTGATCAACGTGGCAAACACGGGGTTGGATCACGACCGGCTCACAAGAGGGGTAGCTGAACTAGGACTCATTTTCTACTGAGCAAAAAAGTGAATGAATTTTTGCTGTATCCTTCAGAACCTCTTTGCATTTGCATCCTTTAGCGATCATATGGTATAATAACTTTTAGCCAAGCTGCTTCATAGCCAATGTGACTGTTAGAGGCTTAGTAGTATTTTATGATCAAAAAGTCATATAGTTGCGATTTTATTCACAATACATGTATCTAACTGAAGGTTCTGATAATAGATGATTTGGATAGGCGATATCGAGGCTTTAGCCTTTGGACCAGATAACTGGCGCATAGATATAGCTTAGGTTGCTAAGAGGAGTCTGGGCGAAGTAAGCAGCGGAGCGGTCGGTGATGGCAAAGTATCACAGTGATAAGGAGAATTTGACATGATAAACCCGATAAGCCTTGCTTCAAGTGGCTCAAAATGAGCGACCTAGGCTATACGTCAAATGCGTGATTTTGGCCCAACTATGTGAGAAATTTGCGCACAAATCGGAAGAAAACACGAAAGCCTATGCTGCTTGCGCTTTTTCAACATTTCGCAAATTGCAGAAAACTTTCGGAGCGGAATCCTCAGATTCTAGGGTTTTTGAGGTCTACAAATGTGCGCTCTATAGTTGTGCCAATCAACCAGTTTCAAATCGGATCATGCCATTAATTGTTGTATGAAAACCTATTCAAATTCGAAATTTCTGAAATAGCATCATTCGAATACGATTAGTCGGCTCTCAGAAAATGGTGCCATTCGGATATTATTCAAAATTCGGCCCTCCGAAAAGGGGCCATTCGAATCTATTCAACATTCGAAGTCTACCATTCGAATGAACATTCGAATTCGAATAATTTCGAATATGTAAATCTGCCCCGTCGTTGCTATATATGGCTTACGGTAGGTGACCGTGTGTTCCGTTTGGCTAGCCTGACCATGACCTGGAAACGAAAATTAGGGATGGAATGTGTCTTTCCGCAGATTTCGGTCAAAAGTTAGGGGAGTTGTAGCTCAGCCTAGGCACCTGTGGCCGTATTCACGAAACTATGGGAGCCTTCCGGGAGGGTCCAAAGTCCGCCAGCCCTATACATCGTCTGGCTCTTAAAACCCTCCCGGGAAGCTCTCGTAGTTTTATGAATACGGCCACTGGCCACCGCCTGTTTGACCCCTGGTACCCTATGAAATAGGATCGATCATGGCTGGCGCATGAACAACATCGGTCAATCGAATGTGACACCAAAATATTACTTGACTTCACTACCAGATCTTCTAGCATTGTTCAGACAGCTTAGGCTCTGCACCTTCATCATACTTTTGCAAGAGCGGCAAAAGCTGAGATTATCAGTAGGAAAGTGAGAAGTGAGATGTCTAATTCCGTTCTAAATTGAGAAATCAGATGTCTGATAGCATATGATTTCTCATTCTTCTGTTAATATTCCACGGAATTCGCCGCTTTCGCAAAAGTATGAATGGAGTGTATGGGAACACAACAAACGCGAAAGAGAACGACGAAGTTTTTCCCAACAGCGAGAAGTCGACCACATGAAGCACGATTGATGTGGAAAATGGAAGCCAGTGAACGACTTGCTGGTCAATGACGTTGCAACTCATGAGCTGGCGCGTTATCCCGCGAATCGACGTGATAGGTGAGATAGTTGAGAAAGGGATTGGTACGATCACCAGCGATAGGTCACAAGAGGCACCGCAGTCGGATCCCTTTCCAGACTGTGAAGTGGGAGTGGACGAAGAGTTGAGCAGCAGAGGTGAAGAGAGCGCTCCAGACTTTAATTCGGCAGAATGAGTGGTTACGACCGGCATATATCGAATATTGTCCTAGGTGAGGCAAGGAAAGGCAGCCTGATGCCTCCGCCTATCTAGAAGAAAGATCGTTGTGTACCACGATGCGTCCGCTCATGTCTGTTTATCTGCTGCGACTCTGTCATACACCCCGCAGAGAACTTGAATACGAAAAGTTAATTGCAAAGACAAAACATTTCTCTAAAATTTAGCGGCCTATTTCATATGACGGAGAGTATATGAAGGGCAGTTTTTCCTAGGTGCCGACCTTATTCGCTTCAGTGGCTTACCCACAGACACTATGCGCTTCAACAGCTTCCCATATATCGCTTTTTTAGACTTTCCGAAAAGCCTCATGATAACGGCTCCTGTTATCCACAGATGACCTATTGCAGAGAGCGCTGAATAACCGATCATCATACATAGCATATCAAGCCAATCTTTATTTCAAATGGATTCTAGCGTATAACAAGTAGAAGCTCTTGATTATGACAATGACTAGATTTGATGCGTGTACCTCAGGGCATCTTACGGTTTAGAGGAAAACCTTCAAGCAGTCTCAAACTCCTCATGGTAAAGCATCCACTTGCCGTCCTCTTTCGTCCAGATATGGATGAACTTTCCTTTCGTTTCATCGCCTTTCTCTGGCTTGATATGCGTGTCAGCGTGAACAAATAGGAAATCATCGGTGCCTTGATAGACCTCATTGCTTGCCTGCAAGACACAATATTTTCATCAAACATACATTTCCATTTCCACGCTACTCGCAGTCTTATTATCACAATCGTAGATGCGAAGCGGTTGTTTTTCGAAAAATTCAACCATGAAAATAAGGATATCACTCTAAAAACCGTACCACTTCTATGATAGTGATACAGAAAAGTGCAAGTAGTGGGGAAATGAAGGCTACATACGCATTTATCAAGAGTCTTTCTAGTGATTGACGGTTAACCTACCGAGAGTTTGCATTTCCCCATCGCATCGATCCACTCTTTGAACATCGCAGCGATCTCTGAAATTGCAAGTTATTAGTTCTGCGTTCAAAGGTAGAACTCTGTCCACATCGCCGAATTTTCTGACACTACTTCATGTCATGTACCTATGATGGTGCCATGTTTATGATTCGTTCTCGCTACAAAAAAAAATCTCTCTGGAGTTGCAAGGATCTAATCCTGGTTATTCCAGTTCGTGAAATAGAATTGAGAGAAACTGTCAAAAAATGCTAGTCTAGATGCTGATCTTTTTTTGCGGCGCTCTCCCTTCCCCAGTCAAATGTGAAGTGGTTTTTGGACCTTCATCATTTATTTCGCCTTTTATTATATCATCGTCATTAAAAATTTTACCGAAAGGGGCCGTATACGTGAATGTATACTATCGTTCTCCGAGCCAAGCTCCGGTCCGCACTTGCGGACTTCGGCTGTTGCATCATGCGACACGTGATAATCGTGCTGGGAGAAGGGTGAATCGTGCCGGGACCAAGTGGTCCGAACACGATTAAAACGTGTCGTATGATGCAATAGCCGTAGTCCGCAAATGCGAACCGGAATTTGGCCGAGAGAAGGACAGTAGACGCCAATTGAAAACGAAAAAATATTGATAGAAAAAAATGAATAAACGCACTTTTGGATAACTAAATAATCCAGACTATAAGACCCCTACCCTGGATCTCACATGATCGTACAGAATGACATTGAGGATGACAAGCAGCGAAAAATGGAATGACAAGATTTGGAAATACGCGCGGAATGAAGCGGCTGTGGAGACGCAGATACACCTCTTGCAGCCAAAACGACTAACAATAAGGCATGCTATAGCTAAGACGCACCCAGAATTGAACGAGCTTTGATTCGTTTGCTATTTATTTTATTGCTTATACTGGCCTCAAAGATAGGTTCAATTCGTTTATCCCTGATCCGTACTATGTACTAGATAATCCCTTTATAAGCTATCCTTTACTTATTTATCAGACAGGATGAGCAAGGATATTTAAGACATCGTTAGCGTAGAAAACCGTATATTATTTTTTCATGTGCTTGTGTAGCTTGACCTCTGTGTTGAACGGAAATGTAGAAAGGTGTCATGAAAATTTTTCATTTGTAAAAAAAAGTCATACGGAGCACATGATTTTTCTGCCTTTGGAGGCCTCGTCACTGTCATTTTCGGGTTTTTTCTGAACGTGGAGTTTGTGCCGTAATTGTGTTTCAGGTTGACACAAGGTAGCTAGGTTGAACGCAAAACTCAGGTGTCAGGCAGGACTCGAACCTCAATTGCACGCTTTCCGGGCGAGAGTGTTACCATTACACCACCGACACCCCGCTCTGCATTCCTCAGCTATTCACACATGACCTATGTAGGCACAACAACATTCACCCCTGGGAATGATCTGATAAGTACATATCGGCTTTAAATCCAGTTAAGCTGAGGCCTTGGAAGATGGTATTTTGATTTTTTTAGAATGTTTTAATGCCGTTTTTATAGCTAGATATATGACCACATTATGACACAAGGTAGCTGAGTTGAACGCAAAACTCAGGTGTCAGGCAAAACTCGAACCTCCATTGCACGCTTCCCAGGCGAGAGTGTTACCATTAGACCACCTGTTTTTCAGGTTGTTTAACGGTCGCATCAACATTCTATGAAAAATGCTAGATGACTGGTGAGAACTGGTGGCGGACCTCATTTTTAACCTCTTCCAACCTCAGAACCCTATGTTTTTAACGCGCCGAAGCTCACCGGTGTGGTGTACCGAGCTCAATCATAAAATTGAGCCCGGAAAGTAGAGATTCGTTTTTAGCGCGAGCGATGCCTTTAAGTAAGAACGCAGTCAGCAATTTGAGTAGTTCCTCTAGACAAGTCCAGGGATAATTCTAGCTCTTGAACATAAAGAGCCGTTACCGTGACCTGGCGAATAATTCTCAAAATAGCTCTAGATGTGCACGATTATGAGCCAGGTGGATTCATCACAACTTCAGTTTCTTGAGGTTTTAACCGAAAATGCTGATTTTGTCGATTTCTCGACCAAAACGGCTATGCATGTATCTTGTAGGTGATTAATCGGCTTTACAATTTCAGCTTTGAGTTAGTCCGTGTGGGGCGTTCTGAACCAAAACCTCTTCAAGAACAAACCCATTTTCCTTCTTTTTTCCGTCTAGATTCCTGACATCAAGGTTTAGCTGCCAAATTATACTCCCTTCCTACTTTTCTATAAAATTGTGGTCACCCAATGTTCCACAAGAAACTGAATTATCTTTTGAAAAAACTCACGGTCTTTTCCGTACGCTGCTCTTTTGCCCTTTTCGACTATGACCCCTTGGCTGTGATAGAAACTTGCCATCTCTTCAGTTTGTCCTTCCTCACAAGCTTTTACAAACTTTTCATAGTACGGCTTCAGGATTTCTTCCACATCTGAAACAGAAGTCGTTGAAAATTGACGGGGTAGAAACGCATAGAAGCTGTCAGCTCAGCAATTTCTACCAGTGCTAGTTTATAGGGTACCCACTGCGGGTTTGCGAGAGCGGGGTTAAATAATGATGCATACGAGCCCAGGTTCGCCAGCGTTCAGTACTTCAGTTAACGAAAAAAACAAGCTGGTGGAGACATTGTCTTGTGTCAGAAAAACATTGCTAGATCCTGTCGACTGCGCGAGGTTGTCGGCAGCGTCGTGATGGGTAAGGGTGACGCCTGGGTCAGCCAGCAGTGTGCATCGAAAGATAATCGTTGACAAACATCCGACCCCCACCCCTCAGCGACCGCGGCGATTTCGAGCTTGGCTTTAGGGTTATCCCCTCTACAATAAGTCTTAAGTCAGGAGTCCTAACATACACAGTAGTAGGAGGGCCAAACGTTGGCGAGCTTACCTTTGGGCTGCATGATGGGCTGAGTTGTCCGTTGAATTGGCCGCCGTCACCGTCAGCGAACGAACTGAAATGGTTGATTCGACTAGGAAGAGTGCACTTCAGAGCGACCAGCAGCACAGCGGATTAGTGGCGATTATTCACAGTTGAGCCTGTCCGCTGAAACCGAGACCGAACGGGAGAGGGAGCAAAAAGTTTCGCTGAAAACGGAGATTGGTACAAACTGGAAATCGGAACATAACCGGGGTTCAAAACCAGAGTTTGATCCAGAGCAATTGTGACAGACGGGAGAACCAAAAAATGGAGCCAGATAATTCGATAAAACAGAAACCATGACCAATTTGGCTACAGTTGATGCTCAGTACACTTCATCTGAAAAAAGAAGAAAATAAATAAACCAGTAAGTAGCGCTGAAACACAATGAACACCGGAACGAAAAGGCGATGGTGAAGAAAGTTTACCTTTAGGTCAAATATAGCAGACAGACTGTGGAGGATTAGGCGCCAAGATGGTGTGAAAGTCTGTTGCCGATGGAGAGTTTGAAATCCTTGTTCTCGCGCACTCCGCACCCGAATTTCAAATGGTTCTGGCGCAAACCGCTGTGAAGCGCGGTTTTCGCCGCCGTTGTTTTAGTGTGAATAGACCCAGAAAAGTTCCGTACTTGCACATTCTAAAAAGTCAAGACGCATTAGTAACTGTTTACTGTGCTTATCTGGGCCAAATTCCGGTCCGCAATTGCGTCTCGACACGCTTTGCGGCCGCACGCGCCCGAGTCAGAAGACCTTCCAGCGCCGCAGCCGCCGATCTGCTGACTCTAGGTGGGTTTTGGAAGCTGTAAACTAAGGAAAATTGAAGAAAATTGTATGAAAAAGCCACATCGAGTCGGCTTTGGCGCTGGAAACCCGACTGACTCGAGCGCGTGCGGCCACGAAGCGTGTCGAGACGCAAATGCGGACCGGAATTTGGCCCAGATAAGCACAGTATGTCTGACTTCCACATCTATGTTGATTTTATAAGAAAACAAATCAAGTTCGCAATCAATTCATCTCAAATTCCTCGTGATAGATCTTCCAATTTTCGTTCTCCTTGGTCCATATCTGCACCATACTTCCCTTGTGATGTTCGCCTTTGACTGCGTTGACCTCATAGTCGCAGTTGACTATCCAGTAGCCACCACCGGTGCCTTGGCAATTCACATTGGACATCTAAATGCAAAACTTATTAAGTAGACATTTTCAGATCTGCAGAAAAAACGTGCAATGACCGACCGAGAACTTGTACGGCCCGACATCCTTCCAGAACTGCTTGAAAAGCTCAGTAATATCTAAAAAAATTGACATCACTGAATAACTGGAAAAAATTAGGCAGCACACACGCTTCAAAGTTATTTGAGATCACGATGCCACTGAACTTATACGGTCTGTAAGGTGGGGTGCGCGATAAAAACGGTTCATGAGATCTCTTCATGGGAAGATAGATCTAGCCATCACAAAAACGAAAATAAAGGAAAAATCGGAAAAAAGGCGTAAGAGCGAGTTAGAACGGCTAACTGCTGGGTGTCCGCCCGCCCGGCAATTAACGAGATTTCAATGGATGCTTGTTTCGCCGTCTTTTATTTTCCTTCTAAATTAGTTTCCAACTACTCTAAGAGACCACTATCTTGTTTAAGACCAGTGCGAAAGACCGCGGAACAAGCATAGTTATCGTGTAATTCAGGGGCGGTGGACATCCAGCGAATAGCCGTTCGAACTTGTTCCTACGAATTTTTTCTACAGCTTTTCACTCATTTTCGTTTTTGTGATGGCCAGATCTACCTTCTCGTTAGGATAGCGTAACGATCGTTTTTATCGCGAGCCCTGCCGCTAAAAAAGCATCGCAAAGGAGCGAAAATGGACGTATTTGGGCCATCTTTAGCCAAGAAGGCTATCAAGCCCCGCCCATTTCTTGACATACCATGACCCTCCCCCTTCCCCAGTACAAAAACCCTCAATTTGACTGCTCAGATACGGCCATTTTGGCTTGTTTTTGCGCCTTTTCTTATTGCTGAATGAAGGCAGCGTACGCTCAAAAAACCGTTTCACTATTTCTCGCGGGAAGCCGCAGAGCATGACACTCTTTTTTACACCAATCTTTGTGTTTTTATTGTAACACACAACCGTCGAAAATGGTTTTGCGTCTTAAACTTCTTAGGTTAGTTGATTCTTTTCGCCTTTTTATTGCAGGAATATCTCTGAAAATGAAAAGTTCCTAATGCACACGTTTGACTACGAGGATCTCTCGAAATGAAGAGTGAGTTTTTTTTTCAAATTTTCGGATATTGTCGTGGCGCTTCTGTTCCTTTTCGGCCGAGTTGCTCGACCGAGAAAAGATCTTTTGAGACCACAGAGCAGTTTTCACGAGGCTATAGTATTATGGATACGCAAAATTGAGGTCTCAGTCTTCGCCAACTATACCCACTTGGTTGAAACATTGGCTTGAGAAGAAAAAAAAGGAATGTGGATTTCTTCGTGGAAGCTACATTTATTATCACATAAGAAGAAAAGCTTTCTTCACATGAAAAGCATTTAAATATCAAGTCTTCCCGTCCGTATGTGACGCTTTTTCCTCTATGCACAATCACCCCATCGCTGTGATAGAAACTAGCTGCCTGTTCGACATCGCCCTTTTGGCTCACTTGTATGAGCTCGTCATAGCGAGATTTCAGAGTGGGATCCATATCTGAAAGAGAATAACGTTGCACTGTCCCCATAATGTACTCATCAGATACAAAGTACCTAAATATGTATAGATAGTAAGAGTGATAACACCTCTTTGATCGCCATAGGTAGAAAGATAGGGTCAGGAATCAACATGATATGTGGGGACTTTCAAGATTTTTGCTGAGGGGTCATCACATATTCAAAGAATATCAGAGCAGAATTCGAAAATTTTGCACGGAATGGGATTTGAACCCACACACCCACGCAAGTAGCAGAACGCTCAAACCGCTGCCTTTCGGTAAGTGATTCCTCGAGTCTGGTGCCTTAGACCACTCGGCAGTTCGTGCTCTGCGTCACTGGTCTACAGACCCGATGAGAAACCTGATTTCGTGGAGCTGTAGCATTCATTGTATGTAGTTACGCTCATTCAATCATAATTTCAACTCCGCACTTTCAAAACGCACTTGGATATTCAAGATTTTTTTACTGTTTTTCTTCTCTGGAAATTGAGGGCTTGTTTATGACATTTCGCTACTAACCTTTACTATGCAAACAATTTGGGACTTGGAAACGGCTTCTGTCGTGAACACTGCCTTCAAGAAGGCATGGAATACGATATAAACTGACAATGAGAGGAGCTCACAAAGATGAAGAAATCAATTTTGTTTCTGACAAAGATCTGGCGAACAGTTGCGATAGACCGTGTAACCTAGAACCGCTTGTGGATTCCTGAGCAAACACAAAAGTGCTCCCTGATAATGCTAATCGGCTCTGTGAACGAAAAATCAGCACCATGAAATGACAGTGCAGATTATGAGTGTTTTTGTGTCCTGCTATCAGTGACAACCCCATAGGAACCTGCAGAGTTGCAGCGGAGGGCTGTCGCGGCGTAAAAACTCTGCGGCTCCCCCCCAGGGCTGGGCACACGTCCCGGCTTGGCGAATCTGAATATGCACCCCCCTTAGCTCGGTAATTTTTAGGCACCCCCTTATGGGAAATCGAAATTGGCTGTTTTCCGAATAGTTAAAAAGCCATGATCTTGGCCTCCTGATTTTGATGAACACGAATATAAAAAATGCACTGAATAGAGAATATTCCGAAAATGGCGACAAAAAAGGTAGTGTAATTTCTGAACTTCAAAACAACCCCATGAGGAAAATTTGTTAGTAAGACGGTAAGTCATGACAAAAGGTAAAACATTTTTCAATACAAAACAATTGAACAATTACCAACAACAGAACTACTACTATTGCAATAATTAATGTTTCCTGTCGAATGTTTTCATAAACCTATGAAGGATTAGTTAATCTGTGTTTGATTGTTCTGATGTGGAAATCAGAACTATTTTGTGTTATGGAACGATGTTAGGATTCATGTGATTCGTAGGGAGTAGAAAACCCGAGTTTTACCCTCCTAGAATGCCGCAATCCCTTAAAAATCGGCTTTCCGTGCGATACGGTGTTTGTACGCAGCTACACAGGGCACACGGGACTGGACGCGCACACAATATTAATAAAAAATGTATTTTATTACAGAACGGGGAGGAGAAAAGGATTGAAACCAAAGGAAATGGAAGATGATGAAAGTTGTCTATTCTGGATGTACCCATTTTAGAATTTTAATGTAAATAAACAAAGTTAGAGCTGGTGTAAATATTTAGCCGTGACAAGGTTCATTCAAACGAACCTAGTTGATCAAAACTAGCATTAAACTGAGAGCAAAGGATATTGTTAAAAAGAGGAGAATCTGGCAAACATTATAGTTTCAATACGACTGATTTTTAATGTGATTTAAGGACCTTAAATCTCGTCCCGGTTTTACCCCGAAAACCGGGACAAAACCGGGACAAAACCGGGACGAGGTTTAAGGTCCTTATATCACATCAAATATCAAACTTATTGAAACCAAGGTGTTTGCCATATTCTCCTCTTTCTTTCAATGCTCTTACTTTTTATGTTCAATGCTGTTTTCATTCAGCTAGGTTCATTTGAATGAACCTTGTCGAATCCAAAAAACTCACCCCGCTCCAACTTAGTTTATTTACATTAGATTTCTATAATGGTCACATTGAAAGTATCGTACCTCTGCCTTCTTCCATTTACTCCAGTTTCAGCCCTTTTCTCCTTCCCCTTCTGTAATAAATTACATTTTTAAATTAATATTGTGTGCGCGTCCACTCCAGTGTGCGCTGTGTTGCTGCGGACAAGCACCAGATCGCACGGCGAGCCGAATTTCAAGGGATTCCGGCACTCCAGATGGCTACAACTCGGGTTTTTATAGTTCCAAAGCCCTATTCAGTGCACTTGTGCTCTGCAGGGTACTGATAGCAGTTTTTTTTTTACCATGCTGAGAGACATGGTACTTATCAAGGAGGAGGACTCGATCATTAACTTCTCTCACAAGACCTTGCAAAGTCCTCAATTTTCACAATCGGATCTCTTCATAAGTCACATTCTCATGAGCTGAAATTAGTTGGCTAGTCGTGATACTAAATGTGCTACCTGTAATTTCAATCTGTACTAATACAACAGTTCGCTGATTCTGTTTTGAACGTGAACGGTAGCGCTTCTGAGCGCTCTCTTTGTATCTTTGTCTCGAATCGGTTACCACCCGTGTAATAAATGAACGTTGCACCAGAGAAACATGACATCATACCAATCCTTACTTGCTACTAGATAACGGGGTAGTGTTTATTTCTATATCAAAGTAATCAAACAAATTATAGATAATACTTATTTCATAGAGTTATTAAAAAGAAACCTCGACAGCAACTATTAATTTTTGCGAACGCAACCTGCATATCTATCAATAATTTGAATTCTGTGAGTGTTTTTTTTTTCGAAAAGCGGAGAAGCAGAGTTGACAAATCAAAAGAAAAGCGTGTACTATTTTCTCCCTGAAATTCGGCAGAACAGGCACTTTGTTTTTATCTGGGGGTTCGGTTTAGGCACCCCCCTTTGCCCTCTCCGCAGCGTCTAATATGCACCCCTCTAAGGTCAACCGGGACGCGTGCCCAGCCCTGCTCCCCCTCGTATCAATGATGTGGAGTCTTGGAGTAAGGACTGGTCATTATCACTTGCGCCTGAGAACACCATGCACATGAGAATAGGGTCGGCAGACAGTCGCGTGAATTTTCTCTTGCAAGGTAAAGCCATTCTTCTGGTGGGCAAAGTTGTTGATCTGGAATTCTATTATATTAACAAGATGGACTTCTCATAGCACTAAAGAAATATTTGCAGGAAGTCGTATGGTCGGCCCTATGAAATGTCCAAGACATTTGATAGGGCCGACCATACGCCTTTCCAAGAAACTAGTGACATAGAACCTCAATGTTCTTGTAAAAGCATACAAACTTACGTCAGGCCTTTCCTAGAGGAGGAGCCTGCAGTATTTTCCAACAAATATAAAGACATAAATCTTTCAAAAAAATCAAAAAATATAAGAAAATTGATAATCAAATACGGCGGTGTTTTTTATGAGATCCGAAATAAGTTTTCGGGTTGCATTCGTTGGAGTTCAGAAGGAAACTGAGGGACGTATGTATGGTGTTAGAAATAATTCTTCGTGTTGACAATGTAGATTGTTCCCACTTCTACAAGCTCAGTGCATCTAGAACTAGAGGGGGGCTAAAACTGTAATCCGTGCACATACATTTACAGTTTGTTCTGGCGCTGCTTATATTCCATTGAAGGCAGTGATCGAAATGAAAAAAGTTGTTGAGAAAACCACAGAAATAAGAGTGGTTCGCGAACCGCTAAAAGTCAAATTTTTCTAGATAATTCATGCAGCTGGCCGGACCACTTTCAGCTGGTAAGTACACTCCGTAAGGTTGAGCCTAGGAAAGCCTATGCGGAGGCTAAGCAGTTAGCTTTGAGCAAGGATCACTCTAAGCTGTAATCAGGTATTAGTTTTAGAGCACCCAGTAGGCTGCGCTGGAAGAATAGATCCAACTTTTACCATGCGTATAGGGTTGACACCACTATAACAGAGGGGAATTCATGATCATTCATGAGCATGAATGATAGGTCGAGAGAAAGTGAAGGAAGTACCAGGAACGGTGCCACAAATAGTTGTAACGCGCGTGAGAATACGCAACGGCACCACCGCCTTTTACCGTGGACGTGAACTGCTTGTGATAAAGCGTCTGGAACCTTTGGTAAAAAAGCTTTATTTCAACAAAAAATCATCATTTACATAAAACAGGCAACACAATCATGTTTTTGGAACGGTCAACAAGCACTCTAAGTTCTCAGAGCGCTTCGTATTCCGAATGGTAGATCACCCACTTCCCGTTTTCCTTTGTCCAGATGTGAATCAGCTTCCCCTTCCACTCCTCACCCTTATCTGTTTTCACCAAGGTGTCACAGTGGAGGATCAGGTAGTCATCGCTGCCCTGGTAGACCTCGTTGAATTTCTGTAATTTGAAATTTGCATGGATTGGTTACAATCTATTTATAACGCACAAAATCACGATCCGCTACTGGTCCCCCACAAGCCCTTCACTACGGTAATCGACGCGTTCTCGGCCGATCCGGAAGCGTATCGGCGACCCCGTAAGCGATCGACACGTCACCATCACATTCACCCACCCAGAACGCCACTCCGCCGTTCAGCTTGTTAGTTTTGGGTGGCGGCGATCGCTTAGGGGATGAGCAGAGTATCATTGTAATACATAGCGCCCTTATGATGAGGAGCCGATTTGATTGATCGTCGCGGCCAATCAATACGGTAGCCCATCACAAGGTCGCGCTGCAATGCCACTCTGCTCACTAGGGAACCTCGCTACCCATGTATCGGCTTTTGAAATTCTGTCTTTGGATTTTGCTATGGATCCCAAGTTAACAAGTTATTACTCGTTAAAGTTACTACCTTTTAATCTGCTATTTCGCTATCAATTCAAGGGTTATTTCACCAATTCATGCAATATTAGTAGGTATATTTATGTTGAGCACACCATATTCAGCAAGAAACAACTTTAAAGTGGAGGTCTATGCTATTGGCGATGAGTCATTGCCTCGAAGTCCTCACCGCTATTTCGCCTAACACCGCCGTAAACGGGTGGGGCAGCACGCAAGGAGCGGAGGTTCTAAGCATATGGTTAGGGGTTCAATTCCCGACATGACGATATGCTGACAAACTTTTACAAAAATGGATATAACAATGTTTTCCTATTACTGGGTTTTCAAAAAGATTGATTTGCTGCATTTTTGCAGCGTTCTTCACAAATGATCAGAACATTCAAAAATTGAGTACTTTTTAAAGTTTTTTCTATAATATCGAGCAACGCTTAAGATTGTTCTATTATCAGTATTTTATTTCTAGAGTCCTTAATTGACATAGGCCTTTTTCAGGTCATATAGCAAGTTTACCACATGTTTTGAGCACCTCGTTTCGTCAACTTTCTGAAGTACTCGTGGCACAAAGCTGGATACGTTGACCACCATCCCGGATCTCTTATCAGCCCGGCAGATTACCTTTTCGCGCTCGAGACTATCTACTGCTGTGAAACGGATCGCCAGGAACCAGCCTGCATCCACTGTGCAGTGTATGGATCTCATATCTGTTTCGTTCATTTCTTTAATAAATAGAAGACTTATTATCTTGAAATTTGCATATTGTTGCCACATGAAGGTTATCACCTCGGCTATCTCGAGCAGATTTCGTTGAAGCGGGGTGTGAATCGAGAAGTTTTTTTCCAGAACGGCTTTCAAACGAGATTGCCCTGATTCAACTCCAAGAAAATTTTTTTTGACTTTTTTTTCATGGGGCCGGCCCGCATGAAATTTCGGTGTACGGGGACAAAATTTTTTTTCGTATTTTGGGCTGAAAGTTTTTCATTGTCTTACTTAACAAGAAAAAATAGCCATAAAAGGTGTTTCGAGTTTTTTAGAAGATTTTTTGAATGTTTGAAAACGTCACATTTCAGCAAGCATTCTCAACACGAGCGCCCGCCAAGCCCTGCCCATTTTTGTTATAACGAGCGCTCGGATTCTGAAAGCTTGAGTACCACTTTCGCTCTACGGTTCAAATCACGAAGCACTCGTCCGATACTCGAGAATTACAAAAAACCGTGAATTACAACGTAGTAGCTTTAACCAGTGATAACTTGATAACTTGAGGTGCGTAGCAAAATCCAAGGACAGATTCGGAAAGAGCGTATCCGAGTTGACCAAGAAACATTGACAGTCTCTCAAAAGCCCATACCTGGCTAGCGAGCTTCCCTAGTCAGCCAGCCCTTTACGGGCTTGCTGGTACATACCGCGGTCGAACGAGAACGCGTCAACATCAGTAGTGAAGGGCTAATAGAGGACCAATGGTGCACCATGAGTTTGTGCACTTTATTATAAGCACACTAAACTTTTATTGGAATAAAGCACTCACCGTGTTTGTGGACTCCCCAAGACTTTCAGAGTACTTCTCAATCCTAGCAGCAATCTCTAGAAGCGACAGAAATTCGTCTCTTACATCATACCTGACAATTTCTGATGGTAAAATGCAGAAATCCAACAAATCACTCACGTTCCTTCCCGAATGCTGCACTTTCGCCCTTCTTTACTAAAACAGCCTGACTGTGGTAGTACTTCAGCACCTCCCCAATGTTATGATCCTTGCCAGCCTTCTCCACCCCATCGTAGTATGGCTTCAGTATAGCTTCGATTTCTGTAACAGAAAGGACAAGATAGCTTCGAAGATAGCGATTTGGAATGTTCGAAAGATTTGGACTTGTTATGAAATTATTTAATTTCCAGATATTACATTCACCCAGGATATGATTTTCCACTTCATTCGACTCATCGGTTTATTCGGAAATTTCAATAATTTTTTGAATGCTGTGTTCTTCCGTTTTTTTTTAGAATCGTTCGACTTTCCGAAAGTTGATTCAAAGAAATCTGAAAAAATAAAATCAATATATAGAGAAAATTATGGGAAAATTAATTATTCGCTTTTTCGATTACTCGGTTTATTCGGAAAGCAAAAATATTTGATTTTTCGTATTTTCGCGAAAAAATTCAAGTGGAACTCAATTCTTCTTGAATTTTTTGATTGCTGCAGTATTGATCACGCGGCGCGGCCGATATTAAGAGTCGTTTATACTTCCACCGCCGAGCGGTGCGGCAAAGTGCAATCCTGCAATATCGATCGTACCGCGTCTCGTGATCAATATGACAGAATTAAACGCGCCGCGCCCCTCGGCGTTGGAAGTATGAACGAAGCCTTTGAGAATTACACTTCGCCGCGCCGCCCGTTGCGGGAAGTATAAAGGACGCCTGAATCCGTCAGTCGAATCATTCAACTATTCGCCAAATTTGAAGGCACCATACACTCTACTTCCAAAGTAAGCTCCGAATTATGTTTTTCAAATTAGTTAGTTTATATCTTCCCAGATGCCTAATGATGGGTCTTAACTAGCTCGCGAGAATCGCCATCCGAAACAACCCCCTAACCCATTTTGAACGTCCTGTAACCTTTCATTTCCAATGAAATGTTTATTTAGAGTTTAAGTATTTTGAAATTATTCTAAATTTATACATGATTACTCAATTAGCCGTATAAATATAAACCTGCATTACATAGTATTGTATTGATTCAAAGTAATCAAAAACTATGTTCATGCAGAATCATTGTGAGTGCTCAGTTAGAAAAAGTTGTATGATTATGAAATATGACAGGCGTGGATTTGGCGCGTGGATAGCGCATACACTACACTGCTCATTGATGGCTCAGTGCACTAATTTTTCCAAACATCTATAATTCAGTAGCAACACCTAACAAATTGCTTCAGCTTTTTCTGCAACTAGTTTTTGAACGGCTTCTCCAGATGGATGACAAAAGCACAGACCTATCGGAAGATCGTTTCCAGGAAATGCATTTTTTACCAATACCCGGTAACTCTCATTCATAACTCTATAGCCTCCTGAAAACATTCTACCAAACCTACCTTCTCGTGTTACATCATTCCACTCAGAATTTCATTATCTACCACATATCCGAAATTCATCCACATTGGTTGGCTCCCAACCGAGATACGCCCAAAAATCTGTTATAGTGAAAAGAGATAGCCATAAACTTTTGGACGGAAGTGTAGACTTTCTTAATGGTAATTAACTAAAGTTTTTCCATAGAATCGAATAAAAATAGATGAGCCCAATGACAAGGATTGCGTTTTTTTAAAGGGAGATGGAAACAAAACAGGGCAATTTATTTCTATTTCTCAGGCAACAAATAAGCCGTGTATCATTTAAACCTCACTAGGACATGACTTTGCGGCAGCACATTGTCGTGTCAGGTAAACATTGGTAGATCCTTTCGACTGCGCGAGATAGTATCTGCAGCGTGGTGATAGGAAAGGGTAACGACTGGTGTCAGCCAGCCGTCTGCATTGGAGGATCATAAGCGCCAAACATCCAATCCCACAACGTTCGCGGCAGATCTGCGTTTGGATTCAGGGTTATACTCTATTGATTGGGCCCAAATTCAGACGATTCAGCATACATAGCAAATAGAATTAGAGCAAAGCATTGGCCAACTCACCTTGGGGCGTCATGATGGTGTGAGTTGTGCGTTTATTTAGCAGCTATCACAGTCACCGAACGAACTGAACCGATCGATTCGACAACGAAAAGTGAATCGAAGAGAGAGGACAGCAGCACTGCGGGAACAGCAGTAAACCTCCCGACAGCGCACAGATTATACGTGACGGCGGTGCCTGTCTCGGTGGGTTGGCCGATACAGGGTGAGTAATCTATGTCGAAAGAGGGTGTCGTGTCAATTACGAAAGTGGGTGTCCATACAATGAGTAATGCCAGCAGTCTGAAGGGATTAACGTGAAAGGGGTGCCCCCGTGCAGCGTGTTCTAGTTGATGTTTCATCATGCGATAACGTTTAAATTCACGCGCGGTGGTTTCTTTCTACTAATCACCGCGCGCAAATTCAAACGTCATCGCATGATGAAACAACTTTGGCAAAGAACAGGTTGCTCGGGACCTTTCTCCGCAGTTTCTTGATATGATTGGAACCAATAAGTTGCGATGAAGTAATGTTTTTTTTCAAAACTTAGACCGGAGCACTTCAAATTATACGCGAAAGACGCTTTTGTTGCCAACTTTGACCGGTTCACCCTTTTTTCTCCCTATTTTAGCAACAGTAATGTAGGTAATCTGGGGCATTCGGTGTTGGCAGAGGATACCGTTCTTTGAGCGACAAAAGTTCAAGGCTCAAGAAGCAGTACGGTTTCATCTCGTAAACAAGCTACGGCCAAAAACCCTGCTAAGCGAAAATTTTACAATAAACGGACAATTAACAATTAAACATATTTTATATTTGAAAAAAGACTTGATGTTTTCAGAATACTTCCTTATCCATCTAGTATTCCCTTGCTCCATCCGGTATTTCGTTTCTGTGAAACTAAAATGAGTTCTTTGTTTACGGAATTGTTTTGATTTGTTTTGATGATAATTTCTGTTACCTTCACAACCATTTTGAGGATTGAACACTTTCTGGGGGAGATTTTGTTTTTTTTTCTATTGTTGTTTTTGTTTAGGAGTGGTTTGGGCTGTTTCTTGTATTGTGTGAAGAACGGTACAAAAATTTGCTCGTTCAGTCCTTCTAATTTGCGTCTTGAACCTCTTTTCCAAACAAAAGGCGAATCACGATTTTGTTCGGATTTGAATAAATATATAAGTGTTCCAAATAAAAAATTCCAAAAAAGTTCAAATGAATGGTTATATTCGAATAAGGCCCCCAAATTTTCCCAGTCAATGAATAAGTTCAAATGCTGTGGCCCTATTAGATTCAAAAACTTCTTCCAAATACTTGAGTAAATATCAGAATTTTCTAACGAACTTCAAATAATTCATGGATACTATAGGATGATTTTGTTTGTGGCGAAAATTCTATTGCGATCTCTCCCTCCCATAATAGTTGCGAACAGGCGCGGAAGTGATCTTCGAAGCACTTCAAATGAAGTGCGCCTCACTAGCCGGGTGGCCACAATTTCAGCTGGCAGGAACACCTGCAACTGCAAATCATGCAACGCTGCGATTGATTCGATGATGCTTCCTTGCACATAGGGTGCAAAAACGCGAAATTCTCATGGCATCTGCGCGTGCTGGTGCGAAGCGGAGGTTAGGACAGTGAGAGAGCAATGGGCAGACGAAGGCTGCAGCATCAAGCGCGTCGCACGCGCCACTTGTAAGGAGAATGTCGAATTTTTTCACGGGATGAGTTGATCGCGTACAGTGCCGTTTTTTAAGAGTATAAGTTGATCGCGTATATGGAGCCTAACTGTGTGCATAGGGGGAGTTTTTATGGCCCCCGATTAGAGCGATTATTATCAGATGAGTTTGTCCGCTGAAATGGAGACCGAACGGGAGAGGAGAACGAAAAAATTCGCTGAACGTCGAGATAAGTACAAACTATAAATCGAGACATAACCGTGGTTAAGAGTCAGACTTTTACACAAACCATTGTGACAAAAGGGAGAACCAAAAATGGAGGCAAACAATCTGATAAAAGAGAAACCATAACCAAGTTGGCTACAGTTGATGCTCAGAACACTTCATCTGGAAAACCTTCAGAAAAATTAATGAACCAGTAATTAGCAATAGCACACGATGAACGCCCGAACGAAAAGGCAATGGTGAAGAAAATTGAACTCTGGGTCGAATATACCTGACATAATTGACTTTGCTGGTTCCTGGCTAATAACTAATGTAACTATTGTTAAGCTCGAAAAGAATTGTTGCCGAGGCAATTTTTGAAACTCTCGTTCTTGCGCACTTTGCACCAGCAATTTCAAATCTTTTTGACGCGAATTGCTTTGGAGCACGTTTTTCGCCGTCGACGTATTCTACCGAGCCTAGAAAACCTAATTCTCCCGGCGCTCGCCCGGCCAACGCGTCGCGGACAGCATGGTTCGAGCGCGCTTGCGCGCTGATTATGTTATAGCGGACGAATTTATACATGCATGGCACGACCAGATGCATACGCAAATTGTAAAAATGTTAGGAATATGCATACACACATAATATCAGAGTATTTTCCATCATCTCGTGACTTGGGCATTGCGACAAAAATCTGCCGGCAGTGGCCATGCCTTCTGTAGAATAAAATCGAACTGACATAAGCGATGCAAGAGTACAATTAGGAATTGATTGACCGAAATAGGCTGATCAGCTGATTTTCAAAAGATCTTGACAGATTTGATTCAAAGCTTCCCATTGAAGATTTTTTTTTGGGGGGGGGGGCGGAAACGCGACATTTGAGGACGGAGTTCTCGGAAATACCATTCTAAAGACCAATCCTTCAGAATAATTGGGTGTGCCCACCTATAATCTAAAGTTTCTCTTATCGAGTTTCAATAGATTACGGGTCTATGTGGGTGTATGGTAGTTCGGCTAGAATCTCCCAAGGGAACTCTCTTTGGTCAAAGCGGCCATTCTAAATGAAGTGTAGAGCTCGAATATGCCTTTCGCAGCTGCCTGACCCTTTCTGAGAAAAGTAATAGGCGTTTTCAGAGCTTCGCAAAAAGGTCAGGGTACCCATGAGCCAGTTTTTAGGGTGTTATGAAAAAAAAAATCGGATTTTTGTCGAAATGTGCATCGAATTCGTATTCAGCACTCCGATTTCTGAAAATTTAGCTTCCTGGCAAAAGTAACGATTTGGTAATGATAAAAAAAAGTTTTAAAAATGTCTTGAAATATCTTAAACAAGAGATTTGGCGTAAAATAGCCTGGAAAATAAAAAAGGTAGGAAATGAAGTGAAATAACCAAAAATGTGATTTGGTGGTCGATCATTTCACAAGCTTCTCCGTTAAACTTATCAAAACGAAATCAAGTACGATATGGAAAGGAGCTTTGCGTTCACCTAGCTTGACCTATGCTGATTCCCTTATTGCAGCTTTCAAAATGGCTTTGTTTCCGTTGCGCGCTTGATTTCGTTTTGATAAGTTTAACGAGAAGCTTGTGAAATGATCAACTACCAAATCGCATTTTTGGTTATTTCACCTCATTTCCTAGCTTTTTTATTTTCCCAGGCAATTTTACGCCAAATCTCTTTTTTAGGATATTTCAAGACATTTTTAAAACTATTCTTTTATCATTACCAAATCGTTACTTTTGCCAGGAAGCTAAATTTTCAGAAATTTCACATACTTTTCCCGAAGGTTCCCTTTCTGACTCCAATTTTGCTCCACGATTTCCATTTTGGAATGATGAAACATCTGACAAACGATATTGTCGTATGAGTACAATTTTTGTAACTTATGACACAAAACCATAAAAAATACCACTCATTGCTGCATTTCGAGCAACATGTGATAACTCGATATTATTGATAGTTAATATTTGATCTTGCATGGTGAGAAGAATTTCCCGAATAAGTGACTTAAAGCCATCAACAATCAAAAATCATTAACAGTAACAGGCGAAAAAAATCAATATTATTGATTGTTATTTATTGATAATGACCGATGAGCAAAATTTCCCAACCAAGAAAACCAATCCCATCAGCAATCACCACTCCACGCCGCATTTTGTGCACAAAGCTCGAAAATCGATAATATTGATTATCGATCGATTTCGTGTCACGAGTACGAATTCTGACAAGTTCCGTACTTACCTCCGTCGACCTGTGTTAGCTGGCTGCAGATCCACTCCACACCTTGGTCTCCACAGCCGTATCATGTCCAAGCAGTTTTCGTGCTCCACTGCTAATTTAGTATTTAAACCCACGATTTTGAGGTACCCTTCAAAGTTAAGGTATCAAGTTCAAAATGGAATAGGAGCGACCTGCACCCATTTCCAGTCTCCAGTCCAAAAATGAGCTTCCTAGCTCAATTTTAAGTGTACCCGCAAGATCGTGAAGGCCAACTGAAAAAAAAGGAGATTAACAACAAAAACTAGCGGGTTTTCAATTTTTTCTCGAAAACCAGTAAGCCGTTCCAAACCTTTTTTGGGGTGTGTACCCAACTTTTTACGCTCTTTTCAATGCAACTTAGCTCTAATTTCTGCGTTGAGATTTCGAAAAAGGGTTGCGCGCGTGGCCGATTCAAAACCATGCTGCTTATATTCCATTGAAGGCAGTGATCGAAATGAAAAAAAGTTGTTGACAAAACCACAGAAATAAAAGTGGTTCGCGAACCGCTAAAAGTCAATTTTTTCTAGATAATTCATGCAGCTGGCCGGACCACTTTCAGCTGGTAAGCACACTCCATAAGGTTGAGCCTAGGAAAGCCTATGCGGAGGCTAAGCAGTTAGCTTTGAGCAAGGATCACTCTAAGCTGTAATCAGGTATTAGTTTTAGAGCACCCAGTAGGCTGCGCTGGAAGAATAGATCCAACTTTTACCATGGGTATAGGGTTGACACCACTATAACAGAGGGGAATTCAAGATCATTCATGAGCATGAATGATAGTTCAAGAGAAAGTGAAGGAAGTACCAGGAACGGTGCCACAAATAGTTGTAACGCGCGTGAGAATACGCAACGGCACCACCGCCTTTTACCGTGGACGTGAACTGCATGTGATAAAGCGTTTGAAACCTTTGGAAAAAAAGCTTTATTCCAACAAAAAATCATCATCCACATAAAACAGGCAACACAACCATGTTTTCGAAACGGTCAACAAGCACCCTAAATTCTCAGAGCGCTTCGTATTCCGAATGGTAGATCACCCACTTCCCGTTTTCCTTTGTCCAGATGTGAATCAGCTTCCCCTTCCACTCGTCACCCTTATCTGTTTTCACCAAGGTATCACAGTGGAGGATCAGGTAGTCATCGCTGCCCTGGTAGACCTCGTTGAATTTCTGTAATTAGAAACTTGCATGGATTGGCTACAATCTATTTATAACGCACAAAATCGAGATCCGCTACTGGTCCTCCACAAGCCCTCCACTACGGTAATCGACGCGTTCTCGACCGAACCGGGAGTGTATCGGCGACCCCGTAAGCGATCGACACGTCACCGTCACATTCACTCACCCAAAACGACACTCTGCCATTCAGCTTGTTAGTTTTGGGTAGCGGCGATCGCTTAGGGGATGAGCAGAGTATCATTGTAATACATAGCGCCCTTATGATGAGGAGCCGTATTGATTGATCGTCGCGACCAATCAATACGGTAGCCCATCACAAGGTCGCGCCGCAATGCCACTCTGCTCACTAGGGAACCTGGCTACCTATGTGACGTCTTTTGAAATTCTGTCGTTGGATTTTGCTACAGATCTAAAGTTAACAAGTTATTACTCGTTAAAGTTACTACCTTTTAATCTGCTATTTCGCTATCAATTCAAGGGTTATTTCACCAATTCATGCAATATTAGTAGGTATATTTATGTTGAGCACACCATATTCAGCAAGAAACAACTTTAAAGTCGAGGTCTATGCTATTGGCGATGAGTCATTGCCTCGAAGTCCTCACCGCTATTTCGCGTAACACCGCCGTAAACGGGTGGGGCAGCACGCAAGGAGCGGAGGTTCTAAGCATATGGTTAGGGGTTCAATTCCCGACATGACGATATGCTGACAAACTTTTACAAAAATGGATATAACAATGTTTTTCTATTACTGGGTTTTAAAAAGTTTGATTTGCTGCATTTTTGCAGCGTTCTTCACAAATGATCAGAACATTCAAAAATTGAGTACTTTTTAAAGTTTTTTCTATAATATCGAGCAACGCTTAAGATTGTTCTATTATCAGTATTTTATTTCTAGAGTCCTTAATTGACATAGGCCTTTTTCAGGTCATATAGCAAGTTTACCACATGTTTTGAGCACCTCGTTTCGTCAACTTTCTGAAGTACTCGTGGCACAAAGCTGGATACGTTGACCACCATCCCGGATCTCTTATCAGCCCGGCAGATTACCTTTTCGCGCTCGAGACTATCTACTGCTGTGAAACGGATCGCCAGGAACCAGCCTGCATCCACTGTGCAGTGTATGGATCTCATATCTGTTTCGTTCATTTCTTTAATAAATAGAAGACTTATTATCTTGAAATTTGCATATTGTTGCCACATGAAGGTTATCACCGCGTCAGGGTGTGAATCGAGAAGTTTTTTTCCAAAACGGCTTTCAAACGAGATTGCCCTGATTCAAATCCAAGAAAAAAAATTTTTTGACTTTTTTTTTTCATGCGCCCCGCAATTGTTGTCCCCGCATGAAATTTCGGTGTTCGGGGACATCAATTTTTTTCGTATTTTGGGCTGAAAGTTTTTCATTGTCTTACTTAACAAGAAAAAATAGCCATAAAAGGTGTTTCGAGTTTTTTAGAAGATTTTTTGAATGTTTGAAAACGTCACATTTCAGCAAGCATTCTCAACACGAGCGCCCGCCAAGCCCTGCCCTTTTTTGTTATGAAGACCGCTGCGCTCGGATTCTGTAAGCTTGAGTACCACTTCTGTTCTTACCACTGTTGCTCTACGGTTCAAATCACGAAGCACTCGTCCGATACTCGAGAATTACAGAAAACCGTGAATTACAACGTAGTAGCTTTAACCAGTGATAACTTGATAACTTGAGGTGCGTAGCGAAATCCAAGGACAGATTCGGAAAGAGCGTATCCGAGTTGACCAAGAAACATTGACAGTCTCTCAAAAGCCCATACCTGGCTAGCGAGCTTCCCTAGTCAGCCAGCCCTTTACGGGCTTGCTGGTACATACCGCGGTCGAACGAGAACGCGTCAACATCAGTAGTGAAGGGCTAATAGAGGACCAATGGTGCACCATGAGTTTGTGCACTTTATTATAAGCAAAGTACACCTTTATTGGAATAAAGAACTCACCGTGTTTGTGGACTCCCCAAGACTTTCAGAGTACTTCTCAATCCTAGCAGCAATCTCTAAAAGCGACAGAAATTCGTCTCTTACATCATATATGACCATTTCTGACGGTAAAATGCAGAAATCCAACAAATCACTCACGTTCCTTCCCGAATGCTGCACTTTCGCCCTTCTTTACTAAAACAGCCTGACTGTGGTAGTACTTCAGCACCTCCTCAATGTTATGATCCTTGCCGGCCTTCTCCACCCCATCGTAGTATGGCTTCAATATAGTTTCGATTTCTGTAACAGAAAGGATAAGATAGCTTCAAAGATAGCCATTTGGAATGTTCGAAAGATTTGGACTTGTTATGAAATTATTTAATTTCCAGATATTACATTCACCCGGGATATGATTTTCCACTCCATTCGACTAATCGGTTTATTCGGAAATTTCAATAATTTGTTGAATGGTGTGTTCTTCCGTTTTTTTTTGGAATCGTTCGACTTTCCGAAAGTTGATTCAAAGAAATCTGAAAAAAATAAAATCAATATATAGAGAAAATTATGGGAAAATTAATTATTCGCTTTTTCGATTACTCGGTTTATTCGGAAAGCAAAAATATTTGATTTTTCGTATTTTCGCGAAAAAATTCAAGTGGAACTCAATTCTTCTTGAATTTTTTGATTGCTGCATTATTGATCACGCGGCGCGGCCGATATTAAGAGTCGTTTATACTTCCACCGCCGAGCGGTGCGGCAAAGCGCAATCCTGCAATATCGATCGTACCGCGTCTCGTGATCAATATGACAGAATTAAACGTGCCGCGCCCCTCGGCGTTGGAAGTATGAACGAAGCCTTTGAGAATTACACTTCGCCGCGCCGCCCGTTGCGGGAAGTATAAAGGACGCCTGAATCCGTCAGTCGAATCATTCAACCATTCGCCAAATTTAAAGGCACCATACACTCTACCTCCAATGTAAACTCCGAAATATGTTTTTCAAATTACATAGTTTATATCTTCCCAGATGCCTAATGATGGGTCCTAACTAGCTCGCGAGACTCGCCATCCAAAGCAACACCCTAACCCATTTTGAGCGTCCTGTAACCTTTCATTTCCAATGAAATGTTTATTTATAATTTAAGTATTTTGAAATTATTCTAAATTTATACATGATTACTCAATTAGCCGTATAAATATAAACCTGCATTACATAGTATTGTATTGGTTCAAAGTAATCAAAAACTATGTTCATGCAGAATCATTGTGAGTGCTCAGTTAGAAAAAGTTGTATGATTATGAAATATGACAGGCGTGGATTTGGCGCGTGGATAGCGTATACACTGCACTGCTCATTGATGGCTCAGTGCACTAATTTTTCCAAACATCTATAATTCAGTAGCAACACCTAACAACTTGCTTCACCTTTCTCTGCAACTTGTTTCTGAACGGCCTCTCAAGACAGATTGATGACAAAAGCACAGACCTATCGGAAGACCGTTTCCTGGAAATGCATTTTTTTTACCAATGCCAGGTAATTTTCACTCATGACTCTATGGCCTCCTGAAAACATTCTACCAAACCTACGTTCTCATGTTAGATCATTCCACTCAGAATTTCATTATCTACCACATATCCGGAATTCATCCACATTGGTTAGCTCCCAACCAAATACGCCCAAAAATCTGTTATAGTGAAAATAGATAGCCATAAACTTTTGGACGGAAGTGTAGATCTTCTTAATCATAATCAACTAAAGTTATTCCATAGAATCGTATCAAAATAGATGAGCCCAATGACAAGGATTGCGTTTTTTTAAAGGGAGATGGAAACAAAACAGGGCAATGTAGCCTCCATTTCCCTGCTACTCGCACTTTTTTTTATCACTATCACTAAAGTAGTGCGGTTTTGAGAATGATTTCTCCATGTTCATTATTGAGGTTTTCGAGAAACAGCCGCTTCGCATCTACGATTGTGATAGTGCGACTGCGAGTAGCGAGGAATCGAAGGATATTTCTATTTCTCAGGCAACAAATAAGCCGTGTATCATTTAAACCTCACTAGGACATGACTTTGCGGCAGCAAATTGTCGTGTCAGGTAAACATTGGTAGATCCTTTCGACTGCGCGAGATAGTATCTGCAGCGTGGTGATAGGAAAGGGTACCGACTGGTGTCAGCCAGCCGTCTGCATTGGAGGATCATAAGCGCCAAACATCCAATCCCACAACGTTCGCGGCAGAACTGCGTTTCGATTCAGGGTTATCCTCTATTCATTGGGCCAAAATTCAGACGTTTCAGCATACATAGAAAATAGAATTAGAGCAAAACATGGGCCAACTCACCTTGTGGCGTCATGATGGTGTGAGTTGTGCGTTTATTTAGCAGCTATCACAGTCACCGAAAGTGTTGAACCGATTGATTCGACTAGGAAAAGTGAATCGCAGAGAGGACAGCAGCACTGCGGAAACAGCAGTAAACCCTCCGACAGCGCACAGATTATATGTGACTGTGGTGCCTGTCTCGGTGGGTTGGCCGATACAGAGTGAGTAATCTATGTCGAAAGAGGGTGTCCTGTCAATTACGAAAGAGGGTGTCCATACAATGAGTAAGGCCAGCGGTCTGAAGGGATTAACGTGGAAGGGGTGCTCCCGTGCAGCGTGTTCTAGTTTTTGTTTCATCATGCGATAACGTTTAAATTCGCGCGCGATGGTTTCTTTCTGCTAATCACCGCGCGCAAATTCAAACGTCATCGCATGATGAAACAACTTTGGCAAAGAACAGGTTGCTCGGGACCTTTCTCCGCAGTTTCTTGATATGATTGGAACCAATAAGTTGCGATGAAGTAATGTTTTTTCAAAATGTAGACCGGAGAACTTCAAATTATACGCAACAAATTATACGCAAAAGAAGCTTTTGTTGCCAACTTTGACCGGTTCACCCTTTTTTCTCCCTGTTTTAGCAACGGTCTCACGCAATCGCCGCATTCAATGCGTGTTTAATACACATTTAAGTCGAAGACAAAGCGGTTTCGAGCACAGTAAGGGGACGTTTTGTTAGGAGAGCACGTGCTCCTATTGCATGTCAAATCACAGCACGTGTCCCATCAAATCAGACATTAAATGCCTGCATGATACACATTCAACTCGATGACAAAGCGATTTTCTAGAAAAGGAAAGGATACGACGCACTCTTGAGGCGGTACTGAGATGCCA
The DNA here is from genome assembly GCA_029168955.1 of Aplectana chamaeleonis. Lineage (NCBI taxonomy): Eukaryota > Metazoa > Nematoda > Chromadorea > Rhabditida > Cosmocercidae > Aplectana > Aplectana chamaeleonis. The sequence continues at coordinate 273,512 of JAPDOI010000007.1, read as the reverse complement.
ATAGCGTTGCTGGTTTAGTTACCCAAGTTTGCGGTACTTGGCACACTCAGCCGCTGGAGACCTCGTCCAACCGCTAGCAGCCCCAGATGGTGTCCAGCGAGTTGGTCGCGTCGCATGTGGGTGTTCCGGGCGCGTCGCGTGATGGTGTTCTGTCACGATAACGATGGGCTATCCTGCAGCATGTGTTCCTGCTATAAAGTTTCGCAGCACGTGCTCGTGCGGTAAAATTTTGCAGCACGTGCTGCTGTCTGGAGCTCATGCGAATGCGAAAAAGCCTTTCGATGGGTGCGGTCACTCGAGTTGGATGCATATTCGACACGCATTGAACGCGGTGGTTTCTGAGGTAATGTAATTAAACTGGGGCATTCGGAGTTGGCCGAGAATACCGTCCACTGAGCGACAAAAGTTTTGCAAACTCAAGATGCAGTACAGTTTCATCTCGTAAACAAGCTACGGCCAAAAACCCTGCTAAGCGAAGATTTTACATTAAACGGACAATAAACAATTAAACATGTTTATATTTGATAAAAAACGATGTTTTCAGAATACTGCCTTATCCATCTAGTATTCCCTTGCTCCATCCGGTATTTCGTTTCTGTGAAACTAAAATGAGTTCTTTGTTTACGAATTTGTTTTGATGATAATTTCTGTTACCTTCACAGCCATTTCAAGGATTGAACCCTTTCTGGGGGAGATTTTGTTTTTTTTTATTGTTGTTTCTGCTTAGGAGTGATTTGGGCTGTTTCTCGTATTAAGTGAAGAACGGTACAAGAATTTGCTCGTTCAGTCCTTCTAATTTGCGTGTTGAACCGCTTTTCCAAACACAAAAGAAAACAAAAAAGACGAATTACGATTTTTTTTCCGAATTTTGAATAAATATGTAAGTGTTCCAAATAAGGAATTCCGAAAGAGTCCAAATGAATGGTTATATTCGAATAAGACCCCCAAGTTTTCCCAGTCAATGAATAAATTTGAATGCTGTGGCCCTATTAGATTCAAAAACTTCTTCCAAATACTTGAGTAAATATCAGAATTTTCTAACAAACTTCAGATATTTCATGGATACTATAGGATGATGTTGTTTGTGGCGAAAATTCTATTGCGACCAGTCGGATAAAATCTAGATCGCGATTTTCCTTCACTTATTCGACTTGTTTGCTTACAAGAAGCACATTTCCTAATGCATCGGAATTTAAGCATCACCAGATCACTACTCGCAATTCAAATATCGTCCATCACTGGATGAGGGATCGCCGCGACGCTGCTTGGTGGGGAAAATTGCGCGATCAATAGCCACTCTCCCTTCGTTTTCCCGCGCGCAATTTTTCCCGCCAAGCAGCGTCGCGGCGATCCCTCATCCAGTGATGGACGATAAAAGTTTTGTCTGCGAGAAAATCAAAATTACGGCACAAATTTAAATTTCGGATCGGACAATCGGATAATTTCGGATAGACTAAAATCATTGAGCGTTGAGAAGTAATTTGGCCGCAAAATTCATATCATACGAATACGCCCGTTATGTACCATTGCAAATCATGCAACGCTGCGACTGGCCATTGTTTAACCAAAAGTTTGCGATAGCGACAGGTTCATGACTTTTGATGGGAAAAGGTTCTCTTTTTGGGAAATGAAACTAAAGTTGAAGAGAGGGAGCTGTTTTTGTTTTTGTCCGAGAATGATCGGATGGAGCGTATACTACATATCTCTCCCTCCCATAATAGTTGCGAACAGGCGCGGAAGTAATCTTCGGAGCACTTCAAGTGAAGTGCGCCTCATCAGCTGGGTGGCCACAATTTCAGTTGGCAGATACACCTGCCATTGCAAATCATGCAACGCTGTGATTGGCCATGGTTATACCAGAAGTTTGCGATCGCGGCCGGTTCGGTCAACTGTCACGAATCGTGGGGATGCAGCAACATTCCCACAGGTCTGTCGTGGGACATAACAATGGCGATTGATGCCTCCCAGCATTGGGGCTGTAAAAACGAGAAATTCTCGTGGTTTTTACGCGTGCTGCTGTCGAACGGAGAGGATAAGTTGATTGATCGCGTGCAAGGAGCTCAACTCAGCGTAGTGGGGGGGGTTACTACGTGGGCAGATTAGCGACAGTTATCAACAGTTGAGCTTGTCCGCTGAAATTGAGACCGAACGGGAGAGGAGAGCGAAAAAAATTTTAGCTGAAAGTTGAAAATTGAAACATTACCGGGGTACAGAATCAGACTTTTACACATAACCATCGTGACAAAAGGGAGAACCAAAAATGGAGGCAAACAATCTGATAAAAGAGAAGCCATAACCAAGTTGGCTACAGTTGGTGCTCAGAACACTTCATCTGAAAACCATCAGAAGAATCAATGAACCAGTAAGTAGCGATAGCGCACGATGAACGCCCGAACGAAAAGGTAATGGTGAAGAAAACTGAGCTCTGGGTCGAATATACTGTGCTTCTCTGGTCCAAACTCCGGCCAGCAATTGCGTCTCGAAATGCTTTGCGACCGCATGCTTTCGATTCGGAAGAGTTTCCAGCGCCGTAGTCGCCAATCTGTTGACTCTAGTTGGGTTTTGGAAACTGGAAACCAAACAATATTGGAGAAAACTGTATAAAGAAGCCACACCGAGTCGGCTTTGGCGCTGGAAACTCGACTGAATCGAGCGCGTGCGGCCGCAATGCGTGTCAAGACGCGCTTGCGGACCGGAATTTGGCAAGGAGAAGCACAATACCTGACAGATTTGACTTCGCTGGTTCCTGGCTAATAGCTAATGTACCTATTGTTGAGCTCGAAAAGAATTGTTGCCGAGGCAATTTTCGAAACTCTCGTTCTTGCGCACTTTGCACCAGCAATTTCAAATCTTTTTGACGCGAATTGCTTTGGAGCACGGTTTTCCCCGTTGTTGTTCTTGTGTGAATAGACCCTGAGAAGTTTTGCACATTCTGAAGCGTTCGGAGGCGTTTAAAACTGTTTATGTCTAACTTCCAGCTACATATGCTTTATGAAAAAAGCCAAATCAAGTTCGCAGTCACTTCATTTCAAACTCCTCATGATAGATCTTCCAATTTCCGTTCTCCTTGGTCCAGATCTGCACCATGCTTCCCTTGTGATGTTCGCCCTTGTTGGTGCTAACCTCGAAATCGCAATCGACTATCCAGTAGTCACCACCGGTGCCTTGACAATTCACATTGGACATCTGTAATCGAAATCTTTGTGTGAAGTATGGCACTGCGATTTTCATTGTATAGGCCTTTCGTCAAATTTAGTCGGCGGTGGACTGTCGCTCGTGATTGAGAACTCGTTGAGCAGTGGTGTCGTGACGCGAATGCCACATGGTCGCTGCAACTGATTGCGACTAGTTGAATCGCTAGACTAAACTGGGCGAGCGGCCTGAACAGTGCTCATCCTCAAAACAGACCGAGAACTTGTGCGGCCCAACTTTCTCCCAGAACTGCTTGAAGAGAACAGTGATATCTGAAAACATTTGTTGACAACGCGGAAAAATTTTGTCTGTGCAGTTATTATACTTCTAAAGCGAGCACACAAGCCTACGGAATTCAAACGATATAGTAAACTCATACGATATTTTTCAGAATGCTAACGGTAGTGTTGTAAACTGTCAAATAAAACTGCCTGACATTGCTCATGGCTCTCACCGTTTTATTATACCATAATAACATGTAAGATCTGTCTTTAGAAATTGTAATCAACTAAGAATCTCTCTTAACGGTGATTAAAATGTTGTAATAATTAATGAATGGAAAGTATGTTGTAAAGAGAATGAATGATTGGACGTTATTGTCTTTTGTCGTAAATTGTGAAATTGTTGGTGCAATAGTGCGTCTTGTCTATTATGTCGTAGAATACTCAGCGGAAGCGAAATCCGCGATTCGCGAAAATCATTTATATAAAAGGTGGTCTGGACAGTGGTAGTTAGTGTTGTTCTCGGAGCGAAATTCCGGTCCTCATTTACGGACTACGGCTATTGTATACTCTCTTTATCTTGAATTGCACAAAACACGGTCCGCCAATAGTCCTCTAATTGGCCCGCTAGTACTTTATTGTACGTCCACGACGCGTTCTCGGCAGACTCGGGTGTGCACCCGGTGTGCAGAGCAATCGATTCGTCAATGCAGTCACTCGGCCACCCACCCTGCCACCCGGATCTGCCGAGAACGCGTCGTGGACGTACACGACGGTACTAGCGGGCCAATTAGAGGACTATTGGCGGACCGTGTTTTGTGCAATTCAAGATAAACAGAGTATATCACTCAACACCACTTGATCCCGGCACAACTAACCTCTCTCACGGCAAGATTAGAATCATGTTGTGTGATGCAACAACGGTAGTCCGCAAATGCGGACCGGAACTTGGCTCCGAGAACAACAGTACTTCTTTTCTTGATTTTTTTCGCTCTGCTGAAAGATGTCCAGGTTAAGTCTTCTTGCCGGAAATCTTGTGCGTTCCGCGGTTATTACCCTCATAAGACTGCCAAAGTTAATGAACCGATCGGCGAGGAAATCCAGTGCTAAAGTGTTCGAGCCGGAGTCCCCACCAGAAGTTGTTTCAGTTGAGACCAACATTTTCTAGTGTGCCTTTAGTGACTTTTTTTCTAGGTTTAAGATGTTTTCTTAACTGTGTAGAAGCCATTCAAGAGGTCGAAACCGGCAATAGCGGATACCCATGTTGCCAAATAGCGTGAAACTGGAGCCAAAAAGGCTGTATTTGAGCCATCTTTAGCTAACAAGCTCCGCCCATTTCCCGCGAATCTCCGCCCCCTATACGAAATACCCCCAACCATATAGTTGCTCAAAAAGACTAATATTTACTAATGAATAATTACGCCCATTTTGTCTTGTTTTTGGCACCTTTATCACTGCTGTGCAATAGTTGAATGGTGAAGGCAATCACAACAACATTTACATGAGCCAGCTCACAAATCTCAGACCTTTCTTTCCGTATGTGACACTTTTTCCTTTATCGACAATAACTCCATGACTGTGGTAGAAACCAGCTGCCTGTTCGATGTCGCCCTTTTCGCTCAGCTGTATGATTTCATCATAGACAGACTTCAATGTGGGGTCCATCTCTGTAACTTGATAACTTTAAGGTTGTTTTATTTTTCTAGAAGTGGGCTTTGTAAAAGTCACATTAGATAAAAAGCACGTAAATACAGATTACTTGAATAGCAAGTGTGATAATAACGCGTTGATCGCGATCGGAAGAGGAACAGTGTGAGAAATCAAACTTTCTGCATGGAGGTTTCTAGCGATTCTGCATAGGAAATGTTTAATATCTAAGAAAATATCCGGGAAAGTGTTCAGAATTCACTAAACTGCACGGAGCGGGATTTGAACGGAGTCAGTGTACGGAACCGCTTAGAAAACCTGATTTCATGACAAAGCAGATCGCAGTCCCATACCCTGGCAGAGCGACATCCCCCTTCCCTTGCTGACAAAAATTTTCGAAACTTTCAGGAATTTAAGCGTCCACCTTAGGCTTACAGTTCTTAAAAAATTTTGGAACTGGAAATTTTCGAAAAAATTTTAACTTTTCTTTTTTCTAATAACCATTATTACACTCCTACCCTACTGACAAGCCTAAGGGACAGGGATGAGGGAAACCCCGGTTTTCGATGGTTTGTGTTCTTCCGATTTCCGGTTTTCGGAAAAAAGCCTGAAAATGCATACTGTGGCAAACTGGGGCGTCGACAACATGTTGATCCGCCCACCATGAGTCACCGCTGGCCAACGCGCCGATATTCGGTGGGGCCGTGGCCGCGAGTTATGCTCTGGCCGATGTCGAGCTGTTGCACAGCTAACGCTCTAGATACAAGGGAAATATACGATGCATTTTTCAGGCATTCTGTGAATGATGATAGCGCAGCCGGTTCAATTACCCAAGTTTGCGGTACTTTGGCCCTGCCCAGCATCTGGAGGTCCTGCCTATCCTGTGGTGACCCCAGTGAAGGCTGGGCGACCAGTCGCGACGCGTGTCGGTGTGCCGACCGCGACGCGTGTCGGAGTGCCGACCGCGACGCGTGTCGGAGTGCCGACCGCGATGCGAGTCGGTGTGCCGACCGCGACGCGTGCCGGTGTGCCGACCGCGACGCGTGTTGCTGTAAAGTAGTACCTAGGCTAGATGAAACAGTCCTGTAGGAAATGAACTGCTGCTAAACAGGCCGCTAAACGCGACACATCGAGTTGTCAACAGCCCGACAATAGGCGGACGTCGCTGGGCAACGGGCAGGTCTCAGGCTGACAATACGCGCGATTTGACTTGTCAACAGGGAGCGGTTTATGAGATGACAACATATCAACCTGTTGTCGACGCCCCAGTTTGCCTGAGTAAGAAATTGTAAATATCCTGGGGATTAGAATTTTCAACACTTTTCCTTGCCAAATTCTTAGGAGTCATTTCGGCCACTGAATTTCTGATTCGAGGTCTGTATTCCTTTTTTCACAGCTCCAGGGTGATTCTATTGACCTGAAAATTGTTCACTGGATAAGGATGAGCCCAAGTTTTTTGTTAGGCATAGTCACCGGGAGAGGGTTAGAAATCTCGCTGAATTCCGATTTCCGATGGTTTTTGGCGTTCCGATTTCTGATTTCTGAAATTGAAGAGGTCGTTCCGATTTCCGAAATCGAGGAAAAAGTCCGCTCATCCCTGCTCGGGGATCTCCAGCTAAACTTGTATCAAAAACACCCAAATTTTCCATTTATAGCCCAATTTTCTTCTCTGTTTACCACTGTTCTTCTATATATGTCCTTGCGATGTTTATCTTGTTTACAAAACATTAAAGGCAGTGTTCACGATGCTTTTCGTTCCCGAGTTTTTCACTCAAAACGATACATTGGCCAGCAATTGTTACTAAAATTACGAAGAAACGGCGAGAAACGCACTAGAACGTCTCATTTCATTGACAATACTCTCTGGCCTGGACTAGCTGTCCGATTGAACGAACTTGTTCACGGTGGTTTTCACCGGTAAAAAATGGGATTAATCAAAAATGGAAGAATGTTTTCGGCAAAACGGTATTAATCTGAGAGTTTTGACCGAGAAATAGCCGCGAAATAGCCGAGAAATGCCTGCTTGCCGCGTAATAGCCGCTAAATAGCCGCCAAATAATGCGCGCCGAGAAATAGCCGCGAAATAGCCGAGAATTAGCACTCAAATAATGCTCGCCGCAAAATAGCCGCCAAATAATGCTCGCCGCGAAATAGCCGAGAAATAGCCGGGAAATAATGCTCTCCCGGTGGGTATACGGAGCATTCCAGAGGCATGAATCTCATGTCAGCACCTCCGTCGATTCAATTACCCAAGTTTGAGGTACTTGGATCTCGCTTAGCCTCTGGAGGCCCCGCCCAACAGCTGGCGGCCCCAAATGGTAGCTCGGCGAGCAGGCGACGGTTGCGTCTTGGTCAATTTTGTTTACTTCTGAGTATTTCTCGGTTACATCTCGACTATTTCTCGGCTACTTTTTGTCCGTTCCGTCAAAAGCCGAGAAATAGCCGCGAAATCGTCGGGAAATAGCCCACCAGGAGCCGGTGCGGGGCCTGGTGGGCTGTTTCCCGGATATTTTGCGGCCAACACTCTCAGAGTGGTTAGGGTGCGAAGGAGAGATCGGGGCAACAGAAAGTAGAAAATCGCCAAACACGGGCCCACAAAAGAATTCGTTGTCACAACAAACGGTCCCACTGAGAGTAAAGAAGCGGGGTGGAGTGAAGAATTTCGGGCCCTTCTGGTGGTTTTTCTCGATTTCCTCGTCATTTCTGTTCTATCTGGGGGCCAAACAATTGATTTAGCTATTAATCAATTTTTCGAAGTTTATCGTGAACACTGCCTTTAACCCAACATAACTGATTGCTATTTATTTCGAGAAAATAGAGAAGGTGCAGTTGTCTCTGCTTGGCGAATGCCTCTAAATTCATAATTTTTTCCGTCCACATGAAAAAAAAAACTGAAATTGGGGGCAGGGAACAGAGCAAATTTGGCTTGAAACCAGAGAATACATTGTATAGACTTTACCGTAAAGTTAAAACGACATGGTGCGGTTGCGGTCACACACTAATACTTCGGTGGAAGACGCCAAATTTCATTATCGATCGACAGTACAGCTGATTTTCCGGGTGAGTTACGGTTTTTCCTTTTCATTCTTGTTTGCTTCGGCATTATTTTTGTTTGTGACTCTCATGATTTGACGAATAAAGGCTTTTCTTGAGGGTAGTGTTCGTGAAGAAAAAGTTTCCGGTTTTTTTTTGGCTTAAACGTAAGCCTTGGGTCCCACTAAGAAGATTAAGAACGGAAGTGCGACGAAAAACGGCCGGTAAGTGGGTGAAAATCTCGCGGGCCAGTCAGCCCATTGGGCCACTCCGCCCACGTCCTATAACAGTCCCCCTGAATTCGTGGTTAGATGAGCGATGGTTTCCGATCAAAAGTCTCGTTCTTCCCTACATTTTCAACGTCTCTCTTTACGCAGGTCAGCTCGCACACATCGGCTGCAAAAAACGGGAGTTACAAGCCTCGGACAACTCGTCCACAATGCTTCCCTAGCTGATTTTTGAGGGCCATAACTCCGTTTCCAGGTGGTCTTGTACGATTCCAGGGACATCATTGAAATAAGCATGGGACCGTTCTCAAGATAAGCGAAAAACAGAAAAACGACTCTTATCAGGAATACTGCCTTTAAAGTGTGACAGGAATTTGTCGTTTTTTTGGATTTCAGAGCAGAGTTTTGAAAAAAAAACACTTTGAAGCCCGAACAAACGGCTAATTTCCTTCACGCACTTGAAATAGCGCCTATTCGGCATACTTGAACAGTCAGAAACAGCATTGATGCCGAAACAAACAAGAAAAAAAGAATAAGCGTAACTCGCTCAGGAAATCAGCTATGTGCTGTCGATCGATAATGAAATCTGGCGTATTCCACTGTAGTTTTAGTGTGTGACCGCAACCGCACCATGTCCTTTTAACATTACGGTGAACTGTACCTCAAGGGGTGAATGCAAAGCATGGTGAAAAAAGGATGTTTTACAATCGAACTCTTATTAGAAAATTGTCTGAGTACTAATTAGGAGGTGTATCCTTGGTCACTTGAGGTTCTGGAAAACCTTGCTCTTCGCGAGAGTCGAAAAACTTCTCAATGTAACTCTTCCAGAAGAAACAAAAATGTGAAAGCAAAGAATAGCAAGGAGTTAGGTAGGTATGATCGGGCAAATCTCATCATGCCACTATCTTTCAAATTGAAAAAAAATTCTGGTAAATATTTATTTCCGGCAATGTATTTATACATATCTACTTGAAAACATATAATAAAATTCAGAGTCATTTTAATTCATACTCCTCGTGATAGATCTTCCAGTTTCCGTCCTCTTTCTTCCAAATATGTATCATATTTCCCTTGTAATGATGATCGCCCTTCTCAGAGTTGATCTCAAATCCGCAGTGAACTATCAGATAGTCTTCAGTACCTTGACAAACCTCATTGGATATCTGAAATTCAATACATTTGCACACATACAGTCGCATCGGAAATCTTAGTTCATTGCACCAAATGGCTCCCGATCTTCCCGATTGATCGCGCATTGACAGCGGCAGGGCCACTCTGAGAAAATTTGCCGCGTCAGTGCCGGGAAAGTACCGCGACCCTCTACCCTGCCGCTATGGTTCCGCGATACTACCGCAGCGGTTCCGTGATCAGACGGTTTTAGTTTCCGTGTCTTGAGCCTCGACAACGCCGCCTCGATAGCGTCGCAGAGGCTCCGCGTTAGAACCGCGCCGGCTCCGCGAGAATGCAGCAGTGAACCCGCGTGGAGTACGATGCACTAACCTGTGTGGTGAAACGGAATTGTCGCCGATTTATTTACCCAAGTTTGAGGTACATTCCGTATTTCCTTGGGGCGCAAAAGCGGCGGTAACCTCTGTCCCTATTCGACAGAGGACGTAAAGACCGCGGGTGCATAATTTTGCTTTTAGCCTCCCCCCATAGTTGAATTATCATTCTTGAATAACTTCATCTCATATCAGATCCCGGAGCCGCTGCGGCACTATCGCGGAGCCGGAGCGGCACTGACGCATCGCCGTTACGGCTCCGCGATAGTTCCGCCGCAGCAGTGCCGGCGCGGCTCCGCAATAGTGCTCGACAAAGCTCTGTGTGCCTGTAGGCTCCGAAGCGGCACTATCGCGGAGCCGCAGCGGCAATTTCTCTCAGAGCAACAGCTCAGCCATACGTGCCTATACGTGAATTGGCTGTTGAGTGCGTTGCGTTTGCACGTGCGGCCTGGAGCGAATTGGACTGGAATTTTCAACGCTACTGTTCATAGTTTAGAATAGTGAGATTTGAATGTGATTTTCGAAGGCTCACTGTGAAGGTATGCTGTCCGATTTTGTCGTAGAACTGCTTGAAGACGGCAGCAATATCTGAAGATTTCACTATGCAAAAAAAACTTTTGAATATTTATATTGTACTGTGCTTCTCTGGGCCAAATTCCAGTCCGCAATCGCGTCTCGACCTGCTTTGCGGCCGCGCACTTTCGAGTCGAATGAGTTTCCAGCGCCGCAGCCGCCGATCTGTTGACTGTAGGTGGGTTTTGAAAACTGGAAACTAAAAAAAAACTGGAGAAAACTATAAAAAAGCCACAGCGAGTCGGCTTTGGGGCTAGAAACTCGACTGACTCAAACGCGTGCGGCCGCAAAGCATGTCAAGACGCTATGCGGACTGAAATTAGGCCTAGATTAGCACAGTAGAGCTCTTTGTACGCATTCGTTTGAGAATATATTGCTAGTTCATACCGTTTCGTCCATAAGCGACACTTTTTCCTGTCTCCACAATTACTCCTTGGCTGTGATAGAACCCAGCGGCCTCCTCAAATTCACCCTTCCTGCTCGCATGTATTAGTTTATCATAGAGAGGCCTCAACGTTTCCATCCCTGAAAGGAAAAAACTGTATTCTTACAGCGCGCGACAAAAGTATAGGACGGTGTTAGATTTCGAGGTTTCGCAACAATTTTGACATTTCTGTCCGATTTAGATGCCAAATTCGGATTTCTCGTCTCAAGATACCCCACAATGCAGAAAGAAAGAAAATTCTATCCAAAGATTGAATATTCACGATTTTTTAAAAGAAAAAATTTCATATTACCCCGCGTGAAAGGTATGGCAAAAAGTGGGTGAAAGCTTATTTATTTCAAAATAACATTCGCACTCACTAATAAGTTGAAGGCAGTGTTTACGATGAGAAGGTGACCCTTTTTCGGCAGAAAACATAAGCTTTGGGTCACTCTGAGAAGAGTAAGAGCGGAAGTACGACGAAAAACGGCCAGGAAGTGGGATAAAATCTCAAGGACCAACCCATTGGGACATCCCGCCCACGTCATATAACAGTTGTCCTGCGTTCGATTCACCAAAGGAACAGCTGCCAAATTTTCGAATATTCTTTATCCTGCAAAATTTTCCAAACATGGTCATTTAACTTCTTTAGATTTTAAGAGTTTTTGGTACAAGAAATACAAAACTGTGTCGTTTGTCTAAGAACTTCGAAGCTCAAAAACATTTGCGACGTTTGCTTTAACGTTTTGTCCGCAGTGCACAAAACACATCAAGAGGCGTGAATAAATATTTGAGAGGTTTTTTCTACAGTTTTTTCTCCGATATGCGTGAGCTTCACGGAGACTTTTTCATATTATCCTCTACTTTGTGGACTTGCCTACTCTAAAACATCTAAGACTAGAAAACCCATAACCGGCCAACAGGATTTCGATCGCGCGCGGCGATCTACCCTCGCAGCCCCGTCCAATCACCAGACTTAACTGATTATGTGAAATTGCTTGACATTTGTATGGTGCACAAGCTTTTGAACGGGATGTCTGGTGCTAAATTCTCACACTTCTTCAGTATAGTCCTCTCAAGAACACGAGGTGGGGAAAGGAAAATATCATTTTCCACGCCGAAAACCACAATTACAAGCAAATTCTTCACAGTAAGGGTGGGTTCAGCGTATCTTCGTGTAAGAAAAACCACACTCACTTCCAGTTCAATGATAACATTTAAGCGGGGGATGGCCAAACTCTTGCTGAAATCATATTCGTTTTTTGTGTATCTGAGCTCATGTTTATTGGTTCGAGTTTTTTGTTTCTTGCTTTTAAGCGTATGTCTTATACAGCGTATCTAAATAAAGAAATAAATAAACTCTACAAAAAATACGAAATTTACGATGAGTTTAGTAGTCTGGCATTAAATCAGATCTTCCTTACTCTGCCTTTACTGGCTCCTAACTTTAATTACGGTCACCCCCTAACAATGTGTTGATTAAAGCACCAGTCTTTGGTCGGCCGTTAAATCCTTGAGTTGAGTTTTTTTTTATTTGTATTTGTGTTCCATTTCAAGATTGAATAGCGAGTGATAATGTAATTTTCAAATGAATTTTCTCTTTCCCACATGTCCCTATACTTTGGACGCGGTGTAGCACTGCATTTTTCCTTAAAGGCAGTGGTCGCACTCAAATATGCTCGTCTTCTTTTCCTCTCTAAACCCTTTTCTGGGTATAGAGTAGTAGAACCTATGAGAAGAAATCGCGAAAAAAATAGCTGTTTTGGACCAAATTCGAAGCCTGAACTTTCTAGTCTTTTGATGGTGGACGAGTCCACTCCACATCATCGGCATCGATGATCTCTAATATCAAGAACATCAGCTGGCTTGAACTTGAATTTCAATCAATGAACTTTCGGATTTATCTACACATCTAGTCGAAAACTTTGGTTGAAGTGCTTGCTTTCATTGTTCAACTGTTTCTATTAGGGAAATTTGCATTTATTTCTTCCTCTGAGTGTCGCTGATTTCGGACTGCTTGGCATGAGACTGTGATCTTTCTGTGCACGTGTGCACGAACTGGAAGTTTAGGGTCTTAAGAACTCTGATTCTAGCCCGTTTTTCACCGCGCTACCTTCATAGTTTTTTAACTGTTTTTGATCTAAGCTGATTTTTGTAGTTTTTTCTATAACGTTTTTCATCCTGACCACTGCCTTTAGAAATCGCGAAGTTTTCTAGTTTTCTGTCTAGTGCGGTTATTTGAGACGCGGAATTCAAAGTTGGTCTCCAATTTGGATCGCAGTGTTGAAATTGTTGTTTCTTTCTCGAGACACTTCAATATGTGAGAGAGGTAATCATAATAACGATTGCGTTAACAGACTAACTACTTCACAGTTAACTTGAAGGCAAAGTTCACATTTAAACGGCTCTCTGGCTCTCATCGGAAATCAAGTTACCGGGGTTGATTCTATTAATAATGACGAAAGAACAGCTAAAAACAAACCATAGATAGCCCAAAGCGGTCCTCAAACTTGATTGTGCTATGCCCGCCCCGCCCACTCCCTCAACGACAGCGAGAACACTTTTTACTAAGACTTCACCGTCATGTTACTTAAACTGCAATGATTGTACCTACTAACTCACAAGGCTTTTACAGAACATAGGAAGCACAGTTTGTAATAAATACTGTCTGTTTTAACGGTTCAACAAGGACGTGGGCGGATAGGGCATAGCCAATGCTAGTTTTAAAGGCCGTTTAGGGCTATCTACGGCTCGTTTTTAGCCATTCTTTCGTCACTATTGTCGCAATGAACCTCTTTACACTCTAGACCGTCTATCTAAGACCGTTTTTATCATAAACACTGCCTACAAGGTTCGAGAAAACATGAAATCGGCTTCAAACTGACAATGAGATGAATCCACAAAAATTCAAGGATGCAATTTTCTATGAGACCAAAAAAACTGCCGAATAGAGGCCGGCCGATCGCCGGCACAGAACCGCCTGTGATTTCCTGATCAAACACAGGAGCGCGGTCTGATAATGCTAATCGGCTTTGTGGGCGCAAAATCAACAGTGTAAATCAATGATAAGGTGGTGTTTTTGTGGCCTCCTATCAGTGACAATCCTGTTCAAAACAAAAACGTACTGAAAAAGCGACATTCAAAAGCGGAATTTTTCAGAGCACGATCATCTGAAGGGTGTAGACGTATGCAATAGGAGTAATAGCGACAATAGTTGGACTCAGCGCTCAACAATGTGTATTACACCACATTCGGGCGCCAGGTCGGAAAGTGGCATGCTCTGATTGATATGTTTGCATTTGGACGTTTTGTATGACTTATGAAATATGCAAAAGGCGAAAATGCAACTAAAACCTTTCTCTTACTTGGGAATAAGTGTTAGACGATCCATCCGTTTGCTGAGAAATACGCTCCTATTGGTACTACCTCCAAAAATGTTTCGGAATTTAAAGGTATCGTACTGTACTTCTCTGGACTAAACTCCGGTCCGCAATCTCAGAACTTTGCAAACATGTTACGAACACCCTTCCCGACATGTTGCTATAGCTGCGGAAAGCTGTCCCTATGCGCGACCGATAGATGTCCACAAAGATGAAGGAAAGCTGTTATGCTCGCGTGCTGAACGTGTCGGTAGGAGCCTTGCTATACTTTCGTGTTTCGCTACCTGGCGCTCGGGTCAGATTTGGCGTCCGTTAGATTACAATACTGACAGATCGCCAACAACGCTGAGGCCAATGGCAAACAAAACACTGAACCATAATGAGACTCTAACATGTACACAAGACGTGAACTCTTGCTCCGCTGTTTGGAGTAGGCTTCCTTACCTTACGCGAAAGGCAGGCCTGTTTTATGCCAATAATCCATACTCCCCACTTCATTCCTCACATTACCCGCACAAGATCGTTCATGGTCTTCAAATCCTGATATACATGAAGTTTTTAAGTTATGTTTTCGTGCACTAGAATGCATTCTCATTGCTGGAAAAGAGTCATGTACAGTGAATCTAGCGCTGAAGATGAACGTTTCGTAGCGGTTGATTGCGGACCGAAGAAAATTCGACTTCAAGTTAATGTATTTCGGCCATGGTGGCTGTTCTTCGAGCTTTTTCTTATGACCCTGACTTCGAAGAGTAGAAAATATTGGATAAGGAAACGTTGACAACAGAAACCATGAGCATTCCAGAATAATTTTGGTGGTGTTCTAGAAAGCTAGCTTTTCGTCTGGATAATTCTCGATTTGAGGCTTTCAAAACATTTGGTAAAATGCCTTGAACGAGGCGAAGCTATAGGGAAAGACAAGAAACCGCATAATAGATGTCATTGCAACTGTGAAAAAATGACTGTAAAAATTACAGTACATTGCTTCGGTCAGCACTGACAATGAGAGATGTTCATGTGGCAATTGCTGATGGTCAGCACATAAAACCCGGTTGTCCAATGATTCTTGTCCGAGAATTTCACCATTTTTTTTAAATTTATTGAAAAACATGTCTAATCAACAATTTAATCACCACAGTTATACACAACAGTGGCCCATCGATTGGGCAGGTCGCCGATGCCCTTAGCCCAGAACTACGGGGGCTGCGACTCGAAGAAGTTCGCGATGTCGGATTTGAGGTTGTCGTAGTTGGTGAATTTTCTTCCCGCCAAATGGTGCTTCAGCGGGCGGAACAAGTGGTAGTCAGAGGGGGCGAAATCCGGGGAATACGGCGGATGGGCAACCGTCTCCCAGCCGAGCGTCGCCAACTTCTGCCGGGTCTCCTTCGCCACGTGAGGGCGCGTTGTCGTGCAGCAGGTGGACCGAGGCCCGTCGGAGACGCTTCTCTCGGATGGCGGCGGCTATGTAGCTTCTCAAGCTGATCGGTGTAGATGGAGGCGGTGACCGTCCTGCCTTGCGGGAGCAGCTCGAAGTACAGCATGCCCTTGGTGTCCCACCAGCAGCAGAGCATGATCTTCAGCGGGTGCAGGTCGGCTTTCGGCGTCGTCGGCGGCTCTTCTCCGCGCGGGATCCAGACGGCACGGCGGGCGACGTTGTCGTAGAGGACCCAGCTCTCATCCCCAGTGACCAGGTCCTCGAGAAACTCCTTGCGATGCGGACGAAGGAGAAGGGACTGGCAGACGGCCACGCGGCTCTGCTTGTTGGCGTCCGTCAGGCGGAGGGGGATTCAACGGGCCGGAACTTTGTGGTAGCCGAGTAAGTTGAGTCGATTGTGGATGGTGGACTTGCTGCAGCCGAGCGTCGTCGCCAGTTCACGGGTGGTGGCTTCCGGCTTCTCCTTGATACAGCGACGGACTTCGTCATCATCCACCGTAGAAGGCCTCCCGCTGTGCTCCCTGTCCTCGAGGCTCGTGTCGCCGCTCTCGAAACGATTGAACAAGCGGCTGACTGTGCGTGGGGACACTGCATCCTCCTTGCAAGCTCTGCAGATGTTGGCGACCGCGGTGCCCGTGTCGTTGCCCAGCAGCCACTTGTAGTACACGAAAGTACGAATTTGACCTTGGTTCATTTTAGCTTGTACTGGTAGCTAGACGCGGCGACTGCTCCTTATATACCCCTAGCGTAGAACTTTGAAGGACCTTCTATAAGGTTCTTACACTTGCCTGATATTATAATACACCTAAGGAAAATTATAGAGTTTTGAAAATTTCCGGACAGGAATTATTGGACGGCCTCGTAAAACATAGGAGAATAATTTTATGAGAAAACTGACAAGGAAA
Source organism: Aplectana chamaeleonis (assembly GCA_029168955.1). Classification (NCBI taxonomy): domain Eukaryota; kingdom Metazoa; phylum Nematoda; class Chromadorea; order Rhabditida; family Cosmocercidae; genus Aplectana; species Aplectana chamaeleonis. Next base: position 256,976 of record JAPDOI010000007.1, on the reverse strand, counting down.
ATATGAACCCCAACACTTATGTGGGGTGCGGGTGGAGTGGGAAGCAGTGAGAAAGTTTGCGCGAATTAGATTGCGCGAGCGGGCGAATATTCAAAAATGCCTACTTAAAGATGCCGTAATATGTTTGATGTCTGACGGTACCATATTTGCTCGCTCCGTGACTGCCCCGGCTATCGCTCTCCTAGGAAACCCGCTTCGGAAGTATGTTTGTAAGCTGTGCGAGGCGAGATAACATGTCGGAAGCATGTTGAGGTCATTTTATGCTGCTCGCATGATGTTCCAAAGGTTCTGAGACAGCCGCCGATCTGTTGACTCTAGGTGGGTCTTGGAAACTGGGAATTTAAAAAAGTGGAGAAAACTGTATAAAAAGCCACATCGAGTCGGCTTTGGCGCTGGAAACTTGACTGACTCAAAAGCGTGCGGCCGCAAAGCGCGTCGAGACGCAATCGCGAACCGTAATTCGGCCCAAAGAAGCACAGCACGCGCAGAAAACCGTATACTATTTTTCATGTTTTTGTGTAGCTTGACCTCTAGTGAACGAAAATGTGGGAAGGGCACTTGAAAAACCTTCATTTGTAAAGAAAAGTCAGTCTGAACACAATGTAAATTTGAATTCAAAGTTAGCGTAAAAAGCGTTTTTAAACTTTTCCTGCCTTTGAAGATCTCTCCACTGTCATTTTCGAAGCTCTTCTGCATGTTTAGTTTGTGCCGTAACTGTTTTTCATGTTGTTTTACGGTCACATCAACATTCTTTGAAAAAGTGCTTGATGACTGGTGAGATGTGGTGGCGGATCATCTTGAACCCCTTCCAACCTCACTCAGAAAACCGCCGCATTCAATGCATGTCGAATATGCATTCAACTCGAGTGACCACACACATCGAAAGACTTAATCACAGGGGCACGCGCTCCAAACAGCAGCACGTGCTGCAAAATTTCATAGAAGGAGCATGTGCCTTGAAATTCGATCGCAGGAGTACGTGCTGCAAGGCAGTCCAGCGCTATCGTAGCAGCACACAGACGCGACGCAGCTGGCACAGCGTTGTGCGACGAGGCCAGCTCGCCGAGCACCGTCTGGGGCCGTCAGCGATGGGACGAGGCTTCCAGCGGCCGGGCTGGTAAAGTACCGCAAACATGGGTTATTGGACCGGCGAAGCTGCCGACCTCTCAGTTCCGTCTCAGGATTGCATCGTATACTTTCCTTTTTTGGATAATCGTTTTGTCATCGAGTTGAATGTGTATCATGCACGCATTGGACGGCTTATTTGTTGGGGCACGTGCTGTAATTTCAACGCAATAGGAGCACGTGCTCCCCTAGCAGCACGTTCCCTGACTGTGCTCGAAACCATCTTGTCTTCGAGTTGAATGCATACTCGACACGCATTGGATGCGGCGATCGTCTGAGTCATAAGGGGCCGAATATAGACCGGCCGCTGAAGAGCGCGGCAGCATGCAATGTAGGAGAATCGATCGTGCAGCGCCGCATGATCGATACTCCTCCATTGCATGCTGCCGCGCCTTTCAGCGGCGGGGCTCTATTCAGCCTCTAACTCTACTTTTTCGACGCGCCGAATTTCAGCGGTGTGGTCTACCGGGCTCATTCATGAATTTGAGTCTGGAAATGGAAATTGGTTTCCAGCGCGAGCGATGCCTTCAAACGTATATTCCTTATCTGGTGTTCTGTTATGTACGAGTATACACACAACCAGCGATTTTGATTCTTTGGCTGCGAGCCTTATTCAGTGTTATCGATGGTTCATATGGATAATGTGTTGTATTCGCTTTGGAGTCGCGGAATAATGGCGCCGAGGCCGATCAGTGTGTATGTGTCACGTATAACTCAGATGAGTGTTGGTTGCTGAAATATGTGTCAGCTTAAAGACGGCTATAGGCCTGATTACAGGCCCTTCAAGACCATTTTCTTAAATGGCCTGTTTCTCGGACCTCAAAGCGAAGGTAGAGGGATGGAATATTCCTAAGCGTTACGTGTAAGCTCATACAGATGTTGCGAAGTCCTGGCTTAGCTTAAACTAACCGTTCTAGGCGGTTGTGCGCAGATTGAGTGCGACGTCTTCGAAAACATAGTTCTCAAAACGCCAAATCGAGTTTTCCATACAGTTCTGGTCCAAGACAAGTCAACAGACTACGAGCTCGAAATTCCTGACAATTCTTACCACGTACGAATGTATACAGAGGATGAAGATTTGAGATTTTTACGAGCACGTCAGCTATGTCGTATAACTTTTCAACGGCCATTTTCAACACTATTTTGAATCAATTTGTTTGACAGCAGATCCAATTTCCTGAATAGTCGTTTCCTGGGATTTTAGAGGGTGTTGCGTCGATTGGCAACCACCGTTTCTCCGTAAAATCACACGAACTTGAGGACCACAAAACTGTATAAATGTTCCCTTTCGGTGTTTTTACACAGTGGAAGTGAACCTGAATGGGGAGTTCTCCCGTACTGCTTTTCGCAACGACCTAATGGCGTTCTAGCGCTACCCTATACTATGACGTAATCCATTGTGACACCAGACTCAAACTTTAGGTCAGCGAAATATTTACAAGTCCTTCAGGCAGAAGTCGCAGTTTCGTGAGTTGGTTTTTGTGATGAAGTTTGTTCAGCTACTCGGAGTACGAACTAATAGGTAAAAATCGCCGAACTCAACGCCAAATCAGACATGTCAACAGTTACGATAAAGGGATATGTTTGCTCAATGCTGCACTACCATACAGGAAGCATAGAAGAAGTGGAGGTTCACTGATGAACATTCGCTAATAAAAAGCCAGCTCGGGCTGTCATATCCATCCTGTCAGCATGCACGCTTTAGCTCTGGTAAGTGCTCCAAATCTTAAGAAAACATCTTTTTTTTCTCATTTCTATCACTCGTTTTTAGGTGTGCCTCCTTATATGTGTTAGCAAGAATGTCTCAGGTACAAAATCAATGTTTATGTATAATGCAAGAAGTCTGAACCATCAAGGATACTTGATTTAGGACAAACTACGGCTGCACCTGTGCCGACGGCCGCACCTGCCACAACGGCCGCACCTGCGACTACGGCTGCGGCAGCTACCACGGCTGCGGCTGTAGCCACGACTGCTGCCCCAACTGCTGCACCAGTTACCCAACCACGTTAGTTCTCTCATCCTCAGCTTCTGTTATACCGGCTGAAGGAGTGTACCTTGCAAGCTTGTTCTTACTGTGCAACCAGAACAAGTTCAACACAAATCATCGCTCGGAGCGGGACCGGAGAGCGACTCCAGCGACGCTGTCTCTCCGCTTTTCCTAACTGCTATTTTTCTTAATTTCCGCCTCTTCTGGAGAAGATTAGGCCTCATAAGAGATAAGGTACTTGTTACAGCCTGTCGGCCAGGAGGTTAATCCTGTGACAAGCCGCAACAAGGATACCATCCCAGCATGGTCCGCAATGAGGAAGCCATCCCCATCGCGGGCCATGGGGGATCCCCTCGGCCGCCAGAAATTGTCTTTCTGAGAGTAACCCGAGGTCCCCTCTCAAGAGTGGCCTCGAAAGGCCAACTACCCGTCTACATGAGACGAGCCGCCTTTCATACCCGCAGGATTGGTTGTTCTTCGAGTGATTACGTGGCCCGCACATTATCACTCTAAGAACAACCAATCCCGCGTCTGTCCATCACTGGCTATGGCACCGCTGTTGCCCTGAGAGTGACTGGAGAGCGGCCGACGCTGATATTCCTACCGGACATTGCCCGCGGGGCCAGTCCGCTCCTCTGCCGCTGTCCGGGCGAAGACGACAATAATTGGGAGGAGCCGGTCCCGCTCCGAGCGACGGTTTGTCTGAGAAGCTGGCAATGCTGTCTAACCTGAATCGGCAGATCTCAGGTTCGGGGCGTAAGGATTTACCCGGTCAACCAACTCCACCCTCGCTGTGTTATAGTCCTACTTTCCTAACTAGGACTTAGAACTCCGACCCCGTTTTGGTCTAGGCTCGCCACAACCGCGAAGCATACATAGGCGACCAATCGGCTGTTGCCAGCCCAGTCGATATGCTTGTAACACATTGCTCACTCAGGTCGAAGACTCTTGATGTGTCCTAAGTAAGCCAGGCTGGTTCGTCTTGTCTCGTTTGTGGTCGTCCCGGTCACAATGTTCGATCGATCGCAACCGCAACCTCAGAAAATCGCCGCGTTCAATGTGTGTTGAATATGCATTCATCTCCAGTGACCACACCCATCGATAGGCTCCATCGCAGGGGCACGTCCTCCAAACAGTAGCAAGTGCTGCAAAATTTCATCCCAGCGGCACGTGCTGCAAAATCTAATCGCAGGAGCACGTTCTGCAAGGTGGTCTAGCGCCATCGCATCAGCAGACCGACACGCGACGCGGGCGGCACACCGACTTTTGACTTTGCCAGCTTGCTGAGAATCATTTGGGGCTGCCATCGGTTGGACGAGGTCTCCAGCGGCTGCGCGGGTCAAGTACCTCAAACTTGGGTAATTGAACCGACCATGCTGCTGACATCGGAGTCCCGCCTCCAAAGAGTGCGTCGCAAGCTTCCCTCTGTGGGAAGCCGTCTTGTCATCGAGTAGATATTGTAGCATACACGCTTTGAAGGGTATATTTTTTTGGGCACGGCGTATTTGCAAACACCACACTTACTGTTAGTTCGAAAGAAGTTTTATCAATCTATCAACTTCGTGGCAGCCCAAAGGCCCTACTCAGGGAATCCTAGTTGTCACCTGAAGCCCACAACTCCTCCCTGTTGTGACATGGAGGGAAAATTAGCCTCCCGTTGTCACCTCTAAGCCAAATTTCATCACATTTTCTTGTTTCTGTTGTGACTTGGAGGTGACGGAGCACATTTCGCAACGTTCTGCACTTTCTGTTGTGGTCTGACGGGACAAGCCAATCGTAAACGTCTTGCTGGGTCACAGACGGCAAGAGTAACGCAGACTGTCAGACTCCGGCGCTCGACCTGCAGGTCGCCTCCATGTGACAACCACGATTTCCTGAGTAATACACAACCCCTATTCATAGTGTAATCACCCTCGCGGTCGTAATTGCGCATTTTGGGGCACTTTAGTAGGGGCCTGGTAAGTTTTCCGAACCAGTATTCGATCCTAATCGTCTATTAATTTAGCATCGACCGCATGCGCTGGGGTTATGCCAAAAGTCTACAGAGACGTGTCGCTTGCTATGCACAACGCTTTCAGGTGAGATTCCTTACAGAAAAACACATTATCGTTTCCATAACATTTTCTTGGAACAGATCAAGCGTAGCAAAAGGCATGACAGAAAAGAATGGCCCCAGCGAGATAGCACCACCTGCTGCACTGATGAACCTCATGGTACATACTTTCCTCTTTTTCTCCACTTTGATTTCTTGACTCCTATTTGCTCTTCAGGTCTACGACTGTCAGGCTGAGATGTTAGCTTGGAACCATGTGTCTACCTGCGATCAGGTGCTTTCGCAGCCGGGCGCACGTCCGGGATATAAGGAGAATATGGCTGTTCTTGGAACCACTGCCACCGATGACCTGGGTGCTATTCAGAATGTAACGAAATTCTTTCACCCGTCTTCCATTCTCAAATATACTTACTATTACGTTATGCATAGGCGTTCTTAACCTGGAAGACACAACTCAGCCGGTTCGGTGTGCCATCCAACATGATTTACACATCACAGCTTCACAACCGTCAGTCGAATAAGGTCAACCAGCTCACCAAGGTAAGACAGATGAGAAGAGACAAAAATCACATAACTCCAGCTCCCCCCTTTCAGATTATCTGGGGATCCAGTCGTTATGTTGGATGTGCCTCTAAAGCATGCAGTGGCTTCTATTTTACTTCATGCATGTACAGAGACGAGTTAGTTTTGGGTGATGTATTGAAGTCTATTTATTGTTAGTGTATTACCCGATAATCTTTTAGAGTGAATACGATCAACAAGGAGATTTACCCCATTGGAGCTCCATGCAGTGCTTGCCCAGCTCGACCCAACAACTGCAACGCTGGTGAGGCAGCACTCTGCTCTTGGTGAAGAACGTCCCACCCTCAATCTACTTGTTGCCATCAATTTTTTTTTGAATAAATGATTAACTTTCATGAACTGAGAATATGTTGACTGCGGAATATTTCTGCTGAGATTTTTCTATCACTGAGCAATTGAAACCAACGAACTTTTAACTTGTAGTGGTTATTTGCCCAATGCGATCCCCGTTATCGACAGCAGGTCTCTAAGATGTCACAGTATAAACGGCTTCCAGATAAAAACGAAACCAAGGCATATTCGACATGGAGAGCCTAGCCTTTAACCCGAAGGCTTTGTCTGACTTTCACCTACATTCCTGGGCTATATCCTTATCCTGGCTCGCTTTCGCGCAACGCTTGCGAATGAGGAGAAATACAGGCCTGAGACAACTCTAAGAAAATTTGCCGCGTCAGTGCCGGAGAAGTACCGCGACACTCGACTATGCCTTGACAATTCCACGATAGTACCGCAGCGGCTTCGTGATCAGGCGATTATGTTGCGGTGTCTTGAGCCTTGACATCGCCACGATAGTGCCGCAGCGGCTCCGCGTTAGGACCGCGTCGGCTCCGTGAGGATGTAGCAGCGAACCCGCGTTGAGTACGATGTACTGCTCTGTGTGGTCAAACGAAATTGTCGCCGGTCCAATTACCCAAGTTTAAGGTACATTCCGTATTTCCTTGGGCGCAAAAACAGCTGTAACCTCTGCCTTTATTAGACAGAGGACATGACAACCGCAGGTGCGTATTTTTGTTCTTCGCCCCTTAGTTGTGTTACGTTTCTCATTTAACTTCGTATGATATACTCTCCCGGAGCCGCGGCAGCACTATCGAGGAGCCGCTGCGGCATTGCCGCGTTGCCGCTACGGCTCCACGATAATGCCGTCGCAGCTCCGCTATAGTGCCGCAGCGGTAATTTCTCTCAGAGAACTTGTCCACCAATTTTTCACTCAAAATCTAGGCATCTTTGAAGAGCCATAACATTGTTCAAAGGGGGTCTTGGACGATATCATAGATACCACTGTGATCAGCGTGTGACTCTCTCGAAGATTAGCATGAAATCTGAAAATTAATTTCTTGGGTGTCCTGTGCCTTTAATGAGCCGTGCTTGAAATTGCTTAAAGGCAGTGTTCACGATAATTTTCGTTCCCGGGTTTTCCACTCAAAACAATGCGTTGAGAACCAAGTGTTACTAAAATTACGAAGAAACGGCAAACAGCCCACTAAATCGCCTTATTTCAGTGACATCATTATCCGGCCTGGACTAGTTTTCCGATTGGATGAGCATGTTCATGGTGGTTGTCACTGGTGGAAAATGGGGCTAGTCAAAAATGAAAGAATATTTTAGGCGAAACAGGATTAGTTAGGTTCCGAAGAAAAGAGCGGAGCAACACGAAATGGAGAAAAACAAAAGACGGGTCCACAAACGATTTCATTGTCACAACAAACAGTTCCACTGAGAGTGCATAGAAGGCAGTCATACCCCAAGGTCCAGCCCACTCGTAACGCGCGTCCCGCGCCGGCGTTGAGGAGTATGAACAGCGCTTTACCTCGTCATTCTGGAGCCGAATACATCTACGACGCACCCATCAGCGAGGGGTAACCAGCATGACGAGGTCAAGGCTTTAATAATAGGAAAGGATTCAGAAAATGGGTGGAACTCTTCCTTGACCGATGGGTTCATTGCTGATGAATTCGGGCCCTGGTTACCTTCAGACCATCGGTTTGATGTTCCTGAATTCAATTTTTGTGTTGGCGTTGCAAGCGAAATTATGTATATTTAGGGACTTCCTCCTTTATTCTCGAGTTTTCACCAAAAAAATTGTGAAGGAATGAGGCCCATTGCAACAACAATGGCGAAAAAACACTAAAACCGGACTTAAATAGCTCCTTACTGCCCGAAAACTCGAATGTGGCAAGCCTTACCGCCCACCTGTAGAGGAAGTGGGCGAAGCAGACATTCCAAATGCTTTGGCCTCCAATTGTTATTAAAATTACGAAGAAACGGCGAGAAACGCATTAAAACATCGTATTTCAATTACATTATACTATAACATGAACTAGTCCGGTTGGATGAACATGTTCATGGTGGTTGTCACCGGTGAAAATCGGGTCAATCGAGAATAGAAGAGTATTTTATGCAAAAAAGGATTAGTTAGGGTCCTAAGGAAACAACGGAGCAATAGAGAGTAGAGAATTGCCAAGGACGGGTTTCCAGAAGATTTCATTATCACAACAAATTGACTTACTTTGACTTAATCGGTTGGCTTTCGCCTGACGCGGTCATTCCGCATCTTCACCGTGGTGTGCCGTCCTAGTAGTCAGCCGTGTCCATTTTTCACGGTCTTCAGCCACAATTTGAACACATTCCATCCAGCTGTCACTATTCCATTTCCTGCGAAACGAAACATCGCGCCTGAACTGCCTTTCGATGCCGAGTGACTTCAAAACCTCTTTAACCACATCCGTCCAGAACATTCGCCTACGCCCCCCCCCGCCTACGCCCCCCCCCCTTTCCAGACAGGATTTGGAAGCATTTTTAAAGCGTGTTGTACGAGGCGATCCGGCGTTCTTCTTAGTATATGCCCGAGCAGTCGAAGTCGACTTTCCATTGCTGCTTGAGATGGCGTTAGGAGATGCTGGCACCTCCCTCGTGTCAAGCGTTGATGTACTGCGTCGATTTCCTTGTAAAGGTCTTCGTTATGGCATACACGCGGCCAGAAATATCCAAGCAAACGCCTAAAAAGCTTCCTCTCCGTGCAATCCAACCTTTCCATCTGCGTTTTCGGTGCTGCCCACGTCTCCGATCCGTACATCGTGATAGGGCGAATAGCGGATAGGTAGACGCGCAACTTGACTTCCTTCGCGATGGTGGTAGACCACAAACACTTGGTTAGAGAATTGAATGCAGACGTAGCTTTCGCACATCGTTGTCGAATATCCGCTGCATAACTACCATCGTTCTTCAGCAAACAGCCCAAATAACAGAAATCGTCCACCAGTTCGATACGTTGTCCGTCCACACAAACTCCAGTTAAAGGCCTCTGAGAGACCCACATCTGCTTGCATTTGTCGGGACGAAGACGAAGTCCATAGGCTGCGGCATACTTCGAAACGAGGTTCACAATCCTTTGCAGTTTTGCGTTGTTTTCAGCGAATAACACAATGTCGTCGGCGTACTCCAGGTCGACAAGGGAGCGTCCTGATGGTGTTAGGATCACATCCGCAGGAAACTGTTCTGCAACTCTACGCATGATGTCATCAACGGCGAAGTTGAAAAGAAAAGGTCCTGCAACGGCTCCTTGCCTTACTCCTGTTTTCACCTCGAAAGCTGACGTAAATCCGACAGGTGTACGAGCTGCTGCTGTTGTTCCTTTGTTCATGTCCTCGATTAACCGAACATACGTTTCCGGATCACAACAAATACTTCCTGTAATACTTGAGAAGCGGGATGAGAGTAGAGGATTTCGTGCCCTTCCGATGCGTTTTTCTCAGTTTTTTACTCATTTCAGTTCTACTCGGGGGCCAAAGAATCGATCTGGCGATTAATCTCAGAATCGGAGATTATCGTGAACACTGCCTTTAAATGGCCGCACGGATTTCGAAAAATGGCATTTTCATTGCTTACCAAAAAGTTAAGCCTTATCAGAGAATTTTTTGAGTGTTCAGAAAAAAATTCGGATTTGGCTCAAATCTTCCAACTAGAGGTTATTTAGGGTGGCGAATCCAAATCTGTCGTCTATTTCTCGCCAGACTCAGGGTTACTGTGGATTACGGTAGGCGTAATGCCTTTCAACTGGCGTGACTTACCATAAATTTTCGAAAATCGAAAAACAGACCTCAAATTCGTGTTCAGCGTCCCAAATAACACCCACATAGGAGTTTTGAGTCAAATCTGAGGCTTTGACTGAGCTACTGTATACCTACAGTTATATACCGTAATCCAGAAAAAAATCGATAAAGCAACCACAGATTTGTGTCAGGCAGCACACATAGCCTTTATGTAAAAGTTTTAAAGGCACAGTTCAAGCTCGTGGGTAAAATTTGATATGATGGTCCGGACGCCCTGTGTAGCAACCCTGCCAAACGCGGAATCTCAACTCTTCAGAATAAGCGAGAAAAATCGAGCACCCACTCTCTCCGCCCCCAAAATCAGCACCCATTCGCTCCGCCCACTTCAAAGTTTTCGGTCTCAATAGAAACGAGAAGCGAAGGGGAATCTAATCAAAACTATATTCTTCCTTTTGTTATCGACCTTACTTTATATAATGTGGTTTGCCCGGGTGCGATAACTACGAACGACGAGGAAAAACAGGACCGTGACAACTCGTCCACGAAATTCTCACAGTCTGAATTCACAATCTTTGAGGGGTCATAACTCCGTTCATAGTGGGTTCAGAGCAATTCTGAAGACACCGTTGTGATCAGTGCGACATTTTCTCCAAGATAAGCTTTTAAACTGAAAAACGATTACGAGGTTGGACTGTGTGCTTAAGACGATTTCATCGTAGCATTCTCAAAATCGTCAAAATTCGCATTTTGCCAGCAAAATTTTCACCATTTTGAAGCGTTGGACCGAATCAGACGGAATTTTTTTCAGATTCGTAATCAGCACCCAAAACAACTTCTAGAAAAAAATTTAAGCACAACTCGAGGCAATTTTTTGAACGCACTAAAAGTTGCCATTCATGTACCCTTCTTTCTTCGCAAAGCTATGAAAATGCCCAGTTTTGGAAATCTCCAAATCTCTGAGATATTTAGAGGTTTTCGAAAACCGAGGCTATCAATGTTGTGTTCCATACTTACAACTATCAAAATATGGTTCTATAAAAGCCCTCGGGAAATGTAGGGTAAGCCCTAGTGAGTACGAATCACGTTTATAACTTTATTCAGAGTGGTCCGCCGTGGTGCCACGGCGGCCTCTGTGAACGAACCCTTAACCGCCGCGGCGCCACGGCGGTGAGCGTTCTCTGCTCGATCGCCGCGGCAGCCACGGCGGTGGCCTTGGCGTGTCCTGCCACGAACACGCGACGCGCGGCCGCACGCGTCTCGGCAATGCTCCAGCTGCAGACGGCGCCGACTCACTCTCGGCCCCTATAGATCTCTCTGGCCACGAGTGCCATCTACAGATTCACCTCAACCTCACTCTGAGCTCGAGCTGATGACTGAGGCTGAGCGAAAGAGCTTCTTCAACCACACAAGTAAGTGTTAGAGTTGCCTTTTCGTCCGAAAATCTCACTTTTCGCCGCTATTTCTGCCGCCGTGTTGGGCCCTGTAGATCATTTTATAGATCAAATAGGATCTAATGGATCTTCAAAATTGCTCCTTCTGATCGTTCAGATCTACCCTTTCATATTGTATGCCTTATTTTTGCGAAGTTTCACTTGATTCTTTTTGAAAACTGCTTTTAAACGCCCTGACAAGTCACCTTCCCTTCGGCCAATTTTGAATTCCCGCAATAATTTTGTTTCACTCAGATTGTCAATATCACATGTTTTAACATTTTTTTCCGTAACTCTTTTGAATGTCCTATTTCTTCCTTCTCTTCTCTGATTTTGTTTTTTTTTTGCTGTAGTAGCTTCTTTTCTCTTTCTTCATTTTGATTTTTTTTTGCAATTTTTTTTCAAAAAAAATCCATTACTAGTTTTAATAATAGCCGAAAATGGTGCAAAACTAGTTGGGGGAGGGCACCCTGAATTCGAGTGAGAAATGTATGATTTTGCTTTCAGAAATCGGTATAATTTCATGGAATTTCTAGGAAATAGTATGAGTGATAACATTATCACACATCTAATTACGAAAGAAATTCTCACTTTCATGGATGAATCCTTTCATTTTTATGGGCAAATCTTGCGTGCCCCCCCCCCCAACTAGTTTTGCAACCCGAAAAATTGACATTCATCTAATTCTAATTTGTGCTATAGCTAATAGTAGTTCAGTAAAAAAGTTAAGCGCTATAAATTCATTTTCGTAATAAATCAGTTATTTTAGTTAAGCGCCTTCCTGTATAGGAAATTTGAGAAATATTTATTTATGTTTAAAAGTTCCTAAATCATCATTGATACCATAATTTTTCTATAGCGATTGGGAATAAATGTGTAATACATTTATTTCAGTGATTTATAATTGTGGTTATTTGATGGTTTTGTTTATAAGTTAGCTAGATGTCAATTCGAATTTGTAGAATTTTTCTTTCATATCTTTTTCTTTTTTTTGAATTTATAAATTAATTGAAATTATTTATTAATCGGAAAAAATCTAATAAAAATATTTACTGAATAAATTCAAGTTCTAATGATTTTTTAACTAAAATAAAAAAATCATATGTTTCCTGGGATTTTTTTTCTTTATTATGCGGATTTAAATCAAATTTCTTTTTCACTATTCTCTCTTCAGTAGTTTTCGCTTAGTGTGAGCTGCTCATTGTGCAAGATTTGAATTCCGTCACGTTTTCACCCTTCCAATCAATGACCTACCACCTTTCTGTCATAAGCTTGGCACTATCCTAGACAGTGGGGGGACAGTCAGGATGCAAATCAGAAGTGAGATGAAGCACCGATTGGAAACGCCATCAATCGAAGTATTTCTATAGAATTTTATAGCAACAATGATTGATAGCAATATCACGAATTTTTCTATCAGTTTTTCTGTTCATTTCTAGGAGCAAATCTCGGGTGGCCCTCCCCCCGGGCTAGAATAGAGCCTAAGCATTGAAGTCTGGTGCTGAAGCATCATTTTTTTGGCGTCAATTTCCCTGTACTTTCGTGTTTGCATTTTTGAACCGACGCAAAGTTGCACTATTTCGTCGTTACAGCGCCGTGGGAACATTTTCCCTTCTAGTGTCGAATTTCGCAAGTTTTCTGGCTCTCCCGTTTTTCTTTTCAATGTTCAAGTGTACCTATATCATTCTGATTTGTAAAGGCTTTAAAGTCTTCTATGGTAGATTCATTGAATTCAACTAGTTTTCTCTCAAGTTTTCGAACAATTCAGTGCATTTTCTGTTTCGACTAGACTCGCTACTGCTCTATTTAACAGTTATTTATTTATTTATTTAAAATACATCCGCGATTGCGGATGTGACCCTCTTAATAAGAGGTTAACACATTCACAAAAAAAATGAAAGAACTGAAGTGCATCAGGATGTAGACCCACCAGGCAACTGTATGAAACATTGGCTCGATTCCCTAGGTGAACATGGAGTTTTGATACCAGTGGTGGCTCCAACCGCCAGTAAGGACCGCTATTCATATAAAGTTACCCTTTAACCGCTCGCACCTCAACATACCACAGTCACATGAAGTAAGCAGCTACTTCCATCAGGAGCAACCGAGTAGCAGTGAGGCGGCGGCACCAAAAGCGGGTGGCCCGAACAGAGGATTCATCGCCACGTAGCATCACCACGCACCTTGACTTTGTACACAAATTCTTGAAGTCAATCACGATAGTTTTTCTTTATCATGATAGTTTTTCTTCATCGTCGCCGTTTTGTAAAACATTAAATGCGCCCAGTGTTGCCTACCACTGAGTGCACTTCAGTAAGAGATCATAAGATCTTATTCATCTCGTGTGACACGTCTTCGCCGCAGCATTACCAAACACGTCTTCGGCTATAGCATCGTGACCATAGAGGGATCCTGCAGAATTTCTTTGACGCTTTTCTTTTTTTCGAAGAACTTGGCTGGAAGTACACGTAGTAAATTGGAGCAGCGATAAAAGTAGGAATGCGACAGCCGTGAGTTTCTTGTGAATGGAGTCTGATACTCAACGCTGCACACCCTTCCTCTATTTGGTCTAAAAACTCCAAACTTCGAGAGTCTTAATCTCCGCTCAAGCCTCCAGATCTTATTCAAAAGTACTAGATCTAGGGCAGAACGACGCTCGTTCAAGAATTCCAGCTTTAATACCTTGATTCGACTACCGTAAGCTGGCAAATTAGCAGAGCTAACTCGGAAGCAACGTAGGTAGACAATTTTGGTGAATAAACGCTGTACTTTCTCCAGAGCATCAATGTATCTCTTCTTGTAAGGACTCCAAACGACTACGTTGCTTTCGATGAGAGGTCTCACATAAGTCTTGAACATTCGTGATAGGATGAGCGGATCACCCAGGCGGAAACTCCTCAGTAGTCGGAACATTGCAGTTTTCGTAGCCTCTATTGTTTTTGATATGTGTTTGTCAAAAGAGAGATTTTCGTCAACCAGTATTCCCAAGTATTTTACCACACGAACAGCATTGACAGCAGCGCCTGGGTGCAAAAAGTAAGGTGTTCTAGGATTTCGGCTCCCCAGATAAATAATGCATGTTTTCGTCGAGGAAAGTGTGAGCTGCCAGTCTTCCATATAAAGAGCGAGTTTTGAGATAGAATTCTGCAAAAGAGCATGTGCTTCGTCTTTGACTTCTATATCATAGGATAAATACATTTTCACATCGTTAGCAAACATTTTGACAGTCACATCAGGATGTCTTTTACAAACTAATGGCAGATCGTACAGAAAGATGTTAAAAAGAAGTGGACCAAGAACACTGCCCTGTGGCACTCCACTTCCCACCGAACGATTGGAGGATATCGATTCTTTAACTTTGACACAAAGTTGCCGGTCAGTAAGAAAAGATCTCAACCAGCACCAAAGATTACCTTTTATACCTATGCTACTCAGCTTATGCAATAATTTCGCATGACTTACTGTATCAAATGCCTTGGCGACATCATAGAAGACGACATCTGTTGCGTGATTCAGTGAGTCATGGTACAGCCACTGATGGACCGAGTCCAGTAGAATGTCGTTAGTGGATGTATTCGCGCAAAATCCATATTGTTCTTCAGGGAGGATTCCGAAGCGGGTCAGGAACTCATCTAGTCGTTCTTTTACACACTTTTCCATAATTTTACATGCAGAGCTGGTAATAGAAATGGGCCTGTAGTCGGAAGCTGATGTGGGTTGGGGGATTTTGTTGATAGGCGTCACAATAGAATTTTTCCACAGCGATGGAACTATACCAAAACGTAGAGAGATGTTAAAGATGTGTGCCAATGGCAGGGATAGTTCTTTAGCACAGGATCGGAAAATAATCTGAGGAATACCGTCAAAGGTTTGAGAGCAAGATGATTTCAGTTTTGCAGCGTGCTTAACGACATCCTGAGGGAGTATCAAAAAGGAACTGATACCACGTGACACGACTTGTCCGCAATCTGGTAGGATGCCATTGTCAACAGTGAAAATTGAGCTAAAGTAATCGGAAAGCAGTTCAGATTTCTCTAAGTTATTGAATACAGCTCCGCCACTATTGTTCCTAAGCACAGGGAAAGCTGGGGGACTTCTTATCCTCGCGTTTATATATTGGTAGAGCTTTTTGGAATTACGTGACGATAATAGAATTTTTTCTCTATTCTTGATGTACTTTAGGCTGAGTTTAGTCAATTTGGCGGAAATAGAATCATATTTTTCTTTAACGCCAGCACGATGAATGCGATGAAACAGAAACTCTCTATGACGCATCAACTTTGCGATATATTCGGGAAATTTTTTAGTGTTTGGTTGTCTAGAAGAGACAGGCACATATTTGCATATGAGATAGACTAGCATATCACAAAATCTCTTGTATAAATCATCAACGTCAACGAAATTTTTGTTTCAGTTTGTTAAGGATTTCTTTCTATTAGGTTGAAGTTAAAGTTTTCCGCTTTCTGAATTTGAGGATTTTTTGAACCTTTCGGCGTTGCTCCTTCGGCCAAGTGCGAAAAATCCATCGAAAGCACAAATTCTTTTCTGTCCAACGCTGTCTGGGGTTCGGGACAGAGCCCACTCATATGAGAATTGTATATGGTTAGGTCCGCGGCTTGTTTCCTCAGGAAAAAACATTTATATACAAACCGCGGCGGTTGAAATCTCACTAGCGGCTGGCTGATAACTACTAGCCGGCCTCCGCTGAGATTTAAACCGCCGCGCCAGCCGTGGTTTGAATTTAAATGTTTTTTCTTGAGGAAACAAGCCACGGACCTAATTATATGTAATTACGCAGTGGTAATCTTCAGTACTGAGCGTCTTTGAGTGCTTCTATTTACTTCGAGGTAAACCGTCAAACCTGCCAGAGCTGACAAGATATTTGACCCCCCCCCCCTTAGAACTAGAAGACAGCGTTCGCGGAAATTTCGACGGAGCTTAATTATTGATTTTCAGCGGATTTCGAGATTTTGCGAGTTCGGCCTTTTCTGGCTTAACCAAGAAGTTTCGGACTTGAAGCTTCAAATTTAAGCATTCTGACCAAGCAGGGTTGAGCAGGGTTGTGACCCGCCACAACGGGGGTCGTAAAATTATTGAACATTTTTTGAAAAAAAAATGAAAATCTGGGGGGGTCGTAAAATTTCTGGAGAAAAATAGAATTTTCTCTAAACTACTTGGTAAGGTTAAATGAGGTAAGATTAATCAGTCGGGGGTGAGATGTATGCATTTTAAGTAATTATTCCCTGACCATCATTGCTGATGAATTCGGGCCCTTGTTACCTTCAAACCATCGGTTTGATGTTCCTGAATTCAATTTTTGTGTGGGCGTTGGAAGCGAAATTATGCACATTGAGGGACGTCCCCGTTCATTTTCGAGTTTTCACCAAAAAAAATTCTGAAGGCTCTTTACTGCCCCAAAACTCGAATGTGGCAAGCTCTCTCGACCTCGGTGGCTGTATAGGAAGTGGGCGGAGCAGGCATTCCAAACGCTTTGGCCTCCAAATGTTATTAAAATTACGAATAAACGGCGAGAAAAGCATTAAAACGTCGTATTTCAGTGACATTATTCTATAACATGGAATAGTTGTCCGGTTGGATAAACGCGTTCATGGTGGTTGTCACCGGTGGGAAATTGGGTCAATCGAAAATAGAAGAATATTTAATGCAAAGCAGGATTAGTCATGGTCCCTAGGAAACAACGGATCAATAGAGAGTAGAGAATTGCAAATTACGGTCCCACAAAAGATTTCGTTGTCACAACAAACACTTCCTGTGATACTTGAGAGGCGGGGTGATACTTGAGGATTTCGTGTACTTCTGGTGCGTTTTTCTCAATTTCTTCGTCATTTTAGTTCTACCCGGTGGGACACTTAATCAATATAGCGAACAATCTCAAATTTGAAGATTATTTTGAACACTGCCTTTAAATAAGAACTGGAGATATAAAAAGGCATCTGAAGACACATTTTGTCTTTTATTAGGCTGTCGTGGGCCTGGAAAGCGGCAGATCAAGCCAACTGCCGCTGTACTCGATTTAGTACTGCCGAACGCTGACGATGAGGACGATGATGAGGATTTCATAGGTAATTTCGGTTTTTTTTCTTTATGAGGTCTCTGAATTTTCTAGGTTTTTTTTTCGTGTAAAAATATCTTCTCCCAGCGTTCTCTGCACACAATCGATTTGTAATTCTTACTCTGTTCAGCAGAACAAAACGGTGGCTCGAATGCGGGTTCTGAATCGGACGGAAGCGGATCTAATGATGACTCAGATAGCTCTGCGGATGAGGATGATGACGATGGCGCAAACAAAACCAAGGATGAAGATGATGAAATGCTCGATGAGGTATGTTTGGCCTTGAATCTGTTTCAGTTTTGGGGCTGTCCCCCCACCCCACCCCACTGGCCGCTTCAAGCAATTCGATCTGCAAAGATGGCACGACTGACAACGAAAACGTCTTCGTCTGTCGGGCGAGGAGCGCACCCTGATCGTTTGGGGCCATCTTGAAAAAGCGGCTGTGAATCCTATCTAGGAGCAGTACCGCCTCAGCTCGGTAGGCGAGCCAGATGCACCTTACCTCGCTGCTCTGAGAGCATTCAACGTTGCTAATGTCCTGCTGAAAGAAGATCGGCAGTAGCATACCTGAAGCATGCTCGGACTGTGGTAGTTACCGCCACAATACTGTGGTCTTATTTTGTCCGAAGGGACCAACAACATCAGCTACAATAAACCTGAAGACTAATTCAATGGGGTAGCTCAAAGGAAGTTTCGTTCACCTCGTACAAGGCGATGATTCAGCCCGTTCTGGATCATGGAGCCCCGATTTGGTCAAGACATTTGTTGCACACCTCATGGAGCAAGCTTCAGCGAACGCAGAACTCTGCTCTACGTGGGATACATTCTTGATGTAGGTGGGATACAGGTGTGGATTAAGGGGGTGCCCTAAATTCACACCTTTATCTCTCGTACATCAAGAATGTGCACTACTTCCCGTAAAGCAGCATTGCCAACAACAGCCACAACAGTTCCATTTTGGCATTGTCAAGAATGCCACACATCCAGACTTCTCCCTCCTTTCATCCGATCCCCACTCCCGTAATTTTCGCACACCGCTGCATGTCGCTATCTCGGCCACTGATCGCCAAAGATGGGCTACTTCAGAGCTGAATCGGATAGACTGCTGCAAATGGAGCACACCAGACTCGTCACTGAATACCTCTTTTGTGACCCTTCAAATTCCACACTCGGTTGTGTGCCGCCCAAGGTCCATGATAGCGAAATGGACCTACTCAGAAGCTCCCGCGTCATTCTGGCGGGCCTAAGTTGTGGTCATTCCTCGTACCTCAAGGCCTATGTCCATAGGATCGATCCGTCGGTCCCTGACGAATGTCGTGACTGCCACAATACACATCAGGACATGGTTCATTTAATTTATTTTTTCATGCCCGGCTAGACCATTCCTGACAGCTATGTGGAACAAGCCGTGCGATGTAGCCGCCTTTTTACGCCTGTGAGAAGAAGCGCCGTTGTGGCTGATAAGAAGAAAAAGACGAATCCAACCAGCTTCTGAACCTATGACTTCACGTACTCCGTGGCAGAAAGGACGGTAGCGCATTGACAGGGCGGTACACTGCTCTCCAAAGGCCCAAGGCGGACGCTTGTTTTACATGGTCAAGTCGATCCACGCCCGACGAAAAACCGGTGTTAATGACAGGCGCATAGTTGTTACTGCTGTAAGCAGAAAGCGGTACATTTGATATCTTCCAGTCGACTTGCTGCCGAAAGCCGAGAGTGTTCAATATATCTTTGATTGATACACAGTACAGACCTTGGCGTCATCCTGTTTCTACTCAGTATACAAAGATATTCGTGAGCTGTCTAACAGTTTAACAGCCACGCTTTCATAGCTCTACAGAAATATCATCGCCAATGGAAAATAGAGGTTTGCCGAGGTGACACTATCCAACGGAAACTCTTCAGAATGTCTCCCTTGAAAACGTCATGCATGAGCTGGAATGGCACGATGTGGTAGTGAAAGTCGGCGGATGGCAGTCAACCATTTTTGTTTTGTTGACATCTTTCTCGTGACACCAGTCATTTTGAACGACTGTAGACCGACGCGAATAATATGTGTGGGAAGCTCGATCTTGAGCTGAATCCAACGAAGACACAGTCCATGAAAGGTGGATACGTTTCTGATGTCTTTCATGCTCAGTGGAACCAACATGTCCGGATGACCAAGCTACTTGTATCTAGATGCGACGTCGAGATGAAATACGACCTGTGCCTGAAGAGCTGTACAGGTGGAAATGAGTAGCGTGGGGAGCTTTCAAAACGGTCGGGCAAGCTGTGACAACGACGAAGAACATCCTGCTCCGTGCCAAATGATCGACTCCTCAGTTCTTCCAACCCTAACGTTCACGTCGCAAACTTGTGCATTGCGGAAGCAGGATGAAAATGTGGTAGCGCAATCGAGAGGACGATGCCCGGAGTGTCTTGATACGCGCTAGTGAGAGAACGAGCTCGGAGTTCTGAGCATCGCAGAAGAGCGAACCAAGATCGGCATGCTTCTTAATGAAACTTTGCGTTGCCCATTTGAGGTTGGCGCAAACTCGGCGTGGCTGTGTTATAGCATATGGCACCGAGTTTGCCCCAACCTTCAATAGTGAACGCAAAGTCTCATTAGGATCCATGCCGACGTAAGCTTGGTGGTCGTCAATCAGATTGGTCCGGTACTTGATGCGCTCTGAGGATTATCATTGGATAAGAAATTTAATCAATCGGATTCCGCTGTACCTCAGGAGCACTACTGCACACACTTCAATCAAACTCCAGCAAGTTGTGATCGTGAACATGGTTAGGGTGGGGGTCTTAACATGCTCCATCGAAATCAGTTACAACACCCCGCGTGACACCGACTCCAGCACGACATTCTGACTTCTTCACACCAAGCCCTGACCAGAAGTATGTGGATTTCCGTGTTCCATGCTTGGCTCGTGCGATAGGGCCGAATGGAAGCTTAAATGGCGCGCGCACACCGTGTCGACGATCAACGGGAGTTGTTTGTTATATATGTGACACTCACTGTCCAATTTACTGAGACCTTGTTGATGTATCGTCGATCACTTGATGGGGGGGGGGGAGCCGCGACGCTGCTTTGATTGCTTTCTCAAGAAAGTAGGGCGGTGTTCCTAAGAAACAATGGTAGGAATGGATCAACAACCGCTCTGCCCCTAGATAGCGAGATAATTAGTGGTGTAACCCTTGAAAAACTTTGAGACACTCCTCACTTGTTTCGAGATATTTTGGAAAAGGGTCATCACCGATGGACATATGGATTTCCTTCACATTCGTCAAATTTCAGGTTGCTGCGCTGAAAGCTTCGCTAGCTGAAGACGTGGAAAATGTAAGTTTCCGATATATTGGCCCCTTTCAAATCTACGCCAGAGAAACATGGGGAGTGACAGAGGGCTGACAACTGTGATTGCGGGTATTTATAGCAGCCGCCGATATGTGGTGTGTGTCTGAATCTATCACCAGTTGCAAAGTCTGAAGAAGTCATGAGCTGTGATAAGTAAGCTTCCCTTGTGTAAGCTGCCGAATATTGATTTTTTTCTCATTTGTTTTCTTCAGATGTGGCATAACGGTTCATGATTCATGTTATCCGTCGATAGATGTCAACGATGGTAGCGAAAGCTCGCATTCCAGTTCTTCCACGGAGCCGTGGTTTTGTGAGCCGTGCATCTATGGATACGATGAGCCACCGTTTTGTGAATTTTGTCCGTCGAGATTAGGACCGATGAAGAGATCTGGTGTGAATTTTCAACATTGAATCTCCGACAGTTGAAGATTTTCTTCAAAATCTGTCATGCGTCACGGCTCTGTTGAGGCCTAAAGCTCCTAGACCTCTTTTCTCGAATTGACCCTAAGGATAATTCAGATGTTGGCGGTCGATGGGTTCACCTGATCTGCGCGCTGTACACCCATGGTGCTACATTTGGCGACATTGATCATTTGAGTGCGATCAGCTGGCAGGAAATGGATCACAGGAATTGGGGAAGGAAGGTTCGAACATTCTATGAAAACCCATTGCTAGTGTTCTTGAGAGTACTAGCATGTTTCAGGGTTGTAAGGGCTGCACGGATGTGCTGGATTCGCGTTGTGGTGTGACGACCAGATGCGAGATTGGACTCTGTAAGCAGCACTACCATCCCACTTGTGCGCAGAGGTAGTGCATGATGTTTCCTAAACATGCTTGTAGGGAGCTGGAGACAAGTGACATGCGGTATGCACCCACTAGCGCTTCATATGATGAATGATAATATATTGATTTGCAACGAGGGCGACAAGTGTCGCCGGCAGCGACAACGAGCAACGTTGCGTTAGCGACGCCAGTTCCTACTAATCTCATGCGCAAGCCTGTTATTGACTCTCTGTTTGGAGCCAGGTGCTCCAAATGCATAGTCGACTACGTGCTTAGAGAATCTTCGAGCGCGAAACACAAGCTACAAGTTGTTGGTGATTTTCACTGCTGGGGACCCCTGTTGCTCTTTGAAGGCAATTGCTTCAATCCATAGTTTATGCTTAAAGGCAGCATACAAGCTCGTAAACGTGGTTGAGATAACTACGGATATAGAATGGTATGGCTCAGAATACAACGCCTACGCATTCTGTAGCGTCAAACACGACCCACTTTGCTGGTACGCGAGTAAGAAGTTGGCACCGCCCTTGTATTTGCCGTCTTCGAAACAGGGGTGCTGTGCCATTTCCGCCGCCTGCGACGTTTGCATCGAAGACGGTGGTAATGACCCAGCACCCCATTCTGGGAGGACGGCAAATACAGTGCGTTGCAAAATTATACGACATACCACAATTTCCGCTGTTTCAAACTTCGCGTCAATTAAGGAGACAAACGGTTAATGCCAATCGATGCAGCACCCTCGAAAACCCCTGAGTACGAATCTTCTTGAAATTAGAGCCACTAGCAGGAAACTGGCAACGGAAATTGTCAAAAATGACCGTTGCAAAATTATACGACATAGCTGATGTTGTCGGAGAAATTTCTATTCTACACCATCTGTATCAGTTTGTTCATGGTAAGAACCATTAGAAACATCGAGTTATTATTCTTCAGAAATATCTTAGCGCTGAACCACTTCGAAAACTCTGTTTGGTATGTTTCAACCCAGCTTTTTGTGAACGACCCTTTCAATATGCGCTCATTCGCCTATAACGGCTAGTTTCAGCGGAGCCACATTGTCTGCTTTGCATGTAGATTCAGCGCCCTAGATTACCTCACACGTTTTCCACAGGGTTGAGGTTCTGCAGACCGGCCGGCCGTTCTAGCACATTGACAGGATCGGCCTGGAACCAAGCCTGCGTTGTCCTACTGACAAGAAGTGAACGCGGAAACGGAATAGAAAGAACTGGAAATGATTTTCCGGCAGATTCTGATAATCTGTGAAGTTCATGGGTCATGTCGCAAAAAGCTGCTCCAGCTTGAAACTCTAACTGGATCCGCGTCAATGCACTATTCTTTCTCCTCCAAAGTTCCTACTCAAGAATAAGTTCGGGTCCTTGTGTGAATCCTGCGAAATTTTTTTTTATCGGTCGAAAGCAAGTGCAATCCGAACGAGCCTGATCAATTCCATTACATTTATTTATTTCTGACTAAGCATTCCAAGCATTGGAGAGATCTACAAAAGGACCCGAATATATCGTTGAGTAAAAATTTCGAAGGAGAAAGAATAATGCATTGATCCGGATCCAGGTGGGGTTTCAAGCTGGACAAGCCAATAGCGACAAGACCTATGAACTTCACAGATTGTCAGAATGTGCCGGAAAATCATATACAGTTCTGTCTAGTCCGTTTCCGCCTTCACTTCTTGTCAGTAGGACAACGCAGGCTTGGTTCCAGGCCGATCCTGTCAATGTGCTAGAACGGCCGGCCGGTCTGCAGAACCTCAACCCTGTGGAAAACGTGTGAGGTAATCTAGGGCGCTGAATCTACATGCAAAGCAGACAATGTGGCTCCGCTGAAACTAGCCGTTATAAGCGAATGGGCGCAGATTGAAAGGGGCGTTCCCAAAAAGCTGGGTTGAAACAAACCAAACAGAGTTTTCGAAGTGGCTCAGCGCCAAAATATTTCTGAAGACTACTAACTCGATGTTTCTAGCGGTTCTTACCATGACCGAAATGATACAGATGGCGTAGAATAGAAATTTCTGCGAGAACGTCAGCTATGTCGTATAATTTTGCAACGGCCATTTTTGACAATTTCCGTGGCCAGTTTTCTGCTAGTGGCTCTAATTTCATGAAGATTTGTACAGGCCATAAAACGGTCAAAGTCTCACCGTTGACTGCGTACCACGCGCTGCGCGACCGCACGCGCGTTGGAAGCAGACGAGTTTTGGCCGCCGCGCGACGAGTTTCGGCCGCCGCGCGGAGGCCGAAACCTCGCGCGGCGGCCGGAACTCGTCGCGCGACGGCCAAAACTCGTCTGCTTCCGACGCGCGTGCGGTCGCGCAGCGCGTGGTACGCAGTCGACGGTGAGACTTTGGCCGTTTTATGGCCTGTACCCAGGGTTGTTCGAGGGTGCTGCATCGATCGGCGTTAACCTTTTGTCTCCTTAATTGACGCGAAGTTTGTAACGGCGGAAATCGGGGTATGTCGTATAGTCTTGCAACGCACTGTATAGGGCGGGGCCAACTTCTCACTCGTGTAGCTGCATTGTGGGCTGTTTGCGACGCTTCAAAATGCGCAGGGGTTTTGTTATGAGCCTTACCATCCTATTTTCATAGTTATATCAACCAGGTTTACGAGCGTGACAGCTGCCTTCAACAATGTCACTGTTATCGACAAGTGTCGCATGCCGCTAGCTTCGGACGCTCCCTCAAGCACGGCCGACATATCAACGGAAACAGACCCACACAGCTTCTACTATAACGCCAACACCGCTCAAAGCATCAGAAACAATCAAAAAGAATCTGATTGTCCAATCTAGGTTCGCCAGCCTGTAAAGCCTGGTTTTTACCGCATCGCTGCTGTATTCCGTCTCAGCGATTGGGCGCTCTCTGCTGAAGCGATCTTGTAGCAGCTTTGCCATGTTCGACTCTCGATAAACCTCGGCATCGTAGCAATATTGAGAACTTTGATTGAAGCTTGCACGAGGTAGTATGAGGCTTTATTCGGCTGACGTTTCGGCGGCTTCGCCTTCTTCAGAGCCTGAAAGAGCCAAATAAATTCATGAAAATACACGGACAAACGCCTTTGCGGTAAACTCTCTACAGAAATTCGACTTCCAATTCTCCAGCTAATAGACAAGAGAAAATTAGGCGTAGTAACATACCTAGTCAAGCCCACAGAGATCGCGGATCAGTAGAGTACGGCGGAGCACCAATGGAGTAGAGTTTCACGCCCAAGTCAGAAGGCAAGTCTGACGTAAGGCTGGAGTTCTCGCGTGATATTTATACCCTCCTCTTTCCGGTTGATCTTGGGGTCCCTCGCACTGATCCAAATAGCCTCAAGAGCTTTCCGCGCACTTGTTATGCCCTCCCGCGCCAGTATCTCCACTCGCACCCTGAAATCTTCCCCCAGGTGGCAATCAATCCGATGGCACCCCAGTGCAGTGTAGCTACGCGACTTTTCTTTACCATCTAAATGCTCTTTGATGCGCACGTGCAGAGGTCGACCTGTTTCTCCGATGTACTCCTCACCGCAGCTCTGGCACGTGATGAGATAGATGACACCAGAAACAGCACAGTCTCCTTCCCTGCTCTGAGGACAAATGGTGCAATTAGGGGTAACGCAGGTGCGATCGTATAGGCGATTTCTTACCAATTGACGTTTTAAGTTACTAGGAGGGATATCCACCAGAGCCACTGAATTTTCTAGTCCCGCTCTTCGCAAACACTTTCTGATGGCGCTGCTAACCTCATCCGAGATAAACGGAATTTTGAAGGGAACTTTATCGTCTTGAAGTCCGTTTGGACTCTGCCCGCGGACGTACGTAGGCCGGTACCTCTTTGAGTAAGCTTCATATCCGTTGAGGTGCGCAATCTGGCTAGCGAGTTTTTTGGACTCCTCGCGTTCTCGATCGCCCGAACACACATTTACTGCTGTGCGGAACATACTCCGTACTACTGCCCTTTTGGTTTGAGTGGGGTGGCCAGACCGGCAGTGGACTAGTATGTTCTTGCTCGAGGGCTTGCGGTACCACTTTGTGATTTTTGTGATGTAGCAGCTTTGTTCATAGTGCATGGTCTACGGACGATCGAAGCAAATCTATAAGTCTGTGAAAGTAATAGCCCGTGGCCATTTATGGCACGTTTCGACTTGTAAACACTGATCTAGTAATGCGAATCGATCAATGTTTCTAGGACAAAACGTGTGATTTGTAAAGAATGGATTCGTCGCTTCCAAGGTGACAGCGATGTAGCAATTACGGGCGAGCACGACTCGGTATTTTGCTCGATTCATCGCTCAAGTTTCATAAGATCACCGAGCAGAAGCAGGCCGTCGTCAAAGCGAAGCTTAATGTGCTCAGAGCCCGGGGCGGTACCTCATGGGGCAGTGGCAAGGCAACTATTATCAGAACATAAAAGGTCATACTTCAGCCCACTCTGGAGTACGCTGCACCGGTGTGGCTGCACTTGGTATCAGAAACCTCCTGGACCAAGATGCAGCGTGTATACAATGCCGCATTTCGTATAGCTACCGGATGTGCAGCTGCCGAGATGTCGTACGTTCGTGCCGTGGCAGTGTGGAGGAAAGAAGATCACCTCCGTGCAAACCGACGTCAATCCCTCCGCGGAGAGGGTTTTTGTCATGGGAGAGGTGCTGGCTGGCTGCAGCTCTCCTGAGGATTCTTCTACAAATGGCCGGCGTCGAAAGGAATCCAGGACCCGCGAAGAAGAGGAAGTACCCATGTGCCACATGCGGCAGAGATGTCAATTGGTATGGAACCAGCGTCCAATGTTTTGGATGCGAAAGGTGGGTGCACTTCTCTTGTTCGGGTCTCAGTTCTGTGAGGCACCACGATTCTTCCTTTCGTTGTATTGTGTGCTCCGCCTCCAGTAACTCAAATTCCTCATCTACCAACCGCCCCCTATCTATTGTACACATCAATCTAAACGGCCTTCGGACCAAGCTTTCTGAATTATCTCTCTTCGCCCGTACTCATCACCCGGATGTTATCATGGTTCAGGAAACCAAACTCTCTCCCTCTGCTACCTCTCGACATCCAAACATCCCGGGCTATACTGCATATCATACTCCCAGGTCATCTCAAGGAGGCGGAGTCTCTACTTTTGTTCTGTGCTCTCTTCCTCTCACATTATTCCAAACACTCCAGTGGATGGCACTCTCGAGTACATCCCCATCCATCTACCTCTTAAAACACCACTTTCTCTTTTTAATATATATATCCCTCCTTCTTCCTCTTGTCCCTCAACATACAATCCTATCCCCTTCTCAAGCAGCTGTATGACTGCTCTCTTTCTCCCCTCAATTGTCTTTTGCGGGTGACTTCAATGCGCACACGTTCTGCTCGTCGCTTGATTCTGATGCTAGAGGAGGTGACGTCGAAGAATGGGCGGAGGAGTGCGATCTGGTTATCTTAAACGATGGCCAGCCCACTCGTCTCCCCTGCCAACGGCCGATCATCTAGCCCAGACATCTCCCTCGTCTCTTCCAATCTCTCTAATGCCTGCTCTTGGTCGACATCCACAACTCTTTCCAGCGATCACATCCCTGTCTTTGTCGATATTGATCTCTCTAACTCTCTTGCTCCCTATACAGGTGTTCGTCATCGTTCTTATCTTAATTTAGGCCTTGCAGACTGGAGCCTGTTCAGGAGGTTGCGCTCCGCCAAGCGGCTGATTATCCGTGGAATGGCGATGTACACCAGAAGGAGCGCCACCTATCTGATGCCATCTTGAAGGCTATGAAAGCTGCGATCCCTGAAGGCCGCGTTAAGACCTTCTTCCCCAATGTCACCAGGGAAACACTGCAGAAGATAAGGACAAGGGACGCAAAGAGAGCCGCAAATCATCTTGACCCAGACATCGCTGCGCTGGATGATGAGATCAGGGACGACGTTGAGAGGCACAAGAAGGAAACTTGGGAAAAGTTCACTGAGAAGATGAACTTCAGAAATGATGCAGCAGCAACGTGGAAGGCCTTGAAAAGGATCTCCGGAAAGTTCACCTCCGCCGACAATTCCACGATTGAGTTTGAAGATGGAGTCTTCAAATCAGGGAAGGAGGCCGCAAATGCTCTTGGGAAGCATTTTTTCATCACTAGAACCAAAAGAGAGAAACAGAACAGAATAACTGTTCGGGAACTCTGTAAGTTGCCTCTCATGGATGTAGATGATGCAGTCACGCCTGCACAGGTCGAGAAGGCGATAAAGGAGATGAGAACTCGAAGGCATCAGGGCCAGACGGTTTGAGCCCTGCAGTCATGAAGAGACTGCCCAGTGAACTACTGCCCTTTATTGCTGACGTCATAAATACATCGTTTCGTACATGTATTTTACCCCAAAATTGGAAAGTGGCTCGTGTTATTCCACTGCCGAAGCCGGGAAAGTCACCATCCACGGCTAAAGGGTACCGGCCGATCAGTCTGCTCTCACCCATCGCCAAAATTGCCGAAAAACTGGTTGTGGAGGAGCTTGCCGAGCATAACAGCCAACAGCAGCACCAACATGGTTTCCGTAAATTACATTCCACCACTACGGCCTTGTTGGAAATTGTGAGCTATGTGCTGGACGGCTTCAATGCCATTAAACCCCAACGTACTGTTGGTGTGGCCCTCGACTTAACAAAGGCATTTGACACTGTCAATCTAGGCCTACTATCAGAGAGTCTGTTGAAGTCTACCATCAAGCCATGGCAGAAACGGTGGATAGCTGCCTTCACTAAAGGACGTCGGGCAAATGTGCTATTCCAGGGACATGTTTCCAATAGCATCCCCATCGCCGCTGGTGTCCCTCAAGGAGGAGTTTTATCGCCTGCACTTTTCAGTTTATATCTAGAAGATCTGCCCGTTCCCCCTCAAGACATCAAGGTCGTTGCATACGCGGATGATATTACTATTCTGGTGCCGAGATCGCGACATTAAGGCAGCCACCAGTAAGATCAATGACTACTTGATCGAGTTGAAATGTTTCTTCGATCGCAAAATGCTCACAGTCTCTGCCTCCAAATCGTCCGTCACCGTCTTTTCCACTGATAATGCAGAGCACAGTGCCCATCCTATGGTGAAATGGGACGAAACTCAATTGCAGGCCACCCGATTCCCAAGCTGCTTGGACCCATGTTGGATCCTTCGTTGAAATTTCATAAGAACACTGAGCAGAAGCAAGCCACAGTGAAAACAAGACTCAACGTCCTGCGCGCTCTCGGTGGAACGTCCTGGGGATGCAATAAAGAAACGATCCTGACCACGTATAAGGCTATTGTGCAACCTGCCTTGGAGTATGCTGCGCCAGTCTGGCAGCACATCGTGTCGGACACCTCTTGGTCCAAGCTGCAGCGCGTCCAAAATTGTGCTCTGCGAATTGCAACAGGCTGTTCCAAAAGCTCTCCAATAGAGCACTTACATGCCGAAGCTCGCATATTGCCAGTCAGAGACCACTGCCAACTCCAGGCGCAACAAATGTACATTAACATCGTGAAGCATCCGAATCATCCTTCGCGAAGAGTACTAAACCCGGTGAGAGAGAGATGTATCAGAAAGCCTTTCGCTGATGCTCCGTCGAAAGTAGATGTGCAGAGATGGACTGAAGCACAACAAGAACGCCTCCGTCTCTTGCGCGCGGAGCATACCCGATTCGTGAACGAACACTTGAGCAGAGTTGCCATAAACCCCATACTGGGAGTCGCACCTCCAAAGGTCTCCGGGACAGAGATGGAACTTGGCAGGCGTGCCAGGTGCACCCTTGCATCGTTACGCTGTGGACACTCCCCCATGCTTATGTCATACTTGCATAGGATTGACAACAGCAAACCTGACGAGTGTCCTGATTGCGGTAGTCAAGGGCATACTACTGCGCACCTGTTCAATTGCCCGAAAAGACCGACTACATTGACGACAATGGATCTGTGGACGAACCCAGTGCTAGTGGCCGAGTTTCTGAACCTATGACAGAACCCCTCTCTGTGGCTGCAAAGAAGAAGAAGAAGAAGAAGACCGGATGTGCAAGAAGTTCCCCAGTTGAGCACTTGCATGCACAGACTCGATTATTACCAGTAAAGGAGCACTGTCAGCTCCAGGCCCAACATTTTTTCATCAATATCATAAAGCAACCTAACCACCCCTCATGGAGAGTGCTGAACCCCGTCAGAGAGAGAGACATCAGAAAGCCATTCGCCGATGCCCCAAGCAAAGTCAATCCGCGAAGATGGCACGACTCACAGCAAGAACGACTCCGTCTGTTGCGCGAGGAGCACACACCGTTCGTACGGTGTCATCTGGAGAAAGCTGTGGTAAGTCCCATCCTGGGAGTGGTGCCGCTCCTGGTCTGCACATCGGAGTGTCAACTCGGAAGGAGGGCTAGATGCACCCTGGCATCGCTGCGCTGTGGCCACTCTACTATGCTTATGGCCTACGTCAGCAAGATTGACAGCAGCAAATCGAACATTTGCCCGGACTGTGGACGCCACGGCCACGATACGGCACATTTGTTTAATTGTCCCGAGAGACCTACCACGCTGACCACAATGGACCTATAGACGAATCCATTACTGGTCGCCCAGTTCCTCAACCTATGACAAAACCCTCGACGTGGCTGCGAAGAAGAAGAAGAAAAAAATCAGCCGATTACAAGTTCTCTATTGCGGGATGTTGAGAATGGGGGATTTGAGTGGTGAATGGATAACATCGGCATGGATCCTAATGAGACTTAGCGTTACCTTTTGGAGGTTGGCGCAAACTCCTTGCACCTATGTAAGGCTGAATCATGTTTCCCGCGACCAGCGACAGTTCGCATCAAGCATATAGATTTTTGGTAGTAATGGATGGTAAACATTGCGTCGCCGGAGGCATGATCCCGGCCTGATAGCATACGACACCGAGTTTACGGCAACCTTCAATAGTGAACGCAAAATCTCATAAGGATCCATGCCGACGATATGTTCGCTATTGATCAGGCTACTCGTCACATCGATTATATTCAAAAGTGCTAATACTATTGAATATCGGTCGTTTTCCGAATTCCCGCAATTCGTTCTTTTATTTGTGGGGTTGGGACTCTCGACTCAGGCCGGCGCATCTTCCCTCGTTTTCTGTTCTTCAAACGGTGTTAGCGTTTTGGTACTAGCCGTACAAGGCTATTTTCGTTCTTATCTTGACCATATTTGCGAGTGTTTCGCTTGTCTCCTGAGTCAACGTCCGGTTAAAACCTCGATTTCGACTGTCTCTATTTCCAGACTAGGTTTGTTGGTTGATCATAGCGAAGATGGAGAAAACGCGTCATCTTGGGCTGTCCTTCGGCGTGGGGACCACCATACAGTAGAGCCTCGTTATATAAGTTGTCGTCAGCATTCGAATCCAGAAGATGTGCGGATGAAGAAACTGGCGTCAGTTTAGATCGATCATATGAACGTTTTCCAACTACCGTTTCTTTTGAACAGCTGGTATTTTTTCAGCGCAGCGCGTTTTCTGATCCAGGAGGAAAAACGGATGGTGACAATTGGTAAAAACATTCTTTCCGAAAGAGAAGAGCGGAAAAGGCGAAAAACTAGGGAAAGGTATGAGAAGCAGTTCCAGTCGCTAGTGGGAGTCACTATCTGTTTGCCGGAAGCTTTTCATGATAAGGTAATATTCTGCTGTTAGAGCACATAGAGGTATACTTCCTAAACATTCAGCTTTGTTTGCAGCCCGAGAAGAAAGCTCGACGTGCTCGGCATCTTACAACGTCTCCAGAGTTCTTCGAGTGGTTCCAGGAGAAGGCTGAGATCGCCGGCGTTGAGCCGGAGCAGTTCAGGAAGGTGTGAACTTCTACTTTTGGTTCGTTGATTGGATATGAAATTAAGTAATGCTCTTTTTGAAGCAGTTCACGAGAGTGTCCGGCGACTCCATCCCGTTCCTGACTCCCGGGTTTTCCACGGAGTTTTTCGAGTAAGTTGCTATTTGTGGTTTTACACACTTTCTATTAGCCAGTGGTGCTGCAGTCCGTGACACTAAGGCCACTTGTTCATAACACCTTAGGTCGCGTAGCTAAAGGAATCATGAAGTATTTGGCCACACATCATAATCAGTTCTCAGGCTCTCCGAAAGGCCCGTGCTCGTGACTCTCGTTGAAATACCTCTGTTTTTTGAGTGGAGTCCCATGCCTATCTTTAGAAACAGAATGTAAGTAGTCTAAGAAGTAGTCTTGATGCAGAAGCGCGTCAAAAACTCTTTGGCACGGTTAAACCCACATTTTTGGGACGTAGCCCTCAATCTGCGCCCGTTCGCTCGAAATCGCTAGCTTAAACTGAGCCACGGGCTCACAAAGTGTGCTATGAGTATAGGCTCAACGCTTGAGCATACCGTACACGTTTTCCATCGTGTTGAGGTCCGGCCAGCCATTCGAGCAAATCGATGTGATTCGCTGGCTGCCAAGCTTTTGTCGCCCTGCTGGCAGAAAAACGAATACGCGCGATAACGGACCGGAGATGATCCTTCAACACTTTCTGATGAGCTTCAATGCCTAATAATAAGTGTAGTAGTGCACGCACGTGGTGCAGCTTGCCACACTACCTGAATCCAGTCCCACACGGCTTTCTACTTTTAAGTCCTTATTCGAGGATAAGGGCAGGTCCTTTCCTCCCGCCTGTATCCTCGAGTAAAAACTCGAAAGGAGAAAGCCTCATGTGTAAGACGGGGTGGTGTGGCAAGTTGCAGGTGAGTGCACTACTATACTTCGACTTTGAAGTTCATCAGGAAGTGTTGAACGATCATCTCCAGTCCGTTCTGGTGCGTATTTCCCTTCGTTTTTTTGCCAGCAGTTCGATTCAGGTTTGGTACCGAGCCAGTCGTATCGATTTGCTCGAGTGGCCGGCCGGTTCGCCGAACCTTTTCTCCTTCGAAGCATGGATCGGGCCATACCAAATTCGAAGGCAATCTACACCGTCAAGTGGGAACCAAAATGGTCAGTGCGACCCGTGCCGACTGTATGTGACAACGGATCAGATCGAAGCGCCAGCATGCCCTCCAATGTCCTCTCAGCGACTCAACCTCCTTGAACTGACTATTCCAATTGCTGTACTTCAGCTGATCCGCTGCCAATCAAGCCCACCCCATACCTTTTTGAAGCTACCCTTCAAGTGACATTGGGATTTATAAGCTGTAAAACCGTGAAATTCTCATGGTTTCTACGCGTGATGATGCGGAGCGGAAGTTAGAGGCAGCGAGAAAGCGGATGACAGACGGAGGGAACAGCATTGCGCGCGCCGCTCGCGCCAGGAGTCGTGAGAAACACAATTTTATAGAGTAGCGCAGTGTGTCGAACTCTGGGATCAGTTCTGCTCGGAAACAAACGGACCACGCCTAAACTGGAGTGGAGTTCATTCAAATATTGCCCAATTATCTTCTCTTTTTAAGGTACTTGGATAACCGTGAGCGGTTTGTGATAACTGCTGAGGAGCAGAAACTCAAGTCTGTGAATGAATCCAAGGCTGCCTTGAAGAAGCAACTCGATGCTCAAATCGCAAAGCTGAAAACGGTCAGCAATAAATTTTGATGACATATTGAAATTCTGTAGAATTTCGGCACTGATTCACTGATATTACAATTTCAGAATGAGCACAGCAGGGACCTGACAAGGGCTCGGTTCGAGCAAAGGAAGCAGCTAGCCACGGCGTTCCATCGAGTGCTGATGAAGCTTGGCGCAAGGAAAATTCCTGCTCACTGCCCGGTGGCTGGTGAGAATGGACTTTGTGGGACTATGTGGGTTTTGTTTACCCTTTTCGTGATTTTCGTGGCTGAACCAGGTGTTTTTAGGTCTAGCCATACAGCGAAGGAGTCTCCGATAGTTTCACCAAACCAGTCGCCGCCTAAAGTAAAGAAGGAGGTGTCGATACACTTGTGCAAAGAGTGCAGAAAGGTTATTGAAGTACTATGGTGTAACGAAATTTATGAGAATAGATGTCGTTTTTCATGGAAAGTGGGGAAGACCAGCCATTACTTATCAGTGGTGATCTCGTTGGGTTGCGAGTAGGAGTCAAGCGTTGGCATAAAAGTTGCTGTGCGAACAGTTCTGTTAAAGTCCATTCTAGTGAGACTGTCCAGCCACGCGGTCCGCGTCCTTGTCGAGCGGCTGTCGCGACGGCATTTTCGGGCTTGGTAATCGATTAGCAGGAATGGT
Organism: Aplectana chamaeleonis; assembly: GCA_029168955.1. Taxonomy (NCBI): domain Eukaryota; kingdom Metazoa; phylum Nematoda; class Chromadorea; order Rhabditida; family Cosmocercidae; genus Aplectana; species Aplectana chamaeleonis. Next base: position 223,398 of record JAPDOI010000007.1, on the reverse strand, counting down.
GGTCAATATCCCAATCAGCTGTTTGCAGCCAAGGGAAGGCTCGTCCGAAACAATGCCTGCGGGGCGGCCGCTCCACACGCACGCCGACCGCTTGCGCGGACAGTCCCATTCGGACAGACTCTAGTCTGTAGCGAAAGCTTCCCACCATCCGACATGAGTCGATTTTCTAAAACTTGTAGCGTTGGCTTCTAGGTCAAGTATGTTATGCCATTTAAGAGCGCCATTTGTTTTTTATCTGATACTTATCCCTTTTTTTAAAGAAAATGTCTTTTTGAATAAGACTTGCAATTCCTGTGGAAATCTTAAGAACTGGCTTTTTTAGTGCTTCCTCAGTTCTACACTAGCTTCGTCAAGAAAAAAAAACATTCAAATCTCACTCGCAGCTTGCGCGGGCGGTTTAAATGTCTACGGCGGCTGGAGGTATGGTAAGCTGATCTGCTGTGCACTTCTCTCGGCATAAATCAATTAGCGGGCGGTGTACGCGACCCTCGCGCTAGCCGCGGGTGAAATTTAAATTTTTTTCTTGAGCAGGCAAGCCACGGACCTAACTATATCTAATTTGAGATAAATCACCAGAGCTTCCAAAGTCGGTAAAACATTTGAAGTTTCTAATGGTCAGGTATTAGAGCCCGCGAAAAATATTTACGGAGCGTGATTATTGATTTTTTTTTGTTTACCAGTTTTGACGGCGAAACTTTGAAGTCAGATATAATGAGCGAGTGCGTACTCAATTAATACTATATTGTAGGGACTTGCTCATAAAACTTTGAAGTGCTGCAGCTGGCATTGGCTGGATAAAACGAATCGCCGAATTTCGAAAAAAATCCATAATTACGCACGTCTAAATCTACGCGGTTTTCCTAGCTTCTAATTTGTTCAAATGACCTACAATCTTTGGCTCCCCTGTTGGCTTGCTCGAAAATCCCTCTTGTTGGCGTATTTGGTGTTGGCGCGAATTCGGTGCACATATATTACAGCATATGAGCACCGAGTTTACACCAACTCCAACTACATTTAGTTTGTTCCCTCGCGTGCTTGTGCGGAGCGAGGGCAGAAACAGCGAGGAAGAGTGGGGGTGAAGGAGACGCAGCGCACGTACGCCATCAACAGCAGTAAATTTAACTCCGAAGTAGAGGACGCATTCTCTTCTCCTAGTGGTAAAAATTTTAAAAAAAACGCTCGGAGTTCTGTCATACTTCTAAATGAATTTTTTCGTCACTTTAACTGAAAATTTTTAAAATCTTATTTTCAACATTCTTCCAAGTTTTGATCATTTTTTTGGTTTGTCTCGAGTTTCTCATTTTTCGCCTCAAATCCCCACATAGCCCCTAATTTGGAATTAAGAAAATACGCTCCCTTGTCCCGCGGGACAGTACCTGCTTTACCATATTGGAGGTGAATAGGAGTACAGCCATCGGCAGCGGAAAAAGGCGACTGTGCGGTTGCGTATTTCTATTAAAGGCACAGTACACCCTCAGATATGAATTTTGAGATTTTCATTTATTTGTGTAGAAAACCTCTCCTGTATAGCACGGGCCAAATGCCGCATCTCATTTCCTCCAAACAAGCGAGATATAAGCGACCACCACAGACCCGACCCCCTTCGCTCACCACCACAGGCCCGACCCCCAAACCGATTTTCGAACTCGGTAGCAGCTCGATGGATGGATGAATTCCAACAAGTCGTCATTCTTCAGTCCATTACCGGACTGCCTCCTTATCCTGGATTTCTCTCACGCAACGATTGCGAATGAAGAGAATTACAGGCCTGAGACAACTCGTCCACCAATTTTTCACCTTCAAAATGCAGACATCTTTGAAGAGCCATAACTCTGCTCAAAGGGAGGTCTTGGACGATTTCAGAGATACCACTGTGATCAGCATATTACTCTCACCAAGGTGAGCATAAAATCTGAAAATTAATTTTTTGGGTGTCCTGTGCCTTTAAAGGCAATGTTCACGATAAAAAATGTGTTCCAGTTTCCACTAGGAATCGGTAGTGAAGAGGCACACTGTAACGTTGACGTCGAAAGAAAGCATGAAAACGAGCCAGGAAACGCTCCAAAAAAGCCCAAAGTTGGACACCCGTCAGCTCGTCACCACCAGATGCACTTTCCACGCCCACCCACGTGAACAAATGAATGCTCAAGATCGTGAGATGAGCGATGTTTTCCAATCATTAGCCCCGTTCTTCCCTTCATTCTCAGCTTCTCTGTTTACTCAGGTCAGCTCGCATACATCGGCTGCAAAAGACGGAAGTTACAAGCCTCGGACAACTCGTCCACCATGTTTCCTTAGATAAATCTTTGAGGGACCATAACTATGTCCCTAGAAGGTCTTGTACGATTTCAGAGACATCATTGGAATCGGCATGGGGCCGTTTTTAAGATAGGCGGAGAAACAGAAAAACGATTTTCATCGTGAACACTGTCTTTAAGCATGCTGTAGGTTGCACCTTAATCGACGTCAGAGTTGCAATTTTTCCGAAGTTTTGAAGGAAAAACATCGAGATCATAGAAAAAAATTAAGCTTTTCACCACACACAAACTTCAACATACCTAAAGTCTTTACCTCGGGCATACGCATGAATTACAAGAAAAAAAATGATTTTTTCTCTGTTATTTCCTTTTTTTGTGATTTTTAATTTCTCCAAATTGTTGTTATGTTTAAGACTTTAGGTTTATTGGTAATGTGTAGTGGGAACCTCTCAATCGTTTTTTTTTCAGTTGCTGTACATAAAGATGCGCAGTACTGGAGACTTTCACTGAAAATCAGTTTATAATTCGAGAACTATCAGGTTTTTCATGAAGTGGGACGAAGCATGAGAAAGAAAATAATTTGCGCTTCCAAATTGTATATCATACTTGACCAAAAGATCAATGCAGAAAGTTTTGAAAGTTCTACAAAGTCGGATTGTAGAAAGCTTTACGGACAATCGGGAAGTAAATAAGTTATTAGTAGTCTTTAGAACTAGGTGTAAAGAGTGTGTATATTAGTGGAAATGTTATTCAAACCGAAATCTTATTATTTTAACGTTGTCTTCAGGAAGTTGTACAGGTTTTAGTTAAATTTTAGCAGTTGATTTGCTGTGAAAAGAAGCCTATGCGGCCGTGGAGGTCGACGTTCGCGCTGGGCTGAGTGCAGCTGACAGCGCTGACGTGTGTGTGTGCGGGGGAAGGGGTGATGTGATGGCGACCACAGCGGATCCGCTGTGTGCACCGATGTCCGAGTGGTTAAGGAGATTGACTAGAAATCAATTGGGCTTTGCCCGCGTAGGTTCGAATCCTGCTCGGTGCGAAGTTTTTGCATTTACACTGTAGTATTCTGGGGTGATTGTAGATCATTCCTGTGTTTTGCTGTGTCTTATAAAACTCAAAATTTTAAGACTAATGATCAACATTTGATGGTTGGTTGTGACTCATGCTTCGAGTACTATCACATTGGATGCGTCGATCCACCGTTGGGAAAAGTGCCGAAAAAGGTCAGTTGTTTTATTTGAACGAATTGACGAAAATATTATCATGGATTTTATGCTATATGTTGAAATATTAAATTTAGAGTCAAAAATTTCAAAAGTAGAACAATTGAGTCTTGGTATAAGCGAAATCAAAAATGTTACTCGAGTTTTTTTTATTATTTAAAAAAATGTAGGTTGAGCGAAAAATCGCTATTGATAAATGATAAAGCTGATATGATATTATGTTATGAAATATAATGAAATTTTTATTTAAATTGTAGAAGAAATTTTTTAAAAAGTTTGTTGTTCTGTTTTACAAATTGGCGAGGAAATCATCATGCGTCTCATGAGTTGTGGCATTAACTTAAGGCTAAAAAAATCTAAAAAGTAGAACAAATATGTCTTTGCATAAGCAAACTCCATTCGTTTTCAATTACTTTCTGAAATGTTGGGAGTTTAAAAATGTAGCTTCAGTGAAATATTGTCATTACTGAGTGATATAGTTATTAGGATTATATACAGTGAGATATAATATTATTTTATTCAACAAAAAAGTTGTTTTATTGGACAAGTTTATGAGAAATCCATGGATATTATGATAGATTTGAGATCTTTATAAGCGAAAGATTTGAGTCTAGGTGTAAGCAGAATCAAAAAATTGCTCGAGCAGTTTTTTTTTGTATTTCAGTTTTTTTTTTTCAATTTTAAGGAGTGTCAAAAGTGTAGTTTGAGTGAAAGGTCGCCGTAATAAATGATATTATCAATAGGAACCTACATTATGAGGTAAAATAAAATTTTCTTTAAAAAATTTTCATTTAAAAATTTAAAAAAAAAGGTGAGCTGTTTCATTCTACAATTTGGCAGAAGCGTTTCTATGGTCTATGGATATCATGATAATCGTGGGATAAAGTATAAATTTAAGATTTGAAGACCCAAAAAAAAAGAGAACAGACATGTCTCGGTATAGGCGAACTCAGAAATGTTGCTTTAGTTGGTTTTTCTTTGTAGCTTTTTCTGTTTTAAATTTTTTTTTTCAAAAATCGAGAGAATTTGAAATTGTAGAGGGAATAAATAATTGCCATCAGTAGTTGATATAGTTTCTACTGATGGCCATAGGCTTTCCACTAAGAAACTTGAAAATGTCTCCTGCCTAGCCACTATCATACTTTAACCGAATCGAATGATTCGAATTTTCATTCGACGGAAAAAAAGTCGACTTCGAGTGGTTTGAAAATTCGAAAAACCGAAATTTCGAATAGCGCTGATTTCCGATCTAGTCGGAACACTGAGTATTCGAAAACTGCGGATTTCCGATTTTTCGAAAAAAAAAACGATTACTCGAAAGCTCAAAATTCCGAATCATTCGGAAAGTCGAATATTCCAAGATCTACGTAAAAAGTCGAATGAATTGAATAGTCGACTCTTGGAATGAAAAATTCTACTGCTTATTCGACAGTCGATTGAAGAAGCCGACTATTTATTCGAAAAATCGAATATTCGAAAAGTGTCACTTTCCGAATAATTCGAAAAACCGAATGTTCGAAAATTTGGAATTCCCGAATAATTTGAAAACCCGAATATTCGAAAAGTGAAAGTCGAAAATTGCTTCGGTCAAGTCACTATTATACCCAATCGAATGATTCGAATATTCATCCGACTGTAAAAGTCGTCTTCGAGTGGTTCGAAAAATCGACAATTCGAAAAGTGCCAGTTACCGAATGATTCGAAAAATCCGATATTCGAAAAGTGCCGATTTCTGAATAAGTCGGAAAACCGAACATCCAGAAATCTTAAAATTCCGAGTTATTCGGAAAGTCGAATATTCCGAAATCTGCGTAAAAGATTGAATGAATTCGAAAGTCGACTTTTGGAATCGATTGAAGAAGAAATGAATCGACAATCGATTGAAGAAGTCGACTATTTATTCGAAAAGTGTCACTTTCCGAATAATTCGAAAAACCGAATGCTCGAGAATTTCAAATTGCTGATTAATTCGAAAAATCGAATATTCAAAAAGCGTCGATTTCCGAATTATTCGGAAAACCGCTTATTCGAGAAGCTGAAAATTCCGAGTTATTCCGAGAGTCGAATTTCAGAAAAAAATCTGAAAATGTAAATGTAGGGTCACTATTGACGCTGAGGAGTTTTTGCACTATTCTGGAATCTATAGGACAAACTTATGTGGATTTTGTAGTTTTAAAAAATCCGATTTTTTTTTCAAAAAAGTTTTTTTTCTTGTTTGATAAGGTTTTTCGAGTTCGTTGACATTATTTCGAGACAGGTGACGTTGTTGATTTATCCTTTTCAAGGTCAATTGCGAGTGGCATTGCGCTGATTGCTGCGATAACAGCGATGAGGAAGAGGAACAGGAAGAAAACCAAGTGGGTGGAGTGAGAGTTTTCAGGCTGTGGGTCCAATTTTTCAATATTGATTGATTCATTTCTAGGATATATCGAATGACGGAGTTGGCAGTCGGAAGCTGCGCCAGCGGAGGGATAGCATGAAAACTAAGCGACTTATGGCTATGGAGGTGATTGGTGTTATCGGTAAAATTGTAGGGGGAAAGTACGAAAGTGCTGAAGTTCCAGGAAGAAAATCGTGCCCACAGAGCTGCGATTTCGTCTAGAGCTCGAAGTTTCGGTGGAAATGTCCAGAGGAGTTCTGAGAAGAAAAAGTTTGTGAGTGCTCATTTATTGTTACCTCAGGTGTATTGAATATTTGGTGAAAAAAAACGTAGGAATATTAAGAAAAATTATTTTGCTTTCAGTCGAGGAAACGGTCATCTCTTGGTTCTCAGCCGCGTAATCCACTTACCCCAAAACGACGTCGATCTGGACATATCAATGGGCATAAAGCCAACGGGTTACCGCCGGTAAGATTGTTCACGTCGCCTAAAAACAGCGTTCACGATAACAACAGGTTGACTTTTCACCTGTAATCGAAAGAAAAGAGGAGAAATTTTCTTTCTTGAAGAAAAGTGGAAATTAAGGGGGGGGGTCGTGAATTTTTGGAGGTAAGGTATTAGGTTGATGCAGAAGTTTCCGGACTTTTCACGACTATGGATGAAAAATTTATTTCAAAAACAAACAAGGCTCACCCAACAAAATTATTCCCACCACAGTCAAGGATCTTTCGCCACCAATTGGGCAGATTATGAATTCCCGACGCGGAGAACTCCGACTGTCTCGAGTCGAGGTATTCTTCTAACACGGGAACCACTATAAGTCATAGCAAGCAATCCAAATGAAATGTACTTTTCTAGAACCATTTTCGGACAGAAAGTCCGAATATGCCCATTGCAGCTGCCTACCCTCGACAAAACGTCGTAATTCACATCATTCGAGGCGCGCGCGATGCCTCGGCCTCCGTCTACTCTACGCTCTCTCACTGTCTCTAACCTCCGCTCCGCACCAGCACGCGTAGGAACCAAATGAATTTTTTCCGTTTTATAGCCTGTAGATCCACTCTGGAAGAAGTTTTGAGCGTTTTTAAAGCTTTGCGGCAAGATAAGGGTACCCCCCATGAAATTTTTAGGGTATTTTCGAATTTTTTTTCCGGATTTTGCTAAAAGCATGTATGTAGGGGCGATCTGGGGTGCTGAACACTGATCTGGGGTTCGTTTGTCGAAATTGAAATTTCAAGGTTTGCTGTTGGTTACGGTAGGTATCATGCCATTTAGGAGGCAAAATCTTAATAATTCGAGAGTCGACAAATTGACATCGAATTCGTATTCAGCGCCTCAAATAACTCCCACATAGAAACTTTGAGACAAATCTGAGACTTTGACCAAACTACCGTTTACCCACCGTAACCGTAAGCTGTCAAAATCGATAAACTGACATCAGATTGGTCTTGAGCACTCCAAATAACCCCCAGACGAACGATTTGAGCCTCATCTGTCGTCACATTCCGGAAATCTTCAAAAGTCGATTTTGCCGTCAATTTTCTCTGCCTGTGGGAAGCTTTGAGCGAATTTGGTCGAACACTTTGGAAAAACGACAAATGAACCTGAGATTCGTGATCAGCACCCCAAATAAACCTCAGGGCGAATTTTAAGTCAAATCTGGAATATTTTTATAAAACTTTACGAGAGTCCTCTAATAGGTAGAAATAAACGCCCAACCGAAAATCTGTACAAGTCCAAAAAGCTTTCAGTCTGCGCAAACTTTGAAAAATGTTCCTTCTCCCAAATTTTGCCGAGGGAAACAGTTTTGGCCGCTGAACACGAATATGAGGTCTTTTTCCTGATTTTCCTAAAAAATAATGCGCTTTTTGGAGGATACATTAGGTACAAAAATCGAAGAAAAAACGCCTATAACTTCTTCCAGAGTGGGCCTAGGCAGCTGCGATGGGCATATTCGGACCTTTCGTCCGAAACTGGTTCTAGTAAAGTACATTTCATTTGGAATGGTTACTATGATCTATAGCGGTTCCCTCGCAAGGCCATTTTGACTTCGTCATCGTTAGTGAACTGTTTTCCATCATGAAAGTGCTGCATCGATGGAACAGATGGTAGTCGGAAGGGACAAGATCTGGGCTATATGGAGGGTGTGGAAGAACTCCGCAGCCCAGGTCCAGCAGTTTCTGTCGAGTTATCCGAAATACGTGTGGCCGAGCATTGTCGTGAAGAAGGCGAACAGTGTTCATCCCAGAGCGATCAATGTGTATCGCCTCGGCCAAGCTTACCAACTGTGAGCAGTCGACCTCGGCGGTCACTGTGGTGTTCTGTGGAAGTAGCTCCCAGTGATTCCGTCCACGAATGTGCCATCAAACGCAGAGCATCCCTGGTGCTTTTCCGGCTTCGGCGTGGTCCGCACTACTTTCCCAACGTCTGTCCACGTCCTTTTACGCGATATGTTGACGTGCAGACACCACTTTTCGTCTCCTGTGACAATGTCGTCGAACCAAGCAAAAGTGCGCTTTCTAGAGAGCAGTACAGTGCATGTCTCCACACGACGAAGTTTGTCGCTCACTCTCAAAGAGTTGGGGACCCAACGTTGAGTTTGGAAATCATTGCAGCCAAGTGACGAACGACAGTTGATTGAGCGCAGCCAAGTTTGCTACTCTTCTCCCGTGTGGTTTGGCTCGGATTGCCTTTCACCTGCTTGCGCAGCTCGTCATTGTTGAGCTTCAGTGGCCTTCCTGATCGCTCCTTGTCTTCGACCTCGTACTGTCCATCTCTGAACTTGCTGAACCAATCGTGTTCTGTTGTTTCGGAAACAGCACCCTCGCCGAACGACTGCACCATGCGGCGGTAGGAATCCATAGGTTTCTTCCCGGACTGGTAGTCGTGAAGAAGGCAGCTGCGAATTTGGTCGCGTGACGGCATTAGAGAACTTGACATGTCGACGATTGTGCCGGAGGAATGGACAAGCTTGTCGGTTTTTAATATAAGCACTGATATGCTCTACATATATACAAAGAATGGAAGCGCAATGTTTTCTTATTTCAAAGATAGCTCAAAAACTCGAATTGCTCCAAAAACTCCGGAAACTTTTGCATCAACCTATACTCTGCCAATGCGTAGCTAGATGCCTCCGAGGGCGCGGCCAGAAACGCCGCCCCATTCCATGTAGCGAGAATTTAAGGGTTTTAGCTACGATAGCTAAAACCCGCATATTCTTGTGTCGTTCGAACCATTGTTCTCTCTGACGCTAAACCCGTATATTCTCGCTATAATTTTGTAGCGAGAATCTACGGATTTAGCGGCAGGCTGTGTTGAAATGCAATCTTAACCCGCGTTGGCTACGCGGAACGCAGGGATGCCGTTCTGTCAGTCCTGGCCCAGTCAACCCACGAATAACTTGACACTCTATGGGTGGTCGTGGCGGGTGACCCGGTGTCGCTCTCTGAAGACCTTGCTAGAGACAATTTTGGCCGCTGGGATGCTGCAGGCCGTGGGAAGAAACGGCGATGCTGCAGGGATCGTCTTTCTAGTACAGATCAAGACTGAGTGGGTCGATCGACCGAGTGCTGCAACGAGAATAAGCGTAGAATATGCGGGTGCTGTAGCGAGAATTTACGTAGAATATGCGGGCGCTGTAGCTAAAATTTCACCAAGTGAGGCTAAACATTCCGTAATTTACGTAAATTCTCGTGTCAAAATTAGACTAGATGCCTCCGAAACCCTGGGCATCTCTGGTTTCCGTGTGAGGCATTTAGCTACGCGCTGGCGGAGTAATTTCTCTCCTAACCATTCGATAGCTTAAATTGAGGTATTAATAGTCGCCCTTTGATACTAAGATTGCAACGAGAGAGCAGCTGAATCTGCAGAGGCCGTGATGAAAATTTACATTACGGTGGGCGTACGATATTTTAGGCAAGGTATCAGATTTCAGTCGAAATTTCTATTAAAGCCTAGTTTTGACTGCTTCGCTGCTATTTTTCATCGCAGCGATTTTGCACCCGCAGCTGCAGCGATGTAGCAGCGGCAGCGATTCTGTTCATAGTGCATAGGCCCCCGGATGATAGAAGAAATTCAATCAATCAGTGAAATTAATGGCTGGTATTCATCAATAACACGTTTCGACTCGAAAACACATCTTGTCATGTGAAAGGGTCAACCTTTACTAGACGAAACGTGTCATTTGCTGGCAATCGCTCCATCGCTGCCATTTTGGACGCGATGGAGCGATGGTCAGCGACCATTGAGAATCGCTCATCAAGCAGCGATGCAGCAAAACATAGAATTTCGTCGCCGCGACCCAGCGATGTAGGACGTTCGCCATGAAGCTATCACAATTGGAGCGGCTCTCCATTACGCGCGATAAAAAAGGAACAGTTGTCCCTCGCAAGGCCGCAGCGACCACCTGCAGTCAGAACTAGGCTTGAGGATCATCCAGTGTGCTGAATGCAAACTTGGTCTATTTGTCGGGGGGGGTATCGTATCGAAATTTGAAATCTTTCCAAATTTTCGGTCAACAGGCTCTGCCGTAATTTGGCGCGCCCGGCTGCTTAACCCTGAATCCGCTCACTCTCTCAGCACCGAGAAAGTGGGCGGGGCGGACATCTCATATTCGAGTTTTAGGATCGTATTGGGGTATTTGTTGCAGGGTTGAGCGGTGTTGTGAAATTTCGTAACGGGCGATGGGGGAGGGTCGCGAAATCTTAGCCTCGAAAATGAAGGTTAAGGAGGGTTTCGCAAAAATCTTGAAAAAACAACATAAAATTTGGTGATGTTATCCCAAAAAGTCCCGATAAATTTGGTCACCAAAGCTGACGCTTTTAAACGCTTGAGCTCGACTACTAAACGGATTTCCGGTGTCTGACGATTTTAATAATAGAATATAAACTGCCCGGAAATTGCGCCTCTGGGGGGCCCCAAAATTTTGGATTTTGAAAAAAAAATTGATGGTTGGGGGGGGATCGCTACTGTTTTGGAAAATCACGCAACGCTCCGTTTGACCCTATCGATGAAATAACACATTTAATGCCTAACTAGCTCGGATGAGTCCGGACGGAGCAAGCAGCGGAGCGGTCGGTCATGGCAAAATATAACCGTGACAAGGAGATTTTGACATGATTAGCCCAATCTCAGAAAAATGAAAACAAGTTACTTGTAATGTATCTAAGCCGATGTAAGTTACTTGCGACTTTTGTTGTGCTATTTAGGTTACATGTAACATATCGGAGGCGCATTGCTCTTGGCTTCCCGTCGATATGTTGCATGTAACTTGAATGACTTGAGATAAGTCGCAAGTAACTTACATCAGCTTAGATATGTTACACGTAACTTGTTTTCAATTTCTGAGAGGATACTGCGTGCAGTGCGCCTCCGATATGTTACATGTAACTTGAATGGCACAATATAAGTTGCAAGTAACTTGAATCGGCCAAGAAGATATTTCCAAGGGGGATGTGCGACGCACTCGCGGGGTCAGGATTATGACTGGCGTTGCTGTTGGTTCGATTACCCAAGTTTGAGGTACTTGACTCCACACCAGCAGTGAAGGCCCCGCACAGCATTTTCCGCGTGGTGTGTGGTCAGGGACGCGCTCTCTGCGTCGCGTGTCGTCTGCGTCATGTGATGACCACCCATAGTGAAAATTCAAATGTAAGTTACATGTAAAATAAGTGTAACTTACATGTAATTTAAATGTAGGTTACTTGAGACATTCAAGTAAGTTACATTTATATTAAAAAAACTTGTGTTGATTTTTCTGAGGTAAGCCCTACTTCGACTGGCTCAAAATGAGGGAGCTTGGCTATAAGTTACACGCGAATACTCGCAGGTAACATGTTTTGAGTCGTTAATTCGCATGTAACATAATCAGGAATTCCTGAGTAGGGTTTTCCGGCATGACGAAATCAGTTGTGATCATACCTTTCGTGTCAAATTTGGTTCAGAACCAGTAACGTCTTATTTCCGTCATTACCTTTGAAAAACAGTGTTTGGCCCCAAAGCTTAGATGTGGTATACCCGCTCCGCCCACTCCCTCAATAAGCACCGAGGAAGTGGACGGGGCGGGCAAATCACTTTCGAGTATTGGGCCGTATCGGGATATTTGTTGCTCGTTTTGGAAAGGTTTTCATAAGAATACATTTCAGGCTCAGAAGACGACTTCGCATGCACCGCTGGGCGAGGAAGAACTTGGAGAAGACTGCTTTGTCATTTTAGATGATGCACTAGAAATCGATCTCTAGTCTCCAGGGTTTTATGCCTTCACTGATTTTAAGTCGACATCTTCATCGATGTGTTCCATGCACATCTACATTAGGATTTTTCTATTTTGTAAAGCGTTTTCGCAAAATTTGCTCTATGAGTAATGTTCTTAATCCGTATGAGCCGCCCCTGCTGCCATCTTGCTTTTACAACTTTTATTAATAGATGTATAGAGTTTTATCCACCCCCCCCCCCCTACTGCTCTTGGGCTTGGGTAGACAGCTTCGAAAGCCCCAGTTTTGTTGGTTGGCTAGACCTTTTCATATGAGATATGATCCTTGTCTCTCGTCTGCTTAAAGGCACTGTCCAACCTCAGGGGTAGATTAGAGTCCTGTCGAGCGCGAAGGAGAGTCAACACAAATAAGCGAAAAAAAGGCTGGGAAGATGTGGACCACGCCCCTAAAGGAAAGAACAGACCACGCTCACCGGCAAGTTTTCGGCCTATATAGGGATGAGGCGCGTGCGATGGATCGGCGATTTTATAGCCTGTCACAGTTCGCCCTTCTGCCAAGTGCGATATATCGATGAAAGGCACAAGTTTTTTTTTTCCTGTTTAGCGCTGCCTTCCACTTAAGCCAAAGCCTGCTAATTTGCGAAAAATGTGCTATAATTCAGTGGTAATCCTCAGTACTCAGCATCTTTGAGTGCTTCTATTCACTTTGAGGTAAACCGCCAAACCTGCCAAGGTTGAGAGGATACCTGAGCCACATTAGAACTGGAGGATAGCGCTTATGGAAAGTTTCGAAGGAGCGTAATTATTGATTTTTGGCGGATTTTCTGATTTGGCAACTTCGGGCTTTTCCTGCTTATCCGAGAAGTTTCGGCTTTGAAACTTCAAAGTTAAGTATAATGGCCAAGTCCCCTCTCAGTAGTATCTTTTTCGTCAATTATCGATATTTTTTTTGAAAATGCTAATTTTCGCAATTTTCGAAAGAACACTCGATAATTGACAAAAAAATGCTGTCGAGTGGGGGCTTGGTCACTGTCCTTAACTCTGAAGCTTCCAGGCTCAAACTTCTCAGATAATCCAGAAAAGACCAAAGTTGCAAAATCTTAAAGTCTGCTAAAAATCAATGACTACGCTCCTTCGAAATTTTCCGCAAACGCTATCATTTAGTTCAAAAATGGCTCAAACGTTCTGTTAACTCTGGCAAGTTTGGTGGTTAACCTCAAAGAAAACAGAAGCACTCAAAGACGTCCAGGTACTGAATATTATCACTGATTTATAGTATATATTTCGCAAGTGAGCAGGCTTCGGCCCAAGAGAAGGGCATCATTAGGTGGCAAAGACTTTGTGATTTCAATCGGTCTATAGCACTTGGCCGAAGAATCTACGCTGAAAGGTTAAAAAATCATAAAAGTCAAATGACGGAGAACTTTTGCTTCAACCAAATAAATAGGCCTCTTTCAAAGTTTGATCGCGATGCGACGGGATGATGATCATAGGCATCGATCGAATTGCGTCACACGTCGATCTGTATTCAAAACCTGCCGTCGCGGCGATCAACGGTGGAAGTGTGAAATAGGCCTTAGGCCTGCTCAAGAGGGATGGCAGCATATAACGAGGAAACAATGCCCGTGACAACTCGTCCGCGAACTTCGCGCCGTTTTGAGGGGGCGTAACTCTTTTTGTAGTGAATTCGAGGCGATTCTGTAGACACCATTGTGATCAGCGTGAAATTCTCCACTAGTTAGACGTAAAAAAACTGGAAAACAATCCTGAGGTTGTGCTGTGACTCTAAGGCATTGGGAAGAGGTGAGGATGCGCGTTTTAGGCGTGTGGACCCAAGCAAAGTGTTGCTGTAGCGCTGCGTTCGCGTCGCGTTTAGGCGGCTTAGTTCGTCGTTTTTCGTGTACTGGGTCAACAAGGTCCATAAGCCCGCCTTCTACTTTGTGTGGTTCATTGAGAAGTGAATAACCGAGAAATTTTTTTTGTTGAAGTAGTGGGTAGTTTTGTTTTTTCTTGTTTGTTTGCCCTGGCAGCTTTGTTCTCTTTCCTGTTCCGAATTTTGGTTATCGATTGATCCTTTTCATTGTTTCAATACGTGTAGTCGTGGTGATCTTTAACATGTATTGTTATGTGTTTGGTTGATTGGCGAACTGATGAATGTTGCACTAGTAAGAAAGTGGTGGTGTATGATGGACTGGTTATTTCCATAATTTTACATGCTTTTTGAAGAGTTTTGCTATGTATAGTCAGGTCGGTGGCTTGTTTCTTCAAGAAAAGGCATTTAAATCTCATCTGCGGCTGGCGAGGGCGGTCGCGTGCGACGGCCCGCTAATCGATTCACGACGAGAGAAGAGCGCAGCTGATCGGCATACCATACCGCCGGTGAGATTTGAACCGCCCGTGGCAGCCGCGGGGGGAGATTTATATGTTTTTTCTTGAGTAAACAAGCCACGGACCTTACTAAGGTTTTAGGGAAAGTTAAATGAGTTGACAAGAAAAGTATCTAAACCGTTTCTCGCAGCTTGAAATAGAGATATAGTCCATCGCAGCGGCAAAAGCCAGTGGTGCAGTTGCGGAATTTCGCCCGGTATATGGTAGCGATAGCTGGTTCGTTTTCAAATTTGCCATTCATCGATAAGGGAAAGTAGCTGATAGTTTCAGGTGGGTTTTTGTTTGGTTATTTCGCTATAATAGGGACATTGTCCTCCGTTTCGGAGCCAAATTCACTCCGTTCGTGCGCGCGCTTATGCGAAGCGAGGGGAGACACAGCGAGAAAGCGTAGGGAGAAGTAGACGCAGCATACGCGCGAAGACGCACGCAATGAACGGAAATAAATTTCACTCCGAAACAGTATAGGTGTATCAGTTTTGTGTGTGTGGGAAAACCTGTAGTTTGGTTAATAGTTTCCGTTGCTGTTGCCTTTTTTCTCCAAAACTCATAGAAAGGATTAAAAGCTGCGTCGATTAGGGTGTTGGGGTGCGTCTCAGCGGACATCTCGCCATAATTGACGGAAACTTCTATTTTTCATCGATTTTTGAAAGAAAAAAGCACTGAATTTTTCTAGAAGCTGACTTTTCCACCATACAACTACGATACTATTTATTCTAAAGACTATAGGAGAGACATGAGCAGAAATAGCGGAGAAAATGAGAGAGACAACCTTCCGAAGGTTATCAGCTGCCTCTCCGTCATTGATTAATGGCAAACTTGGGAGCCGTGCCAGCTATGGCTACAGTATTAACTCAGATACTCGTAGTTGTGTTCCGCCAAACCGCTGTTGTTTGCGCATGTCTCGGGGCAAACACCAGGTTTTTCGGGGGAAACAGAGGGTGGTTCGGAGAAAACCAGGCGTAGAAGAAACCGCCGAAGAGCGGTTTATCGAGATAAAAGACCGACGTTTTGGGGCAAAGACGTTGGTCTTTATACGGCAGCGGACTGGTGGAGCACAACTACGATTGTCTGAGCAGTGGGCATGGAACGCTCCGATTTTTTGTGTTCCTTATTGTAAGCTAGCGCAAACTCGGTACCCCAACCCCACCACAGCCTCTTCCTTTTGCGGTGGTGTACTTACCCTTCTGAGTATCTGTTGGATTGCTTCGGTGATTTAGCGCTGGTTTCTATGCCCTGAGGCCCTTGTCATTGTCGGGTCGATAAGCATCTGCAGGGTGTGAATTGGGTGTAAAACATTCACTCGGTCTTGCCGGACTAAACCCGCCTGGTCCGTTCTGATCCAGCTGTGGCCGTCCCGGTTTATACGTACGGTCGCTTTTGGGGCTAAATTCCGGTCCGCATTTGCGGACTACGGCTGTTTCATCATGCGACACGTGATAATCGTGCTGGGATCACTTGGTCCCGTCACTATTAACCTTTCCCGATATGATTATCATCGCGTCGCGTGATGCAACAGCCGTAGTCCGCAAATACGGACCGGAAATTGGCTCCGTGAACGACAGTATTCAATGAATTGCTAACTGAGGTGGGAAATCCTCCTTTTGTGGCCGGACTGAGCCGGTCGCAGTGTGCTGGAGAACGGCTGCATAATCGATTGACGTGCAGCCGACAGTAGACGCGGTACATGATCACTAGGCACGGTAGTGGAGTGCTCAGTCGGATCTACGGCAGATGATTACAGGGATCTAACCGCTTATTTGAGTGATTCTAAGCTCGATATTGTAGGTTATGGTAGCTAAATGTGGCTGAACACGCCAAATAAAAAAGTTAAATCTGAGGAAACGTGGGGTAATTTTTAAAAAGTGGACAAAGGACCTTGTGTTCGTGCTCAGCTCCTCCAAGTAATCAATCTGGAGTTTTCAGAATTTTCTCCAACCTATGTAGTTAGTGCGTTGTAGATATTGTCTACTGCGGATCTCGGGGCCAAATTCCGGTCCGCAATTGCGTCTTGACACGCTCTGCGGCCGCATGCTCCCGAGTCGGACGAGTCCCCGTGCCGCAGCGTCCGATCTGTTGACTCTAAGTGGGTTTTGGAAACTAGAAACTAAAATTAGTTAGAAGAAAACTATAAAAAAGCCACATCGGGTCGACTTTGGCGCTGTAAACTCGACCGACTCGAGCACGTGCGGCCGCAAAACGTCCCGAGGCACAATTGCGGACCTTAATTTAGCCTCGAGAGGCCCAGTATATCTCGCTATCTCATTACAAAGGAAGAGCTCTAAAATACCCCGCTATTGGGGTAGTGAAGTGTGCAGCCCCCCTTCCCCGGTTTCCGGCCAGTACAAACAGACGCTGGGCTACTGTGCTTTTCTGGGCCGAATTCCGGTCCGCAATGGCGTCTCGACACGCTTTGCGGCCGCACGCGCTCGATTTTGTCGAGTTTCCAGCACCAAGCCGACTCGATATGGCTTTATTATACAGTTTTCTCCAATTTTGTTTACTTTCCAGTTTCGAAATCCCACGTAGAGTCAACAGATCGGCGGCTGCGGCACTGGAAACGTCTGGCCCGGGAGCGTGCGGCCGCAAAGCATGTCGAGACGCAATTGCGGACCGGAATTTAGCCCAGAGAAGCACAGTACCTTGCTTTCTCGTCCTTCCTTCAGAAATTGGACGAATTTTGCCGCGACGCGATAGCTAGGCGATCACCTTCGGAAAAGAGTATACTAGCCTGCGAAACTTCTCATTTCTGATTTTTCAGTGTGATTTTGAAGTAGTGAAAACCCAGACGCTCCCCTCTCAGTGATGGGTTTTCATGTGTTTGAGTCGACTGTTCCTGCTCCACAGCGAGCTGATAACAAGATGTGAGTGTACGAAAATGTGTTTTGTGTCGAAAAATGGGACAGTTTGGGGGTTTACCCATTACAGAAGGCGTGGTTACTATACCCGAAGTCGACTAAGCGATGCGGTGAAACAAGTGATGCTTGGAGCAATGACGGTCACGGAGGCGTCAAGGAGCTACAAGATTCCCCGCACCACGATTCAGAAGCATTTTAGGTCTGACTGTTTCCATTTTGAGTGATTGAATATGGTCGCGTGGCGGCTATTGGCTGACGATCGCCGCTACGCGACCGCTTGCGTGTGCGGACCGCCCCCTAAATCAGCCACTAATGATGAAATGAATTGTCTAATGTTCTGTTTTCAGCAAAGCCAGGGAGCAGCATAATCTGAAAGAGGTCTATTGTCGGCGTATGCAAGCAGCCGAGAAAACTCTGGTGGGTCGTGTGCCTGATAGCGATCTGCCACGGCGGTTGAATGAACATGGAACTGCGTGTCTGATGCAGTATGGAGTGGTAGGTTTTTAACCACTATCCCGACAAATTTTCGTTTTTTTTTATGAAGTCTGTTTCGGAGCAAGGGGGAGCCATACCAGGCAATACGAACTAAAAAAATTACCATAAATGTGACTTTTTTCCGGGTGTTTGAGGGCCTATGAGGCTGTCCACGTAAGAATTGAGAAAGATCGAGACACGAAAAAATTGTTTTAATTTTTAATTTTTTTTCATCGTTAGAGCCCCCGAAAAAATCAGGTGCTCACTTCTAGAATTTTGAGAAAAAGTTCCAAAAAAAAGATGAAGCATTTCAAAGTTGAGCATTTTTTGGACATTCCTTTGCTTAGACCTTCAATGGAATCGAATTTCTTTGATAGAAAAGTTTTATGATAGGTTGGTTATCGAATACTGTGCTTCTCTGGGCCAAATTCCGGTCCGCAATCGCGTCTGGACACGCTTTGCGGCCACGCGCTTCCGAGTCCGAAGACTTTCCAGCGCCGCAGTCGCCAATCTGTTGACTCTAGGTGGGTTTTGGAAACTGGAAAATAGACAAAATTGGAGAAAACAGAATAGAAAGCCACATCGAGTCGGCTTTGGCGCTGGAAACTCGAATGACTCGAGCGCGTGCGGCCGCAAAGCTTGTCGAGACGCAATTGTAGACCGGAATTCGGCCCAGAGAAGCACAGCATGTTGCAAGCCGTACACTTCGAGTCGCGTTGTTATCTTGGCCACGTTTACGAGCGTGTATGCTGCCGTCAAGCCTCAATTGATTTGATTTGATTTGATTGATTTATTACACGGTAGAACCGTGTCAAAGACAACGACAGAGTAATAAAAGCACTAAAATCAGTCGAACAACAATAAACAAATGGATCAACTGACTAATAGGCATACATCGGCACCATCAAGAAAAGAGATCTTACAAACATTACTCCTGGGACAACAGATAACACTCAAGTGTCTTTTTGAATTCACTTAGTTTCCCCACTATCAAACCTGACCGGAGTAGTTTATTAAATTCAGACCCCGCTCTATTGACAAAGAAGTGCTGTCGTACGTTCCGCCTGGCCCCAATGAGACCCAATTTCACCGGTGCTCCCCTAGGTGTTGATGGTCTAAGGTTGAACAGCCGGCTAGCCTTGATACCAGCACTCCCATGAATGATCTTATACATCATTATCATATCAAACCTTCTTCTCCTGCGCTCTAGAGTGGTTAGGCCCAGTTTGGCGTTTCTGGTGACATGACACACGTTGCGATTCGTCTGAAACCACGATGTCCGGAAGTAAACTCTGCGTGTGAAAGTATTCTGGACTTTCTCAAGCGCGTCGATGGATCCTTTTTTGTATGGATTAAAAACTACCGTACCATACTCCATTAGTGGACGTACGTACGTTTTATACACCTCGGTCAGCACGTTTGCATTAGTAGTTGATAGTGCTCGAAACGCGCAGTGCATCATCCTATTAGCCGTGGACGCAACCTGGAGGCAGTGATCATCGAAATTAAGATCGTCCTGGATAAGAAAACCAAGGTCCTGAATCTCGCTGACCTCGCTCATTTGCAAACCGTCGATAATATAGAAGCCACTAACTCGCGTCTTACCAAGCTTCATCACTTCAGTCTTTTCGCTGGAAAGCGGCAATTTCCATTCATTCGACCATTTGGCTACATCATTGAGAGCTTTTTGCAAACACTCCGAATCCTCCATTGTCAAAATAGGTTTATACAACTTAAAGTCATCAGCGAATGCCGAACAGCCGACGTTGTTCAAGGATATGATCGAGGGAAGTTCATACGTATAGATATTAAAGAGAATTGGTGAAAGCACTCCCCCCTGGGGAACACCACTAAGGACTGCAAAGGGAGAGGAGAACGTACTATTAAGCCTGACCCTGAAAGTTCTACCCGTGAGAAAAGCACGAATCTAAGCCACTATACGTGGATGGATACCCACTATTTCCAGTTTGTTTACTAATTTGCGATGAGAAACTCTGTCAAATGCCTTGGAAAAATCAAGGTAAATAACATCCACACCTATATCTTTGTCCAGCGCACTTGTCCAATCATCAAGTGACTCCAGCATAGCCGAAATTGTCGATTTACCCTTTTGAAAACCATGTTGGTGTTCCGAAATGATGGAGTGCTCCTCTAGATGAGCCATAATTCTTTTTTTTTATTACTTTTTCGGAAAGCCTTGCAAAGATAGACGTAATACTGATGGGACGGTAATTGTTGGGATCAGAAAATGGCTTCTTCTTTGGTATAGGAGTAACAAAGGATGTACGCCATCTACTCGGAACATCTCCACGCATAAAACTCAGGTTGAAAATGTGTGCAAGCGGGCTAACTATGATATCAATCACCTTTTTAATGAAACATAATGGTATGTGATCAGGCGTGTCAGAAAACGAATTAGGCCATTTGGCTAGTAGCTCCGACAATTCCCCCGGGTGAACCATACAGAGTCAGGCATGACAGGAAAAAGAGAAGGACTAACAAGTTCATCCAAGTCAGTATCCTCAAGGAAAGCCTTCCTAAACGCATTTGCCAAAACTTGAACTTTATGGCCGTCCTCGACTGCACTGGAACCATCTTCTCTCACAAGACATCCAACCTCAGATTTACTCTTGAGCCTCGAATTAAGTAGCCTATAGAATAAGTTTTTATTCTTAGATTCGATAACTTTCCTTTCCTTATTGCTATTATACTTCTTCAAACGTTTTTCAAATAACGCAGTAACTCTTTTATACTCGCACCAATCATCGGCCCTATTACTACCATTTGCCATGTTCCAAGCTTGAGATTTCCTGTGAGAAAGATTTTTCAAGTGCTCTGGGAGAAACGCCTTCTTCGTGGACACCAGACTAATCGGAACCAATAGGTCAATGGTGTGGTCAAGAATGGAAAGAAACAGTTCATATTTAGCTTCCACAGTATCCACAGTACTCAGTGAGCCATACACTACCCAGGTATTCGTTTATACACGCAAATTCCGCTTTACTGTATACTCTATTGTAAATTTTGGTATCGGATACGTCGATATGCACGTTCAGCTCAAATACTATAGAGGCATGGTCACTAGTGCCCAAAGGGGCCAGAGTATCCACTTTTACAATCAACCCATCCTCATTGGACAGTAATAGATCCAAAATATTACTACCTCGTGTAGCCACAACGTTAGCCTGGGTAAGATTATGCGACGCGCACATATCTAGAAATTGCTTACTACTCGGGTTAGTAGCTGTAGAAACAAGCTGTTCCCACGATATATCTGGTAAATTGAAATCGCCCGTAATAATACAGGACTGTCTACAGGAAAGCAAGTCGCCTAAAGTTTTAGTAAAAAATTTCAAAAGAGGCAGCAGGGCAAGCAGGCGCCCTGTAGGCAGCAACTATTCTCAGCGTCCTATTACTAACCACTATGTCAGCACAAAGTAACTCATAACCTTCCGAAAAAGACTCTTCGTAAACTAACCTTGGACAAAGAGATTTACACAACAAGAGGGCCACTCCCCCGCCCCTCTTGTGCGGTCTGTCACATCTAAGCAGGTCAAACTGAGAGCATAAACCACCGAATAGCGAAGCATCAGTGACAATTGGGGTGAGCCATGTTTCCGACAGCGCAATTATGCCAAAGCCAAATTGTTGAATTAGTCCGATCAAACTGTTAATATTTTTAGATACAGATCGAATATTCGCGGATAGACACCGTATATCGTTATCAGAAGTCCGAGGAATGTCTACATGTTTAAACTAGATTGAACTTGCGAAGAACTGACAACAACTTCGCAGGCAATTTCAGGCACAACAGAACTGAAAACTTCGCAGGGAACATCAGGCATAACTAGATTAGGAGGCGACTGGGTAAGAGAGTCATTAACATCAACAACGGTATTAGAGGTGGAGAGCGCTTCGTGCGAATTGTTACGACGAGCCATTCTTTCCGCATTCAGCCGTGCGCGTTCTTCACGCGGAAGTGAAGGACGAACAAAAATACCTTTCTTAAAAGGAAATGATTTCAAACGAGGAGCATTACGTACAGCACGACTAGCGAAGTATGAGCTAGGAAAAACAACTTTCAGTAAGCGATCATGCGAATGGTGACGAGGACCCATCCGATAAACACCAATAGGGTTACAATCGACATCCAAATGTTCGAGAATCTGGCCTACTCTCGAAAAATCCTGTGATAATCTGCTACAGCGGGGCTGGCCCCTCAACTCGGGGACACCAGCTATGACAATACACCTATCACGTTCTATATCCTCACGCAATGATGGTAATTGATTAGACGGGTTACGATTGGACGAGAGCTGGGTGATATTGGTAAGCTCGGCAACATCAACATCAGAACGAGCATCAATAGCCTGATCACGTATCGATTGGCGCAACATGGTGTTTTCATCCATAAGAGCTCTGACCTCCTTATTAAGACTACTCACGAAGTTCAACAGTTCAATATTCTTATACAAGACAGCAGTTGCCCGGCGTTTGCCTTCCAACAGGAAGGCCATGAGCACTCGGGCATAGTGGGGCACGGCTTCATCTTTGACAATTGCATCGGCAGCCTCTTCGTAGTCGGATTCAGACATCGAAACATTCAGGTCACCACCATTTCAAGCCATGCCATTAACCATAACTGTTGCCATTTGAACGTTGTAACACCATACCAGATATACCTCAAACTTGGGTAATTAAACCTTTTTTTTTGACAAATTCGTTGGCGTTGCCAGAATTTTGAAGACCGCGCACAGTGATTTCCGATTTTCTCTGAGCTCAGATCCTGCAGATAGAGACTATGCTCAAAAGATACGCCGTAGTCGTTTTAGTTGCTTAAAATATAGAATCAAAAATTTAGAGACACAAACTTCCTCAATTTTCCGATCGAATGACGCTCGCAGTCAACAAACCGTCGATCAAGAGGCCGCTCATGCTTTCTATCGCTCACAAATTGGCTCTGTTAGTGATTGACTACGGGGAATCGGTTGAAATAGAATTTGAAAGAAGGATATTTTATCTTTTTTAAATCATGAAGTTATACTTTTGGTGCACAAAAACCTCTTTTTTTATTTACTATACCTACTAACAAGGCTAAGGCATTCATTGCCCGCTTAGGTAGCGTAAGGTGATGTTTGGTAGCTTTTGGATGAATATGGCGTACAATTCGATGAGAAACGGATTAGAAACGCTCTATCGTAGACATCCGATCAATAAGTAGCTTTTGAATGAATGAGTTGCGTGAATATCGTTTCCTTAGAGCTCCTTCAAAGAGTGAATGTTTTGGATGACCAGTTCTGAAAGTTCCTGAATGAGTCAGTGTTTCGAATATAGCCTTTTTCAATTTAACTAATGATTTTTTTCTGGGATATCGCGTTTCTAAAATTTTCGAGTAAATGCATAAATTCGAAATAGTCTTCTCTATTCGGTTTGAATGATCCAATCGGAAACTTAAATTATTCTGTTAATGAATATTTGGGTGATCTGGAGAACTGGAGCATGCAAAGACATAAATTGATAACTCGAATATTTGTTTCAATATTCGAATAAATGTTCCGAGTATTCATTTGAACCGAATAGAGAAAAGTATTTCAAATTTATCTATTTTTTCGAAAATTTTAAAAACGCGATATTCCAGAAAAAAAAATCAAAAGTTAAATTGAGAGAGGCTGTATTCGAAACACTGACCGATTCGAGAATTTTCAGAAATGGTCGTCAGAACCATTCAATCTTTGAGGGTGCTCTAAGGAAACGGCATTCAAGTAACTCATTCATTTGAAAGCTATTCATCGTCGAATGTCCACGATAGAGTGTTTCTATTCCGTTTTTCATCGAACTGTATGCCATGTCCTTCCACAAGCTACCAAACACCACCCTACGCTACCTAAGCGAGCAATGAATTCCTTAGCCTTGTTGTTAGTAGGTATAGTAAATAAAAAAGAGGTTTTCGTGCACCAAAAAAAATAATTTCATCATTTGAAAAAGATGAAATAGTCTTTTTTCAGAGCCTATCTCAATCGATTCCCCGTAGTCAATCACTACCATAGCCATTTTGCGCGCGATAGAATGCATGAGCGGCCTCTTGCTCGACTGTTTTTTTTTTCACTGCTAGCGTCATTCGATTCGAAAATTGAGGTTGTTTGTGCCTTTCGATTCCTGATTTTATATTTTTTTATGAACCAAAACGACCTTGGTGCATCTTTTGAGCATAGACT
The DNA here is from genome assembly GCA_029168955.1 of Aplectana chamaeleonis. Lineage (NCBI taxonomy): Eukaryota > Metazoa > Nematoda > Chromadorea > Rhabditida > Cosmocercidae > Aplectana > Aplectana chamaeleonis. The sequence continues at coordinate 199,394 of JAPDOI010000007.1, read as the reverse complement.
CTATCTGCAGGATCTGAGCTCAGAGAAAATTAAAAATTACTTTGCGCAGTTTTCAAATTCTCACAACGTCAATCGATTTCCCATAGGTGATAACCTACAATTAAATTGCTATATGTAAGGAATTCGTTTCCATTGAAGATCTAGGCTAATGAATGTCCGAAAAATGCCCAACTTTGGCATTTTGTATCTTAAAAAACTTTTTTCTTAATTCTAGAAGTGAGCACCTGAGTTTTTTGGGGTGCTCTAGCGTATAAAATTTGAAAACGGGAAAAAAAGTTTTGGGTTCCGATCTATCTCGATGCTTACGTTTATAGCCTCATATATAGCACAGTAAGGAAGCAGAAATTAACTGAAGTAGCACGAATTCATTCAAATCCATTTCTACCTAGGACGTCTGGCCAAGCGATTCCGATGAGGCTCCAGCGGGCGTTCACTGGCGGCAGCAGCCGGTCCGGGTCGAGTCGTCACGGATGGAGTATCTTCCAGAAGGCAGTGATGCGTTCTCGCTGGAGAATGATATGGATGTCGCGGAACAGTGCGAGGTAGCGTTCCTTGACATTGGTTTAGAGCACCTACCACGATGACGCTGGGTCCTGCGCGACTTCGTGGTAGATCCTCCAATTTTGCGTTGGCCTTCGGGATGTTTTCCCGTATTTAAAACAATGATCTGCAGGTCACAACTGATGAGGTTGGCTTTTCCGGATCCGCAGGTGTGATTAATGAAGACAGCTCGTTTGGGGGGTCAAACTCAGGTTAGTCACCTCTGATTTTCAAGTTGATCACAAAGCCTGCGGGGGGAAAACTTGCGATCCCTCCAATTTATCATGGTTAAGCCTGATTTTTCACTTCCCGAGGAATTTTCCTTTTTTTTGGTTGAAATTCTTTGATTGGGTCCAGAAAAAGCGGTGTCATGGATCGGGAGCGCGACCCCCCACCCTATAGAGCGTTCGAGGGTGCGGCTCACTTTTTATATCAGCTGGAAGTGCGGCACAATTCCCTCCGGGTTGGCTGGGAGTGCGGCACAATTCCCTCCGGGTTAACTGGGAGTGCGGCCCACCCTCTGGGGGTTTAATAGGGCTGGTTGGGAGTGCGTCACCCTTTTCACTGGGGCAGTCGGGATCGCGGTTCCGTCATAACCAGACAAGGCTTGCTCTTCAGTTAAGAGCGCCGCTGTCCTCTTCCTTTTTTTTGGACTGCGGCCCACTTCCTTGGGAGCCTGGAAACAGTTACGCCAATTTGATCAAGTCTTGGCACGTTGTTAGCATAACAGCATGGACTTGACCCTGGCCTGTTTAGACATCGCGTTGTTTTAGTCGGTTGGAAGCGCGGCCCACCCCTACCCCATTCAGGTTGGTCGAGATGGTGGTTCCCGTACTTCCAGGAAGGTCGGTAGTGCGACTTCCTCTTCTTGAGAATACCCAGATGCCAGGTTTTTTTTCTCTAGGGTTGTCTGGGAGTGAAGCCTATCCCTTCAGTTCATTTGGGAGTGTGACACTCTTTTCCCCATGTTCGAGGGAGGTGTGGTCCTATTACTGTGATATTACATTCCCCCTAATTCGAGCGAATGTTTGTCAGTTGTTAGTATAAAAACGTGGGTTTGACCCCGCCAGGATCAGAGAAAGCTCTGACATTGGTTGGTCGGGAGCGCGGCCTCCTTCCCTCAAGTTATTCGGGAAAGTGGCTTCCTTCCATTCATGTCGGTCGCTAAGGCGATCATCTCTCTTTAAGAACAATGGGGTGCGCGGCTTCCTCCCTCGGGTTGATTGGGAGTGCGGCCCATCCTCTTTAGGACCAATAGGGCTGGTTGGGGGTGCGGCACCCTTTTCACTGGGGTGTCGGGATCGCGGTTCCGTCATTACCAGACAAGACTTGCCCTCCAGTCAAGAGCGCCGCTGTGCTCTTCCATTTTTTTTGTAGTGCGGCCCACTTACTTGGAAGCCTATAGACATTTACGACAGTTTCATCAAGTGTTAGCCCGTTGTCAGCATAACAGCATAGGTTTAACCCTGGCTTTTCTAGACTCAGCGTGGTTACCAGTAGGTTGGGAGCGCGGCCCGCTCTCGTCCAGGACCTTCCTGAACGAAAATTTTGTATAAAAATTTTGCGATCCCCTTACGCTATTTTGCATATTTTCTTTCTTTGGGTCAAAAATTTCACGAGCCCGCCCTCATCTTCGTTGTGCCTCGGGAGCACGCCCCTTCTCATTCTGGTCATTCGGGAGTGTGGCCCACCCATTGGGGTGTGTGGCCTAGATCTCCAGGGTGGTTTAGGAGCGTAGCCCTTTTTTCATCAGCAATTTCCTATACATCCTCTTTGACATGTTTCTCAATCACTTTGTAAGGTACAGCAGTGACTAATCGGCTGGTGTGTCCTTCAGGAGCGGTTCTAACCCGGCGGCGTATGGTTTTTGTACGGAAAGACCGCGATGACTGTGTAAGAAAGACAATTTTATAAGATTGTTTTTTTAGTATTTCATTTCTTTTTGTTTCAGGGCCTTGGGTTTCCGCAACTTAGCTGTTCTGAAGGCGGTGTCTGTGACGATGCAGAGGTGTTTGATGAGGAAGAATCGATTGAACAGCCTTACCAAGGTGAGTTTTGTGGCGAAATCTCCGCGATTTTACAAGTGTTTTGATCCTCATTTCTTCTAGTCATGACATCTCGTATGATTGATCATTCTGTTATGGTCCCCGTGCAGCAGTTGACCCGTGTTGTCTTGAAGAGAGAGGGTAGTGACGTTGTGAAGGAGGTGATGCATTTCAGTTTTTTTTTCAAAGATTTTTACCTTGCTGAATAGGTTAATGCTGCCGTTTTCCAGATTATGATTCCAAGACTGGTTGAAGCTCGACAGCGACCGGTATTTACTGGGTAACCAGGTCCTGATTTGTAAGACTACCCATAGTTATTGGATAAGGTTCCACCAGTTGATCAGTATACAGCTGTTTCTTCGTGAATCGCAACTCTGCACGCTCACCTCGCGCCGCTGCAGCTGCTATCCAGCGGAGTGCGAGCTTGTTGTGAGCAGTCGCGGTGTACTAACGAGGGAATTTGTATATAAAGCCTCCTTACGGAAGTGTCGATTCGCCCAAGGGTCATAATCTTGGACAAACAGTTGACTACAGCAGGTTGATTCGCCTACCTTATGTTAGCTCTGGTTAGGAGAGAGGTATCGGGAGCGGAGATGCTGGTGTCCTATTGCCTGGCTGCAATAGGCAGGTATCTTCCTATCACTGTCAGTTTTGGTGTGCTCTGTACCCGGATCCGTCTATTAACAGGCGTGTTTTAGACGCTTCAGGGAATTCGTTGGTTGAAGGATGCATTAATTGTTAAGTAAGACAGATGTAGGTAGCGATCGTTAAGGACACTAAAGATGTCGTAATAGGGTGTGAACACACAGCTATGTAGCAGAGGTTTCGGGACGAAAGGCAACCATCTCGCGGAATCGCGGGGTTCAAATGTGGAAAATTATAAAGAATCTATCCACGGTAGGGGCCGAAGCACAACCCCTGCCGCCGGTACTGGTGGGCGCGCCGCGCAACTGGGTGGGCGCCCGGTGGAAAGGCGGCATTGATCGATTGCCGGCCGCACAGCTGATCGGCAGCAACGCATTTTCCTCGTTTTCATCCCTCTTCTGCTTTCTCCCTCCATATTTCTAACTATCTCCTACTTTCTCTGTTTCTCCATTATTAACTAAGTGTTATAATTGCCTGTACGATGTAATATTAACCTGAAAAAGAAAAGAATTTGGATTGACAGGTTTGAACATCACGTAGTTTGTTGACGAAGACACGTGAATCAAACGCACAGGCAATAAGAACACCTAGTTTATAATGGAGAAACTGAAAAAGTAGGAGATAGGAAAAGTAGGATGAAAAGATGGAAGGAGAAAGCAGAAGAGGGGTGAAAACGAGGAAAATGCGTTGCTGCTGGTCAGCTGTGCGGCCGGAAATCGATCTATGCCCTTCCATCGGGCGCTCACCCAGTTGCGCAGCGCGACCAACAGTGCCGGCGGCAGGGGTTGTGCATCGGTCCCTGCCGTGGATAGATCCACTATACTGCCTAATTATAAAAAAACCGACGGTCATCGTCGTGGCTTTCTTCCGACTTACAAACTGCTGACGCCATCCCCTATTAAAGGGGCGGCAAAGTGCACAGGCTCTGGGGTCTGGAAACAGAGACGCAGAGGGCACAGACAACCAGAGTCACGCGCATCGATCATCGCCAGTCTCCTCGTCGTGTGGTTCACCGTCCGGCTGCCATCTTCATCTTCAGCGCAGTCGACTCAGAGCTCTCCCGTCCGTGCCGAATCGTCACCCTCAGAGCAGAGAGCCGCAGTTCACTGCCCGAGCAGTATGAGGCCGCAGTTAACATCCGGCCGAAAAGCCCGAAGCAATCAGGTGAACTTTACCCGTATTGCCTATGAACTAGACGTCCGAAGGCAGGACAATGGCGCGGGGGGCTGTTGCCTCTGCCCGCAGCCCCGTTGCTGTGACGCAGATCCCACCGAAGTGGCGCGGAGGTACGCAGCAGTCCAGAAGCACCCTCAGGTTCGATTCCTAGTGAAAGTTGTATTGTACGCTGAGATCAGTTAAACGCATTATCCTAGTCTGTGTTCTGTTATGTAAGTATATATAGACAGTTGGAGCGGTGTGGATCCGCAGGATACTTATGCCTTAATCGGGCATGGTTGTGGTGAGGTCATTACGGACACTGGTCCGACCAGCCAGTTGCGCCGTAGTCGATCGATATGCCCTTGTGACGTCATACTCTGATGAGTATTGATTGGTGGACATGTGTGTAGCTCAAACAGGTCTGAGGGCCTTAATGCATACGTAGTTTACCCGCAGTGGCAGTGTCGGTTGGCAGCGAGAATAGCTTATCAATTAATCGCGTGCTAACTTTATAAAGGAATGTTGGAGGCAGTCTTTACATACCCTAAAGGTCATACTCAGATGTTTTGAATTAAGTTAAATATCACTGTCGAATAAAGTAAGTTACTTGAAGTCTTCATGCAATTTACTTCTATGTCACAAGTAACTTACTCAATGTCGCAAGTAACTTACTTTTGCTCACCCAGAAGTAGCATTTAACCTACTCCTGAGATGCAGGTAACATCAATAGGCACTCCGGGTGCGTGATTGTCGCGGTCCACGGCAGAAAAAGCCCCGCCTCGGTCCATTACACGGGCGCAATCTTCGCGAAGGTCTGCGGTGAGGAACCGCTTTCCTCGAGGATCACGGCGAAAAACCGCCCCCCCCCCCTCCCCCCAGCCGAGAGGATACCCCAATCCCACAGCGGTCAAAAATATGCTGTCTTCCGGAGAGCGACTCCAAGTCGTATTCCAGGGCCGGCATAAGAATTCCGAATGAGGACTCGAGTGAAATGAGGCGCCTTAGATACCGGCTCTGCATGTGTTAAGCACGTTACGACGTGACCATCTACTTGCGAGGATTGATGGGCCAATGTAAGTTACTTGCGACATTCAAAAGTTACATGAACCATGGCTATGCCCTCGTAAGTTACTTGCGAGTCCCGACTTCGCAAGTAACTTGAAAAACTCAGATAAGCCTCAAGTAACTTGATTTTGCCCGGGTATCTCGCAAGTAACTTGATTCGACACTTCTTATTAGCCGTAAGTGTGGCATTGAATCAAGTTATTATGCTTTATAGGGTCTATAGGGAAAGAATAATTTGGCCAAGGTTACCTTCAGAGACTGAGATTGTAGGACTCGGGTTGTAGGCGCAGCACACAAAAACCGAAGAGCTAGCCCGTTTCTTGGAGTTCATATTCCATCCGGGGCCACTTCATTTGAGAGAATTAGCTGGATGTTTTGAACTGCAAAAGATGGATATTCTAGTCAATCGAAGCGGTTCCGGAAGTCGTGAGAACTTTTATTAGAAATGGCTGGATCGGAACCATCTCAGGGACGTCCGAATCGGATGCGAGTGGTTGCGTCGCGGCAACAGCTGCTAGCCAGTGATTGCCGCTTAGCGACTGCTCGCGCGAAACGACGACGTCTGCAGGACTCCCGAGGAAGGTGGCTATATACTCAGTCGGAATCACGGTGGAACCTTTGGAGTTTTCTGTATCGATTCTAAGCTTATTGTTATGGTTGCTTCTTTCAATATAGATATTTGTATGTAATATGTGTATATGTAGTAAGTGAATGTTTAGTAATGTGTTTTTTCAATGCAATGTCTTATTAAAAGTTTGATTTTTTAGCACAAAGTCGAGTTTTTAATCGTACCTTGACCAAATATAGCTTTGTTGTTTTCCTAGTAAAAGTAAATGTAGGCCTTATTTTGATGGAGCGAAATAAATTTTCTTCTGTCTGCAAGCGTGTGGTCCATGTGGAAAGGCGTTTTTTTCGCTGGTTTTTTTGTGTATATTTCAAAAAAATGATGTTATCAGATACCATTTTTAGAAATGATAATTTTTCAAAAAAGAGGAAACCATAGAAACTGTTCTAAAATAATAATTTTAAAATGTCTGAACAGAAAAAAGTCAATGAAAGCAGTAATTATATGTGTGAATGATGACAATAAGTTTGCGAAATTAAATTTATGCCAAAACTATGAATTTTGACGGCAAAATGAAAATAATAGATGAAAAGTGTGAAGTCGAATGTTCAGATCGAGAATCGGCTTGCTCATCTCTGGTCGTTCCTTCACGATGTTTGATAAGTCGTTCGAGAATGATACGTTCTAAAACCTTGTACATGACACGAAGTAGAGAGATTCTTCCGTAGTTCTTAGGATCCGTGACGGATAGCTTTTTGTGAAGAGGTTTGTGAAGATGATCGCATGTCTCCACGAATCGGGTATCCTTTCGCTCATCCATATGGCACGGATGGTGTTGGTCATTTCACGAATCCCAGACGGAGGAAGAGCTTTCAGCATTTCAGCAGTGATGTTGACATCTCCACCTGCCTTTCCATTCTTCATTTTCCGGACACAATCCAAAACTTCAGACTCAGTCGGCGGTTCCTCACTGACATCGTAATGTGCTCTCTGAACATGCGGGAGCTCAGGTACTGACGGCGCTGGACGATTCAGTAGTGAACTGAAGTAATCCTTCCATAATGGTAGCGTCGCATCACCAACTGCAACTCCATTGGTAGTGTTGAGGACAGCAGAACATCTCTTCATCTTGCCGCTATACTGTCGTAACAACGTGTAGGTTTTCCTCGGATTCTTCTCCTCCCAAGCCTTCTCAAACTCCTTAGCTCTACACGTCCATTCTCGTTCGCGTTAATTTTGAAGCTGCCGACGCAACTTCCTCCTCGGAAGCTTCTCCTCCACGAAGTTTCCTGCAGTTTGGAGAGCACATACTCTGTTGTAGGTAGATTTTGTTTCTTCTGAGACGTAGGCGAACTTCTTCTCAGGCTGTATAACCGGGAGTGCCTCTTTCGAAGCGTCCTGGATGCATTTGACAAAAGAATCCGCGTCGCAAAGTTTCTTCTTAGTCCGTACTCCGATGTGCATAGTAACGCGTGGTGAGAATTTCCTTCTGCATTCTTCATCCCTGAGACTTGTCATATCAATCCTCTCGAGAGGCTCAGGTCATATCAATCCTCTCGAGAGGCTTAGCCCCTTGCTTCCTCTTATGAATCCTCGCAGTGAAGTTCAACAGAACTGGACGGTGATCCGAATCGAATGCGACATCCCACACAGCTCTAGATCTTCGAATGTCCGATACTGGAATATTCCTCGTCAGAACTTAGTCGGGCTGTAGTTTCAAAGTTGTCATCTTCCGCTTCCGCTGCTCTTCTGGAGATAGCTGGGTTGGTCCCTGCCACGTAAGCCGATGGCGGCGATGATTCCTCTTGAATGTCGATGCAGTAATCAGACCACTGCTTCCACAAAAGTCGGCAAGGTGGTAGCCATTGTCCGATGTTTGCTTCACTGAGTAGAACCATTTACCGAGTACTTCTGATTCCTGATCAAGTCCCATCCTTGCCTTTGCGTCGATCTCCACGACAACTGCATGTTGACAAGGTATCCTGGCTAGCAACGTATCGAGTTCTTCATAAAACGCATCCTTCAAATTGTCTTCGGCGGTTTCAGTGGGCGCATGAGCACTCACCACAGATTGAATCCTCTGTGATCCCGCAGTCGTACGAATGCATTCCGACACGACGTTGAGCTGAACTCCTTGACCATACCATTGTAATCCTTTCTTACAGCTATCGCACAGCCTCCCACTCCTATCGTCAGCGTTACCGCAGTAGATGGTGTACTCTCCGACGTTGATGACGGGTCTATACTTGAGGCGGGTTTCCTGAAAAGCAGCTAACGGTACATGGAAGTCGCTCAGAAGTCTGGACAGCGCAGTTTTTCGGATATCACTCGACAGCGATCGACAGTTCAGGGTGGCGAAATTGTGGCTTGTAGCCAAAGACTCCATGAGCTCCCTAGGTACGGATCTTAAGGTGTTATGGACCAGAGGCCTTGGTGTGCCGGACGGCGACACCTTTATTTTATTTATTTATTTGCTGCCGAGATGTCGTACGTTCGTGCCGTGGGAGTGTGGAGGAAAGAAGACCACCTCCGTGCAAACCGACGTCAACCCCTCCGCGTGGAGGGTTTTTGTCATGGGAGAGATGCTGGCTGGCTGCAGCTCTCCTAAGGATTCTACTACAAATGGCCGGCGTCGAGAGGAATCCAGGACCCGCTCAGAAGTACTCATGCGCCACGTGCAACAAGGATGTTACCAGGGGATATACCAGCGTCCAGTGCTTCGGATGCCAAAGGTGGGTGCATCTCTCCTGTTCGGGTCTCAGTTCTGTGAGGTATCACGATCCTTCCTTCCGTTGTGTTCTGTGCTCTGCCCCCAGTAACTCTGATTCCTCATTTACCAACCGCCCCCTCTCTATCGTGCATATTAACCTCAATGGCCTTCGTGCCAAGTTGTCTGAACTCTCTCTCTTTGCTCGTACTCATCATCCTGATGTCATAATGGTTCAGGAAACCAAACTTTCTCCTTCTACTACCGCACGTCACCCTAACATTCCTGGCTACACTGCTTATCATGCTCCAAGGACAGCTCTCGGCGGAGGAGTTTCCACTTTCGTATTATCAAATCTACCCTCTTATATCATACCAAACACACCAAAGGACGGTTCTCTCGAGTACCTACCTATCCATCTCCCTCTTAAAACACCTATATCTCTTTTTAATATCTATATCCCTCCTACCACGTCCTGTCCCCAATCTTATGACCCTATTCCCTCACTCAAGCAGCTGTTTGACTGCTCGCTTTCACCCTCTGTTGTCTTCGCAGGCGATTTCGATGCTCATACATTCTGCTCGTCGCTTGACACTGACGCTAGAGGGGAAGACGTCAAAGAATGGGCGGAGGAGTGCGATCTGGTCATTCTCAACGATGATCAGCCCACTCGTCTCCCGGCCAACGGCCGATCCTCTAGTCCAGACATCTCTCTTGTATCATCTAACCTCTCCAGCGCCTGCTCTTGGTCTACCGCTACAACTCTGTCCAGTGATCATATCCCCGTTTTTGTCCATCTCGATCTCTCTAATTCTCTTGCTCCTTATTCAGGTATCCGTCAAAGGTCTTATCTTAATCTTTGCTTTGCAGACTGGCGCTTGTTCAGGGAGGTGGCACTTCGCCATGTGGATGACTACCCATGGAATGGAAACGTGCACCAGAAAGAGCGTCACTTGACGGACGCGATTCGCAAGGCAATGAAAGCCGCCATTCCGGAGGGCCGAGTTAAGACCTTCTTTCCCAATGCCACCAGGGAAATCTTGGAGAAGATTTCGACAAGGGATGCAAAGAGAGTGGCAGATCACCTGGATCCGACCATTGCTGAGCTGGATAGCGAGATTAAGCGAGATCTGGACAAGCACAAGAAGGAGTGTTGGGAGAAATTCACGGAGAAGATGAATTTCAAGAGTGATGGAGCGTCAACTTGGAAAGTTCTAAAGAAGATCTCGGGCAAGAGCACTTCCACCAACTACTCTACGATCGAGTTCGAGAATGGAGTCTTCAAATCGGGAAAGGAGGCTGCAACTGCTCTCGGAAAGAATTTTTTCATGACTCAGGCTAAGAGAGGGAAACAAAATCGAGTGACTGTAAGAGAGCTCTGTAAGTTGCCAGCCACTCATGAATGAAGCAGAAGCAGTGGCGCCCGCGCAGATTGAAAAGGTAGTAAAAGAGATGCGCAACTCGAAGGCTGTAGGGCGGGATGGCATTAGTCCAGCGATCTTGAAGAAACTGCCGACTGAGATTATGCCAATCCTGGCTGACGTCATCAACACATCCTTTCGCACGTGCATCGTACCCCAAGACTGGAAAATGGCAAGCGTCGTTCCGTTGCCTAAGGCAGGTAAATCACCATCGACGGCTAAGGGATACAGGCCAATAAGTCTGTTATCACCAATCGCAAAGGTCGCTGAGAAACTGGTCGTCAAGGAGCTTACCGAGCATAATAACAATCAGCAGCACCAGCATGGATTCCGCAAATTACACTCTACCACCACGGCGCTGCTGGAGATTGTGAGCTATGTTTTGGATGGCTTCAACGCCACCAAGCCTCAACGCACTGTTGGAGTAGCCCTGGACCTCACGAAGGCGTTTGACACTGGCAACTTGGGCATACTGTCTGAGAAGCTATTGAGGTCCACCATCCCGCCTTGGCAGAAGCGATGGATTACAGCACTCATCAAAGGGCGCCGAGCAAAAGTGCTGTTTCAGGGACATGTCTCTAATAGCATCCCGATCAGGGGTGTGCGGTAATTGCCGTTTGCCGATTGCCGTTTGCCGGCCATTTTTGGGGTTTGCCGTTGCCGTTTGCCGAAATTGTCGTCTAAAACGGCAAATTTTCGGCAAAAATTCGTTGAAACAACAGAGTTTCCCTAACCGCAGTTTCTGTATTGGTCACCGATTCGGAGCTGCTATAAATAATTATTTTGACTAGTTTCAGCTTCTGGTTCTGGTTCATTCAATGTATAATTTTATCCTTTCAATCAGTAACTTATGAAAACATCTCGACTGGGTAATCAGAGGAGTTCGTTAGAGTTCTAAATTGTTTGGGAGCCTCCAGATGTCTTTTTTAATCATCAAATGCCAAAATCGTAAAAAACTTTTTTTTCAGAGGCATACCGATTACTGCAAGTTCTAAGATTACAAAACCAAGTCATATCAAAGCTGTAGCGCAAAAGCAGCCTTATCTGGACATATGAACCAGTGGAGAACTCGTGTACTGTGCTTATCTGGGCCAAATTCCGGTCCGCAATTGCGTCTCGACACGCTTTGCAGCCGCACGCGCTCGAGTCAGTCGGGTTTCCGGCGCCAAAGCCGACTCGATGTGACTTTTTATACAATTTTCTCCAATTTTTCTTAGTTTCTAGCTTCCGAAACCCACCCAGAGTCACCACATCGACGGCTGCAGCGCTGGAAGCTCTTCTGACTCGAGAGCGTGCGGCCGCAAAGCGTGTCGAGACGCAATTGCGGACTGGAATTCGGCCCAGATAAGCACAGTATATAGGCTCACTTATCGTCGGTTGGTTGGCTGATGTTAATTATTGGGACAGGAAAATTATCAATTCTACAAGCACTTTGTCCGGCTTTTTAAAAGTTGATCAATATTCACAGCGGTCATTAAAGGCAGTGGTCAAGGAAATCTTTGATTTCGAGATCACTAGCTGAAATAAAAGGGTTGACTTAATGGCAGAGCTGGGTTTGCTAGGAAATGGTGTAAAGATGAAAATATGAAAAATCGTTGAAAGCAACGATTGAAACGGCGTTCAAATTTTCACCAGAAATCGAAGGGTTCGAGGCCCATTGCAACAACAGTGTGGGAAACCGGCTCAGAACGAGCAACCAATAGCAATATACGGCCCGAAACTTGAACGTAGTGTACTCGCTCCACCCACTTCCCCGGTACCCACAGGGTGTGCAATTCAAGATAAACAGAGTATACCAGTCGAACGCCCTCATTCTGCGCATTCGATCAACATGCCCCTCGGAGCTTTCGATTTGAAAATTCGAAGGCTGCTTTACCGTGAGCACTGCATTCAACTAGGCTGGTCTGACTCCATTCCTGTAGCCTCACAAGGGTAACCATTCAATCGTAGTTTGAAGTGAGCGAAATTGGAATCCTTGAGCCTACTACTTGCTGCTAACAGTAATACTTGTGACTCCGGTTATAGCCTAAACCGCGCGCCGCTGATCGCGGTGTGAACTGTATTTCGCCATCAATCCTGACCAATCATCGCGTATTCACCCTTCTATTCGCATCTGATTATGGTACCAGTATCGTCCACAGTCTTTGGGCCGGCGCGAACTCCCATCGCACCAAGCTTGCTTACGGTTTGCTGATCTCCCATGGATCGTCTAGGCTGGGACGCGCTGGCCGCAGGCCCCTTTTAGAAAATCCTTTGCGGGCCTGTTACACTTTGCACTGCTTAAGAAGACGCCCATCTCTTGAATCTCTAGCGTTGATTTGTACGGAAACTTCAAATGGAGAGGAATTAATAGAATTATCGCTGGCGATGGAGAAGCTTACAGCCTTGTTAATCTTGGTACTGACTATTGATCACCTGGGGCTTCGAAGTAGCTTCTGATATAAAGGATGTTCCTTCCTGTAAAGGCTATTGAAATGTCAGAATCATGGTAAGTGGCAGATATTGCATGGAATACGACATGACTAACAAGGAAGGGTTGCCTACATCAGATGGAGTTTCGGGATGCACTTCTAATATGTTCTAAGGGGGGGCGGTGGGACAGTGTTCCAATATCCAACACTCAAAATTTGCTAAATGCCTCAGGCAGTCCCTAAAAAAGATACAAATTTGAACAAGGCCAGAACGGCTCTACCGAAGTGAGTAGAGCTGCTTTGACGATTGATTTACCTTGGTGTATGTTCAGAATAGATCAGAATTTGGGCAACAATGCATAATTTCTGATCTAAACAGAATCAATGCACCAAAATTTTCTAAATCTATTCTGGACACACCTTAAGGTAATTCAATCGTTAAATCGGCTCTACTCGCTTCAGCCGAACCGTTCTGGCCTTGATCAGATTTTCACCTTTTTAGGGACTGCCTGAGGCATTTAGCAGATTCTGAGCATGGGATACTGAAACACTGTCCTCCCCCTAGAACATATTAAAATTGCATCCCGAAAGTCCATCTGAAGTTGGTAACCCTCCCTTGTTCGCGAATGTTGGCGTATTATAACACAAAACAGAATTTGCCGTTTGCCGTTTGCCGGTCATTTTTGGGGTTTGCCGTTGCCGTTTGCCGAAATCTGAAATTCCTTTGCCGCACACCCCTGATCCCGATCGCTGCCGGTGTCCCTCAAGGAGGAGTCATATCGCCTGCTCTGTTCAGTCTTTACCTGGAAGATTTGCCCGTCCCCCCAAGTGACATCAAAGTCGTTGCGTATGCGGATGACATCACCATCTTGTGCCGGGACAGAGACATTAATGTAGCTGCACGCAAGATCAATAGCTAACTCATCGTTCTGAAGAACTTTCTCGATGATATGATGCTCATTGTCTCTGCCGCTAAATCATCTGTGTCTGTTTTCTCCACCGACCCTAAGGAACACTGCGCTCACCCCGTTGTGAATTGGGAAGACGCTCGTCTGCCTGCTGCACGTTTTCCTAAGCTGCTCGGCCTAGTTTTGGATCCTTCGTTGAGGTTCCACAAGAATACTGAGCAGAAACAGGCTACAGTGAAAGCAAAGCTCAACGTCCTACGAGCTCTGGGAGGAACGTCGTGGGGAAGTAGCAAGGAGACAACTTTGACCACCTACAAGGCAATATTGCAGCCGGCGTTGGAGTACGCTGCACCGGTATGGCAGCTTATGATATCGGATTCATCGTGGACAAAGATGCAGCGAGTCCAAAATGCTGCTCTTCGGATTGCCACAGGGTGTGCTAAAAGCACCCCAGTGGAACATCTTCATGTTGAAGCCCGAATTCTGCCAGTTAAGGAGCACTGCCAACTCCAAGCGCAGCAACTGGTTATTAACATTGTCAAGCAGCCTGACCACCCATTAAGAAGGATCATGAATCCCGTGAGAGAAAGACGTATCAGAAGGCCTTTTGCGGATGCTCCCGAGAAAGTTAATATACAGAGATGGACGGACTCCCAACTGGATCGTCTGCGTCTTTTACGTGCGGAGCACAACAAGTTCGTCAGGGATCACCTGAGTAGGATGACCGTCAATCCCATATTGGGGGTCGCACCACCCATAGTCAGCGACACCGAGATGGAACTCGGTAGGCGGGCTAGAATTACCCTTGCCTCGTTACGCTGCGGTCATTCCCCTATGCTGATGTCATTCTTGCATAAGATCGATCGCAGTAAGCCGGACGAGTGCCCGGACTGTGGTAGCCGTGGCCACACGACTGAACACCTATTCGAATGCCCAAAGAGGCCTACCACTCTTACAACAATGGATTTGTGAACGAATCCGGTTTCAGTCGCCCGTTTCTTGAACCTTTGACAAAAACCTTCCTGCGGCTGCAAAGAAGAAGAAGAAGAAGATCTATTTATTTATTATATGCACTCAAGGTGCTCAAGACTACACAGTGAAATAAAAAAAGCGGCTGAGGTTATCCAAGGATAGCAATAACATCAACAGATGCAACGAATACAACACGAATCAACAAACGGAGAGGATTTTTGAGCTGCAGAGCCAAATCGACGAGTTTCCATCAAACATAGCATTACTTCCTGGCTAAGTCTAGAAACCATGACTAACAAAAAAAAATCATACCTAAACTGTTCGCTGGGCAAGCACAGAGGGTAATAGAGGAAGGAAACTTGCATACTTCTAGCCATATATGTATTGAGCAGCTTTGTCTTTATGCTATGTATGGGATACTTTGTATGGGATATTTTCCCTGTGTACACTCAAACGTCTGCTGGGTTCAGTAGAAGCAGGGGCACCAACGAGCAGGTACGAATTTACTTGTAAATATACACGCCCCCATCAATACTATTATTATTAATATTTGTTATTGTTAATATTATTTTATGATCATTTTTGTCATTATTTTTACTATTATTTTTGATGTGTTGTTAGAAAGGCAGGGCTTGACCATGTCGGCAAGGAAGGCTATAAAGGCGTTGGCGAAACCAGAACTGTATCCTCTGTATTTATATAAGAGGATTTTGAGGTAAGGACTAGGAATTCACTGAACTTTTAATTCTTCGACTTTTCAAAATTTGATCTAGGCTTCACTGTGGCCTTCCGCCTCCTGCCAGGTTATTGGGCGATACTTACGTAAAGGATGAGTTCCGGCGCCATAAAGATGCCAGTCCTGAGCACACTGCAGTGTTTGTCAATGAGTGGACGGTAGGGTTGGTTCTGTTTGAAAATGTTTTCTTTTCTACAAGAATTTCCCTGGAAAATCCCGCCCCAAAATCTCTTTTCCCTTCAAAATCATGCCATTTCTCATTTTGAAGAACTTTCCTCTCTCTTTCCCGAAGTTTTCATATTCCCGTTGGACAAGGCTTTTCCTCCAAAAATTTTCAAACTATTTTTTTAAAGTCGGTTCCGTGGGGCATAGTGCATGCTGAAAAACGGCGAAAAAACGAGCCATAAATAGTCCTCTAAAGCCTTCAAAGTTGAATGTGACACGCACGAACCGCCCACTTCCTTGACAGCCGCCGAGGAAATGGGCGGGTCGGGCATCAGGGTTGAGCAGACCGTTGCGCCGGATTTCGACGGAGCTACGGCCCCCCTCCTGTTGACCAAATTTTTGAAAAAAAAATTAACGACCACTCCCCTCGAGATGAAGAATTGCTTCAACTTTTTTTTAGAGAAAGTGTATTCCTCATTTCAGCTTACCAAGTGGTTTGAAGTAAAATTTGGTTTTTTTCACCGAAAATTTTACGACCTCTCCACAAATGTTTATTTTCTTCAAAAGTTTCCCTATATGTTTATGACCCCCTGGTCGCAACCCTATTGGGCATGCCACACCTTCAAATTTTGGGTCCTCATAGGGCTATTTATGTATCGGTTCTTCAAATATCTTCGAGACCTGGAGCAGTTTTGGTGAAAATTTCTAGCAGGGCGTTGCGACCGATCTGGGGGGGAGCCATCGCCCCCCCCTCCCCTTTCTAGTGACTAACAAGGGAACTATTATAAGTCATACTAGCCATTCTAAATGAAATGTACTTCTCTGGAACCATTTTCGGACGAAAGGTCCGAATATGCCCATCGCAGCTGCCTAGACCGGCTCTGAAAGAAGTTATAGGCGTTTTTTCTGATTCTTGTGCCTATTGTATCCTTAAAAAAGCGCAGTAAACATTCGAAAATCTGGAAACGGACCTCAAAATCGTGTTCAGCGCACAAAACTACCCCACTCAGCAAAGTTAGGGTGAAGGAACATTCTCTGTACTTTTTCCAGACTGACAGCGTTTTGGACTTGTACGGATTTTCGGTTGGGCGTTCATTTATACCAGTTTGAGGTCTCTCGAAGCGTTTCAGAAATATATTCCCGATTGGATCTAAAATTTTCCCTGGGGGGTTATTTGGGGTGCTGATCACGAATCTGAGATTCATTTGTCGTTTTTCCGAAGTTTTTGACTAAATTTGTTCAAAGCTTCAAACCGGCAGAAAAAATTGACGGCCAAATCGACTTTTGACGATTTCCGGAATGTGGCGACAGACGTGGCTCAAATCGTTTTTCTGGGGGCTATTTGGAGTGTTCAATACGAATCTGATGTCAGTTTTTCGAATTTTGACAGTTTACGGTAGATTACGATGGGTATACGGTAGTTCGGTCAAAGTCTCATATTTGTCTAAAAGTCTCAAAGTTTCTATGTGGGTTTTATTTGGGGTGCTGAATACGAATTCAATGTCCATTGGTCGATTCTCGAATTATTAAGGCAGGTTTTAACCCCTAAATAGCATGGCGGCTACCGTAACCTACAGTAAACCTTGAAATTTGGGCAAGCAAACCCCAGATTTGTGTTCAGCACCCCCAGATTAGCCTCACATATATGTTTTTAGCAAAATCCGGAGAAAAATTTAAAAATACCCTAAAAATTCCATGGGGTACCCTTACCTTGCCGCGAAATTTTAAAAACGCTCATAACTTCTTTCAGAGTGGGTCTAGGCAGCTGCGATGGGCATATTCGGACTTTTCGTCCGAAAATGGTTCTAAAAAAGTACATTTAATTTGGAATGGTTACTATGACTTATAGTGGTTCCCTTGTAAGATTCTAGAAAAAAATGTCCTGAATTTTTACGAAATCTTCTTTCTATGTGGAAGTTTTGTCCCAAATTTTTACGACCCCTTCTCAAATTAAAAAAAAAGTTTTTTGGGGGCCGAAATCTTCACGACCCCCACCCATCCCTCTAGTTACAGACCCGTTGAACCCTGACTCCAAGTCTGTTTATACTATGAGCACTGCCTTCATCATAACTTGAGTATGGAGATATTGTGGCAGGACTCTAGACTTTCGTTTCAGAATTACTGCGTAACTTTGGCTAAACAGCTGTCTTCTTCTGGAATTGTGAAGGGTTTCATCGGAAAGGTGAATAGGGGAGTTGCGGCTTCATGTTCATTGTTAGGCACTTATTTGATTTTTTTAATGTTTTTTTTCAGTTAATCATTGATTAATTACTCTCTTTAAAACGTCGTAATTCACAGGCGCGCGCGACTCCTGGGCCTCCGTCCGCCCTTCGCTCTCTCACTATCTCTAACCTCCGCGCCGCACAAGCGCGCGCAGGAACCATGTGAATTTGGCCGTTTTATAGCCTGTACATTATAATTTGTTCATTTAATAATTTATTTTTATTACTTATTTATTTTTTTACTAGCAAGGAACTATTTATTCCTTTTATTCACCTAATTATTTTTTATCTAACTATTCATTTACTTATTACTTAACTAGTAAATATTTATTCCTTTATTATTCTATTCATTTATTTTTCATTTGTCTATATATTTATTCAATTATTCCTACGCATAATCATTGTTACCGAACTATTAATTTACCTATATGTTCATTCATTTATTCGCGTATATATTTAGCCATTTATCTACTTATTAATCATTGAGTAGCTAATTGTTTATTTATTCATTTAGCTGTTTATTTTTTCATTTATTCTCTTATTTATTATTAGCTAGCTATTCATTCATTCGTTAACCAATTATTTATCTTTCGATTTATGTATACCTTTTCATTTTTAGCTGTTTATCTATATGTGTTCAATTATTTATTTATTCATGTATTTTTATTGAAATTTTCATTCACATTTTTATCATTGACTAACATTGTTTGTCTATTTATTTGTTTAGTTATTTACTTATCTATTTATTTATTTTTCGATTTATTTATGTTAATTCATTCGTTCACTTTATTGTTATCGACGAACTATTTATTTATTTTTTAAATTTGTTTATGTGCCTATTTATATTTATCGATTGATTCGTTTACTTATTTATCATGGATTACCCAATGTGTTATTCACCGATTTATTCATCTATTTATTCATTTATATTTGTTGGCTTGAAACTATTTGGGAGGGGGGCACATTTTCACCGACAGTTCATATTTATTTAGTCATTCACCCATCCTTTATTGACCATCTTTTTATTTATTCATTTATTTACTCATTTATTATTTATTTTGTCACCTGTTAAAGGCCATAAAACTGCGAAATTCTCATGGTTTCTACGCGTGCTGGTGCGGAGCGGCTTCTTCTTCTTCTTTGCAGCCACGTCGAGGGTACTGTCATAGGTTGAGGAACTGGGCGACCAATAACGGATTCGTCCATAGGTCCATTGTGGTCAGCGTGGTTGGTCTCTCCGGACAATCAAACAAATGTGCCGTATCGTGGCCGTGGCATCCACAGTCTGGGCAAAAGTCCGATTTGGTGCTGTCAATCTTGCTAACATATGCCATAAGCATAGTAGAGTGACCACAGCGCAGCGATGCCAGGGTGCATCTGGCCCTCCTTCCGAGTTGAGACTCGGATGTGCAGACCCGGGGCGGCACCACACCCAGGATGGGATTTACCGCCGTCTTTTCCAGATGACACCGTACGAACTGTGTGTGCTTCTCGCGCAACAGACGGAGTAGTTCTTGCTGTGAATCGTGCCATCTTTGCAGATTGACTTTGCTTGGAGAATCGGCGAATGGCTTTCTGATCTTTCTTTCTCTGACTGGGTTTAGCACTCTCCGAGAGGGGTGATTTGGTTGTTTGACAATGTTGATGAAAAATTGTTGGGCCTGGAGCTGACAGTGTTCTTTTACTGGTAATAATCGAGTCTCCGCATGCAAGTGCTCGACTGGGGAACTTCTTGCACATCCGGTGGCGATTCGAAGAGCCGCATTCTGTATGCGTTGCATCTTAGTCCAAGAGGATTCCGAAACTAGATGCTGCCAAATGGGGCGCCGTATTCCAGTGCAGGCTGGAGAATAGCCTTATACGTCGTAATAATGGTTTCTTTGCTACTGCCCCATGATGTACCGCACAGGGCTCTGAGCACATTAAGCTTCGCTTTGACGACGGCCTGCTTCTGCTCGGTGTTCTTATGAAACTTGAGCGATGGATCGAGCACCAGACCGAGCAGTTTGGGAAAGCGAGCAGCAGGTAATCGATCTCCGTCCCACTCGACATGCGGGTGAGCGCTGTGCTCCGAAGGATCCGTTGTGAGTACGGATACCGACGATTTCGATGCAGAGATCTTTAGCATTTTGCGGTCGAAAAAGCTTTTCAGTGTGACCAGGTACTCATTGATCTTCGAGGCGGCCACATGTATGTCCCGATCCCGACACATTATTGTCATATCATCGGCATAGGCGACCACCTTGATATCCTGGGGAGGGGCGGGCATGTCTTCGAGGTACAGACTGAAGAGGGCAGGCGATAAAACGCCGCCCTGCGGAACTCCAGCTGCAATAGGAATACTATTGGAGACATGGTTCTGGAACATAACTCTGGCTCGTCTGCCCTTGATGAATGCCGATATCCAGCGTTTCTGCCACGGCGGTATTGATGATTCAAGTAAGTTGCTTGACAGAACTCCATGGTTTACTGTGTCGAATGCCTTGGTGAGATCCAACGCAACAGCTACAGTTCTCTGTAGCTTCTGGGCATTGAACCCATCGATTGCAAAGCTTGTAATTTCCAGCAGAGCTGTCGTGGTGGAATGCAGCTTTCTGAATCCATGCTGAATCACTTGCTTCTCATTGTGCTCCGCCAAGTGCTTTACGATCAGGTTTTCCGCTATCTTCGCGAACGTGGACAGCAAGCTAATAGGTCTATATCCCTTGACTGAAGCCTGAGGCTTCCCGGCTTGGGCAGCGGCACAACGTTAGCAGTCCTCCAGTTCTCTGGGATGGTGCACGATCTGAACGAGGTATTGATCAAATCAGTGAGAAGCGGAAGGATTTCATTCGGTATCTTCTTCAAGACAGCAGGACATATCCCGTCTGGACCGACCGCTTTTGAATTTCGCATATCCTTTATAACTTTCTCAACTTGCGTCTTAGTGAACGCTTCGGCCGTGCTCATAAGCGGGAGGCGACACAGCTCTCGTACAGTCACTCTATTCTGCGGACTACGCTTTGCACTGGTGATGAAAAAACCTCTCCCGAGCGCATAAGCGGCTTCTTTTCCTGATTTGAATACACCGTTTTCTAATTCGATTGTGGAGACGGTAGCAGGCAAGCTCTTACCCGAGAGCTTCCGTAGTACCTTCCAAGTAGCTGCACTGTCCGTCTTGAAGTCCAACTGCCCAGCGAACTTTTCCCACTCTTCTGTCTTGTGCCTGTCTAGATCCTTTTTGATCTCATCGTCAAGTTCAGCCACGACGGGGTCCAGATGGTTGACCGCTCTCCTGGCATCTCTTGTCCTGATCTTATCGAGGATCTCCCTCGTGACATTTGGATAGAACGTCTCAACGCGGCCGACAGGAATAGCCGCTTTCATGGCTCTGCGGATCGCGTCAGATAAATGGCACTCTTTCTGGTGCACGTCGCCATTCCACGGGTAATTTGCCGACAGGCGAAGCGCAACTTCACTGAACAGGCTCCAGTCTGCTCGGCCTAAATCAAGATAAGAACGTTGACGAACACCAGAATAGGGAGCGAGAGAGTTGGAGAGATCGTTATGGATATAGACGGGGACATGGTCACTTGGCAAAGTGGTTGTGGTGGACCATGAGCAAGAGTTAGAGAGGTTGGACGAGACTAGAGAAATGTCTGGGCTGGAAGATCGGCCGTTGGTAGGGAGACGGGTGGGCTGATCATCGTTTAAGATGACCAAGTCACACTCCTCTGCCCATTCTTCGACGTCATTTCTTCTAGCGTCAGAATCGAGAGACGAGCAAAAGGTGTGAGCATTAAAATCGCCCGCGAAGACAAATGAAGATGAGAGGGAGCAGTCGTTCAGCTGCTTGAGAAGTGGAATAGGATTGTAAAAAGAGGGGCATGAGTTAGTAGGTGGAATATATATGTTGAAGAGAGAAAGAGGTGTTTTAAGAGGGAGATGGATTGGAAGGTACTGAGAGTACCATCCGTGGGGGGTGTTGGGTATGAGGTGGGAGGGAAGAGAAGATAAAACAAAGGTTGAAACTCCTCCGCCAAGAGCTGACCTTGGAGCATGGAAGGCAGTATAGCCCGGGTTGTTAGGATGAGGACGGGTAGGGGATGGAGAGAGCTCGGTTTCTTGAACCATGATCACGTCTGGATGGTAAGTACGTGCGAAGAGAGAGAGCTCAGAAAGTTTGGCACGAAGGCCATTGAGAGTGATATGTACAATGGAAAGGGGGCGATACGAGGAAGAGGAATCAGAGTTGGTAGGTGAAGAGCATATAACACAGCGAAAAGAAGAGTTATGGTGCTTCACAGAACTGAGACCCGAACAAGAGAAGTGCACCCACCTTTGGCATCCGAAGCATTTGACGCTGGTCCCATTCCAATTGACATTTCTGTCGCATGTGGCACATAGCTACTTCTTCTTCTTAGCGGGTCCAGGATTCCTTTCCACGCCGGCCCTCAGCAGGAGAATCCGAAGGAGAGACGCGGCCGGCCAGCACCTCTCCCATGACAAAAACCCTCTTCGTGGAGGGGGTGACGTCGGTTTGCATAGAGGTGATCTTCTTTCCTCCACACTGCCACGGCGTGAACGTACGACATCTCGGCAGCTCGGAGCGGCTGTTAGGCCCTAGTTAAACACCGGCGGGACGCTGCGGAAATAGCAAGACAACTGTCACTTATATGCGCCCTTCTTCTTCTTCTGCAGCCACAGAGAGGGTCCTGTCATAGATTGAGGAACTGAGCCACAAGCGTCGGATTCTCCCACAGATCTACTGGTGTTAACGATGTCGGTCTCATCGGGCAGTTGAAAAGGTGCGCAGTAGTATGCCCTTTATTACCACAATCCGGGCACTCGTCAGGTCTGCTGCTATCGATCCTATGCAAATAAGACATAAGCATGGGGGAGTGCCCGCAGCGCAACGAGGCAAGGGTGCACCTGGCACGCCTACCAAGCTCCATCTCGGTTTCGCTGACCTCAGGCGGCACGAATCCCAGAACGGAGTTTACGGCGGACTTGCACAAATGATCTTTGACGAACTGGGTATGCTCCGCACGTAAGAGACGGAGGTGTTCTTGTTGTGCATTGGTCCATCTCAGTATATTAATTTTCGTAGGAGCATCAGCAAGCGGCTTTCTTATACCTCTCTCTCACGGGGCTAATACTCTTCGCGACGGATGATTCGGCTGCATCAGAGTGTTTATGTATAGCTGATGTGCCTGGAGTCGGCAATGGTCTTTAACTGGCAGAATGCCAGTTTCGGCGTGTAAGTGCACTACTTGAGAGATTTTTAGAACAGCCTGTTGCGATTGGCAGAACTCCATTTTGAATGCACTGCAGCTTAGACCAATATGTGTCTGACACGATATGCTGCCAGACTGGTGCAGCATACTCCAGGGCGGGCTGTACGATGGCCTTGTACGTGGTCAGGATCGTTTCTTTACTGCACCCCCAGGACGTTCCGCCGAGAGCACGTAGGACGTTAAGTCTTGTTTTCACTGCAGCTTGCTTCTGCTCAGTGTTCTTATGAAACCTCAGCGAAGGGTCCAACACGAGTCCGAGCAGCTTAGGGAATCGGGCGGCCGGCAGGCGAGTTTCGTCCCATTTCACCATGGGATGAGCACTGTGCTCCGCATTATCAGTGGAAAAAGACGGTTACGGATGATTTAGCGGCAGAGACCGTAAGCATCTTGCTATCGAGAAAACATTTCAACTCGATCAAGTAGTCATTGATCTTACTGGCAGCTACATTTATGTCGCGGTCCCGGCATAGTATAGTAATATCATCCGCATATGCTACGACCTTGATGTCTTGGGATGGAACGGGTAGATCTTCAATATACAGACTGAAAAGAGCAGGCGATAGAACTCCTCCTTGAGGTACACCGGCGGCAATTGGTATGCTATTGGAGACGTGCCCTTGAAATAGCACATTTGCCCGACGTCCTTTGGTGAATGCGGTTATCCACCGCTTCTGCCAGGGCGGAATGGTAGACCTTAATAGGCTCTCCGACAAAATGCCCAAATTTACAGTGTCAAAAGCCTTCGTTAGGTCGAGGGCTACACCTATGGTACGCTGAGGTTTCATGGCATTGAAGCCGTCCAAAACATAGCTCACAATTTCCAGCAGGGCCGTAGTGGTGGAATGTAGCTTACGGAAACCATGTTGATGCTGTTGTTTGCTATTATGTTCGGCAAGCTCCTCCACAGCCAATTTTTCTGCAACTTTGGCAATAGGTGAGAGAAGACTGATTGGCCTGTAACCTTTGCCGTGGATGGTGATTTACCCGGCTTCGGCAATGGGATGACGCGTGCTACTTTCAATCTTGAGGTAATGTACAGGTGCGAAACGATGTATTAATGACGTCAGCGAGCAGGGGTAGTAGTTCATTTGGCAGTCTCTTTAGAACTGCTGGGCTCAAACCATCTGGCCCTACTGCCTTCGAGTTACTCATTTCCTTGATAACCTTCTCGACCTGAGCGGGCGTGACTGCATCATCTTCAGCCATGAGTGGCAGTTTACGGAGTTCCCGAACAGTTATTCTATTCTGCTTCTCTCTTTTTGATTTAGTTATGAAAAATGCTTCCCAAGAGCATTTGCGGCCTCTTTCCTGACTTGAAGACTCCGCCGTCGAATTCAATCGTGGAATTGTCGGCGGAGGTGAACTTTCCGGAGATCCTTTTCAAGGCCTTCCACGTTGCTGCTGCATCATTTCTGAAGTTCATCTTCTCAGTGAACTTTTCCCAAGATTCTTTCTTGTGCCTATCAAGGTCCATCCTGATCTCATTATCCAGCTCGGCAATGTCTGGGTCAAGATGATCAGCCGCTCTCTTTGCGTCCCTTGTCCTTATCTTCTGCAGTGTCTCCCTGGTGACATTGGGAAAGAAGGTCTTGACACGACCTTCAGGGATCGCAGCTTTCATCGCCTTCCGGATGGCATCAGAGAAGTGGCGCTCCTTCTGGTGTACATTGCCATTCCACGGATATTCGGCCGCTTGGCGAAGTGCAACCTCCCTGAACAGGCTCCAGTCTGCAAGGCCTAAATTGAGATAAGAACGATGACGAACACCTGTATAGGGAGCAAGAGAATTAGAGAGATCGATATTGACAAAGACCGGTATGTGATCACTGGAAAGAGTTGTGGATGTAGACCAAGAGCAGGCGTTAGAGAGATTAGAAGAGACAAGGGAGATGTCTGGGCTGGAGGATCGACCGTAGGCAGGGAGACGAGTGGGCTGGCCATCGTTAAGGATAACGAGGTCGCACTCATCCGCCCAATCTTCGACGTCATTTCCTCTAGCATCAGAATCGAGCGACGAGCAGAACGTGTGAGCATTGAAGTCACCCGCAAAGACAATTGAGGGAGATAGAGAGCAGTCATACAGCTGCTTGAGTAGAGGGATAGGGTTGTAGGTTGGTGGACAGGATGTGGGAGGAGGAATGTATATATTGAAAAGAGAAAGTGGAGTTTTTAGAGGTAGATGGATGGGGATGTACTCGAGAGTGCCATCCACTGGAGTGTTTGGAATAATGTGAGAGGGAAGAGAGGACAGAACAAAAGTAGAGACTCCGCCTCCCTGAGATGACCTAGGATTATGATATGCAGTATAGCCCGGGATGTTTGGATGTCGAGAGGTAGCAGAGGGAGAGAGTTTGGTTTCCTGAACCATGATAACATCCGGGTTATGAGTACGGGCAAAGAGAGATAATTCAGAAAGCTTGGCGCGAAGGCCGTTGAGATTGATATGTACAATAAAGAGAGGGCGGTTGGTAGGTGAGGAATTGGAGTTACTGGAGGCGGAGCACACAATACAACGAAAGGAAGAATCGTGGTGCCTCACAGAACTGAGACCCGAACAAGAGAAGTGCACCCACCTTTGGCATCCAAAACATTGGACGCTGGTTCCATACCAATTGACATCTCTGTCGCATGTGGCACATGGGTAGTTCTTCTTCTTCGCGGGTCCTGGGTTCCTCTCGACGCCGGCTCTTTGCAGTAGAATCTTCAGGAGAGCTGCGGCCAGCCAGCACCTCTCCCATGACAAAAACCCTCTCCGCGGAGGGATTGACGTCGGTTTGCACGGAGGTGGTCTTCTTTCCTCCACACTGCCACGGCACGAACGTACGACATCTCGGCAGCATATGCGCCCTAACTGTGCTCAGGCATGCGAAAAGGAACAGTGGTCGCAGAAAAACGCGCCGGAAGGCCGCACCGAGCAGTTATACACGCCGCGGCACTGTATACTGTATCCTTGCAGGACCTGCCCTGTTGGAAATTTGCCAATTTTCACCAGCTGATTATTTTTCAGATTTAAAATTGTAAAAGATTACCAAAACGACATAACGAGTACGGTTATGACAAGAGGAGTTGACTATTAGTGATATTCTGCTATGAAAGGTTTCAGATGCGAAAAAACCGATAAAGTATCATTAAAAACGCCTGGAAATTTTCAGTCTGCAGCATTGCGTCAATGAAGCCAAAGACGCAACTTTGCGGACGAGTCTCTGATTCACGCAGCAAGCGGCGACAATGTCATCGCGAGACGTTTTCATTCCGCTGGTGTTAACTAGGGCCTTAGAGACAGTGAGAGAGCGCATGACAGACGGAGGGAGCAGAATCGCCCGCGCCGCTCGCGCCATGACTCGTGAGAATTACGAAGTTTCACAGAGGATATTGTCCCTCTAGGTCCCTTTGGCTCTAAAAAAAACTGTGAAAGTTGACTGTCCTGATAAGCAACTGAAGACAGCTCTAATTCTCTCCAATCTGCAGGTAAAATGGTTTCAGGGCAGGTTTTTCTCTACAAATGCATAGCCCTTTTACGATAAAAGAATGCACTCCCTCTGTTAGTTGGTCCCTTGTAATCCTGTGGGTTTCAATTTCCTTCCATCAGCGTTATTCAGGTGTTAAGTGGTGGTTTCCCATTTCTCTCGCCTAATAAATTCACCGAATTATTCATGTTTTTCATGTCTGCATCAGTGGGTCATTATGGTGTTGCAGAAGCGCTGCTGATTAATTAGGTCGGGATCCATTAGACGGAGGATTTTTACTGGTTTTCTGATTTTTGCTCGAGGGTGCAACCTTTTTTGCGGAGCATTTGGTTGCGGTTTTTTTGTTCAAATGAGATTGTCAGTAAGGAAAATCTATGAAAATTTGTGTTCTTCGCATTTGAGTAAATGTGAAAAAATTCGAAAAAAAAGGTATCATAAGAAGATATGGATTGAAGGGGAGAAATGTCAGTTCCAGTTCTCCGTCGCTAACTAGGTACTGTTTGTTTTCAATTTATTTTCAAAGGAAAACTGTCTCCGAAGTTTTACATAAATGTTCATGTAGTGTCAATACTATTGCATAAATATAGTCTTAGCATAATTTAGGATTTGGATCCCAAAATGTTGGATACCATGGCTGATGAGCAGCTAAGGCAATTGTTGGATCTGAAGATGGAGTCGGAGCGAATGGTTCATGGAGCTGCCGTCGAGGAAACCATGGATATCTCAAGCGGAAAAGTGTCTGAAAAGGAGGGAAAACAGCCTGAGATGAAGTGATCTAATTAGAAAGCCTAGTAATATAGTAGGTTGGTAGAAAAACTCTGTCAAGTTCTAGGCGGTAGCTGCAGTTCAGCTGTCTTTCATCAGTTTACCGGCAATTTTCCCAGTTTCATGAGAGTTCTTTAAGTTTTTAGAGCCTACTGTGAGATTAGGGAGACGGTATTTTGACAGTCGCCTCATTTGTTAGCCGTCTTATGTAGTCCTCTCGGGAAATGTAGTCGAGTGAATGAACGGGGTTGCGGCGGTACACATTGAGCGGGGTATGTAGGCGCATTACACACCGATCGAAGAGCTCGGACGAGTTTTATGCTCTGACGCGACGCGCGGCGGAAACAGAACGGATTTCCGACGCACGCGTCGCGTCAGAACGTAAAAAACTCGGCTGAGCTCCCCCCTCGGTGTGTATTGCGCCTACAACCAGTGGACCGGTAGCGTCGCGGATTCCGCACGGCCGCCGCCGCAAATGATCGCGTCAAGACCATTCAATCGACTAAAATTTACCAAAGCCCTATATGCATGCATCAGGAGTTAGATACATATATAGTGCATATATTTTGAAGGATTTTATTCTACTTTTTGGACTGTAGGGATCCAAAAATTCATCGGTTTAAACATAGCCAGAAAAGGTCAGTTTTTTTTTCGGAGATTACGGTAGGGACACGGTAGTTTTGTCAAAGCCTGGGGTTGGACGAAAACTTTGTCCAGGAGGATTTCTTTATCTGTTGATCGGGATAAGCGCCTTAACCTCCCCAAGCGTAGATTTAGCCCGCTCACAGGCGTTGTCCTGCATGGTCAGTTTGAACATAAGGTTCACATTCAGCTGCCAGAACAACAGCTTGATTATCTCTGGTATTTCAAGATTAGTGCTCAAGATGTAGAACATCTTTGAGTTTCCACAGTAAATGATAAAGTCGGAGCCTGTTGTAACATTAGTGTCGAAAAAACGGCTGAAAACGCGCTATAAATAGCCTTGTACGTCCCCAAAGCTTGAATTGATATGTCCGCCCCGCCCACTTGCTCATTGGTCATCGAGGAAGTGGGCGGGGCGAGGATGCTCGTTTTAGTTTTGGGGCCGTATGGGGCTATTTATGGCTTGTTGTTAGCAGTTTTTTCGTTATTGATGTTACTTTGGGCCCTGGACCTTCTCATTTTTGGCAGAAAGTCAGCGACTTCCTATCGTGAAAGTTGCCTTCAAAGTGATTTTTTGAATTTCTCTTGAGCTAATCTTCCAATTTCAACTATATTGATTTTTGAAATAAATATGCGTTCATTCCTAGTAAGCGCAAATAGTATGTTCTCATGTTATGGACTGCTACTACGACTATCGCAGCAGGTCAAGGGAAATGTATACTCTGTTTATCTTGAATTGCACAAAACACGGTCCGCTAATAGTCCTCTAATTGGCCCGCTAGTACCGTAGTGTACGTCCACGACGCGTTCTCGGCAGACCCTGGCGGCAGGGTGGGTGGCCGAGTGACGGCATTGACGAATCGATTGCTCTGCACACCGGGTGCACACCCGGGTCTGCCGAGAACGCGTCGTGGACGTACACTACGGTACTAGCGGGCCAATTAGAGAACTATTGGCGGACCGTGTTTTGTGCAATTCAAGATAAACAGAGTATAGCTTTGCCGATTTCCGGGAAAAAACGCTGTAGGATGCAGAAAAATCGGAAATACCCTGAAAAATAAAACTTGTTCGCATTTTCAATCTCACGATTTTCGATGATTTTTTACGTTTGGCTTCTCGTAATTCTTCAAAAAAATTGCTCGCACCTGATTTTTCACGTCTTGCGGGAAACGAGACGCAAAACTAGTTATGGCAGCGACTTTGTGGTAGGAGTTCCAAGCCAGTATCTGATTTTTGCAAAAATTAAGAGATTTTTCCGTATTTTTCTCTAATATTGGTCTCGTTCCTGATGAATTTTGGGAGTGTTTCCAGGTTTTTTTTTTGTGTGTGCGATATTGTGCATAAATAGCGTTGTATTCATTCAGAGTAATTGAGATTGTAGCTGTTAGAAAAACTAGTCTGATTGTTATTGTGTATTATATAGTTATCGATCCGTGTGAGGTACGGGTTGATTTTGTTTTGTAATTTTAGTTGTTTTGTGGCTGAATAAAATGATTAGGTTTTTAGTTTTTGATTTTTCTATAGAGCAGAACCCCCTTGAAGGTGTGGTTCATTTCAGTGGAGGCGACCACTTGCCCCACTTATCGCCGCATACTCAGAAAAATCAAAACAAGCTACTTGTAATATAAATGTGAGTCACTTGAATGTCTCAAGTTACTTATATTTATATTACGTGTAAGTTACTCGTATGTTGCGTGTAACTTGCATTTATATATTCACCATGGGTGGCCATCACCGTACGCAGATGACACGCCAAGCGGAATACGCTGTGTCGCGATCAGTGTGCGGTCAGGTACCTCAAACGTGGGTAATTGAATCGACAGCAACGCCTGTCCTAAGCCTAACCCCCAAGAGTGCGTCGTATACTGTCCTTGGGAATGCTTTTTGGCCGATTCAAGTTACTCGCGAATTATCTTTTGTCGTTTACGTTACATGTAACATATCGGAGGCGCACGGCACGCGGTATCTCTTCGATATGTAGCATGTAACTTAAATGATCTCAGATTTGTTGGAAGTAACTTACATCGGACAGTAGGCATTTCTAAGGGGAGAATAGGACGCACTCGCGGGGTCAGGCTTAGGACTGGCGTTGCTGTTGGTTAAATTACCCAAGTTTGAGGTACTTGATCCCGCACTAACAGAGAAGCCCTCGCACAGCGTTTTTCGCGTAGCGTGTGGTCTGGAACGCGTGCGGACGCATTCTCTGCGTAGCGTGTCGTCTGCATCGCCTGATGGCCACCAATGGAGGAAATATAAAGGTAAGTTACATGTAACATATGTGTCACTCACATGCCATATAAATGTAGGTTACTTGAGACATTCAAGTAAGTAACATTTATATTACAAGTAACTTGTTCTTATTTTTCTGAGACGTTAGAAGGTTGAATGTGTCAGAACTTCGAAATCCGACAATACATATTCGGAAAGTTCGAAATTCGACTGTGTTGAAGAAAGTCTGGTACAGCATGAGCCCAGAACCATACCTCATTGAAAAGTCAAATATTTGGAAATTGCAAAAATCTGCTACTCAGAAAAATCAAAACAAGTTACTTGTAATATGAATGTAACTCAAGTAACCTACATTTATATTACATGTAAATTAATTTTATATTACATGTAAGTTACACTCATGTTACATGTAACTTACATTTGAATTTTCACTATGGGTGGCTATCACGTGACGCAGACGACACGCGACGAGGAGGGCCTGTCGCAGACCACACACTACGCAGAAAATGCTGTGCTGAGTATTCCCTGCTGGTGTGGGGCCAAGTACCTCAAATTTCTGTAACTGAACAACAGCGATGCCAGTCGTAAGCCTGACCCCACGAGTGCGTCGCACTTCAACCTTGGAAATATCTTCTCGGCCAATTTAAGTTACTTGCGACTTATATTGTGCCATTTAAGTTACATGTAACATATCTGAGGCGCACTGCACGCAGGATCCTCTCAGAAACCGAAAACAAGTTACTTGTAACATATCTAAGCTGTTTTAAGTTACTTGCGACTTGTCTCAAGTAATTTATGTTACCTGTAACATGTCGGAGGCGCACGGCACGCAGTATCCCGCCGATATGTTACATGTAACTTAAATGACCTGAGATAAGTCGCAAGTAACTTACATCGGCTCAAATATGTTACAAGTAACTTGTTTTCGGCCTTTTATGTTACACGTAACTTGTTTTCATTTTTCTGAGTATCCGAGAGCTCAGAAAAATGAAAACAAGAACATAAATGTAACTTACTTGAATGTCTGAAGTAACCAACATTTATATTACTTGACGGCCTTCAACGAATCATTCAAACAAAAAGTTGAAGGCATTCACGAATCTGCCCTCTTAAGAAATTTCATATCATTGAATGCAAGCGCGCATATCCTCTGGTTTAGAGCCGGATTTACTCTGTTCCCTCGCGCGCTTGTGTAGAGCGAGGGTAGAGACAGCGAGAAATCGTGGGTAGAAGGAGACGCAGCGTACGCACGCAACGAACGGAAATAAATCACACTCGGAAACAGGATACAGTACCACTCATGCCGTGTGTCCTAAAACGCATGGACGACGCGAAACCGCATCGGAAATGTCGTTATCGTTCGGAGTCGGGGATTATGGAATCTGAAAACACCATTCAATTCGCCTCGTCGCGCAGATTCCAAAAATGTTCTCAAGTTTGAGAAAGAATAAAGTTTTGAATTAGTTATAACCCGCCTTTTCGGGAGAAGCCAAAATTTTTAAAAATAGATATTTCCGGAACTGATTTTGAAGCCTTTTCATTGTCTACTTATGGTTGAACCTTCTCATGACCTTGCTGATTACTATACTTTTTATTCGACGGAGTCGGTTTCGGATATCCGAGTCGGATATTTATCCGAAATCCGATCCGACGTCAGAAAGGCGATTCCGGATTGACCCGAAATCCGATCAGACGAAAAAACACGATATCCGAAATATACGATATGCGGAAAAAGGAAAATCGAAGGATCCGATGAGAAAACCGGATAATCGGATAGAAGAACGGATAAACGATCGGATCGAAATCGGATAGAATTGCGTCCATTTCGCTCCATTCAACAATCGCGCCCTAGAGGTAATTCCTGACCTACTGTGCCTTGTTCGAGATTTGAAATCAAGTTCCGTCGACGTGCACGACGCAAATGACGATGATGTGCGTCTGTGATTAACGCGCGCACGTATACCGTCAGGGCTGCGATGACTGAGGCGCTATTCATACTACTCAACGCCAGCGCGTGCCGCGCTGGCGGAGACTATGAATACTCCAGCGGCGACGCCATGGCGGAGCGGTGAAGCTGGAATGAATGAGACGATCGATAAATAATATCTGTGGATGAAAACGCCAAGGCGTTCCGGGTGGCAGTATGAATACTGCAGCGGCGACGTCATGGCGGAGCGTGACGTGCGTGCCGCGCGGGCGGGGCGTCAAGCCATTCATACACAAACGCCACGCCAGCGCGGCACGCGCTGGCGTTGAGTAGTATGAATAGCGCCTAAGCCGGGCGGCGCTGAGTTGAAGCGGGCGCGGCGCGGCCGTGCAGCGCGGACTGTATTACATTACCCCCGCAACAGGTGATTCTGCTAGCATGCTGCCCATATCCCTAGCATATTTCGACTTGTTCATCCTTAAATTTACAGCAATATGGGCAGTAGGCTGGTGAAAACACTTGGATAACAGTGACGGGCAATCAGAAACACGCTGTGCAGCCGCGCCGCGCCCGCTTCAACTAAGCGCCGCCCGGCTTAGTCATCGCCGCCTTGAAGATACATTGACGCATTGTCGGCGCAAAAATTGGAATTTTGAAATCCAGAAGGTTCTTTCATCTACTATTCTTCTTCTAAGCCGTGAGAGAGCATCGCATCAGAGGAGCAGAAAGTTGCCAACCTCGCACGGCTTGTACCATAAATCTTGAGCAGACAGGGTTGTGGGTCTGAGCGGACATGAAAATACCAGGTTGTCCAATAATTTTTGTCCGAAATTTTCACCATTTTTGATTTTTTTCAACTTTATTGAAAAACAAGTTTAATCAACAATATAATCATCACAGTTATCCACAACAGTGGCCCATCGATTGGGCAGGTCGCCGATGCGCTTCGCCCAGAACTCCGGGGGCTGCGACTCGAAGAAGTCCGCGATGTCGGATTTGAGATTATCGTAGTTGGTGAATTTTCTTCCGGCCAAATGGTGCTTCAGCGGGCGGAGCAAGTGGTAGTCGGAGGGGGCGAAGTCCGGGGAATACGGCGGATGGGCAACCGTCTCCCAGCCGAGCGTCGCCAACTTCTGCTGGGTCTCCTTCGCCACGTGGGGCGCGCGTTGTCGTGCAGCAGGTGGACCGAGGCCCGTCGGGGACGCTTTTCTCGGATGGCGGCGGCTACTTTCTCGAGCTGATCGGTGTAGATGGAGGCGGTGACCGTCCTGCCTTGCGGGAGCAGCTCGAAGTACAGCGTGCCCTTTGTGTCCCACCAGCAGCAGAGCATGATCTTCAGCGAGTGCAGGTCGGCTTTCGGCGTCGTCGGCGGCTCTCCTTCGCGCGGGATCCAGACGACACGGCGGGCGACGTTGTCGTAGAGGACCCAGTTCTCATCCCCAGTGACCAGGTCCTCGAGAAACTCCTTGCGATGCGGACGAAGGAGGAGGGACTGGCAGACGGCCACCCGGCTCTGCTTGCTGGCGTCCGTCAGACGGTGGGGGATCCAACGGGCCAGAACTTTGTGGTAGCCGAGTAAGTTGAGTCGATTGTGGATGGTGGACTTGCTGCAGCCGAGCGTCGTCGCCAGTTCACGGGTGGTGGCTTCTGGCTTCTCTTTGATACAGCGACGGACTTCGTCATCATCCACCGTAGAAGACCTCCCGCTGTGCTCCCTGTCCTCGAGGCTCGTGTCGCCGCTCTCGAAACGATTGAACCAGCGGCTGACTGTGCGTTGGGACACTGCATCCTCCTTGCACGCTCTGCAGATGTTGGCGACCGCGGTGTCCGTGTCGTTGCCCAGCAGCCACTCGTAGTACACAAACGTACGAATTCGAACTTGGTCCATTTCAGCTTGTACTGGTAGCTAGACGCGGCGACTGCGCCTCATATACCCCTAGCGTAGAACTTTGAAGAGCCTTCTAGAAGGTTCTTACACTTGCCTGATATTATAACACTTCTAAGGAAAATTATAGAATTTTGAAAATTTTCGGACAGGAATTATTGGACGGCCTGGTACATGTAATGAATCATGTCCAACACGTTGACAAGAAGGTCAGTCACCGGGGACTGGATGGTCAATCCTGTGTGCGTAGACCTTGACGTAGGTAGAATGACCGCATCGTAGATCTGCTAGGATGGTTCTAGTACGCCTGGGCAGGCCAGCTTTACTATCATCGACTCGAGGAGGCACACCGTCATATATGAGATTGAGATGAGCAGCAGACAAGAATTCTGTTACGAAACGTGTATGCTTAGCCATCAGGGGCCGCATGCAAGATAGCGCCGGCTGGGGCAGGGGCAGTGCAATCGGCGCCTTTGAAGATCGCCGTTGCTAACAAGACATGACACGTCTATCGTGGTTGGTCACAAGTCAAGACACGTATGTCATGCCCAAGCAGTCTTTCTCGCTGTCCCCAACTGCTCCAATCTCCCAGCTGGGGCGACTAGGGCAGAGCGATGAGACACGACATATGTATCTTCACTCGTGACCGACCACGATAGACGTGTCCTGTTTTGTGAGCAACTGCGATCTTCAAAGGCGCCGACTGCACTGCTCCCTGCCCCAGCTTTGTGCAGATCTGCATGCGGCCCCTGCAGTCCTCTACGCTAGAGCTCGTAGGTAGCCCAACGTTGATGTCAACAGTAGATAGGGCAGCATAGAGCGGTGTGCGTGTGTTGAGAGGTTGGGGGCCGAATGATAGGAGGGAATGGTTGGTATTGGTCGGGTTCTTGACGATGGCAATGAGGAACTGCTGAGACTGCTTGACGGGGAGTGGGCCGGTTTCATGGTGGAGATGGTGGATAGGCGTCGATTTGTGGCAGTCTGTGACAAGCCTTAGCTCACAAGGGAACCACAATAAGCCATAGTGACCATTCCAAAAGAAATGTACTTTTCTAGAACAATTTTCGGACGAAAAGTCCGAATATGCCCAACGCAGCTGCCTAGACCCACTCTGAAAAAAAGTTATAGGCATTTTTTCTATGATTTTCGTACTTATTGCACCCTCCAAAAAGCGCATTATTTTTACGAAAACCCGGGAACGGACCTCATAATCGTTTTCAGCGCCCAAAAGTACCCCACTAAGCAAAGTCAGGGTGAAGAAACATTTTCCAAACTTTGCGCAGACTAACTGCGTTCTGGACTTGTACGGATTTTTGGTTGGACGTTTATTTCTACCGAGTAGAGGGCTCTCGGACCGTTTTAGAAGAATATCCCAGATTTGACTAAAAACTCGCGTTAGGGGGTTATTTGGGGTGCTGATCACGAATCTGAGGTTCATTTATCAATTTTCCGAAGTTTTCGACTGTATTAGTTCACAGATTCCCATCGGGGGAGAATTTGATGGCAAATCGCGACTTTTGACGATTTCCGGAGTGCTTCTATAGAATATGCTCAAGTTATTTCTCTGGGCGTTATTTGGAGTGCTGAACACGAATCTGATGTCGGTTTATCGATTTTTGGCAGTTTACAGTAGATTACGCTGGGTATACGGTAGTTTGGTCAAAGTCTCAGATTTGTCTCAAAGTTTCTATGTGGGAGTTATTTGGGGTGCTGAATACGAATTCGATGTCCATTTGTCGATTCTCGAATTATTAAGGTAGGTTTTGCCTCCTAAATGGCATGTTACCTACCGTAACCTACAGTAAACCTTAAAATTTGGGCAAGCAAACTCCAGATTCGTGTTCAGCACCCCAGATTACCCCTACATACATGTTTTTAGCAAAATCAGGGGAAAAATTTTAAAACACCCTAAAAATTCTATGGTGGGTAGGTACCCTTACCTTTCCGCAAAGCTTTAAAAACGCTCATAACTTTTTTCAGAGTGGGTCTAGGCAGCTGCGATAGGCATATTCGGACTTATCGTCCGAAAATGGTTCTATAAAAGTACATTTAATTTGGACTGGTCACTATGACTTATTGTGGTTCCCTTGTCAGTATTCTACGCTCGCTGCAGTCTGCACCCTGAGGATTCAGACAGACACTTAGTCCAAATAGGGGCACCATATTTCAAAACAGCCAGTACCATGGCTCTATTCGTTGTACGCAAAACTTCCTATAAGCTGTACCAGGTGGTGCCAGCAAGGGCACACAGAATGTTGTTGCGTGAGTTGGCTGCAGCAGCACGTATACGTGCGTTCTCGTCGAAACGTAGGGAGGGATCCAGGAAGGATAATTTACGCCTGTACTTGAATTTGTTAAAATCCCAGTCTTCCATTCAGCGGCGGAGAACCGGAACGTGACATCCTTCGTCACGATTCTATGAGCACTCGCACAAGCCGCGATCTTAGGTGGTGCTCTCTCTGTCAAATAAGCCAATCGGATAAAGAGAAAACTCCGTATAGAATATCAAACCTCTAACAAGGAAACCACAATAAGTCATAGTGACCATTCCAAATGAAATGTACTTTTCTAGAACCATTTCCGGATGAAAAGTCCGAATATGCCCATCGCAGCTGCCTAGACCCACTCTGAAAAAAGTTATGAGCGTTTTTTGAAGCTTCGCGGCAAGGTAAGGGTACCCCCCATGGAATTTTTAGAGTGTTTTAAAAGTTTTCTCCGGATTTTGCTGAAAACATGAATGTAGGGGTAATCTGGGGTGCTTAACACGAATCTGAGGTTTGCTCGCCAAAATTTTAAGGTTTACTGTAGGTTACGGTAGGTAACATGCAATTTAGGAGGCGAAACCTACCTCAACTTTCCGATGATCGACAAATGGACATCAAATTCGTATTCAGCACCCCAAATAACCCCCACATAGAAACATTGAGACAAATCTGAGACTTTGACCAAACTACCGTATACCCACCGTAATCTACCGTAAGCTGCCAAAAATCGATAAACCGACATCAGATTCGTGTTCAGCACTCCAAATAACGCCCAGAGAAATAACTTGAGCATATTCTATAGAAGCACTCCGGAAATCGTCAAAAGTCGCGATTTGCCATCAAATTCTCCCCCGATGGGAATCTGTGAACTAATACAGTCGAAAACTTCGGAAAATTGATAAATGAACCTCAGATTCGTGATCAGCACCCCAAATAACCCCCTAACGCGAGTTTTTAGTCAAATCTGGGATATTCTTCTAAAACGGTCCGAGAGCCCTCTACTCGGTAGAAATAAACGTCCAACCGAAAATCCGTACAAGTCCAGAACGCAGTTAGTCTGCGCAAAGTTTGGAAAATGTTCCTTCAACCTAGTTTTGCGTAGTGGGGTAGTTTTGGGCGCTGAACACGATTATAAGGTCCGTTTCCGGATTTTCGTTAAGATAATGCGCTTTTTAGAGGGTACAATAAGTACGAAAATCAGAGAAAAAATGCCTATAACTTTTTTCAGAGTGGGTCTAGGCAGCTGCGATGGGCATATTCGGACTTTTCGTTTAAAAATGGTTCTAGAAAAGTTCATTTCAGTTGAAATGGTCAGTAAGACTTATTGTGGTTCCCTTGTAAGTCACTTACTTTTCATATTTCGAAAGAGGAGGGAAACTCCGGCCGCTGTGAAGTTGACGGAGGGTGGAATACCGAGTCAGGACGTCACCGCGGTTCGGCGAACCCAGTTCTCGGGCAACCCTTTTGTCTCCCAATCATGGGTGATGTCTCCGTTTTTTTTCGGATGCGAACAATGTAAGGCGCTAATCATGCTACTCAACGCCAGCGCGGCACGCGCGTGCCGCACCGTCGTGGCGTTTGTGTATGAATGGCTTGACGCCCCGCCCGCGCGGCACGCGCGTCACGCTCCGCCCGCTCCGCCATGGCGTCGCCGCTGCAGTATTCATACTGCCACCCGGAACGCCTTGACGTTTTCATCCACTGATATTATTTATCGATCGTCTCATTCATTCCAGCTTCACCGCCCCGCCATGGCGTCGCCGCTGGAGTATTCATAGTCTCCGCAAGCGCGGCAGGCGCGTAGAAAGTGTTCATACACAAAAGCCACGCCAGCGCGCGTGCCGCGCTGGCGTTGAGTAGTATGAATAGCGCCTAAAAAGAAGCCAAAATAATTTCTGAACTTGTGCTCGTACTTTTCTATGTTTCATGCTGTGTGCGGCCAGAGCATTCTGCTTACGCCTCATTTTGATTATCACGAGAGGTTTCTGGTTTCCGCTGTTGGAGTTCCTGCTCGAGCAGCGGCGCGCCGCGGCCGACCACGTCGCGAGGAATGCGGCCCCAATTATTTAAATGCCCAAGATTCGCAGCGCCACATTACTTTTCTAACGTCAGACCTCGGAGAATTCTCTGTACCAACATGTAGTCGTTGAGATGTATGGGCACAGTGAGGTCAAATCCGGTTATGATGAAGCTGACTCGGATAGTGGCGAATCTAGTTTCGGAGAGGAAGATGTGTCGGAAGAAGACTCCGAAATAGTAGACTGAACGTAGACAGTAGGCTCAATTGTGTTGTACGATGAAGGCAACCATATCAGTCGAAAATCTCCAAAAATGTCTTGTTTTGTGGTCACCACGATGATTTGTTATGATTTTTTTTCAATCTGAAGGTTTGCTAGTACCGGTCCAACCGTTCGTTCATGTCAACTATTGCTTAAAAGTCTCCCAAAACCGGGGATTTGCTTTTTCTACGAATATTATATGAAGATTATATTGATTTGGTTTTAGAATAGTATATTTGCTTGAATACACGGAGAACAATTTTTCTTATCCGTTTATTCATCCGAATTGACCGGGGGATCCGATTTTATCCAATCGTATATCTGATAACCGACCCGTTTGAAAATTCTAGTTTCGGATAGGATCGATTATCCGAAATTCTCGTTTGGGCAAGTATCCGTTTTATCCGATGAGTCGGTTTCGCAAAATTGACCATAGCCGAAAATCCGATCCGACGCGATTTCGGCTATCGTATGGAATGTATACTGATTACCAGCTAAAGTGGCGCTTCCTAATTCTATTGAAGTCAACCAATTTTGCTGGATATTTGAAAAGTGGAAAATAGGTCTAGAATTGGACTAATCTTGATTATGCATACATTTTTTAAATCTTCAATACTATACGAATGTATTAACGTTTCAAAAATCCGAAAATGACAACTCTGAAGGAGTTTGGCCTTTCTTTTTGAGAAAGTAGGTGATAATTTAGTCAAAACTTTTTTCTCAAAGCTGAATACATTTTTGAAGTCAGCGCGACGAGACGATTCGAATGGTGTTTTCTAATTCCCAAATGTTTGACCCCGAGAGGAAACGAGGTTTCCAACGTATCTTTGCGTCGCCGACGTGTTTTAGGACACATGTTATTAACGGTATTGTAGTACAGTAGTATAATAATAATGTACACCAAAGCTCCGCGTTCTATGACTGAATCTGTTCTATGGCTGAATTGTATGCGGTCAACGTTGAATTTTTCATGGAAAAACCTGGAAAAGTTCAGTGGCTTAGACAGCAGTGTGAGAGCTGTTTTCGCTTCTGTAGACTAAAACGAAAACACGGGGCACTGAAGTGCAGCGCTTTGAGGGGGGGGGGGGTCAACAACAATTCTAAATCTTTCTGTTGATAGGTCTATGGACACATCAACTACCAGAATACTGTGTTTTTATGGAATATCAATGAGCACCACTTCCTGCTTTTGAATACTGTTCTATGAAAAATGCTACATCAACAGGATTATGTAGGCTTATGAAATCATAGACTGGTGTGAGATATAAGGTAAGGGTGGGAGAAACGCACGCAAAATGTCATCTACACGCATACTCCTCTCCCTAATCGGTAGGTACCTAATTTCGGAAGAACCTTTTTCTTGTACTACTCCCATTTCAGTACTTTCGACTGCGACATCAGGATTACTGGTACTGAAAGGCGATTGTGAGGAAACCTTAGTGACATTCAATAGAAAGAAAAAACTTCCTTAGTAAAACCAGGAATGCTACAGATTATCCTCCTCCGATCTCATGCAAGGTGAAGCCTTGCCCGAATGGTACGCGCTGCGAACAGGGCAGGCTGATATGCCCCCATATCCCATGTTCTGGAGAAGTCTGCCCTGACCCCGACCGCCCTCTGTGCTATGTTTCTACAACGCAATGCGTTCGCATTGGTAGGGTTTATGGCTTTGAAAAGTTGATTTGTTTAAAATACATGTATTTGGGATTGAGGTAATGCAACAACATCAAACCCAACCAACTCATCAACACCTCTCGAAAAGCGTTCCGGCACAACTCCCATTTCAGTACTTTCGACTGTGACATCAGGGGGACCGGCACGGAAAGACAGTAGTAAGAAAACCTCAGTGACACTGAAGTGGAAAACTTCCTCAATAATACTAGAGTTGCTTCAGATGTCTTTGTCTTTGCTCTGAAGTCCTGTAAACACAAATCATGTCCAGAAGGTACACGCTGCGAAGAGGATAGTCTCACAATATCTGATATGTATGATTGCGGTCCGGTTATCTGCGAATACAATCCAGATTGGTGGAAAGTCACTCCCGCGAAATGTGTTCCCATCGGTAGTGCACTTTGCTTTGGAAAGTTGCTTTGTTTGAAATAAATGTAATTGGGATTGAGGTAATGCGACAACATCAAATCCAACCAGATCATCAACACTTCTCGGAGAGGGTTCCGGCACTTCTACACAGAAATATTCCAACACTAGTCCTATTTCAATTCTTCCGACGGTAACATCAGAGATAATGGCACGGAAAGGCGATGGTAAGATAACCTATATGGTACCAGCATGAAAAAAAAACTTCTCCAACAAAGCAAGAATTGCTTCAGATAACGCTACTTCTAACTTATGTGAGCAAAAGTCATGTCCAGAAGGTACACACTGTATACAGGGTGAACGCATATGCTCTCATTATTTATCGGCCTCTGGCATACAAAAGTGTCATACTTTTCCACCGGAATGTGTTCCCATCGGTAGGGCACTTTGCTTTGAAAGCTGAATTGTTTGAAATTCCTGTATTTGTGATTGAGGTAACGCGACAACATCAAACCCAACCAACTCATCAACACTTCTCGGAGAGGGTTCCGGCACTTCTACACAGAAATTTTCCATCACTAGTCCTATTTCAATTCTTTCGACGGTAACATCAGAGATACTGGCACGGAAAGGCGATGGTAAGATAACCTCTGTGCTACCAACATGAAAATAAACTTCTTCAACACTACAAGAATTGCTTCAGATAACGCTGCTTCTAACTTATGTGAGAAAAAGTCATGCCCAGAAGGTACACACTGTGAAGAGGGTGAACGCATATGCTCTCATTATTTATCGGCCTCTGGCATACAAAAGTGTCATACTTTTCCACCGGAATGTGTTCCCATCGGTAGGACACTTTGCTTTAAAAAGCTGAATTGTTTGAAATCCCTGTATTTGTGATTGAGGTAACGCGACAACATCAAACCCAACCAACTCATCAACACTTCTCGGAGAGGGTTCCGGCACTTCTACACAGAAATTTTCCATCACTAGTCCTATTTCAATTCTTTCGACGGTAACATCAGAGATACTGGCACGGAAAGGCGACGGTAAGTTAACCTCTGTGTTACCAACATGAAAATAAACTTCTTCAACACTACAAGAATTGCTTCAGATAACGCTACTTCTAACTTATGTGAGAAAAAGTCATGCCCAGAAGGTACACACTGTGAAGAGGGTGAACGCATATGCTCTCATTATTTATCGGCCTCTGGCATACAAAAGTGTCATACTTTTCCACCGGAATGTGTTCCCATCGGTAGGACACTTTGCTTTAAAAAGCTGAATTGTTTGAAATCCCTGTATTTGTGATTGAGGTAACGCGACAACATCAAACCCAACCAACTCATCAACAATTCTCGGAGAGGGTTCCGGCACTTCTACACAGAAATTTTCCATCACTAGTCCTATTTCAATTCTTTCGACGGTAACATCAGAGATACTGGCACGGAAAGGCGATGGTAAGATAACCTCTGTGGTACCAACATGAAAATAAACTTCTTCAACACTACAAGAATTGCTTCAGATAACGCTACTTCTAACTTATGTGAGAAAAAGTCATGCCCAGAAGGTACACACTGTGAAGAGGGTGAACGCATATGCTCTCATTATTTATCGGCCTCTGGCATACAAAAGTGTCATACTTTTCCACCGGAATGTGTTCCCATCGGTAGGACACTTTGCTTTGAAAAGCTGAATTGTTTGAAATTCCTGTATTTGTGATTGAGGTAACGCGACAACATCAAACCCAACCAACTCATCAACACTTCTCGGAGAGGGTTCCGGCACTTCTACACAGAAATTTTCCAACACTAGTCCTATTTCAATTCTTTCGACGGTAACATCAGAGATACTGGCACGGAAAGGCGATGGTAAGATAACCTCTGTGGTACCAACATGAAAATAAACTTCTTCAACACTACAAGAATTGCTTCAGATAACGCTACTTCTAACTTATGTGAGAAAAAGTCATGCCCAGAAGGTACACACTGTGAAGAGGGTGAACGCATATGCTCTCATTATTTATCGGCCTCTGGCATACAAAAGTGTCATACTTTTCCACCGGAATGTGTTCCCATCGGTAGGGCACTTTGCTTTGAAAAGCTGTCTTGTTTGAAATTCCTGTATTTGTGATTGAGGTAACGCGACAACATCAAACCCAACCAACTCATCAACACTTCTCGGAGAGGGTTCCGGCACTTCTACACAGGATTATTCCGGCAATTCTACACTGGAATATTCCAGCAATTCTATACAAGAATATTCCGGCAATTCTACACAGGAATATTCCGGCAATTCTTCACAGAAATATTCAGGAACTACTCCCATTTCAGTTCTTTCGACTGTGGCATCAAGGATACCGGCACAGAAAGGCGGTGGTGAGAAAGCTTCACTGACATTCAGATGAAAAACCTCCTCAAAAGTACAAGAGTTGCTTCAGGTAACCCTGCTCCTATCTTATGTGGGAGAAAATCATGTCCAGAAGGTACACGCTGCAAACAGGGTAGATTAAAATGTTTTCCTTCTAAATCTGACTGCCGTTGGTATTCCTGCAAACGCTTCTACAGCTGCTATTTTTCTCAAGCAAAATGTGTTCCCATCGGTAGGGAGCTTTGCTTTGAAAAGTTGATTTGTTTTAAATGTATTCGGGATTTAGGTGATTCGGCAGCATCAAACCCAACCATCTCATCAACGCCTCTCGAAAAGCGTTCCGGCACAACTCCCATTTCAGTACTTTATACTGTGACATCAGGGGGGCCGTCACGGAAACCCAAACGTAGGAAGAAATTCTCAGTGACACTGAAATAGAAAACTTCCTCAATAATACTAGAGTTCCTTCAGATGTCTTTTTTACGACGGCCTGTTGGCGCATATCATGTCCAGAAGGTACACGCTGCGAAGAGGGTATTATTACATTATATGATAGGTATAACTGCCGCTGGTATATGTGCGAATACAATCCAGATTGGTGGAAAGTCACTCCCGTGAAATGTGTTCCCACCGGTAGGGCACTTTGCTTTGATAAGTTGCTTTGTTTGAAGTAAATAAAATTGGAATT
This sequence comes from Aplectana chamaeleonis, assembly GCA_029168955.1. Classification (NCBI taxonomy): domain Eukaryota; kingdom Metazoa; phylum Nematoda; class Chromadorea; order Rhabditida; family Cosmocercidae; genus Aplectana; species Aplectana chamaeleonis. The sequence continues at coordinate 156,005 of JAPDOI010000007.1, read as the reverse complement.
GAGGTAATGCGACAACATCAAACCCAACCAGATCATCTACACTTCTCGGAAAGACTTCCGGCACTTCTACAAAGGGATAATGCGAATGCTAGATGTGTTGGTTCTGACGATTGTCCCTCCTAATGACACTGAGTGATTGATTTTCTTCACTACTTTCCTTAACGATAAATTATGAATTCTAATGTGGTTGTTGGATCGAAAAAAGCGTCTCCTGTCTGCGGGAGAAGGAAACCGACATCAATCCATCCAGAACTACCTTGAAGGCAGAATTGACGCTCCTAAATGATACCAATTCTATTGTATGAGTGGAACGCCTGGAGCTGTTAGTAATTGAAAAATGAAGAATTAACGTTTCTGTCTGTATTGGTTTGATACGAGACGAGTTGCACGACATCGGATGAATATGAGAAGCTAGCAACATATTGGCAGGGATAAAGGGTCTGCAGAGTTGCGGCGATCAGCGAGTGGTCGCCGAGCGTCTACATTGACGCGGCGTCAAAAATGTTTCCCAACATTATTATCGCCGCTTCGGTTGCCGCCAGCTGAAACTGAGGCAGGGCCGTCGCGGCGTCAACACACTCTGCGGTGCTCCTTGTCGCCCTTCACGCCGCTTCGGTCGCCCTTGTCGCCAAATGTAATCGATATTGCATCATCAAGCTCTGTTCGTCGCTGCGAGCAACGCCGCGGTTTCTACTCTGCAGACCCCTATAACGACGCATGATACACCAGGGTCAGGCGTGGCAATGGGATCGGTCGGTGGGAGTGCGCCCTACCCCCCTCCCAGCGGGTCGCTCGTCACTGCGGCTCCTCCTCAGCAAACAAAATTTCGAATCTTTTCCCATTCATTCTCTACTTTCTTTTTTTTTCGATTTTTTTTGATCACATGAAAATTTATCAACATTCTCCTTGTTTGATGGCTAGTTCTCGGTCTCAACAACTCCACATGCATAGGATCTAAGAGACGAAGTTTCTTCTCATAGCTGACAGCTGTAAGTCTGGAAGAGATTTCGGGCATTTTTGACGCGGAGAATAAACCTTGGTATGCTCTTTCTCGGCAGACATGGGGTGGCAAGTTGTTCTCCGAAAAAAGTTGTACTAGGAAATGTCGGTTCCAGAAGGGATAACCAAGACATGGAGAACAGTTATTTCTTCAATTCAATCAATTTAATTGGCTGTTTTTCGCCATTTTTCAATACTAACAGCATCTGGCCTTCCGTTCATGCAATAAAACTGATATCAGTTTTGAGTGTGTGTGCCGCCTTTCAAAGCGGTGTCTGCGATAAAAACGACATTCGAGCTCTGTTCATCAGAATGAACAGTGTGTCATCACAGAAGTCAATATAAGTGAAAAAGCCTGGAACCGTGAGAGAAAAACTCAAAAACAAGGTATAACGGCTAATTACCGGTGTCGGTCAGCCTCCCGTGTTAACGATGATTTGATTAATGCTCGTTTATCCGTATCTTATTTCGCTGTTACGGTAGTCAGTAGTCTCCATTAGTACTCAGAAATTACTTTAAAAGCAAAATAAAAGTTGACAAGACAGGTACTGTGCTTATCTGGGTCAAATTCCGGTCCGCAATTGCGTCTCGACACGCTTTGCGGCCGCATGCGCCAGAGTCAGTCGGGTTTCCAGCACCAAAGACTACTGGATATGGCTTTTTTATACAGTTTCCTTCAATTTTGTTTTGTTTCCAGTTTCTAAAACCCACAAAGAGTCAGCAAATCGGCTGCTGCGGCGCTGAAAACTCTCCCGACTCGAAATCGCGCGGCAGCAAAGCGTGTCGAGACGCAATTGTGGACCGGAATTTGACCCAGATAAGTACAGTATTTATATACTCTGTTTATCTTGAATTGCACAAAACACGGTTCGCCAATAGTCCTCTAATTGGCCCGCTAGTACCGTAGTGTACGTCCACGACGCGGTCTCGGCAGACTCGGGTGTGCACCCGGTGTGCAGAGCAATCGATTCGTCAATGCCGTCACTCGGCCACCCACCCTGCCACCCGGGTCTTCCGAGAACGCGTCGTGGACGTACACTAAGGTACTAGCGGGCCAATTAGAGGACTATTGGCGGACCGTGTTTTGTGCAATTCAAGATAAACAGAGTATAGAAATCTCGATTATTGGGGGCGGTCGGACACGAAGCAGTAACTTGTTCCTCATCCTTTTTTCCACATTTCACTTAATGTTACTTTTGTGATGACCAGATCTACCTTCTCATACTCATGAGTATATCACATCAATCCCTTTATCGCAGACCCTGGCTTCAAAGGCAGTGTTCACGATTGAAAACCTTTTTTTAGTTTTCAAAGTTTTCTGCAGAGATAAAACCGTCTGAAGAAAACCCTGAAAAACTTGCCCGTGCCTGTTTGCGTGCAGACAACGCATCGAGCCTGACATCAGTGAAGTGGTTTCACGCTTTTAAAATCATTAGGTAAGTGACTTTGCTTTCTGTTTCCTAGACTGAAAATTATTTGAAAAAAAAAGAGGGGCTATTCTACATGCTGGGATGTCAGAAGCTTTCGTGATAAAAATAATCGAAGAAACGCTGCCTGTTTCTACGGTCTTTTTCATCGCGAACACTAACTTTGAAGGCACAATCCGAGCTAAGGGAAGAGTTCAGAGGTTTTCACATAATTGTGAAGTAGACCCACCCGTATAACACCTGCCATGTACGAGCTCTTGTTTCCTCGGAATAAGCGAGATATAGTAGGAAGCCACCCTGGGGTGCCCACATTAGGAAGCCACTTTGGCACGCCTCTTTCGCGATCTTTCGAGCTCAGCAGTGACAAGATGAGCAATGGCTTCCGATCAACAGCCCCGTTTTTGCCTTGATTCTTAGCCCCTTTCTTCACTCAGGTCGGCTCCCATACATCGGTTGCAAATGACAGTAGTTAAAAGCCTCGGACAACTCGTCCACGATGCTTCTGCAGTTCAATTTTATAGGTGCCATAACTCCTTTCCCAGGAAATCTTGTACAATTTTAAAGACATCATTGGAATCAGCGTGAAACCGTTCTCAAGATAGGCAGAAAAACAGAAAACCGATTCTGAGGTTGAACTGTGCCTTCAAAGGCACAGTCCAAGCTCAGAGGCAATTTTTGATATTATACTCCGGCCGCCGGGTATAGCAACCCTATCAAGCGCGAAATCTCAATTCGCTTAAAAAAGCGAGGAAAACCGAGGAAAAAGTCGTCCACGCCCCCTTGAAAGAAAAAATTGGTGACGCCCACCGACGAGCTTCCGATCACAATAGGGAAGAGAAGCGCGACTGATTTTATTCAAAATCTATGTTCTTCTATTTGTTTTCGGTCTATCTTTATAGTGTGACCTACTCTAGAACGATGGCTGCGAATAAGGAGAAAAAACAGGTTCGAGACAACTCGTCCGCAAACATCTCCCCGTTCAAATTCAAAATATTTGAGGGGCCATAACTCCGTTCATATTGAGTTCTGAGCGATTTCGGAAACACCATTGTGATCAGCGTGAAATGTCCTCCAAAATAGATTGAAAAACAAAAAATCGATTCCGAAGTTAGACTGTGCCTTCAAGACAGCTCCGGATGGAATGTTAACAGCCTTCTCATCACGCAGACAGGAGACGCTTTTTTTGGTCCAACAACCACATTAGAATTCATAATTTATTCTCAGAAAAGTAGTTAATGAAATCACTCATTGTCGTTGGGAGGGACGATCGTCAGCAACAACACATCCAGCACTCGCATTATCCCTGTGTAGTTGTGCCGGAACCTTTCTCGAGAGGGGTTGATGAGTTGGTTGGATTGGATGTTGTCGCATTACCTCAATACCAAAGACATGTTTTATAAACGAGTCAATTTTATAAAGTAAAGTGCCCTACCGAAGGGGACACATTCCGCTGGAGAAAGGGGTTTGCATAAACGAAATGGGCATTGAGGAATTTCAGAGCATATGAGTGCACCCTGTTTGCAGCGTGTACCTTCTGGACATGATTTGTGTTCACATAAGTTAAGAGTAGCGTTATCTGAAGCGATTCTTGTATTAATGAGGATGTTTTTCTATTGAATGTATTCCAAAGAAATCAACTTTTTGAAGAAAGTGCCCTACCGATGGGAACACACTCTGCAGGAGAAGGATCGCACACTTTGATGCGTTTGCAGGCCTTATAAAAGCATCCTTTAACATGATAGCATTTACGCCTCCCTTGTTCGCAGCGTGTTCCTTTCGGGCACGACTTTTGCTCACATGAGATAGGAGCCATCTTATCTGGAGCAACTCTTGTATCATAAGGGAATTTTTTTCATTTCAAACACAGTGATGTTTTCTTACCATCGCCTTTCCGTGCCAGTATATCTGATGTCACATTGAAAAAAACTGAAATGAGACTTGTGCCGGAATATTCCTGTGTAGAATTGCCGGAATAATTCTGTGTAGAATCGCCGGAATATTCCAGTGTGAAGTTGCCGAAATATTTCTGTGTCGAATTCCTGTGTAGAGTTGCCGGAAGATTTCCGCTTAGAATCACCGCAACACTCCAGCGTAAAATTGTCAGAACATTCCTGTGTAGAATCGCCGAATCATTCAAGGGAAAATATTCTTGAAGAGAATTGCCGGAAAACTTCTGTGTAGAAGCGCCAGAACCTTCCTCGAGAGGTGTAGATGAGTTGGTTGGGTTTGATGTTGTCTCATTACCTCAATCCCGAATACAGGTATTTTAAACAAATCAACTTTCCAAAGCAAAGTGCCCTACCGATGGGAACACATTCCCCTGGAGAAGGATGGCACTTCGTGGTAGAATAGCGCCTATGTTCAATGGTGAGATAGGTATAAGAGCATTTGCGCATCCCCTGTTTACAGTGTGTACCTTCTGGACATAATTTGTCCCCACATAGGTTAGAAGTAGCGTTATCTGAAGCAATTCTTGTTTTGTTGAAGAAGTTTTTTTTTCATTTTGGTACCACAACGGTTTTATTACCATTACCTTTCCGTGCCAGTATCCCTGATGTCAGAGTCGGAAAAACTGAAATGGGAGTTATGCCGGAATATTCCTGTGTCGAATCGCCGAAGTATTTCTGTGTAGAAGAGCCGAAACCCTTCTCGAGAGGTGTTGATGAGTTGGTGTGGTTTGATGTTGTCTCATTACCTTAATCCCGAATACATGTATTTTAAACAAATCAACTTTCCAAAGCAAAGTGCCCTACCGATGGGAACACATTCCTCTGGAGAAGGTTTGCACTTCGTGGTGGAATAGCGCCTATGTTCAATGGTGAGATAGGTAAAAGAGCATTTGCGCATCCCCTTTTTACAGTGTGTACCTTCTGGACATAATTTGTCCCCACATAAGTAAGAAGTAGCGTTATCTGAAGCAACTCTTGCAATAACGAGGATTTTTATTTGAATGTCAAGCAAGTTTTCTCACCACTGCCACTCCGTGCCAGTATTCTCGATGTCACCGTCGAGAGAACTGAAATAGGAGTAGTATTAGAGGAAGCTTATTCCGAAATCAGGTACCTACCAATTAGAGAGAGAAGTATGCGTGTAGATGACATTTGGCGTGCAATTCTCCCACCCTAGCCTTTTATGCTTCACCAGGCTACGATTTTATAAGCCTGCATAATCCTGTTGATATAGCATTTCTCATAGAACAGTGGGCAGAAATAGGAAGTAATGCTCATTGATATTCCATGAAAGCACAGTAGTCTGGCAATTAATCTGTCCTTATGCCTATGAACAGAAAGATTTGGAACTGTTGTTGACCCTCCCTACTCAGAACTTTCCAGCCTAGCTATTTCCGCCTTATAAGTATGTAGTCTGATAGCATCATGCTACATACCATAAAGACGCAAATACCTAGAACTAAAGACGCATGTATCATTCCTCAAAGACGCATGTAACAAACGCTGAACACGCAGGCGCCTTACATTAAAGGCGTATGAATCATTCCCCAAAGACGTACGTAACAAACGCTTAACACGCAGGCGCCTTACATTAAAGGCGCATGGATTCTTCCTCAAAGATGCATGTAGCAAACGCTGAACACGCAGGCGCCTTACTCTATGTTTGCGTGCCCAATACACTATGGATATCAGAGTCCTCGACAGGGCGGCGCTTGTGGACTCGGGAGAGACCAATGAACTATTTATTCCAAATGACAACGACTTGCCCTTATGAGGCGCGCCGTACATCGCGTGAGTTCGCAATCGATGTTCAACATGTGCATGACGATAACTACGGCAACGGCCCAATCTTCGTGGGCAAAAACACTAATTATCTTCATATTTGACTACGACAAGTGCATTAATGGATAGCTTAAGGTTCCTACGTTCTTTTAGTTAACAAATAAAAGAACAAAACAATATGACATTGAGATTATTACTGATTATTATTAAATAACTATGAGATTTAACCTTCCTCAGGAAGATTGTTTCATACCTCGAGCTCGCAGATACCTTACTGCAGAGAAACGTTGTTACTGCAATACTGGCCATTACTTTGGCGTTTTTGGCCCAAAAAACGCTAGAAAGCATTTTTTCGCTCTTTTTTCCATAACTCTGTTCAATAGGGTCCATTTGGGAATCTAACAAGATATTGGGAATCAGCATCGTGTGCTCTTTTTCTGGAATAACACATGGCTCCTCTTAAACAAGATATGTATGCAAAATTAGACAAGAAACAATCAACCCGAATCGCGATTTCGCAATCAAGGCATTTATGAGCGAATGTGTCCATGCTGTTACGCCTAAATGCTTTGTACAAAGTATGCCAAATAGTGCAAATGCTAAAAGAGAGTACTCTCGATCCTGATTCCAAATATTTCTTCGGATTCTCAAATTGACCATCATGAACAGAGTTAAGGCAAAGGGCGCCGGAAAACGCAAAAATTATGACCTCATAGTGCTTTTCTAGACCCGTTTCTGTACGTTTTTAACTCTAATGCGGCAGTGAGCTACCGATTGTTTTAATTTTCGACGAAATTAGGGAGACGATATTCACCGTGGACACGTAACTGTGCGTAACTGAATTTCGTATTTTCGTGAAGCGCGAATCGTAATTTAGCGAAAATGCGGAATTTATAGTGGACCTATACTTTTGCACTGCGCTCTATACCAGAAAGAATCAGGTTGCCTATGTAAGTTCAAACCGAATTTCAGGGCGAAAAAATTGCGGATCGCACGAATTTCTATGTAATATGTGGATTTTGAGTTTTAGATTTGACGCCGACAAAGCGTTAAGGTACGCGCGGACGAGTATACTCGTCGTCTACAGCTCCGCGGTTTCCTTATTTTTCACGAACACCGCAAATACTTGAGAAGCCCAGGATGTGTGAAAGTCATGTCTAGGATCAATGTCCCGACTTCAGTAAGCACAAGACAGCAGTCGTACGCTACCGCCTTGTTTTGAAATATAGTTCGTAGAATCACGAACAAAATGAAAATCTGAGAAAGTTTCCTTATCAGCAAAACACATGAACTTATCGGGGAAAGGTGAAATGTAGTGGTTATCGACGATAAATCAATCAGTTGTGAAAGACGCACTCGTCATAAACAATTTGAGTAGCTTTCTTGCGTCTAAACGGTTTGTTACTTGCGTCTTTGTGGTCTCTTTCGAAAGACGCACTTACCATACACGCCCCCTCGTATGTTACTTGCGTGTTTTCATACGTGCAAGTGACAAGAAATGACGTTTTCGACCCTGTAAAGACGCATGTAACAAGGAATTGGGCTAATTAGACGCAACAACCTAGGCTGGAAAGTTCTGAGTATAAGCGCACACTTCAATGACCCGTCTCCGGTACGTTTTTGGATCACATGCTGAAAGAGTAAAGCATCTCCACACCACACTTTGAGAATGAGATTTTGCGAGCAGCCAGGCGGTAGGTTAGAAAACTTGTTTTCTACCAGTGAAGTGAAATAAGTGAACTCTCCCGAAGAGTCACCACACCAAATCATTTTGTAAACAAATTTGAAGGGGTTTTTAGAGGTAAGCACATTGCCCCCTTTATGAATAGCCAGTTAACAAAAGGTATTGGCTTTCTGATTCCCACAACGATAGATGATCCATTTTTTATGTTTTTTGAAAAAAAAATCCTTCGCTTAGTGTACACACAAAAGAAACAAAATAGCTTCAGAAACTTTGGGAGAATCTCTTCTCTGGGAATGCGTGATTTCTCCTGTTTGCACTTCTTCTTGTTGCTATTTGCCCATATTGCATCTTTTCAACATTTAAACAATCATGTGAAAAGTTCATGGCTAGTTACAGTTAACCCAAATTTTCAAATGAAAATTTTGATTCGAATGTCCGCAGCTCGGGGATTGAAAATAAAATTAATAAAAAAATGAAATGGAGGCGAATTCAAATTTGGAAGTCTTCAAAAAACTTGGGAAACAAAACTTTCCGCTGAGCGGAGCGGATCATGATTTTCAGCCTGCCCCAAACTGCGCCCCCCCCCCCAACCCCCCTCTCCCCTCCCCCTCTCTGCTCCCACACTGGGACCATCCCAGTGTAGGCTTGACCCTGTGATACACTCGTACGGCCTTAACTGGAGCGCTTACGTCCTTAGAAGCGTTCAACACAAGCCAAAATGATCGCTTCCTCAAAATCGTGTTCAGTACCCCAAATAACGGCCGCAGATATGCTATCGCCTATCGCCGGAATCTGAAACTTTGATGCAACTACCGTACAGTTAACCGCAATATTAAAAGGACATGGTGCGGCTGCGGTCACACACTAAAACTACGCTGGAAGACGCCTAATTTCATTATCGATGGACAGCATAGCTGATTTTATCTGCAAGTTACGGTTTATCTTGTGTGTTTTGGTATTAATTTTGATTCTAACTGTTTAAATATTGCGAATAGGGGCTAATCTTAGTGCGTGAGAGAAATTAGCCGTTTGTCTGGGCTTGGAAGGTTTTTTTTTTCAAAATTTCGTTCTGAAAACAAAAAAACGGCAAATCTCTTTCGCACACTAAGAAAAGTCCCTATTCGTAATACTACAAGAGTCAGAAACAAAAGTAATGCCGAAGTAAACAAGAAAAAAAAGAAAAACGGTAACTAACCCCAGAAATCATTTGTGCTGTCGATCGATAATGAAATTAGGCGTCTTCCACCGTAGTTTTAGAGTGTGACCGCAACCGCACCATGTTCTTCTAACATTGCGGTAAACTGTATATCCACCGTAACAAACCGAAATGTATAAAATCGATCAACGGTCCTCAGAGTCGTATTCACCTCTTCAAATACCTTCTATGGAGAAGTTTCGAGGCAAATCTGTCTCTAAAGTCGCATTTCGTCCAGAAAAATTGTCCCGGTGGGAGACTGAGAACTAAACCTGTCAAATTTTCTAAAAAATCGATAGATGGGCCCTAGAAAGAATAGTTGAGCTGATTCTGATACGATTTTTCTCACTTTTTGCCTGGTACCCAATAAATGTCCTAGCCCCACCGTGTGAATCAGGTATGAGCGGAATTCCCATTTTCGAATTCCGATTACCGATGGTTTTGGGCCTTCTGATTTCCGAATGTCGACTTCCGAAAAAAAGCCTGAAAATGCGGAAGAAATCAAAAATATTCACGAGATTAGAAATTTTTACACTTTTCCTGGTCAAATCCCCTGGGGGTTATTTCGGACACTGAATTCGGATTCGAGGTCCGTCTTCACTTTTCGCAAAGCCAGAGTTGAACTCTGTTTATCTTGAATTGCACAAAATACGGTCCGCCAATAGTCCTCTAATTGGCCCGCTAGTACCGTAGTGTAAGTCCACGACGCGTTCTCGGCAGACCCGGGTGTCAGGGTGGGTGGCCAAGTGTCGGCATTGACGAATCGATTGCTCTGCAAACCGGGTGCACACCCGGGTCTGCCGAGAACGCGTCGTGGACGTTCACTACGGTACTAACGGGCCAATTAGAGGACTATTGGCGGACCGTGTTTTGTGCAATTCAAGATAAGCAGAGTATAATTGTGTTTGCATGAAAATTTTCAGTAAAGGCGGATAATTTCTAGTTTTTTCGGTACGCACAGTCATCAGAGGAGGGCTGAGCATTTCACTGAATGTATTTCCGAATTCCGATGATTTTTGGCGCTCCAATGTTCGAATTCCGATTTCCGAAATTGGGATGGTCCTTCCGGTTTTCGAAGTTCAGATAAAAATTTCCGCTTATCCCTGGTATAGATCCCTTCTTTACCCGGTCCGAAGATTAGCGTAGCAGCTACAAATTTACAAGGAAACAGGGGTGTGCTTTCACCGTTTACCGATTTACCGGTATTTTTCAATAAATTTCCATTTACAGAGCTAATCCCGAAATTTACCAAAATTTTTAGCGATCAAACTTGAGTTGCTTTTTTTTGCTCTATCGACCCATTTCTCGCCTGCATTCCATGCAACCCTATTATACGACTCACAGTGGCAACCTTTGCGAGCATCTCCTTTTGATGAGTTCCGTGTTTTCTTTCATGTGCTTTTTCAAAATGCCATCTGGTGTTCTAACATTTGTGCCTCCGAAAATGGATATTATGTCTCCATTTCCGTTTTTCATCGGTCATGGATAGGGCTATGAGTATCTTCTTGTTCCACTTTTCTTTGCCTAATCCCTAGGAGGTTATTTCGGGCACTGAATTCGAATTTGAGGTCCGTCTTCACTTTTCACAAAGCCAGGGTTGATTGTGTTTACATGAAAATTATTCAGTAAAGAAGGATAATTCCAAGTTTTCTAGTAGACACAGTCACAAAGGGGTAAGATTTTCGCTGAAGAAATTTCCGATTTCCGATGGTTTTTGGTGTTCCGATTTCCGAATTTCAGAAAAAAAATTCCGCTCATCCCTGGTTTGGCTGTCAGTCGACTACCTGAATCGGGTAAAACACCAATTTTCTCTCAAAAAGTCAACTTTTGCCTAAAAGTGTCAAAGTCGGCCATATGCGGTAGTTGAATATTCGAAAAAATGAAAATCCAGTTAGTTGAAAAGCCAGATTCATCCAGAAAGCTTGCCAAATCCGAGAGGCAGAATGAAAAAGGTATGCGAATTGGCCCATTTCCACGAGGTCAAGTTTTCGAATTGATCAAAATTCGAACATCTCAGAAAATGGAGAACAAGTTATTTGTACCATGAAAGGCCCAAATCAAGTTACTTGTATCATTTATATCTCGATGTAAGTTACTTGCGACTTAGCCCAGGTCAATTAAGTTGCTCGCAACATATCGACGGAACACCGTATGCAGTGTGCCTCCAATATCTTACATGTAACTTAAATGACACAGGATATGTCGCAAGTAACTTAAATTGGACAGCAGGCGTCTCCAAGGAGAGAATACGACGCACTCCCGGGTCAAGCTTGGGACTGGCGTTGCTGTCGGTTCAATTACCCAAGTTTGAGGTACTTGACCCACACTAACAGAGAAGGCATCGCACAGCGTTTTTCGCTTAGCGTGTGGTCTGGAAAGCGATGCGGATGCGTTCCCTGCGTCGCGTGTCGTCAGAGTCGCGTGATGGAAACCCATGGAGATAATATAAATGTAAGTTACATGCCACATATGTGCCATTTACATGCCAAGATTAATGTAAGTTACTTGAGACATTCAAGTAAGTAACATTTACATTACAAGTAGCTTTTTCATTTTTGAGATATTGAAGGTTGAATATGTTCAAAGTTCGAAGTCCAATCATATTTGAAAAGTTCGGAATTCGACTGAGTTGAAGAAAGTCGGGTATATGATGAGCTCAATATCCGACAACGTTGACAAGTCGGATATCTGAAAATTCCGAAAATCTGCTATCCAAGAACTCAGAGAAACGAAAACAAATACTTGCAACATAAATGTAACTTACTTGTATGTCTCAAGTAACTTACATTTATATTACTTGTGACTTCAATTTATATTACGTGTAAGTTACACTCATAAGTGGCCACCACAAGACGCAGACGACACGCGACGCAGAGAGCGCATCCATACGCTTCTCAGACTACACGCTGCACGAAAAACGCCATCCCTCCGGGTGTGGGGTCAAGTACCTCAAACTTGGGGAATTGAACCAACAACAACGTCAGTCGTAAGCCAGACCCCGCGAGTGCGTCGTACATTCCCCTTGGAAATATCTTCTTGCTCAATTTAAGTTACTAGCGAATTATAGCGTGCCATTCAAGTTACATGTAGCATATAGGAGGCGCACTCCACGCAGTATCCTTTTAGAGAAACGAAAACAAATTGCAACACCTGCTCGAGGCAAGTGGAAACCAGAGGGATAAACGGCGACTGCATTCTAATCACATGCACGTTCTGAAGTCATCAACCAATGTGAAGACAGATCATTTGTATTCATTATTGCGCAAGTGTGTTTCAAAAGAGCTATCATGTGAAAAATACGTGCCGGCTAGCCTCTGGAGGAGAATAGTGGTAATGGTAATAGTGGTAATCAAAGAGAATCTGTAATTCTATCCGTTATAATTCCAAAGTAAAACTACGGGAGAAATTCTCTCGGCTTGTGAGTGATGAGCTATGCCATAGATCATCATTACCAGCTGTAAATTCTATTTCTGAACAGAACCTTAATGATGGAGAAAGTGGTGGTGTGGCTGGTTGCCCAAGGGTCACTGTCATTGGTCACGTAGCACTGTCTCGAGATGCCCTCTGTCTTGAGTATGGGCCCCAGTTTTGCTCCTAATTGTTCTTTGAGTCCTATCACGTTCTCAGGATTTACCGGTTGTCACAGCCCATAACTCCTTCCTGTTGTGACATGGAGGGCAAACTAGCCTCCCGTTGTCACCTCGAAGCCAAATCTCGGTTCGTTTTGCACCTTCTGTTGTGACCTCGAGGTGACGCGGCTTATTTTGCAACATTTAACATGTTCTGATGTGGTGAGACCGCGGCAAACCAATCGTAGGCGTTACAGACGGCGAAAGGCAGGCAGAGTGTCGGAGGCCGCAGACAGTCAGACTTTTTAGCAAATTTGATAAATTTTTCTTGTTTTGTGCCTCTCCTTTCTTTTTTTTCTGATGTGTGTCTTCGTCTCCTGTTTTGTTACAAAAGTAGTAGAGTTATTCACAGTAGTTGAGGAATTGATTTATTGGAGTGTTCTCCATCGTGATTTCACTCTGTATGCACTACACTTCGACTGAATTGAACTATTTGAAAAAATCATTCGACTGAAAAAGTCGACTTTGGATCATCCGAAATTTTCAATATTCGAGAAACGCAAATTCCGGAAAGACTCGAAAAATCGAACACTCAAAAATGCCAATTTTCGAGTCATTTAAAAATTCCCATCTTCCGATTTCTCCGAAAACCCGAATATTAGAAAATTTACATAAACAATCAAATAAATTCGAAAGTCGACTTCTTCTAATCAACAGATTTTCCAGAACATTCCATTGCTCCACCAGCAAATTATGCGTTAAGTTTAAGTGAAATTCATTTCGAATTTTCGACTTTTCGACTGTAGTAGGATATCGGACTTTTCCGAATATTCGACTTTTCCACTGTAGTCGGATATCGCCCTTTTTCGAATACTCGACTTTTCGGCTGTAGTTGGATATACCACTTTTTCGAATATTCGACTTTTCGATTGTAGTCGGATATCGGACTTTTTCGAATATTCGACTTTTCGACTATAGTTGGATATCACACTTCTTTGTATAACCGACTTTTCGAATAAAAAGTCGACTTTTTTATCCGAATGAAACAGTCGGATACTCATCCGACTATTCGATTCGGAACAAGTATAGTGCGTACTGACCAGGCATGTGCGAAAAACTTCGAAACCGAAAAAACCGAAAAACGAAAAATTTTCGGTTTTGAATTCGAAAAATTCCGAAAAAAAACCGAAAAATTTTTTGTCTTTTGAAACATTTTATTTTTGTAATTGCATATTTTGGACTGGAAAAACAAGGCAACGTAATCGAAGTGCTTTGAATAATGACAGAATTATGTTTTCTTGGTGACACAAAAGCATACCCAATCAGCGTATCAATGTAAGGAATTTTACCCTTGTTGCAGCGTCGAATCCTGGCAAAATTTTAGCGCTGAACACCTTCTTAAATTCTTGTGGTGAACTTCTTGTTTTAAAACTGCGGTGGTTCTCTGAACGATCACATCCACGTTTTTCACGTTTTTGATCTAAACTGTGGGCTCGAAGGTCGTCCCCAATGTTCATGAAAAAATACCGAATTCGCAGAAGTTGAAAGTCGTGGGCAAGTCATAGATCAAAACGGAACAAACGTTGTACAGAGACGAACATCAATAGTTCTTGATGGATAGCACACTCTTGCGTGAATTTTTGTGCTGTCATGTTGAATTTCAGTGTGAGCGATTGCGTCGTGGTCAACACTGACCAGTAGCTTAGTCTCTCGGCGCTATTGGACGGTAATGGCCGCGACGCAACCACATGCATTGAGTCGCGGTGTCTACATAGGGGTTACGTTCAATCAGTTTCGCTTGATGGATCTGTACTTGATGCCATTCGCCTAGAAAGTTTTTATTCGCACTTTTTTTGGTATAGATCGATAGAGGGTGCAGGAAAATTTAGGTTGACTTCCGCTTGAAAATTATGGGCCTCCAAAGAGCGATTCTCCACGTCTTTTCCATGAACACCTTGAACGAAAACGAATTTTCCTGAACTTAAAGCAGTGTTCACAATTGATTGCACTTTTGATATCTCTTTCGTTTACCGAAATTCTGGTGCCCTATACAGCAAGGCATGCTTGAAGAAAACGCGGAAACCGTGTTTTGTTGCTAAAAGAGGGCCACACTTTATTAAGTTGACTTTTGAGCGTTTGAGCGTGGAGGAATCAGCCGCTACGAAGGATGCTAAAGCTTATCTTGCTGGGACGAGTCCGGGCGGAGGAAAGAGCGGGCGCTCAGTCATAGCAAAATATAACAAATACTAGGAGAGAAAGGTTCAAGCTTAAATTCCGTCAGCCGCGCACCTCTTTGTGGCGCGGCTTCTTCTATTCAGAGCCGGCATGGAATACTTGAAGATGAGTCATACTGTTCAGATACCGATCAACTTGTTAAATTCAAAACACTTGTCAAAAATTACCTACATTGTCGAGCAAGGATCTATTAATTGTTTTACGTTTTCCTTCGAAACTTGTCATTTTTAAATTCCTTGATGTTTTCGATGTTTTTTTGCCTTTTCTATGTTTCTACACTTCTGCAAGGGCGCGTAATAAAGTTAAAGTCAAAGTTATAACAGTGATAATCAAGCGGTTTAGCTCGCTCATCCAGTATTTCCTTGACTGGAGTACTTCATGTTATCACAACCTCGAGGTTCTAGGGGCGGAAAGGCGACATGAGGAGTTTCGGTGACCTCAGAACGCCTGTTTGCATCCATTATTTAGCCATTCCTAGCTCTTTTTAAACCATTTTTTCGTCACTGAGAGCATAGAATTCTTCTCGCCTATCATTTCACTGCGGAAAGTCATCGAGAATGATTATCGTGAACGCTGCCTTCGAATTACCGATGCAGGTTATCTGCTATGCGGAATCGATTAGCGTTATTATATTGGTGATGTTTCCGCCTGTCGAAATGTGTATTTTTGGTTTTTCGGAGAATTATTCCTGAAAGTTATGGCCATGCTCAAAAGATGCGCCGAGTCGTTTTAGTCTGCTGAGAAACAGGAAATTCAAGAAATTTCAGCTCCATCAATGTAATTTTTAATCGAAAGTGATGTAGTAGAAGGAACCGTTGTGCAAGGTGCAGATCATACGTTTGCTTCTGCTTGATTCTGGAATAAAGTCAGAGACGTGTGCAAACTTGCTGGAGACATCTGTAAGCAGCGAAGGATCGACTGCAAGTCGCATCAGAACCGCAAATTTCAGACCGAATAAAACCGAAAAAATTTAAACTTTTTCGTTTTTTTCGATATTGATTTTTTTCGCCAAAAAGGGCGAAAAACGAAAAACCCGAAAAATCGAAAAACGAAAAACGCACACCCCTGGTACTGACGCATATTGCCGATCTATTCCGAAATTTTGTAATATTTCGTAATTACTTGCAACTGGAATTGAATGATGAGAAGCAATTGTTTGCATTATTTGTCGCATATACGTACAGATTAGTGTATTTTCTCATATAGTTAATCTTCTCGTGATTACCTTGCTTGCTTTCCTATTCAACAGTTTGATTTAATCCGAAAACAGGGAAGGAAGGTTTTAGCTATAATTATTGTTTTTTTTTCAAAAGGTAAAGGAACTGACTCGAAAAGCCGAGTGACAAATTCGATTATTGATTCGACAGCCGATTGAAAAAGTTTATTTATTCGCGGATTCGAATGAAAAACTTCGACAATATTCAAAAAGTGCCAATTTCCGAATAATCCGGAAAACCGAATATTTGAAAAAGGCTTATTTCCGAATTATTCGGAAACCGAATTTATATAAAAATGACGACAGTCGGATATTTGACTCCGGCGTAGTCGATTCACTCTGTCTACAGACTTTCACCGTATTAGATAAGCGCCGAAGACCGTTACATAGATAGCGGAAAAAGTAAAAAAAAACTTCCAAGTCTACGTACATAATTTGGGGTTTCAAAACTGTAGTAACCTAAGTTCTAAAATAGAGACCCGAAAAAATCCTAGTTTTAAGAAATTACACTCCCTACCGTTTAAGACCTCTAGTACCCCTAGGAAATGCCGTTGAAGAAAAATTTGTTGGTGCGCGTATGCGACAATTTTCGCGTTTTCCCATTTCTTAGGTGTGGGCCCAGCTGTGGTTCCACAGTGAATTTCAGAGAAGAGCCCTCATCTACAGAATTTTATTCAAACGCACTCTCCAGTGCGAGGGAAGTTTCAAACGATATGGGAGGCAGTTCCATGTTTTTCAAGTGCTGCTATACTTATTCGTTGCGCGAAATACAAGCTTTTCTCTATAACAAAGCGCGAAATGGGTAACTTCTGGTCATACCACTTGACCCATCGTTTTCGTCGTGGCAAAACATGTAAACTCTCTTCAATATCTAAAAACTACTTCCAACAAATGATACTCCTATTTTGAAGGTGTTCCTATGATTATGCATCGCAGTGTACTTGGGATGAGTGAAAAATCAATTTTCCAAGTTTTGCTATTGTAATGAATGTTCATGATATAATGATATTATATACAGTGAGATATAATGATATTATATACAGTGAGATATAATATTATTTTATTCAACAAAAAAATTGTTTTATTGGACAAGTTTATGAGAAATCCATGGATATTATGATAGATTTGAAAACTTTATAAGCAAAAGATATGAGTCTAGGTGTATGCAAAATAAAAAAAATGCTCGAGCAGTTTTTTTTTGTTTTCAAGTTTTTTTTCTTTCAATTTGTGGGGAGTATCAAAAATGTAGTCGTTAGTGAATGATAATATAATCAATAG
The DNA here is from genome assembly GCA_029168955.1 of Aplectana chamaeleonis. Lineage (NCBI taxonomy): Eukaryota > Metazoa > Nematoda > Chromadorea > Rhabditida > Cosmocercidae > Aplectana > Aplectana chamaeleonis. The sequence continues at coordinate 138,671 of JAPDOI010000007.1, read as the reverse complement.
GGTCATACATTATTAGGTAAAATAAAATTTTCTTCAAAATTTTCCATTTAAGAAAGGGGTGAGTTGTTTCATTCTACAATTTGTTTCTATGGTGTATGGGTATCATCATTAATATGGGATATAGTATAAGTTTGAGATTTGAAAACCCAAAAAAAAGAGAGCAGACATGTCTCGGTATAGGCGAAGTCAGAAATGTTGCTCTAGTTGGTTTTTGTAGCTTTTTTCATTTTCAAATATTTGAAAAAATCTAGAGAATTTGAAATTGTAGAGTGAGTTAAAAATGGCCATCAGTAGATGATATAGTTTGTACTGATGGCCATAGACTTTCCACTAAGAAACTTGAAAATTTCTCCTGTCTCTCGAAAGCTCAAAATTCCGAATTATTTGGAAAGTCGAATATTCCAAAATCTACGTAAAAGTCGAATGAATTGGATAGTCGGCTTTTTGAATGAAAAATTCTATTGCTTATTCGACAGTCGATTGAAGAAGTCGACTATTTATTCGAAAAATCGAATATTCGAAAAGTGTCACTTCCCGAATAATTCGAAAAACCGAATGTTCGATGATTGCGAATTCGCGATTTGTTGGAAAAACCGAATATTCGAAAAGTGAAAGTTGAAAATTTTTTCAGTCAAGTCACTATTATACTGTGACCGAATCTAATGATTCGAATATTGATTCGACTGAAAAAGTCGACTTCGAGTGGTTCGAAAAGTGGACAATTCGAAAAATACTAGTTACCGAATGATTCGAAAAACCCGATATTCGAAAAGTACCGATTTCTGAATTAGTCGGAAAACCAAACATCCAAAAATCTTGAAATTCCGAGTTATTCGGAAAGTCGAACGCAGCCAAATACATGATATATTTTACATGATGTATTTTACATGATGTACATACATGATATTTTCTTGGTTGGGGAATTTCGCTCATCAGTCATTATCGATAAATACCAATCCATAATATTGATTTTTTCGCCCGTTTCACAAAATGCCGCAATGATTTTTTATTGTTCACTTTTTTGAGAAATTTTCTCATCATGCAAGATCAAATATTGATGAAGTCACTTGTTTGGAAACTCTTCTCATCAGGCAAGATCAAATTAATGATCAAATAATATCGAGCTCTCACATGTTGCACAAAATGAGGGACTGAGTGGTATTTTTTATGATTTTGGGTCATAAGTTTTAAAAATTGTGCTCATACGGCAATATCGTCTGTTAGATGTTTCATCATTCTAAAATGGAAATTTCTGAGCAATATTGAAGTCAGAAAGGGAACCTTCGGGAAAAATATGTGAAATTTCTGAAAATTTAGCTTCTTGGCAAAAGTAACAATTTGGTAATGATAAAAAAAAGTTTCAAAAATGTCTTGAAATATCTTAAAAAATAATTTGGCGTAAAATGGCCTGGAAATATAAAAAAGCTAGGAAATGAGGTGAAATAACCAAAAATGCGATTTGGTGGTCGATCATATCACAAGCTTCTCGTTAAACTTATCAAAACGAAATCAAGCACGATATGGAATGGAGTTCACCCAGCTTGACCTATGCTGATTTCCTTATTACAGCTTCAAAAATGGCTTAATGTTTCCGTTGCGCGCTTGATTTCGTTTTGATAAGTTTAACGAGAAGCTTGTGAAATGATCAACTACCAAATCGCATATTTCACCTTATTTCCTAGCTTTTTTATTTTTCCCAGGCAATTTTACGCCAAATCATTTTTAAGATATCTCAAGATATTTTTGAAGCTTTTTTTTACCAGTACCAAATCGTTACTTTTATAGGAAGCTAGATTTTCAGAAATTATTAAATGATTCAAAATTCGGGAAGCACCACTCGAATAATTTTCAAATATTGTAATTCGGTACAATGTATAACCTATAGCCCTCACTAGGCAAATGAGCAGGAAGAATGCGGAGAAGTGAAATAAACAGAAAAGACATAACCCAGCAGAAATTTAACCGCTGCTTCCTTTTTACTGATCTCCTGCCCTATTCTTGTTGATAAGTTTCAAACTTTTTTCCGAGTCAAGACTCTCCGTAGAGGGGTTTGCTCAGAATCATCTTTCATCCAACTAAGTCAAAACTGCAATATATCAAACGATAATCTGTCCGTGACAGGAATGATATGTCGGCAAGGCTCAAGAATAAGAAAATGCATAACTTCACTCATGGAAAAGTTCCAACGAAGAGCCAATCAGAAGGAGGTAGGGCTATGTGTCGACATCGATCAAGCAGGGTAAGGGTGAGAGGTGCGCCCCCCCCCCCCCAGCTTTGGATCCGGTGCGCCCCCCCCCCCATCGAGGTTGCGTCTTTACCCCTTGTGTGAGCCAATTTGAGTGGTCTCTTCCGGGCAATGCTTCCAAACGATTTTTCAGCAAAAACGGACGTTATAGGTCAAGTCACACCGGCCGTAATCGGCTCAAAATGCTTGGATCATGGTCCTCTTCAAAATAAACGCTACTACAGCCCGATCCAGGAAATTTGTTTTCTCGACCTCTCCAGACATTCTTTCCAGACAGAGCACCCCATCGCCATAACTCACTTCGAAGTTGACGAAATGAATTTCCATGTTCCTGTTAGTGAGACAAATGTAATGGTATGTGAAAAGTCTTTCTAACTCCGGTGTTTCATTGTAATATTTGTATTTATTTCTGTTATTCCCAATGACCACAGTTCGAAACGTGTCAGATTTCTCTTATGGTAACCGTCTGTTCAGTTCACAATGAGGGATTATAATGTAGAAATATACAATTCTGATTGATTTCGGATATTGACTCAATTATATCGTATCACTATTGTATGGTACTCGTTTAAAGCTGTTCAAAAATGACATCAAAATTTGACTCGTAGGACTCTGAAGCAAGTCACGGCTATGCGGCGCTTTGTGCACTCCAAATGACCGCAGATCGCCGTTTTTGCGAGAAAAAATCTGCTTGGTACGGTGGGCGGGAAATTTTTGACATGATGACGGACCGGGAGCCTGCGGCTCTCCCCCCTACCCGGCGCCTAAGGCTGCGGCTCCTCTTCTGCGATCGTCACACCGTGCGCCTGAGCCTGCGATCAAGCTCAAGGTCGCTGGAGTTATGGTCTGGGCGTCGTCCCTATGTTTCGAAATGCGCGCATCAGTCAACGCATGTGGCCCGAAGAGCAACCTGAAAGCACTACACGTTCCAATCACAACCGGAACGCATCGCAAGTTTGATTATCAATCGCTCTGCGTTTCGGTTGCAGTGGGCGGGAAAGGGCGGAGCCGGTTGCGCTCGAGCCTGCTTTTGTCTGACGTGTCTCAGCTCCGCTATCAAAGACTTCCGACGGGTGTAGCATACCCGACTTCAATTGTTAGGGTGGACGGGAAGTTTGCGCGCTGCCTGGCAGGAAGATATTGATCATTTCTGGTACTTGGGATCAACGTAGAAGTCAGCCGCAACTCTCTCCGTTCACCCGCTAGGTGGCTAGGAACCCTCCCGTCTACCCGCCAGGCAACAGAGAGCCTCATTGTCTTTCTGTCGGATACCCAGGACGGTGCACAACGATAACTCGTTGAACAGCGGGTGAACTTTGGACCTTCCCGGGAAGCTCCCAGAGTTTCCTGAATACCGGCACAAGACTTCGAATCAACCGTAGAACAAAGTTGGAAACCAGGTTCAAAGAGAAGTTCCCTGAATACACTAAGAATTGCCTGAAGGGTAGGCTTACTTTCTTACCAAACCGCTCGTGGGAAAATTTTGATAGTGTGGTCCGACCGTTGTGTTTGGCAACCCTGTCAAAAGCGCAACTCACCAGAATGAGGGAGAAAAGCGAGGTCCCGTTCCCTCCGTCCACTTCAGAATTTTCGGCCCTAAAGGCAGTGTTCACGATAAAAATCGTTTTTCTGTTTTGTCGGCTGGCCCACGAGATTTTCACCCACTTACCGGCCGTTTTTCGTCGCACTTCCGTTCTTAATCTTCTTATAGGGACCCAAAGCTTACGTTTTAGCCAAAATAAGGGAAACTTTTTCTTCGTGAACACTGCCTTTAATGGGGAAGCGACGCGCCATTAATTTCGGTCAAAATCGACGTTCTTTCATTTGTTATCGTTCTAGCCTTATAGTGTGATATGCTCCGGTGCGACGGCTGCGAATGACAAGGAAAAAGAGGCCCGAGACAACTTGTCCATTTTCCCACCGTCCAATCTCAGACTCTTCGAGGGGCCACAACACCGTTCGCATTGGGTTCTAAGCGGCTTTGCAGACACCATTGTGATCAGCTAGAATTCTGCACAATATAAAGCCAAAAAAACTGGGAAACGATTCTGAGCTTGAACTGTGCCTTCAAGAGCAGCCTACACACTAGCTAAGCTTGCTGAGGTAGCCACGTTAGTGGGGTCTTGCGGTTCCTAATAGAACGCTTCGTTTCAGGCGTCAAAAACGAGTTAAAGTGACCGCATACGAGCCGTATCGAATCACTAAATCATCCTTTATCCGCCCACGCGTTACTGACTTCGCACCTCAATGCAGACACCTTCCATTACTTAGTGCTCGAAGACTATCTTTTTGGCTCGTGTTGGGCGTTCCTAAGTGAAGGCTGTACGAGTGTATTAGCGTCGCTATCTAAATCAATATGTTACTAGCTTCTCTATTCCGTATTGGGTTTGATGTTGTCGCATCATCTCAATCCCAAATACATGTATTTCAAATATAGGATCGGAGCAGGGTTATCTGGAGCAATTCTTGTACTATTGAGGAAATTTTTCATTTCAGTGTCAAACAAGTTTTCTTACCATCGTCTTTCCGTGCCAGTATCCCTGATGTAACAGTCGAAAGATCTGAAATGGTAGTTGTGCCGGAGTATTCCTGTGTAGGAGTTCTGGAACCCTCTTCGGGAGGTGTTGTTGAGTTGGTTGAATTTGATGTTGTTGCGGGACCTCAATCACACAAACTTGTATTTCGCAAAAAATAAACTTCTCAAAGCAAAGCACCCTACCGATGGGAACGCATTCTGTTGTAGGAACAAGGCACACACGCTTAGGAGGGCAGAATCTTTCGGAGCATACACGTTTGCATTTCAGCCTCCCCTGTTCGCAGCGTGTGCCATTCGGACAGCCCTTTAGCTCACATGGGATCGGAGGAGGGTAACCTGTAGCATCTCTAGTTTTACTAAGGGAGTTTTTTCTATTCAATCTCGCTGAGGCTCCCTTACCATCGCCTTCTAATACCGTTATCCCTGATGTCACAGTCGAGAGAACTGAAATTGGAGTAGTATTAAAGAGAGCCTTTTCCGAGATTAGGTACCTACCAGTTAGAGAGAGAAGAATGCGTGTAGATGACATTGAGCGTGCGTTTCTACTACCCTAGCCCTTTATATTTCACCACGCTACTATTTCATAAGCCTACGTAATCCTGTTGATGTAGAATTTCTCATAGAACAGTAGTCAGGAGCAGGAAGTGGTGCTCGTTGATATTCCATAAAAACACATTAGTCTAGCAGTTGATGTGTCCTTAGACCTATCAACATGAAGATTTGGAATTGTTGTTAACCCTCCCTCTAAGTGCTGCAAGTGATCCCTGTTCTCTCCTAGAGGAGCGGGCTCATCTCTTACACTGCTGTCTATGCCACTCACTTTTCAGGTTTTTCATGAATAATTCGATGTTGGCTTCATACGATTCAGTCATAGAACACAGAGCTTTGGTATATATTATTGGTATTATACTGCTGTACTACAATACCGCTCATAAAATGTGTCCTAAAACGCGTCGGCCACGCGAAAGTGCGTCGGAAACGTCGTTTTCGTTCCGTATGAAAGATTTTGAAATTTGAAGTACCATCCGGCAATAGGCGCGAGCCTCTTCTTACCCCACTTGTTAAGCACAGAGTTGAACACCGCCACAACGACGACTACGAGATCTTGTGCACTATTCTCCACCACGAAACTGACATCGCGGCCAGGAAAGCCCTTGAGGCGTTTTAAATACTGGAGCGAAATCCAAAACCAAGCAATCGCAGTGAGTGCATAACGATAACAAATGATTTTCTACCGTTCATCACGTTATGTGGATTGTAAAGTGGTTATTTCCGCCCATTATCACCGCTCATTTTGACATTAGGAGCTTCAGTGGTGTCTCACTTGCTCCCAGTCGTTCACGAAGTGTAGCGTAGCTTGGCTGCTGTGGAATCAAGGCGGGTTAGTATCGGTATTTGACCTGTTCAGTTTCTGAAGCTCTTGTGGAGCGTTGATACTCGCAATAGGCGAAGACGCGCATGACAGAATAACCTGTTTCGATGAAATTTCAGACCTCTGATAACGGCGAGCTTGCCCAAACGTGAGGCCAATAAAAACGATTCCACAACACAAAACCTGGATTGGCATAGCAAAGAAAGAAACACCATTCGGTTCTCCTCGCTGCGCAGATTTTTCAAAAATGCATTGAGGTTTGATAAAAAAGTTGTGACCTAGTTATGGCCTACTTGCTCAGAAAGAAGTCAGAACCTTTTTAGAATTTTTCGAGAAAAAGTTGAATTTTTTCTCGTTCGGATTACAAAAACAGGATTTCTCTGAAGATGTTCAATAAAAAAAGAATGAAGTTCGTGAATTTTCGCGCTGTTGGTATGAAATTTCATGGTTTCTTCATTCTTTGATCTCCCAAACAATTACGCTTCGTTTGTGTACGAACACCTTCTTTCTTCCTTTGTCTGTTTTTACCATTCACTGACAGGAACAATGTATTCCTCATTAAAATTCTTGTTCTCAGTCCCAGAACTCGATCTGCTAAATCCTCGTAGATATCAGCCGATACTGACGCCAAGGTACGGCGTGAGGGGTGAGGCCTCACAAAGGGGGGTCTGAGCCTCGGTGGTCCGTAGGGTGGGGGGGGGGAGGTGGGAGGTAAAATTGGAACATTGCACTGCCCATTCTTGGCCGTCACATCCCCCCCCCGGTCGTCATCGTTCTTTTTCTCATGATTGATGCAGTTCGTATGAACTCTGACAATGGGGCGGACTCACCTCCCTCAGAAGCCGTTTCTACCGCCAGCGCATTTCTAGAACTGATCGCGAACCAGCTGCGGTTCCTCGATATCTTCTCGCGGTGTGTTCGACAGAAATGCGGACTTGTCTCGCGAAATCGCTTCTATCGCGCACAGCAATTTAATTGGGACTGATCACGAACGGCCTTCATTGTATTTCGGTTGATCCCGAGCGGCGGCATCTATCGTACTGACCGTAACAGACTCGCGTCATATACGACGCGCTGTCCCAGTGCGGCAAAGCGAGATCGTCGACGATCCAATTACCCTAGTTTGAGGCACATCTCGTATCTCGTTGGCTGTACTAGCGGGCGTACACGCTGTCCCTACCAGATAGAGGAGGTAACACCATCCGGTGCTCAATTTTAGTCCTAGGATCTGCCTAGTTGTATTATAATTAATAACCAAGAAAAGTTGAATAGGTTTATTGCGGTTGGTTCTTTTTTAGTTCAGGCGTACTGATCGCGAGCCCATTTAGAGCTGACCGCGATCAAAAATAGCGGGTCGATGACCGTCGACTCCGCATTCGTTCCTATTAGGTGTCGCCATAGGTCCGCCCCATTGTCTAAAAAAATGGGAATATGAATTGTGAACGAACTCCACTTTAGAGCTTTATATGTTTCTTACCCTGCGTTTTCGCTTAAAATCTGATTTTGTAAGTCACTGACAGTTTCTATAACAGATTTTTCAGACAGTCTAGGAAATGATCCGATCAAGCGCGGGCTTGAAACAGATACGACTTTTCTTTTTTTTTTTCATCAACACAATTTCTTCACACAAAATATGTATAAAACAGTGACCCATTGGGTCCCTATCCCGTAGCAGTTACGTGGCTTAAGGCGAGAGCCGTCTGGCAGTAGTATAGTTGTGCTTTTTGAATGACGAGCAGGCAGACAAGCATAGCGTCGAAAGCCTCTCAGCTGCTAAATCTTTCAAATTCTTAAATAAATCTGCGTTCATAGGTGGTGAAACGCAATGACGATACGTAACATTTCCGCAGCTGTCCGCGGCTGCCTCCGGCAAATCTCGAAACTTCGATAAGCGGACACGTTAAACGCAACGCACCCTTTCTTCAAGGAACTGACGCAGAGCGAAAACTTGGTAGCTGCAGCTACGGCCCGGTGAAAATCCTGCTTGTTCTTCACGGCTGATCTGCTCTCGATGTCGCTGAAGTCTGCTCTGAATGATCCTCTTGGAAGACTGTTCCCATAGTGGATAAAAGCCTTATACCGCGATAGCAGTGACAGCTCATCGCGTCACCTTTTTTGTAGATAGGCAAGATGATACCACGCTTCCAAGTGACTGGTATGTTCTCAGACTGCCGAAGGAGCTTAATCAGCTCATGAAGTTGACCCAACAGAATGTCTCCAAAGTATATGGCCTTCAAAGTTGAATGGGACACGCACGAACCGCCCACTTCCTTGACAGTAGCGGCGGAAATGGGCGGGTCGGGCATCAGGGTTGAGCAGGCCGTTGCTCCAATTTTAGGCGGAGCTACGACCCTCCTCCTGTTGACCAAATTTTTGGAAAACAAAATTAACGACCACTCCCCTCGAGATGAAGAATTGCTTCAACTTTTTTTAGAGAAAGTGTATTCCTCATTTCAGCTTACCAAGTGGTTCGAAGTAAAATTTGGGTTTTTTTTCCCAAAAATTTTACGACCTCCACAAATGTTAATTTTCTTCAAAAGTTTTCCTTTTGAAGAAAATTAATATACTTACAAAAAAAAAGAAAATTAATATAATTAATATATTCCAATATACTTATGACCCCCTGGTCGCAACCCTATTGGGCATGCCACACCTTCAAATTTTGGGTCTTCATAGGGCTATTTATGTATCGGTTCTTCAAATATCTTCGAGACTTGGAGCAGTTTTGGTCAAAATTTCTAGCAGGGCGTTGCGACCGATCTGGGGGGAGCCTACGCCCCCCACCCCTTTCTAGTGAGTAACAAGGGAAGCACTATAAGTCATACTAGCCGTTCCAAATGAAATGTACTTCTCTAGAACCATTTTTGGACGAAAGGTCCGAATATGCTTCTCGCAGCTGCCTAGACCGGCTCTGGAAGAAGTTATAGGCGTTTTTCCTCTGATTTTCGTACCTATTGTACCCTCAAAAAAGCGCAGTAAACATTCGAAAATCTGGAAACGGACCTCAAAATCGTGTTCAGCGCACAAAACTACCCCACTCAGCAAAGTTAGGGTGAAGGAACATTCTCTGTACTTTTTCCAGACTGACAGCGTTTTGGACTTGTACGGATTTTCGGTTGGGCGTTCATTTATACCAGTTTGAGGTCTCTCGAAGCGTTTCAGAAATATATTCCCGATTGGACCTAAAATTTGTCCTGGGGGGTTATTTGGGGTGCTGATCACGAATCTGAGATTCATTTGTCGTTTTTCCGAAGTGTTCGACTAAATTTGTTCAAAGCTTCAAACCGACAGAAAAAATTGACGGCCATATCGACTTTCGACGATTTCCGGAATGTGGCGACAGATGTGGCTCAAATCGTTCTTCTGGGGGCTATTTGGAGTGTTCAATACGAATCTGATGTCAGTTTTTCGAATTTTGACAGTTTACGGTAGATTACGATGGGTATACGGTAGTTTGGTCAAAGTCTCAGATTTGTCTCAAAGTTTCTATGTGGGGTTTATTTGGGGTGCTGAATACGAATTCAATGTCCATTTGTCGATTCTCGAATTATTAAGGTAGGTTTTAACCCCTAAATAGCATGGCGGCTACCGTAACCTACAGTAAACCTCAAAATTTCAATAAGTGAACCCCAGATTCGTGTTCAGCACCCCCAGATTACCCTTACATATATGTTTATAGCAAAATCCGGAGAAAAATTTGAAAATACCCTAAAAATTCCATGGGGTACCCTTACCTTGCCGCGAAATTTTAAAAACGCTCATAACTTCTTTCAGAGTGGGTCTAGGCAGCTGCGATGGGCATATTCGGACTTTTCGTCCGAAAACGGTTATAGAAAAGTACATATAATTTGGAATGGTTAGTATGACTTATTTATTCTTCTGCAGCCTCGAAGTGGTTTTTGTCATAGGTTGAGGAACTGGGCGGCCTTGACAGGATTCGTCCAAAGGTCCATTGTGGTCAAGGAGGTAGGTCTCTTCGGGCACATGAACAAGTGCGCCGTGTCGTGTCCGGGAGCACCACAGTCCGGGCATGCGTCTGGTCGGCTGCTGTCGATCTTGTTGACGTAGGACATGAGCAGAATAGAATGACCACAGCGCAGCGATGCAAGAGCACATCTGGCTCGTCTGCCGAGTTGAGACTCGGACTCGCAAACCCGAGGCGGCACCGTTCCCAAGATAGGGTTCACAGTCGCCATTGCTAGATATCCTCGAACAAACTGGGTGTGCTCCTCACGCAGAAGACGAAGCCTATCCATGTTGGAGTCGGCCCATCTCTGTGCATCAACCTTACGAGGAGCATCGGCGAACGGCGTCCTAATCGACCTCTCTCTTATGGGCTTCATGATTCTCTTTGTTGGATGATTCGGCTGCCTCAGAACATTAATATACATCTGCTGTGCCTGGAGTTCACAATGCTCCTTGACCGGCAATATGCAGGCCTCCGCGTGAAGATGCTCCATCGGGGAGCTCCTTGCACAACCGGTAGCAATTCTAAGCGCAGCATTCTGTACACGCTGCAGCTTATTCCAGGAGCTGTCAGACACCAGGTGCTGCCACACTGGTGCCGCATATTCCAGAGCCGGCTGAAGTATTGCTCTGTAAGTTCTCAATATAGTCTCTCGGCTGCTTCCCCATGATGTTCCTCCGAGAGCTCTCAAGATATTAAGCCTAGCCTTGACGACTGTTTGTTTCTGTTCCGCGTTTTTGTGGAACTTCAGTGAGGGATCAAGAATAAGGCCAAGCAGCTTGGGGAATTTGGCTGCTGGCAGCAGGTCACCATCCCATCTGACATCTGGATGGGCACTGTGTTCCTTGGTGTTTGTTGTGAACACTGAAACAGAGGATTTTGCAGCAGAGACTGTGAGCATCATTTTATCGAGGAAGAGCTTCAACTCGACGAGATAGGCGCTGATCTTGTTAGCGGCTATCTGCAGGTCACGATCCTGGCACATGATGGTGATGTCGTCGACACACATAACAATCCTTACATCATTGGGAGGCTCGGGAATGTCCTCAAGATACAGGCTGAATAGGGCAGGGGACAACAATCCGCCTTGCGGAACACCGGCTGCTATTGGAATGCTATCGGATACGTGATTCTGGAACAGAACCTTAGCCCGGCGGCCTTTCGTGAGCGCTGCAATCCATCGCTCCTGCCATGATGGTAGCGACGACTTAAACAGTTTCTCGGATAGCAGTCCCAAGTTAACAGAGTCAAACGCTTTGCTCAGGTCGAGGGCGACGGCCACCGTTCTCAGGGGCTTTCCCATGTTGAACCCATCGACCGCAAAACTCACGATCTCCAATAGAGCAGTAGTAGTAGAGTGAAGTTTCCTGAACCCATGCTGATGCTGCTGTCGCTCATTTTGATGAGCCAGGTCCGTCACGATCAACTTTTCAGCTAATTTAGCGACGGGCGATAACAGGCTTATTGGTCGAAAGCCCTTTGCCGTGCTTTGGGACTTGCCTGGCTTCGGCAACGGTATCACATTGGCTGTCTTCCAAGCTTGGGGTAGAGTGCAGGTCCGGAAAGAAGTGTTAATGATATCTGCAAGCATCGGTAGGAGTTCCGTGGGAAGCTTCTTCAGGATGGCTGGGGAGATACCGTCAGGTCCGATAGCCTTCGAATTCCGCATTTCTTTGAGAGCCTTCTCTACCTGTGTGAGAGTAAAGGCCTCAGATGCGTTCATGAGCGGCAACCGGCCCAGCTCTCTAACCGTGACTCTGTTTTGCACGCCTCGCTTGGCACGTGTGATGAAGAAGTTCTTGCCGAGTGCGTAAGCAGCCGCTTTCCCTGATTTGAAGATGTTCTCCTCGAACTCAATAGCATAGCTCATCGGGGGAGCGGACTTTCCGGAAATTTTCCTCAACACTTTCCACGTCGTAGTTCCGTCCGTCTTGAAATTCAGCTTTTCAGTGAACTTCTCCCAGCATTCTTTCTTGTTCTTATCCAGATCCTGCTTGATCTCATTATCCAGCACAACAATCTCCGGGTCTAGATGATCTGCGGCTCTCTTCTCATCTCTGGTTCTTATCTTCTGCAGTATTTCCCTGCTGACATTTGGAAAAAAGGTCTTGACACGACCCTCAGGAATTGCTGCTTTCATGGCCTTGCGGATGGCACTTGTTAGATGGCCCTCTTTCTGATGAACATAACCATTCCATGGGTAGTCGACCGCATGGCGAAGTGCAACATCTCTGAACAGGGTCCAGTCTGCTAGGCCTAAATTAAGATAAGTACGATGACGAAAACCAGAGTAAGGGGCAAGAGAGTCAGAGAGATCAATATAGACAAAGACGGGAATGTGATCACTGGAGGGAGTTGTGGATGTGGACCACGTGCAAGCATTAGAGAGATTGGATGACACAAGAGAGATGTCTGGGCTAGATGGTCGGCCGTTGGCAGGGAGACGAGTGGGCTGGTCATCATTGAGCATAACCAGGTCACACTCCTCAGCCCACTCTTCGACATCTTCCCCTCTGGCGTCAGAATCAAGAGCGGGACAGAACGTGTGAGCATTGAAGTCACCCGCAAAGACAGCTGAAGGGGAGAGTGAGCAATCGTACAACTGCTTAAGGAGGGGAATAGGATTATAAGAGGGGGGACAAGATGACATAGGAGGAATGTAGATGTTAAATAGAGATAAAGAGGTTTTGAGGGGGAGGTGGACAGGAACGTACTCAAGAGTACCGTCCTTAGGAGTATTGGGAATAATATGAGAAGGTAAGGCAGATTGCACAAAAGTAGACACTCCGCCCCCAAGAGCAGACTTTGGCATGTGATAGGCGGTGTAGCCCGGAATGTTAGGTTGGGGATAAGTGGTAGATGGAGAGAGCTTGGTTTCTTGAACCATGATAACATCCGGGTGACGAGAACGTGCGAATAGAGAGAGTTCAGATAACTTGTTGCGAAGGCCGTTGAGATTAATGTGAACAATGGAGAGGGGGCGGTTGGTAATTGAGGAATCAGAGTTGCTGGGGGCAGAGCATGGAACACAACGAAAGGATGAGTCATGATGCTTCAGAGAATTGAGGCCCGAACAGGAGAAGTGCACCCACCTTTGGCATCCGAAGCACTGGACGCTGGTATGTCTCCAGTTGACATCCTTGCCGCACGTGGCGCATAGGTACTTCTGCGCTGGACCTGGATTCCTCTCGACGCCGGCCCTTTGTAGTAAAATCCTCAGGAGAGCTGCGGCCGACCAGCACCTCTCCCATGACAAAACCCTCTTCTCGGAGGGGTTGACGTCGGTTTGCACGGAGGCGATCTTCTTTCCTCCACACTGCCACGGCACGAACGTACGACATCTCGGCAGCAGTATGACTTATAGTGGTTCCCTTGTAAGATTCTAAAAAAATGTCCTTAATTTTTACGATATCTTCTTTCTATGCGGAAGTTTTGTCCCAAATTTTCACGACCCCTTCTCAAATTAAAAAAAAAAGTTTTTTGGGGGCCGAAATCTTCACGACCCCCACCCATCCCTCTAGTTACAGACCCGTTGAACCCTGACTCCAAGTCTGTTTATACTATGAGCACTGCCTTCATCATAACTTGAGTATGGAGATATTGTGGCAGGACTCTAGACTTTCGTTTCAGAATTACTGCGTAACTTTGGCTAAACAGCTGTCTTCTTCTGGAATTGTGAAGGGTTTCATCGGAAAGGTGAATAGGGGAGTTGCGGCTTCATGTCCATTGTTAGGCACTTATTTGATTTTTTTAATGTTTTTTTTTCAGTTAATCATTGATTAATTACTCTCTTTAAAACGTCGTAATTCACAGGCGCGCGCGACGCCTGGGCCTCCGTCCGCCCTTCGCTATCTCACTATCTCTAACCTCCGCGCCGCACAAGCGCGCGTAGGAACCATGTGACTTTGGCCGTTTTATAGCCTGTCCATTATAATTTGTTCATTTAATAATTTATTTTTATTACTTATTTATTTTTTTAGCAAGGAACTATTTATTCCTTTTATTCAGCTAAATATTTGTTTATTTAACTATTTATTTACTTATTGCCTAACTAGTAAATATTTATTCCTTTATTATTCTATTCATTTATTTTTCATTTGTCCACATATTTATTCAATTATTCCTACACACAATCATTGTTACCGAACTATTTATTCACCTATATGTTCATTCATTTATTCGCGTATATTTATTAAGCCATTTATCTACTTATTCATCATTGAGTAGCTAATTGTTTATTTATTCATTTAGCTGTTTATTTTTTCATTTATTCTCTTATTTATTATTAGCTAGCTATTCATTCATTCGTTAACCAATTATTTATCTTTCGATTTATGTATACCTTTTCATTTTTACAATACCGCTCATAACATGTGTCCCAAAACGCGTCGGCGACGCCAAAGCGCGTCGGAAACGTCGTTTTCGTTCAGAGTGAACGATTTCGGAATCTGAGAACACCGTTCGATTCGCCTCGTCGCGCTGATTCCAAAAATGTATTCAGGTTGGAGAAAATACAAAGTTTTGACCTAGTTATGACCTACTTTCTCAGAAAAGAGTCAAAATCTTTCAACGTAGATGTTTTCGAAATTTTAAAACGTCAGTGCATTCGTATTGTCATGCTGATTTCAAAAATGTAAGCATAGTCAAGATCAGTCCGATTCTTGACCTACTTTAAATTTTTTTCAGTTTAAATGAATTCAAACTCTTTCAAAGCGGTTATTTTGAAAATATGATAGCACCATTCGATTCGCAGTGTCATTCCGATTCGAACAGTGTGTTAAAATGCGGAATAAACTTAAAATCAAGCCTTATTATCGTCTATTTACGACTGAACTTTCTGATGACCTCGCTAATTACCTTCTGAATTGGCGCTGCGTACAATATTGGGCAACTCTGCTGGAGACAACCGTGACATTTCGCACCCTTACCTGTAGTCATTAATAACATATGCATTTGACACAGTTTCGAATGCATTTCAAAACTTCTCGAAGAGTGTTTTTATTTTCTGCTTTTCATGATGACTCCGTTGACAGCGGACTCAAGTGTTTAAAAAATTGCACAAATCGACTAAAGATATCGAGAAGAACACAATTCTCCATTTTTTCTTGTTTGAGGGACAGTTTCGTCATTTTTCAGTTGCTGAAGTACCTAAGGCGACCAATAAACGGGTGAGTCTCCGCTAATTGTGCAGTCATCGACTAACGGTGTACTGTAAGGCGCTGCTCACGCACGCGAAATAAAAAACGATTTTGACCGTAGCATTTCGAAAATCTGATTTGAAATCGTATTCACCCCTGAAATTAGGAAATCCGATTTTTTTCGAATTTCAAAATTTTTTACTTTATTTCAATTTTTCACAACTTCCCAATTATTTTAATTTTTGAGAAAAATCTCTGATATCAACTAGTATTTATTCTGGAATTACGAACTTCGATTTTTTCCAGACTTCAAAATTTCTAACTTATTTCAAATTTCAAAATTTTTCAGTTCAATTAATTTTTGAAAAAGTTTTGATTTGATATCGTATTTGCATCTGTAAATCAGGAAATCCTTTCAACCAAGAATTTGCTGCCTATTCTGATTTTTCAAAACTTCCATTTATTTTAATTTTGAAAATTGATTTCAACACGTATTTAGCTCAAAATTTCTAATTTATTTCAAAATTCAAAAATTTTCAGTTTATTCAATTCTTAAAAAAGTTTTGATCCAAAATCGTATTTACTTCTGAAATTAGGAGTTCCGATTTTTCAAACTTTAAAAATTTCCAGTATATTTCGATTTTTCAAAACTGCCAATTTATTTTACTTTCTGAAATAATTTCAACTGTATTCATTTTCGAAATTAATAATTTCGATGCCAAAGCTAAAATTGTTTGCCCAATTTATTTCAAATTTCGAAAATTTTCAAATTGAATTTTTGAAAATTTTCAATTTATTTTAAATTTTGAAAATCTGAGTTCAATTAAATATAAGAGTATATTTCGGGAAGTAGTTTGGTGATTCAAATTTCAACATTTAAATTTTATTTACTTTCAAGAATTGAGCAAGAAATCTCCGTATTTACATTTCCTTCAACATCAGACGCTTTTTAATGCAATATTGAGATTTGGCCGCTAGCGTCTCGCGTCAGATCACGATCTCAGCTGTGCCATATCGCCACACACACACAGCACCGATCAATCGAGATAGAGTGCCAACTTTCAATTATTTTATTAAACTCTTTTATCGATTCCAAATGCTTCTAGAAATGAAGAAGTTCCAAGATTTCAGAAGTCGAAGTGTTTGTATCAGAGTTTGTCTACAGATTTGGAACCTTGCCAACGCTGGCCCTGTGCGTGACCCTGCACCCCTCACACTCCGGCCGATTTACCAACGCAGCCTGGCCTTCTCAGCCGCCACTGACCATCTCATTATCGACTGGAGAGCCCACATGAGACTGAAATATGGAAGAATCATGATTGAATATACGTTCCCACCCACTCAGCGGGCAAAATATAAACAGATGCAGAAAACTGCTAACCTCTTTGGACTTACAAAATTAATTTTACAGAACTTTTCGTTTTTTTATCGAAAATTCTACTCTTATTTAATGTTTTGAGTATTTTTTCTCTGAATTTCGCATAATTTCGACTTTTTAAAAACTTTTTCATATAGTATATTAACTTTTTTATTCTATTCTTTTCAATGAGTAATTGCTATTTTCTCGTATACTTATTTATTATTTCATTAAAATCTCTTATGGATCCACAATGAATTCAGAATTGCATAAAAAAAATACTCAAAACATTAAATAAGGAATAAATTTTCGATAAAAAAACGAAAAGTTCTGTAAAATTAATTTTTGTAAGTCCAAAGAGGTTAGCAGTTTTCTGCATCTGTTTATATTTTGCCCGCTGAGTGGGTGGGAACGTATATTCAATCATGATTCTTCCATATTTCAGTCTCATGTGGGCTCTCCAGTCGATAATGAGATGGTCAGTGGCGGCTGAGAAGGCCAGCCTGCGTTGGTAAATCGGCCGGAGTGTGAGGGGTGCAGGGTCACGCACAGGGCCAGCGTTGGCAAGGTTCCAAATCTGTAGACAAACTCTGATACAAAACACTTCGACTTCTGGAAATCTTGGAACTTCTTCATTTCTAGAAGCATTTGGAATCGATAAAAGAGTTTAATAAAATAATTGAAAGTTGGCACTCTATCTCGATTGATCGGTGCTGTGTGTGTGGCGATATGGCCCAGCTGAGAACGTGATCTGGACGCGAGACGCTAGCGGCCAAATCTCAATATTGCATTAAAAGTGTCTGATGTTGAAGGGAAATGTGAATACGGAGATTTCTGCTCAATTCTTGAAAATTAAATAAAATTTAAATGTTGAAAGAATTTGAATCAAAACAAGAATTCCCGAAGTTTCTATATACTCTTTTTTCTTAAATTTGAATTGAACTCGGATTTTTCTAAAATTTAAAATAAATTGAAAATTTTTCAAAATTGAACAATTTGAAAATTTTCGAAATTTGAAATAAATTCGAAATTTTGTTTTGAAACTTACAAAAAATCGAAATTATTAATTTCGAAAATGAATACGAGTTGAAATTATTTTTTCAGAAATTAAAATAAATTGGCAGTTTTGAAAAATCGAAATATACTGGAAATTTTTAAAGTTTGAAAAAAAATCGGAACTCCTAATTTCAGAGGTAAATACGATTTTGAATCAAAACTTTTTTAAAAATTGAAATAAACTTAAAATTTTTGAATTTTGAAATAAATTAGAAATTTAGAAACTAAATACGCATCGAAATCATTTTTTTCAAAAGGTAAAACAAATTGGAAGTTTTGAAAATCGAAATATACTGACAATTTTTAAAGTTTGAAAAATAAAATCGGAATTCCTAATTTCAAAAGTAAATACGATTTTGTATCGAAACTTTTTTAAAAATTGAAATAAACTGAAAATTTTTGAACTTTGAAATAAATTGGAAATTCTAAAACTAAATACGAGTTGAAATCAATTTTTCAAAGATTAAAATAAATGGAAAGTTTCGAAAATCGAAATAAAACAGCAAATTCTTAATTGAAAAGGATTTCTGATTACAGATGTAAATACGATATTAAATCAGAACTTTTTCAAAAATTGAATTGAACTGAAAAATGTTGGAATTTGAGATAAGTTGAAACATTTTAAGTCTAGGAAAAAATCGGAGTTATTAATTCCAAGAATAACTACGTGTTGATATCAGAGATTTTCTCAAAAAATAAAATAATTGGGAAGTTGTGAAAAATTGAAATAAAGTTTGAATTCTTTGAAAATTGAGAAAAATCGGAATTTCTTATTTCAGAGGTGAATATGATTTCAAATCAGATTTTTGAAATGCTACGGTCTGAATCGTTTTTATTTCGCGTGCGTGAGCAGCGCCTTACAGTACACCGCTAGTCGATGACTGCACAATTAGCGGAGACTCACCCGTTTATTGATCGCCTTAGGTACTTCTGCAACTGAAAAATGACGAAACTGTCCCCCAAACAATAAAAAATATAGAATTGTGTTCTTCTCGATATCTTTAGTCGATTTGTGCAATTTTTTAAACACTTGAGTCCGCTGTCAACGGAGTCATCATGAAAAGCAGAAGATAAAAACACTCTTCGAGAAGCTTTGAAATGCATTCGAAACTGTGTCAAATGCATATGTTATTAATGACTACAGGTAAGGGTGCGAAATGTCACGGTTGTCTCCAGCAGAGTTGCCCAATATTGTAGGCAGCGCCAATTCTGAAGGTAACTACTTTACCAAAATCTAAGTGATCACAAGTGCCAGGCAAAACCAAACCTCTCCAGCCGCTTCGCGGCTGGAGCGATTAGCGAGGTCATCAGAAAGTTCAGTCGTAAATAGACGATAATAAGGCTTGATTTTAAGTTTATTCCGCATTTTAACACACTGTTCGAATCGGAATGACGCTGCGAATCGAATGGTGCTATCATATTTTCAAAATAACCGCTTTGAAAGAGTTTGAATTCATTTAAACTGAAAAAAATTTAAAGTAGGTCAAGAATCGGACTGATCTTGACTATGCTTACATTTTTGAAATCAGCATGACAATACGAATGCACTGACGTTTTAAAATTTCGAAAACATCTACGTTGAAAGATTTTGACTCTTTTCTGAGAAAGTAGGTCATAACTAGGTCAAAACTTTGTATTTTCTCCAACCTGAATACATTTTTGGAATCAGCGCGACGAGGCGAATCGAACGGTGTTCTCAGATTCCGAAATCGTTCACTCTGAACGAAAACGACGTTTCCGACGCGCTTTCGCGTCGCCGACGCGTTTTGGGACACATGTTATGAGCGGTATTGTAGCTGTTTATCTATATGTGTTCAATTATTTATTTATTCATGTATTTTTATTAGAATTTTCATTTGCATTTTATCATTGACTAACATTGTTTGTCTATTTATTTGTTTAGTTATTTATTTGTCTATTTATTCATTTTTCGATTTATTTATGTTAATTCGTTCGTTCACTTTATTGTTATCGACGAACTATTTATTTTTTTCAAATTTATTTTTGTGCCTATTAATATTTATCGATTGATTCGTTTACTTATTTATCATGGATTACCCAATTTGTTATTCACCGATTTATTTATCTATTTATTCATTTATATTTTTCGGCTTGAAACTATTTGGGAGGGGGGCACATTTTCATCAACAATTCATATTTATTTATTCATTAACCCATCCTTTATTGACTATCTTTTTATTTATTCATTTATTTACTCATTTATTATTTATTTTGGCACCTGTTAAAGGCCATAAAACTGCGAAATTCTCATGGTTTCTACGCGTGCTGGTGCGGAGCGGCTGTTAGGTCCTACTTAAACACCGGCGGGACGCTGCGGAAATAGCAAGACAACTGTCACTTATATGCGCCTTAACTGTGCTGAGGCATGCGAAAAGGAACAGTGGTCGCAGAAAAACGCGCCGGAAGGCCGCAGCGAGCAGTTATACGCGCCGCGGCACTGTATACTGTATCCTTGCGGGACCTGCCCTGTTGGAAATTTGCCAATTCTCACCAGCTGATTTTTTTTTCAGATTTAAAATTGTTAAAAGATTACCAAAACGACATAACGAGTACTGTTATGACAAGAGGAATTGACTATTAGTGATATTCTGCTATTAAAGGTGTCAGATGCGAAAAAAACGATAAAGTATCATCAAAAACGCCTGGAAATTTTTAGTCTGCAGCATTGCGTCAATGACGCCAAAGACGCAGCTTTGCAGACGAGTCTCTGATTCACGCAGCAAGCGGCGACAATGTCATCGCGAGACGTTTTCATTTCGCTGGTGTTTAACTAGAGCTTTAGAGACAGTGAGAGAGCGCATGACAGACGGAGGGAGCAGAATCGCCCGCGCCGCTCGCGCCATGACTCGTGAGAATTACGAAGTTTCACAGAGGATATTGTCCCTCTAGGTCCCTTTGGCTCTAAAAAAAACTGTGAAAGTTGACTGTCCTGATAAGCAACTGAAGACAGCTCTAATTCTCTCCAATCTGCAGTTAAAATGGTTTCAGGGCAGGTTTTTCTCTACAAATCCATAGCCCTTTTACGATAAAAGAATGCACTCCCTCTGTTAGTTGGTCCCTTGTAATCCTGTGGGTTTCAATTTCCTTCCATCAGCGTTATTCCGGTGTTAAGTGGTGGTTTCCCATTTCTCTCGCCTAATAAATTCACCGAATTATTCATGTTTTTCATGTCTGCATCAGTGGGTCATTATGGTGTTGCAGAAGCGCTGCTGATTAATTAGGTCGGGATCCATTAGACGGAGGATTTTTAATGGTTTTCTGATTTTTGCTCGAAGGTGCAAGCTTTTTTTGCGGAGCATTTGGTTGCGGTTTTTTTGTTAAAATGAGATCGTCAGCAAAGAAATTCTATGAAAATTTGTGTTCTTCGCATTTGAGTAAATGTGAAAAAATTAAAAAAAGGGTACGATTAGAAGAAATGGATTGAAAGGGGAGAAATGTCAGTTCCAGTTCTCCTTTGCTAACTAGGTACTGTTCCAAGCGCAAACTGGAGCTTTACAAATTGATATTGTTTGTTCATTTTTAATTTATTTTCAAAGGAAAACAGTCTCCGAAGTTTCACATAAATTTTCATGTAGTGTCAATACTTTTGCATAAATATAGTCTAAGCATAATTTAGGATTTGGATCCCAAAATGTTGGACACCATGGCTGATGAGCAGCTAAGGCAATTGTTGGATCTGAAGATGGAGTCGGAGCGAATGGTTCATGGAGCTGCCGTCGAGGAAACCATGGATATCTCAAGCGGAAAAGTGTCTGAAAAGGAGGGAAAACAGCCTGAGATGAAGTGATCTAATTAGAAAGCCTAGTAATATAGTAGGTTGGTAGAAAAACTCTGTCAAATTCTAGATCGTAGCTGTATTTCAGCTGTCTTTCATCAGTTTACCGGCAATTTTCCTAGTTTCATGAGAGTTCTTTCAGTTTTTAGAGCCTACGGTGAGATTGGGGAGACGGTATTTTGACAGTCGCCTCATTTGTTAGCCGTCTTATGTAGTCCTCTCGGGAAATGTAGTCGAGTGAATGGACGGGGTTGCGGCGGTACACATTGAGCGGGGTATGTAGGCGCATTACACACCGATCGAAGAGCTCGGACGAGTTTTATGCTCTGACGCGACGCGCGGCGGAAACAGAACGGATTTCCGACGCACGCGTCGCGTCAGAACGTAAAAAACTCGGCTGAGCTCCCCCCTCGGTGTGTATTGCGCCTACAACCAGTTGAGCGGTAGTGTCGCGGATTCCGCACGGCCGCCGCCGCAAATGATCGCGTCAAGACCATTCAGTCGGCTAAAATTTACGAAGGCCCTATATGCATGCATCAGGAGTTAGATACATATATAGTGCATATATTTTGAAGGATTTTATTCTACTTTTTGGACTGGAGGGATCAAAAAATTCATCGGTTTAAACATAGCCAGAAAACGTCAGTTTTTTTCTGGAGATTACGGTAGGAACACGGTAGTTTTGTCAAAGCCTGGGGTTGGACGAAAACTTTGTCCAGGAGGATTTCTTTATCTGTTGATCGGGATAAGCGCCTTAACCTCCCCAAGCGTAGATTTAGCCCGCTCACAGGCGTTGTCCTGCATGGTCAGTTTGAACATAAGGTTCACATTCAGCTGCCAGAACAACAGCTTGATTATCTCTGGTATTTCAAGATTAGTGCTCAAGATATAAAACATCTTTGAGTTTCCACAGTAAATGATAAAGTCGGAGCCTGTTGTAATATTAGTATCGAAAAAACGGCTGAAAACGCGCTATAAATAGCCCTGTACGTCCCCAAAGCTCGAATTGATATGTCTGCCCCACCCACTTGCTCATTGGTCATCGAGGAAGTGGGCGGGGCGAGGATGCTCGTTTCAGTTTTGGGGCCGTATGGGGCTATTTATGGCTTGTTTTTAGCAGTTTTTTCGTTATTGATGTTACTTTGGGCCCTGGACCTTCTCATTTTTGGCAGAAGTCAGCGACTTTCTATCGTGAAAGTTGCCTTCAAAGTGATTTTTTGAAGTTCTCTTGGGCTAATCTTCCAATTTCAACTATATTGACTTTTGAAATAAATATGCGTTCATTCCTAGTAAGCGCAAATAGTATGTTCTCATATTATGGACTGCTACTACGACTATCGCAGCAGGTCAAGGGAAATGTATACTCTGTTTATCTTGAATTGCACTAAACACGGTCCGCCAACAGTCCTCTGATTGGCCCGCTAGCACCGTAGTGTACGTCTACGACGCGTTCTCGGCAGACCCGGGTGACAGGGTGGGTGGCTGAGTGACGGCATTGACGAATCGATTGCTCTGCACACCGGGTGCACACCCGGGTCTGCCGAGAACGCGTCGTGGACGTACACTACGGTACTTGCGTGCCAATTAGAGGACTATTGGCGGACCGTGTTTTGTGCAATTCAAGATAAACAGAGTATAGCTTTGCCGATTTCCGGGAAAAAACGCTGTAGGATGCGGAAAAATCGGAAATACCCTGAGAAATACAACTTGTTCGCATTTTCAATCTCACGATTTTCGATGATTTTTTACGTTTGGCTTCTCGTAATTCTTCAAAAAAAAATTGCTCGCACCTGATTTTTCACGTCTTGCGGGAAACGAGACGCAAAACTAGTTATGGCAGCGACTTTGTGGTAGGAGTTCCAAGCCAGTATCTGATTTTTGCAAAAATTAAGAGATTTCTCCGTATTTTTCTCTAATATTGGTCCTGTTCCTGATGAATTTTGGGGGTGTTTTCAAGTTTTTTTTTTGTGTGTGTGCGATATTGTGCATAAATAGCGTTGTATTCATTCAGAGTAATTGAGATTGTAGCTGTTAGAAAAACTAGTCTGATTGTTATTGTGTATTATATAGTTATCGATCCGTGTGAGGTACGGGTTGATTTTGTTTTGTAATTTTAGTTGTTTTGTGGCTGAATAAAATGATTAGGTTTTTAGTTTTTGATTTTCCTATAGAGCAGAACCCCCTTGAAGGTGTGGTTCATTTCAGTGGAGGCGACCACTTGCCCCACTTATCGCCGCATACTCAGAAAAATCAAAACAAGCTACTTGTAATATAAATGTCAGTCACTTGAATGTCTCAAGTTACTTATATTTATATTACGTGTAAGTTACTCGTATGTTGCGTGTAACTTGCATTTATATATTCACCATGGGTGGCCATCAGGCGACGCAAAGAACGCGTCCCAAACTACACGTGAAGCAGAAAACGCTGCGTGGGTCGCGACCATGTGCGGTCAGGTACCTAAAACTCGGGTAATTGAATCGACAGCAACGCCTGTCTTAAGCCTAACCCCCAAGAGTGCGTCGTATACTGTCCTTGGGAATGCTTTTTGGCCGATTCAAGTTACTCGCGAATTATCTTTTGTCGTTTACGTTACATGTAACATATCGGAGGCGCACGGCACGCGGTATCTCTTCGATATGTAGCATGTAACTTAAATGATCTCAGATTTGTTGGAAGTAACTTACATCGGACAGTAGGCATTTCCAAGGGGAGAATAGGACGCACTCGCGGGGTCAGGCTTAGGACTGGCGTTGCTGTTGGTTAAATTACCCAAGTTTGAGATACTTGATCCCGCACTAACAGAGAAGCCCTCGCACAGCGTTTTTCGCGTAGCGTGTGGTCTGGAACGCGTGCGGACGCATTCTCTGCGTAGCGTGTCGTCTGCATCGCCTGATGGCCACCAATGGAGGAAATATAAAGGTAAGTTACATGTAACATATGTGTCACTCACATGCCATATAAATGTAGGTTACTTGAGACATTCAAGTAAGTAACATTTATATTACAAGTAACTTGTTCTCATTTTTCTGAGACGTTGGAAGGTTGAATGTGTCAGAACTTTGAAATCCGACAATACATATTCGGAAAGTTCGAAATTCGACTGTGTTGAAGAAAGTCTGGTACAGCATGAGCCCAGAACCATACCTCATTGAAAAGTCAAATATTTGGAAATTGCAAAAATCTGCTACTCAGAAAAATCAAAACAAGTTACTTGTAATATGAATGTAACTCAAGTAACTTACATTTATATTACATGTAAATTAATTTTATATTACATGTAAGTTACACTCATGTTACATGTAACTTACATTTGAATTTTCACTATGGGTGGCTATCACGTGACGCAGACGACACGCGACGAGGAGGGCCTGTCGCAGACCACACACTACGCAGAAAATGCTGTGCTGAGTCTTCCCTGCTGGTGTGGGGCCAAGTACCTCAAATTTCTGTAACTGAACAACAGCGATGCCAGTCGTAAGCCTGACCCCACGAGTGCGTCGCACTTCAACCTTGGAAATATCTTCTCGGCCAATTTAAGTTACTTGCGACGTATATTGTGCCATTTAAGTTACATGTAACATATCTGAGGCGCACTGCACGCAGGATCCTCTCAGAAACCGAAAACAAGTTACTTGTAACATATCTAAGCTGTTGTAAGTTACTTGCGACTTGTCTCAAGTAATTTATGTTACCTGTAACATGTCGGAGGCGCACGGCACGCAGTATCCCGCCGATATGTTACATGTAACTTAAATGACCTGAGATAAGTCGCAAGTAACTTACATCGTCTCAAATATGTTACAGGTAACTTGTTTTCGGCCTTTTATGTTACACGTAACTTGTTTTCATTTTTCTGAGCATCCGAGAGCTCAGAAAAATGAAAACAAGAACATAAATGTAACTTACTTGAATGTCTGAAGTAACCAACAATTAGATTACTTGACGGCCTTCAACGAATCATTCAAACAAAAAGTCGAAGGCATTCACGAATCTGCCCTCTTAAGAAATTTCATATCATCGAATGCAAGCGCGCATATCCTCTGGTTTAGAGCCGGATTTACTCTGTTCCCTCGCGCGCTTGTGTGGAGCGAGGGTAGAGACAGCGAGAAACCGTGGGTAGAAGGAGACGCAGCGTACGCACGCAGACGCACGCAACGAACGGAAATAAATCACACTCGGAAACAGGGTACAATACCACTCATGCCGTATGTCCTAAAACGCATGGACGACGCGAAACCGCATCGGAAATGTCGTTATCGTTCGGAGTCGGGGATTATGGAATCTGAAAACACCATTCAATTCGCCTCGTCGCGCAGATTCCAAAAATGTTCTCAAGTTTGAGAAAGAATAAAGTTTTGAATTAGTTATAACCCGCCTTTTCGGGAGAAGCCAAAATTTTTAAAAATAGATATTTCCGGAACTGATTTTGAAGCCTTTTCATTGGCTACTTATGGTTGAACCTTCTCATGACCTTGCTGATTACTATACTTTTTATTCGACGGAGTCGGTTTCGGATATCCGAGTCGGATATTTATCCGAAATCCGATCCGACGTCAGAAAGGCGATTCCGGATTGACCCGAAATCCGATCAGACGAAAAAACACGATATCCGAAATATACGATATGCGGAAAAAGGAAAATCGAAGGATCCGATGAGAAAACCAGATAATCGGATAGAAGAACGGATAATCGATCGGATCGAAATCGGATAGAATTGCGTCCATTTCGCTCCATTCAACAATCGCGCCCTAGAGGTAATTCCTGACCCACTGTGCCTTGTTCGAGATTTGAAATCAAGTTCCGTCGACGTGCACGACGCAAATGACGATGATGTGCGTCTGTGATTAACGCGCGCACGTATACCGTCAAGGCTGCGATGACTGAGGCGCTATTCATACTACTCAACGCCAGCGCGCGCCGCGCTGCCGGAGACTATGAATACTCCAGCGGCGACGCCATGGCGGAGCGTGACGCGTGGGCGGGGCGTCAAGCCATTAATACACAAACGCCACGCCAGCGCGACACGCGCGTGCCGCGCTGGCGTTGAGTAGTATGAATAGCGCCTAAGCCGGGCGGCGCTGAGTTGAAGCGGGTGCGGCGCGGCCGTGCAGCGCGGCCTGTATTAGATTACTCCCGCAACAGGTGATTCTGCTAGCATGCTGCCCATATCCCTAGCATATTTCGACTTGTTCATCCTTAAATTTACAGCAATATGGGCAGTAGGCTGGCGAAAACACTTGGATAACAGTGACGGGCAATCAGAAACACGCTGTGCAGCCGCGCCGCGCCCGCTTCAACTCAGCGCCGCCCGGCTTAGTCATCGCCGCCTTGAAGATACATTGACGCATTGTCGGCGCCAAAATTGGAATTTTGAAATCCAGAAGGTTCTTTCATCTACTATTCTTCTTCTAAGCCGTGCGAGAGCACCGCATCAGAGGAGCAGAAAGTTGCCAACCTCGCACGGCTTGTACCATAAATCTTGAGCAGACAGGGTTGTGGGTCTGAGCGGACATGAAAATACCAGGTTGTCCAATAATTCTTGTCCGAAATTTTCACCATTTTTGATTTTTTTCAACTTTATTGAAAAACAAGTCTAATCAACAATATAATCATCACAGTTATCCACAACAGTGGCCCATCGATTGAGCAGGTCGCCGATGCCCTTCGCCCAGAACTCCGGGGGCTGCGACTCGAAGAAGTCCGCGATGTCGGATTTGAGGTTGTCGTAGTTGGTGAATTTTCTTCCGGCCAAATGGTGCTTCAGCGGGCGGAGCAAGTGGTAGTCGGAGGGAGCGAAGTCCGGGGAATACGGCGGATGGGCAACCGTCTCCCAGCCGAGCGTCGCCAACTTCTGCTGGGTCTCCTTCGCCACGTGGGGGCTCGCGTTGTTGTACAGCAGGTGGACCGAGGCCCGTCGGGGACGCTTTTCTCGGATGACGGCTAGTTTCTCGAGCTGATCGGTGTAGATGGAGGCGGTGACCGTCCTGCCTTGCGGGAGCAGCTCGAAGTACAGCATGCCCTTTGTGTCCCACCAGCAGCAGAGCATGATCTTCAGCGAGTGCAGGTCGGCTTTCGGCGTCGTCGGCGATTCTTCTCCGCTCGGGATCCAGACGGCACGGCCGGCGACGCTGTCGTAGAGGACCCAGCTCTCCTCCACAGTGACCAGGTCCTCAAGAATCTCCTTGCGATGCGGACGAAGGAGGGGGGGACTGGCAGACGGCCACGCGGCTCTGCTTGTTGGCGTCCGTCAGACGGTGGGGGATCCAACGGGCCAGAACTTTGTGGTAGCCGAGTAAGTTGAGTCGATTGTGGATGGTGGACTTGCTGCAGCCGAGCGTCTTCGCCAGTTCACGGGTGGTGGCTTCCGGCTTCTCTTTGATACAGCGACGGACTTCGTCATCATCCACCGTAGAAGGCCTCCCGCTGTGCTCCCTGTCCTCGAGGCTCGTGTCGCCGCTCTCGAAACGATTGAACCAGCGGCTGACTGTGTGTTGGGACACTGCATCCTCCTTGCACGCTCTGCAGATGTTGGCGACCGCGGTGCCCGTGTCGTTGCCCAGCAGCCACTCGTAGTACACGAACCTACGAATTCGAACTTGGTCCATTTCAGCTTGTACTGGTAGCTAGACGCGGCGACTGCGCCTTATATACCCCTAGCGTAGAACTTTGAAGAGCCTTCTGGAAGGTTCTTACACTTGCCTGATATTATAACACTTCTAAGGAAAATTATAGAATTTTGAAAATTTTCGGACAGGAATTATTGGACGGCCTGGTACATGTAATGAATCATGTCCAACACGTTGACAAGAAGGTCAGTCACCGGGGACTGGATGGTCAATCCTGTGTGCGTAGACCTTGACGTAGGTAGAATGACCGCATCGTAGATCTGCTAGGATGGTTCTAGTACGCCTGCGCAGGCCAGCTTTACTATCATCGACTCGAGGAGGCACACCGTCATATATGAGATTGAGATGAGCAGCAGACAAGTATTCTGTTACGAAACGTGTATGCTTAGCCATCAGGGGCCGCATGCAAGATAGCGCCGGCTGGGGCAGGGGCAGTGCAGTCGGCGCCTTTGAAGATCGCCGTTGCTAACAAGACATGACACGTCTATCGTGGTTGGTCACAAGTCAAGACACGTATGTCATGCCCAAGCAGTCTTTCTCGCTGCCCCCAACTGCTCCAATCTCCCAGCTGGGGCGACTAGGGCAGAGCGATGAGACACGACATACGTATCTTCACTCGTGACCGACCACGATAGACGTGTCCTGTTTTGTGAGCAACTGCGATCTTCAAAGGCGCCGACTGCACTGCCCCTGCCCCAGCTTGTGCGTTCTTGCATGCGGCCCCTGCAGTCCTCTACGCTAGAGCTCGTAGGTAGCCCAACGTTGATGTCAACAGTAGATAGGGCAGCATAGAGCGGTGTGCGTATGTTGAGAGGTTGGGGGCCAAATGATAGGAGGGAATGGTCGGTATTGGTCGGGTTGTTGACGATGGCAAAGAGGAACTGCTGAGACTGCTTGACGGGGAGTAGGCCGGTTTCATGGTGGAGATGGTGGATAGGCGTCGATTTGTGGCAATCTGTAACAAGCCTTAGCTCAGTATTCTGCGCTCGCTGCAGTCTGCACCCTGAAGATTCAGACAGACACTTAGTCCAAATGGGGGCACCATATTTCAAAACAGGCAGTACCATGGCTCTATTCGTTGTACGCAAAACTTCCTATAAGCTGTACCAGGTGGTGCCAGCAAGGGCACACAGAATGTTGTTGCGTGAGTTGGCTGCAGCAGCACGTATACGTGCGTTCTCGTCGAAACGTAGGGAGGGATACAGGGAGGATAATTTACGCCTGTACTTGAACTTGTGAAAATCCAAGACTTCCATTCAGCGGCGGAGAACCGGAACGTGACATCCTTCGTCACGATTCTATGAGCACTCGCACAAGCCGCGATCTTAGGTGGTGCTCTATCTGTCAAATAAGCCAATCGGATAAAGAAAAAACTCCCTATATAATATCAAACCTCTAACAAGGAAACCACAATAAGTCATAGTGACCATTCCAAATGAAATGTACTTTTCTAGAACCATTTCCGGATGAAAAGTCCGAATATGCCCATCGCAGCTGCCTAGACCCACTCTGAAAAAAGTTATGAGCGTTTTTTAAAGCTTCGCGGCAAGGTAAGGGTACCCCCCCATGGAATTTTTAGAGTGTTTTAAAATTTTTCTCCGGATTTTGCTGAAAACATGAATGTAGGGGTAATCTGGGGTGCTTAACACGAATCTGAGGTTTGCTCGCCAAAATTTTAAGGTTTACTGTAGGTTACGGTAGGTAACATGCAATTTAGGAGGCGAAACCTACCTCAACATTCCGATAATCGACAAATGGACATCAAATTCGTATTCAGCACCACAAATAACCCCCACATAGAAACATTGAGACAAATCTGAGACTTTGACCAAACTACCGTATACCCACCGTAATCTACCGTAAGCTGCCAAAAATCGATAAATCTTTATCAGATTCGTCTTCAGCACTCCAAATAACCCTCAGAGAAATAAGTTGAGCATATTCTATAGTAGCACTCCGGAAATCGTCAAAAGTCGCGATTCGCCATCAAATCCCCCCCCCTCCCCCGATGGGAATCTGTGAACGAATACAGTCTAAAACTTTGGATAATCGATAAATGAACCTCAGATTCGTGATCAGCACCCCAAATAACCTTCCAGAGCGAATTTTTAGTCAAATCTGGAATATTTTTCTGAAACGCTTCGAGAGCCCTCTAATTGGTATAAATAAACGCCCAACCGAAAATCCGTACTTTAAAAAAAAGTAAGTCCAAAACGCTGTTAGTCTGCGCAAAGTTTGGAAAATGTTCCTTCAACCTAGTTTTGCGTAGTGGGGTAGTTTTGGGCGCTGAACACGATTATAAGGTCCGTTTCCGGATTTTCGTTAAGATAATGCGCTTTTTAGAGGGTATAATAAGTACGAAAATCAGAGAAAAAATGCCTATAACTTTTTTCAGAGTGCGTCTAGGCAGCTGCGATGGGCATATTCGGACTTTTCGTTCGAAAATGGTTCTAGAAAAGTTCATTTCAGTTGAAATGGTCTCTATGACTTATTGTGGTTCCCTTGTAAGTCACTTACTTTTCATATTCCGAAAGAGGAGGGAAACTCCGGCTGCTGTGAAGTTAACGGAGGGTGGAATACCGAGTCAGGACGTCACCGCGGCTCGGCAAACCCAGTTCTCGGGCAACCCCTTTGTCTCCCAATCATGGGTGATGTCTCCTTTTTTTTCGGATGCGAACAATGTAAGGCGCTATTCATGCTACTCAACGCCAGCGCGGCACGCGCGTGCCGCACTGTCGTGGCGTTTGTGTATGAATGGCTTGACGCCCCGCCCGCGCGGCACGCGCGTCACGCTCCGCCCGCTCCGCCATGGCGTCGCCGCTGCAGTATTCATACTGCCACCCGGAACCCCTTGACGTTTTCATCCACTGATATTATTTATCGATCGTCTCATTCATTCCAGCTTCACCGCCCCGCCATGGCGTCGCCGCTGGAGTATTCATAGTCTCCGCAAGCGCGGCACGCGCGTAGAAAGTGTTCATACACAAAAGCCACGCCAGCGCGCGTGCCGCGCTGGCGTTGAGTAGTATGAATAGCGCCTAAAAAGAAGCCAAAATAATTTCTGAACTTGTGCTCGTACTTTTCTATGTTTCATGCTGTGTGCGGCCAGAGCATTCTGCTTACGCCTTATTTTGATTATCACGAGAGGTTTCTGGTTTCCGCTGTTGGAGTTCCTGCTCGAGCAGCGGCGCGCCGCGGCCGACCCCGTCGCGAGGATTGCGGCCCCAATTATTTAAATGCCCAAGATTCGCAGCGCCACATCACTTTTCTAACGTCAGACCTCGGAAAATTCTCTGTACCAACATGTAGTCGTTGAGATGTATGGGCACAGTGAGGTCAAATCCGGTTATGATGAAGCTGACTCGGATAGTGGCGAATCTAGTTTCGGAGAGGAAGATGTGTCGGAAGAAGACTCCGAAATAGTAGACTGAACGTAGACAGTAGGCTCAATTGTGTTGTACGATGAAGGCAACCATATCAGTCGAAAATCTCCAAATATGTCTTGTTTTGTGGTCACCACGATGATTTGTTATAATTTTTTTTTCAATCTGAAGGTTTGCTAGTACCGGTCCAACCGTTCGTTCATGTCAACTATTGCTTAAAAGTCTCCCAAAACTGGGGATTTGCTTTTTCTACGAATATTATATGAAGATTATATTGATTTGGTTTTAGAATAGTATATTTACTTGAATACACGGAGAACAATTTTTCTTATCCGTTTATTCATCCGAATTAACCGGGGGATCCGATTTTATCCAATCGTATATCTGATAACCGACCCGTTTGAAAATTCTAGTTTCGGATAGGATCGATTATCGGAAATTCTCGTTTGGGCAAGTATCCGTTTTATCCGATGAGTCGGTTTCGCAAAATTGACCATAGCCGATAATCCGATCCGACGCGATTTCGGCTATCGTATGGAATGTATACTGATTACCAGCTAAAGTGGCGCTTCCTAATTCTATTGAAGTCAACCAATTTCGCTGGATATTTGAAAAGTGGAAAATAGGTCTAGAATTGGACTAATCTTGATTATGCATACATTTTTCAAATCTTCAATACTATACGAATGTATTAACGTTTTAAAAGTCCGAAAATGGCAACTCTGAAGGAGTTTGGCCTTTCTTTTTGAGAAAGTAGGTGATAATTTAGTCAAAACTTTTTTCTCAAAGCTGAATATATTTTTGAAGTCAGCGCGACGAGACGATTCGAATGGTGTTTTCTAATTCCCAAATGTTTGACCGAGAGAGGAAACGAGGTTTCCAACGTATCTTTGCGTCGCCGACGTGTTTTAGGACACATGTTATTAACGGTATTGTAGTACAGTAGTATAATAATAATGTACACCAAAGCTCCGCGTTCTATGACTGAATCTGTTCTATGGCTGAATTGTATGCGGTCAAGGTTGAATTATTCATGGAAAAACCTGGAAAAGTTCAGTGGCTTAGACAGCAGTGTGAGAGCTGTTTTCGCTTCTGTAGACTAAAACGAAAACACGGGGCACTGAAGTGCAGCGCTTAGAGGGGGGGGGGGTCAACAACAATTCTAAATCTTTCTGTTGATAGGTCTAAGGACACATCAACTGCCAGAATACTGTGTTTTTATGGAATATCAATGAGCACCACTTCCTGCTTTTGAATACTGTTCTATGAAAAATGCTACATCAACAGGATTATGTAGGCCTATGAAATCATAGACTGGTGTGAGATATAAGGTAAGGGTGGGAGAAACGCCCGCAAAATGTCATCTACACGCATACTCCTCTCCCTAATCGGTAGGTACCTAATTTCGGAAGAACCTTTTTCTTGTACTACTCCCATTTCAGTACTTTCGACTGCGACATCAGGATTACTGGTACTGAAAGGCGATTGTGAGGAAACCTTAGTGACATTGAATAGAAAGAAAAAACTTCCTTAGTAAAACCAGAAATGCTACAGATTATCCTCCTCCGATCTCATGCAAGGTGAAGCCTTGCCCGAATGGTACGCGCTGCGAACAGGGCAGGCTGATATGCCCCCATATCCCATGTTCTGGAGAAGTCTGCCCTGACCCCGACCGCCCTCTGTGCTATGTTTCAACAACGCAATGCGTTCGCATTGGTAGGGTTTATGGCTTTGAAAAGTTGATTTGTTTAAAATACATGTATTTGGGATTGAGGTAATGCAACAACATCAAACCCAACCAACTCATCAACACCTCTCGAAAAGCGTTCCGGCACAACTCCCATTTCAGTACTTTCGACTGTGACATCAGGGGGACCGGCACGGAAAGACAGTAGTAAGAAAACCTCAGTGACACTGAAGTGGAAAACTTCCTCAATAATACTAGAGTTGCTTCAGATGTCTTTGTCTTTGCTCTGAAGTCCTGTAAACACAAATCATGTCCAGAAGGTACACGCTGCGAAGAGGATAGTCTCACAATATCTGATATGTATGATTGCGGTCCGGTTATCTGCGAATACAATCCAGATTGGTGGAAAGTCACTCCCGCGAAATGTGTTCCCATCGGTAGGGCACTTTGCTTTGGAAAGTTGCTTTTTTTGAAATAAATGTAATTGGGATTGAGGTAATGCGACAACATCAAATCCAACCAGATCATCAACACTTCTCGGAGAGGGTTCCGGCACTTCTACACAGAAATATTCCAACACTAGTCCTATTTCAATTCTTTCGACGGTAACATCAGAGATACTGGCACGGAAAGGCGATGGTAAGATAACCTATATGGTACCAGCATGAAAAAAAAACTTCTCTAACAAAGCAAGAATTGCTTCAGATAACGCTACTTCTAACTTATGTGAGCAAAAGTCATGTCCAGAAGGTACACACTGTGAAGAGGGTGAACGCATATGCTCTCATTATTTATCGGCCTCTGGCATACAAAAGTGTCATACTTTTCCACCGGAATGTGTTGCCATCGGTAGGACACTTTGCTTTGAAAAGCTGAATTGTTGGAAATTCCTGTATTTGTGATTGAGGTAACGCGACAACATCAAACCCAACCAACTCATCAACACTTCTCGGAGAGGGTTCCGGCACTTCTACACAGAAATTTTCCATCACTAGTCCTATTTCAATTCTTTCGACGGTAACATCAGAGATACTGGCACGGAAAGGCGACGGTAAGTTAACCTCTGTGGTACCAACATGAAAATATACTTCTTCAACACTATAAGAATTGCTTCAGATAGCGCTACTTCTAACTTATGTGAGAAAAAGTCATGCCCAGAAGGTACACACTGTGAAGAGGGTGAACGCATATGCTCTCATTATTTATCGGCCTCTGGCATACAAAAGTGTCATACTTTTCCACCGGAATGTGTTCCCATCGGTAGGGCACTTTGCTCTGGAGAGTTGATTTGTTTGAATTACATGTATTTGGGATTGAGGTAATGCAACAACATCAAACCCAACCAGATCATCAACGTTTCTCGGAGAGGGTTCCGGCACTTCTACACAGAAATTTTCCATCACTAGTCCTATTTCAATTCTTTCGACGGTAACATCAGAGATACTGGCACGGAAAGGCGACGGTAAGTTAACCTCTGTGGTACCAGCATGAAAATATACTTCTTCAACACTACAAGAATTGCTTCAGATAGCGCTACTTCTAACTTATGTGAGAAAAAGTCATGCCCAGAAGGTACACACTGTGAAGAGGGTGAACGCATATGCTCTCATTATTTATCGGCCTCTGGCATACAAAAGTGTCATACTTTTCCACCGGAATGTGTTGCCATCGGTAGGACACTTTGCTTTGAAAAGCTGAATTGTTGGAAATTCCTGTATTTGTGATTGAGGTAACGCGACAACATCAAACCCAACCAACTCATCAACACTTCTCGGAGAGGGTTCCGGCACTTCTACACAGAAATTTTCCATCACTAGTCCTATTTCAATTCTTTCGACGGTAACATCAGAGATACTGGCACGGAAAGGCGACGGTAAGTTAACCTCTGTGGTACCAACATGAAAATATACTTCTTCAACACTATAAGAATTGCTTCAGATAGCGCTACTTCTAACTTATGTGAGAAAAAGTCATGCCCAGAAGGTACACACTGTGAAGAGGGTGAACGCATATGCTCTCATTATTTATCGGCCTCTGGCATACAAAAGTGTCATACTTTTCCACCGGAATGTGTTCCCATCGGTAGGACACTTTGCTTTGAAAAGCTGAATTGTTTGAAATCCCTGTATTTGTGATTGAGGTAACGCGACAACATCAAACCCAACCAACTCATCAACACTTCTCGGAGAGGGTTCCGGCACTTCTACACAGAAGTTTTCCATCACTAGTCCTATTTCAATTCTTTCGACGGTAACATCAGAGATACTGGCACGGAAAGGCGATGGTAAGATAACCTCTGTGGTACCAACATGAAAATAAACTTCTTCAACACTACAAGAATTGCTTCAGATAACGCTACTTCTAACTTATGTGAGCAAAAGTCATGTCCAGAAGGTACACACTGTATACAGGGTGAACCCATATGCTCTCATTATTTATCGGCCTCTGGCATACAAAAGTGTCATACTTTTCCACCGGAATGTGTTCCCATCGGTAGGACACTTTGCTTTGAAAAGCTGAATTGTTTGAAATCCCTGTATTTGTGATTGAGGTAACGCGACAACATCAAACCCAACCAACTCATCAACACTTCTCGGAGAGGGTTCCGGCACTTCTACACAGGATTATTCCGGCGATTCTACACAGGAATATTCCGGCAATTCTTCACAGAAATATTCAGGAACTACTCCCATTTCAGTTCTTTCGACTGTGGCATCAAGGATACCGGCACAGAAAGGCGGTGGTGAGAAAGCTTCACTGACATTCAAATGAAAAACCTCAAAAGTACAAGAGTTGCTTCAGGTAACCCTGCTACAATCTTATGTGAGAGAAAATCATGTCCAAAAGGTACACGCTGCGTACAGGGTAGATTAAAATGCTTTCCTTTTAAATCTGACTGCCGTTGGTTTTCCTGCAAACGCTTCTACAGCTGCTATTTTTCTCGAGCAAAATGTGTTCCCATCGGTAGGGCGCTTTGCTTTGAAAAGTTGATTTGTTTTAAATACATGTATTCGGGATTTAGGTGATTCGGCAGCATCAAACCCAACCATCTCATCAACACCTCTCGAAAAGCGTTCCGGCACAACTCCCATTTCAGTACTTTCTACTGTGACATCAGGGGGGCCGTCACGGAAACCCAAACGTAGGGAGAAATTCTCAGTGACACTTAAATAGAAAACTTCCTCAATAATACTAGAGTTCCTTCAGATGTCTTTTTTACGACGGCCTGTTGGCGCATATCATGTCCAGAAGGTACACGCTGCGAAGAGGGTATTATCTCAATATCTGATATGTGGAAATGCGGTTGGGTTATATGCGAATACAATCCAGATTGGTGGAAAGTCACTCCCGTGAAATGTGTTCCCATCGGTAGGGCACTTTGCTTTGATAAGTTGCTTTGTTTGAAATAAATAAAATTGGAATTGAGGTAATGCGACAACATCAAACCCAACCAGATCATCTACACTTCTCGGAAAGACTTCCGGCACTTCTGCAAAGGGATAATGCGAATGCTAGATGTGTTGGTTCTGATGATTGTCCCTCCTAATGACACTGAGTGATTGATTTTCTTCACTACTTTCCTTAACGATAAATTATGAATTCTAATGTGGTTGTTGGATCGAAAAAAGCGTCTCCTGTCTGCGGGAGAAGGAAATCGACATCAATCCATTTAGAACTACCTTGAAGGCAGAATTCACGCTCCTAAATGATACCAATTCTATTGCATGAGTGGAACGCCTGGAGCTGTTAGTATTTGAAAAATGAAGAATTAACGTTTCTGTCTGTATTGGTTTGAAACGAGACGAGTTGCACGACATCGGATGAATAAGAGAAGCTAGCAACATATTGGCAGGGATAAAGGGTCTGCAGAGTTGCGGCGATCAGCGAGTGGTCGCCGAGCGTCTACATTGACGCGGCGTCAAAAATGTTTCCCAACATTATTATCGCCGCTTCGGTTGCCGCTAGCTGAAACTGAGGCAGGGCCGTCGCGGCGTCAACACACTCTGCGGTGCTCCTTGTCGCCCTTCACGCCGCTTCGGTCGCCCTTGTCGCCAAATGTAATCGATATTGCATCATCAAGCTCTGTTCGTCGCTGCGAGCAACGCCGCGGTTTCAACTCTGCAGACCCCTATAACGACGCATGATACACCAGGGTCAGGCGTGGCAATGGGATCGGTCGGTGGGAGTGCGCCCTACCCCCCTCCCAACGGGTCGCTCGTCACTGCGGCTCCTCCTCAGCAAACAAAATTTCGAATCTTTTCCCATTCATTCTCTACTTTCTTTTTTTTCGAGTTTTTTGATCACATGAAAATTTATCAACATTCTCCTTGTTTGATGGCTAGTTCTCGGTCTCAACAACTCCACATGCATAGGATCTAAGAGACGAAGTTTCTTCTCATAGCTGACAGCTGTAAGTCTGGAAGAGATTTCGGGCATTTTTGACGCGGAGAATGAACCTTGGTATGCTCTTTCTCGGCAGACATGGGGTGGCAAGTTGTTCTCCGAAAAAAGTTGTACTAGGAAATGTCGGTTCCAGAAGGGATAACCAAGACATGGAGAACAGTTATTTCTTCAATTCAATCAATTCAATTGGCTGTTTTTCGCCATTTTTCAATACTAACAGCATCTGGCCTTCCGTTCATGCAATAAAACTGATATCAGCTTTGAGTGTGTGTGCCGCCTTTCAAAGCGGTGTCTGCGATAAAAACGACATTCGAGCTCTGTTCATCAGAATGAACAGTGTGTCATCACAGAAGTCAATATAAGTGAAAAAGCCTGGAAACGTGAGAGAAAAACTCAAAAACAAGGTATAACGGTTAATTACCGGTGTCGGTCAGCCTCCCGTGTTAACGATGATTTGATTAATGCTCGTTTATCCGTATCTTATTTCGCTGTTACGGTAGTCAGTAGTCTCCATTAGTACTCAGAAATTACTTTAAAAGCAAAATAAAAGTTGACAAGACAGGTACTGTGCTTATCTGGGTCAAATTCCGGTCCGCAATAGCGTCTCGACACGCTTTGCGGCCGCATGCGCCAGAGTCAGTCGGGTTTCCAGCACCAAAGACTACTGGATATGGCTTTTTTATACAGTTTCCTTCAATTTTTTGTTTCCAGTTTCTAAAACCCACAAAGAGTCAGCAAATCGGCTGCTGCGGCGCTGAAAACTCTCCCGACTCGAAATCGCGCGGCAGCAAAGCGTGTCGAGACGCAATTGTGGACCGGAATTTGACCCAGATAAGTACAGTATTTATATACTCTGTTTATCTTGAATTGCACAAAACACGGTTCGCCAATAGTCCTCTAATTGGCGCGCTAGTACCGTAGTGTACGTCCACGACGCGGTCTCGGCAGACTCGGGTGTGCACCCGGTGTGCAGAGCAATCGATTCGTCAATGCCGTCACTCGGCCACCCACCCGGGTCTTCCGAGAACGCGTCGTGGACGTACACTAAGGTACTAGCGGGCCAATTAGAGGACTATTGGCGGACCGTGTTTTGTGCAATTCAAGATAAACAGAGTATAGAAATCTCGATTATTGGGGGCGGTCGGACACGAAGCAATAATTTGTTCCTCATCCTTTTTTCCACATTTCACTTAGGGGGGAACCTTACTTACATCGCGCCACGAAAATCGCGCGCGATGTGGTTTACTCTGCGATGTACATCGCGCCAACACATAGCATCGCGCTAGAGAGAAACCATACTTCGACGCCGTTTTGCGTCCTCATCCAAACATGCACAAATATGAAAGAGCAGGGTTTCAAAGTTTTCAAGCTTATTTTCGCTGTCGTTTCGGTTTCGCGAAAATTCTGCGCATAAAAAGGAAAAATGAATGAGACGTTCAAGTCTTCTGTTAAATAATATGTAAATAAAACCTTTAAATTGAAGAAACACGATGTTTCAGGGTCGTGGTAGGTTTAGTCATGGTCGTGGCACGTTTCCAGATAAACAGAACGTGAGAGAGCTGAGAAACGGCAGTGAAAGGAAAAATAACTAATAATGTGCTCGAAAAAATGTTTTCGCAACAATTTTTTCCGATTGAGCCTCAGCTATTTCACAAAAATTTGAGCATACTGCTATAGCGGAGCTGCCGACGGACCACGACTTCCGCAGTCGAGTTTAGGATAGGGTAATACATTGAACACGAGAAAGCTTCGAAATTCGTCCTTCTGGCAGAAATTTCGATTTTCTAAAAGCGTGCGGTTCGAAGTGGTAGGCGACGCGTGCGGTCGTGAGTGGTTTAACCGAGCTCAAGGAGACACAGAATGAAAAGGGAATAAGAGAAAAAGAGGGAGAGATCAAAACAGGTGGAAACCACGAAATGTCAAAAAAAAGCTCCCGCGATGTTCCCACATCGCAGTGCAGGGCGCTGCGATGTGATGTAATTGCGAACGCGCGCTAAACAGCAGGCATCGCGCAAAAAACTATGGTTTAGACGCGATGTGAGCGCGATGCCGTCGCGCGTAGCAGCTGCCACGCAAACGCCGCGTGCGACGGCTGACATAACCGCGACTTCTCGATTCCTTTGTCGCGCGCGGCGACCAGTACTACATCACCCTTCTGACTGCGATAA
The DNA here is from genome assembly GCA_029168955.1 of Aplectana chamaeleonis. NCBI lineage: Eukaryota > Metazoa > Nematoda > Chromadorea > Rhabditida > Cosmocercidae > Aplectana > Aplectana chamaeleonis. The sequence goes on along the minus strand of JAPDOI010000007.1, from coordinate 98,933 downwards.
CATCGCTCCAAGTAAGGTTCCCCCCTTAATGTTACTTTTGTGATGACCAGATCTACCTTCTCATACTCATGAGTATATCACATCAATCCCTTTATCGCAGACCCTGGCTTCAAAGGCAGTGTTCACGATTGAAAACCCTTTTTTAGTTTTCAAAGTTTTCTGCAGAGATAAAACCGTCTGAAGAAAACCCTGAAAAACTTGCCCGTGCCTGTTTGCGTGCAGACAACGCATCGAGCCTGACATCAGTGAAGTGGTTTCACGCTTTTAAAATCATTAGGTAAGTGGCTTTGCTTTCTGTTTCCTAGACTGAAAATTATTTGAAAAAAAGAGGGGCTATTCTACATGCTGGGATGTCAGAAGCTTTCGTGATAAAAATAATCGAAAATGCGCTGGCTGTTTCTACAGTCTTTTTCATCGCGAACACTAACTTTGAAGGCACAATCCGAGCTAAGGGAAGAGTTCAGAGATTTTCACATAATTGTGAAGTAGACCCACCCGTATAACACCTGGCAAGTACGAGCTCTTGTTTCCTCGGAATAAGCGAGATATAGTAGGAAGCCACCCTGGGGTGCCCACATCAGAAAGCCACTTTGGCACGCCTCTTTCGCGATCTTTCGAGCTCAGCAGTGACAAGATGAGCAATGGCTTCCGATCAACAGCCCCGTTTTTGCCTTGATTCTTAGCCCCTTTCTTCACTCAGGTCGGCTCCCATACATCGGTTGCAAATGACGGTAGTTAAAAGCCTCGGACAACTCGTCCACGATGCTTCTGCAGTTCAATTTTATAGGTGCCATAACTCCTTTCCCAGGAAATCTTGTACAATTTTAAAGACATCATTGGAATCAGCGTGAAACCGTTCTCAAGATAGGCAGAAAAACAGAAAACCGATTCTGAGGTTGAACTGTGCCTTCAAAGGCACAGTCCAAGCTCAGAGGTAATTTTTGATATTATACTCTGGCCGCCGTGTATAGCAACCCTGTCAAGCGCGAAATCACAGATCACTCGAATAAGCGAGGAAAAGCGAGGAAACAGTCGGCCACGCCCCTTGAAAGAAAAAATTGGTGACGCCCACCGACGAGCTTCCGATCACAATAGGGAAGAGAAGCGCGACTGATTTTATTCAAAATCTATGTTCTTCTATTTGTTTTCGGTCTATCTTTATAGTGTGACCTACTCTAGAACGATGGCTGCGAATAAGGAGAAAAAACAGGTTCGAGACAACTCGTCCGCAAACATCTCCCCGTTCAAATTCAAAATATTTGAGGGGCCATAACTCCGTTCATATTGAGTTCTGAGCGATTTTGGAAACACCATCGTGATCAGCGTGAAATGTCCTCCAAAATAGATTGAAAAACAAAAAATCGATTCCGAAGTGAGACTGTGCCTTCAAGACAGCTCCGGATGGAATGTTAACAGCCTTCTCATCACGCAGACAAGAGACGCTTTTTTTGGTCCAACAACCACATTAGAATTCATAATTTATTCTCAGAAAAGTAGTTAATGAAATCACTCATTGTCGTTGGGAGGGACGATCGTCAGCAACAACACATCCAGCACTCGCATTATCCCTGTGTAGTTGTGCCGTAATCTTTCTCGAAAGGGGTTGATGAGTTGGTTGGATTGGATGTTGTCGCATTACCTCAATACCAAAGATATGTTTTATAAACGAGTCAATTTTATAAAGTAAAGTGCCCTACCGAAGGGAACACATTCCGCTGGAGAAAGGCTGCACCGTTCGATGGGTTTGCATAAACGAAATGGGCATTGAGGAATTTCAGAGCATATGAGTGCACTCTGTTTGCAGCGTGTACCTTCTGGACATGATTTGTGTTCACATAAGTTAAGAGTAGCCTTATCTGAAGCGATTCTTGTATTAATGAGGATGTTTTTCTATTGAATGTATTCCAAAGAAATCAACTTTTCGAAGAAAGTGCCCTACCGATGGGAACACACTCTGCAGGAGAAGGATCGCACACTTTGATGCGTTTGCAGGCCTTATAAAAGCATCCTTTAACATGATAGCATTTACGCCTCCCCTGTTCGCAGCGTGTTCCTTTCGGGCACGACTCTTGCTCACATGAGATAGGAGCCATCTTATCTGGAGCAACTCTTGTATCATAAGGGAATTTTTTTTTTCATTTCAAAGACAGTGATGTTTTCTTACCATCGCCTTTCCGTGCCAGTATATCTGATGTCACATTGAAAAAAACTGAAATGGAACTTGTGCCGGAATATTCCTGTGTAGAATTGCCGGAATAATTCTGTGTAGAATCGCCGGAATATTCCAGTGTGAAGTTGCCGAAATATTTCTGTGTCGAATTCCTGTGTAGAGTTGCCGGAAGATTTCCGCTTAGAATCACCGCAACACTCCAGCGTAAAATTGTCAGAACATTCCTGTGTAGAATCGCCGAATCATTCAAGGGAAAATATTCTTGAAGAGAATTGCCGGAAAACTTCTGTGTAGAAGCGCCAGAACCTTCCTCGAGAGGCTTTGATGAGTTGGTTGGGCTTGATGTTGTCGCATTACCTAAATCCCAAATGCAAGATTCCAAACAATTCAACTTTTCAAAACAAAGTGCCCTACCGATGAGAACACATTTCGCTGGAGAACGATTGCACCGTTCGATGGGTTTGCATAAACGAAATGGGCATTGAGGAATTTCAGAGCATATGAGTGCACCCTGTTTGCAGCGTGTACCTTCTGGACATGATTTGTGTTCACATAAGTTAAGAGTAGCGTTATCGCAATTCTTGTATTAATGAGAATGTTTTTCTATTGAATGTATTTTAAAGGAATCAACTCTTTGAAGAAAGTGCTTTACCGATGGGAACACACTCTGCAGGAGAAGGATCGCACAGTTCGATGCGTTTGCAGGCCTTATAAAAGCATCCTTTAACATGATAGCATTTACGCCTCCCCTGTTCGCAGCGTGTTCCTTTCGGGCACGACTTTTGCTCACATGAGATAGGAGCCATCTTATCTGGAGCAACTCTTGTATCATAAGGGAATTTTTTTCATTTCAAAGACAGTGATGTTTTCTTACAATCGCCTTTCCGTGCCAGTATATCTGAGGTCACATTGAAAAAAACTGAAATGGGACTTGTGCCGGAATATTCCTGTGTAGAATTGCAGGAATAATTCTGTGTAGAATCGCCGGAGTATTCCATTGTGGAATTGCCGAAATATTTCCGTGTAAAATTGCCGGAATAGTTCTGTGTAGAATCGCCGGAATATTCCAGTGCGGAATTGCCGAAATATTCCTGTGTAGAATTCCTGTGTAGAGTTGCCGGAATATTTCCGCTTAGAATCACCGCAGCACTCCAGCGTAAAATTGTCAGAACATTCCTGTGTAGAATCGCCGAATCATTCATGTGAAAATAGTCCTGAGTAGAATTGCCGGAAAACTTCTGGGTAGAAGCGCCAGAACCTTCCTCGAGAGGTGTAGATGAGTTGGTTGGGTTTGATGTTGTCTCATTACCTCAATCCCGAATACAGGTATTTTAAACAAATCAACTTTCCAAAGCAAAGTGCCCTACCGATGGGAACACATTCCCCTGGAGAAGGATGGCACTTCGTGGTAGAATAGCGCCTATGTTCAATGGTGAGATAGGTATAAGAGAATTTGCGCATCCCCTGTTTACAGTGTGTACCTTCTGGACATAATTTGTCCCCACATAGGTTAGAAGTAGCGTTATCTGAAGCAATTCTTGTTTTGTTGAAGAAGTTTTTTTTTCATTTTGGTACCACAACGGTTTTATTACCATTACCTTTCTGTGCCAGTATCCCTGATGTCAGAGTCGGAAAAACTGAAATGGGAGTTATGCCGGAATATTCCTGTGTCGAATCGCCGAAGTATTTCTGTGTAGAAGAGCCGAAACCCTTCTCGAGAGGTGTTGATGAGTTGGTGTGGTTTGATGTTGTCTCATTACCTTAATCCCGAATACATGTATTTTAAACAAATCAACTTTCCAAAGCAAAGTGCCCTACCGATGGGAACACATTCCTCTGGAGAAGGTTGGCACTTCGTGGTGGAATAGCGCCTATGTCCAATGGTGAGATAGGTAAAAGAGCATTTGCGCATCCCCTTTTTACAGTGTGTACCTTCTGGACATAATTTGTCCCCACATAAGTAAGAAGTAGCGTTATCTGAAGCAACTCTTGCAATAACGAGGATTTTTATTTGAATGTCAAGCAAGTTTCCTCACCACTGCCACTCCGTGCCAGTATTCTCGATGTCACCGTCGAGAGAACTGAAATAGGAGTAGTATTAGAGGAAGCTTATTCCGAAATCAGGTACCTACCAATTAGAGAGAGAAGTATGCGTGTAGATGACATTTGGCGTGCAATTCTCTCACCCTAGCCTTTTATGCTTCACCAGGCTACGATTTTATAAGCCTGCATAATCCTGTTGATATAGCATTTCTCATAGAACAGTAGGCAGAAACAGGAAGTAATGCTCATTGATATTCCATGAAAGCACAGTAGTCTGGCAATTAATCTGTCCTTATGCCTATCAACAGAAAGATTTGGGACTGTTGCTGACCCTCCCTATAAGCGCACACTTCAATGACCCGTCTCCGGTACGTTTTTGGATCACATGCTGAAAGAGTAAAGCATCTCCACACCACACTTTGAGAATGAGATTTTGCGAGCAGCCAGGCGGCAGGTTAGAATACTTGTTTTCTACAAGTGAAGTGAAATAAGTGAACTTTCCCGAAGAGTCACCACACCAAATCATTTTGTAAACAAATTTGAAGGGGTTTTTAGAGGTAAGCACATTGCCCACTTTACGAATAGCCAGTTTACAAACGGTATTGGCTTTCTGATTCCCACAACGATAGATGATTCATTTTTTTGTTTTTTGAAAAAAAATCCTTCGCTTAGTGTACACGCAAAGGAAACAAAATAGCTTCAGAAACTTTGGGAGAATCTCTTCTCTGGGGATGCGTGATTTCTCCTGTTTGCACTTCTTCTTGTTGCTATTTGCCCATATTGCATCTTTTCAACATTTAAACAATCATGTGAAAAGTTCATGGCTAGTTACAGTTCACCCAAATTTCCAAATGAAAATTTTGATTCGAATGTCTGCAGCTCAGGGATTGAAAATAAAATTAATAAAAAAATGAAATGGAGGAGAATTAAAATTTGGAAGTCTTCAAAAAACTTGGGAAACAAAACTTTCCGCTGAGCGGAGCGGATCATGATTTTCAGCCTGCCAAACTGCGCCCCCCCAACCCCCTCTCCTCCCCTCTCTGCTCCCACACTGGGACCATCCCAGTGTAGGCTTGACCCTGTGATACACTCGTACGGCCTTAACTGGAGCGCTTACGTCCTTAGAAGCGTTCAACACAAGCCAAAATGATCGCTTCCTCAAAATCGTGTTCAGTACCCCAAATAACGGCCGCAGATATGCTATCGCCTATCGCCGGAATCTGAAACTTTGATGCAACTACCGTACAGTTTACCGCAATATTAAAAGGACATGGTGCGGCTGCGGTCACACACTAAAACTACGCTGGAAGACGCCTAATTTCATTATCGATGGACAGCATAGCTGATTTTATCTGCAAGTTACGGTTTATCTCGTGTGTTTTGGTATTAATTTTGATTCTAACTGTTTAAATATTGCGAATAGGGGCTAATCTTAGTGCGTGAGAGAAATTAGCCGTTTGTCTGGGCTTGGAAGGTTTTTTTTTTCAAAATTTCGTTCTGAAAACAAAAAAAACGGCAAATCTCTTTCGCACACTAAGAAAAGTCCCTACTCGTAATACTACAAGAGTCAGAAACAAAAGTAATGCCGAAGTAAACAAGAAAAAAAAGAAAAACGGTAACTAACCCCAGAAATCATTTGTGCTGTCGATCGATAATGAAATTAGGCGTCTTCCACCGTAGTTTTAGAGTGTGACCGCAACCGCAACATGTTCTTCTAACATTGCGGTAAACTGTATATCCACCGTAACAAACCGAAATGTATAAAATCGATCAACGGTCCTCAGAGTCGTATTCACCTCTTCAAATACCTTCTATGGAGAAGTTTCGAGGCAAATCTGTCTCTAAAGTCGCATTTCGTCCAGAAAAATTGTCCCGGTGGGAGACTGAGAACTAAACCTGTCAAATTTTCTAAAAAATCGATAAATGGGCCCTAGAAAGAATAGTTGAGCTGATTCTGATACGATTTTTCTCACTTTTTGCCTGGTACCCAATAAATGTCCTAGCCCCACCGTGTGAATCAGGTATGAGCGGAATTCCCATTTTCGAATTCCGATTACCGATGGTTTTGGGCCTTCTGATTTCCGAATTTCGACTTCTGAAAAAAAAAGCCTGAAAATGCGGAAGAAATCAAAAATATTCACGAGATTAGAAATTTCTACACTTTTCCTGGTCAAATCCCCCGGGGGTTATTTCGGACACTGATTTCGGATTCGAGGTCCGTTTTCACTTTTCGCTAAGCCAGAGTTGAACTCTGTTTATCTTGAATTGCACAAAATACGGTCCGCCAATAGTCCTCTAATTGGCCCGCTAGTACCGTAGTGTACGTCCACGACGCGTTCTCTTCAGACCCGGGTGTCAGGGTGGGTGGCCAAGTGACGGCATTGACGAAACGATTGCTCTGCACACCGGGTGCACACCCGGGTCTGCCGAGAACGCGTCGTGGACGTTCACTACGGTACTAACGGGCCAATTAGAGGACTATTGGCGGACCGTGTTTTGTGCAATTCAAGATAAGCAGAGTATAATTGTGTTTGCATGAAAATTTTCAGTAAAGGCGGATAATTTCTAATTTTTTCGGTACGCACAGTCATCAGAGGAGGGCTGAGCATTTCACTGAATGTATTTCCGATTTCCGATGATTTTTGGCGCTCCAATGTTCGAATTCCGATTTCCGAAATTGGGACGGTCCTTCCGGTTTTCGAAGTTCAGATAAAAATTTCCGCTTATCTCTGGTATAGATCCCTTCTTTACCCGGTCCGAAGATTAGCGTAGCAGCTACAAATTTACAAGGAAACAGGGGTGTGCTTTCACCGTTTACCGATTCACCGGTATTTTTCAATAAATTTCCATTTACAGAGCTAATCCCGAAATTTTTATCAAAATTTTTAGCGATGAAACTTGAGTTGCTTTTTTTTGCTCTATCGACCCATTTCTCGCCTGCATTCCATGCAACCCTATTATACGACTCACAGTGGCAACCTTTGCGAGCATCTCCTTTTGATGAGTTCCATGTTTTCTTTCATGTGATTTTTTAAAATGCCATCTGTTGTTCTAACATTTGTGCCTCCGAAAATGGATATTATGTCTCCATTTCCGTTTTTCATCGGTCATAGATAGGGCTATGAGTATCTTCTTGTTCCACTTTTCTTTGCCTAATCCCTAGGAGGTTATTTCGGGCACTGAATTCGAATTTGAGGTCCGTCTTCACTTTTCACAAAGCCAGGGTTGATTGTGTTTACATGAAAATTATTCAGTAAAGAAGGATAATTCCAAGTTTTCTAGTAGACACAGTCACAAAGGGGTAAGATTTTCGCTGAAGAAATTTCCGATTTCCGATGGTTTTTGGTGTTCCGATTTCCGAATTTCAGAAAAAATTCCGTTCATCCCTGGTTTGGCTGTCAGTCGACTACCTGAATCGGGTAAAACACCAATTTTCTCTCAAAAAGTCAACTTTTGCCTAAAAGTGTCAAAGTCGGCCATATGCGGTAGTTGAATATTCGAAAAAATGAAAATCCAATTAGTTGAAAAGCCAGAATCATCCAGAAAGCTTGCCAAATTCGAGAGGCAGAATGAAAAAGGTATGCGAATTGGCCCATTTCCACGAGGTCAAGTTTTCGAATTGATCAAAATTCGAACATCTCAGAAAATGGAGAACAAGTTATTTGTACCATGAAAGGCCCAAACCAAGTTACTTGTATCATTTATATCTCGATGTAAGTTACTTGCGACTCAGCCCAGGTCAATTAAGTTGCTCGCAACATATCGACGGAACACCGTATGCAGTGTGCCTCCAACATCTTACATGTAACTTAAATGACACAGGATACGTCGCAAGTAACTTAAATTGGACAGCAGGCGTCTCCAAGGAGAGAATACGACGCACTCCCGGGTCAAGCTTGGGACTGGCGTTGCTGTCGGTTCAATTACCCAAGTTTGAGGTACTTGACCCACACTAACAGAGAAGGCATCGCACAGCGTTTTTCGCTTAGCGTGTGGTCTGGAAAGCGTGCGGATGCGTTCCCTGCGTCGCGTGTCGTCAGAGTCGCGTGATGGAAACCCATGGAGATAATATAAATGTAAGTTACATGCCACATATGTGCCATTTACATGCAAGATAAATGTAAGTTACTTGAGTCATTCAAGTAAGTAACATTTACATTACAAGTAGCTTTTTTTCATTTTTTTGAGATATTGAAGGTTGAATATGTTCAAAGTTCGAAGTCCAATCATATTTGAAAAGTTCGGAATTCGACTGAGTTGAAGAAAGTCGGGTATATGATGAGCTCAATATCCGACAACGTTGACAAGTCGGATATCTGAAAATTCCGAAAATCTGCTATCCAAGAACTCAGAGAAACGAAAACAAATACTTGCAACATAAATGTAACTTACTTGTATGTCTCAAGTAACTTACATTTATATTACTTGTGACTTCAATTTATATTACATGTAAGTTACACTCATAAGTGGCCACCACAAGACGCAGACGACACGCGACGCAGAGAGCGCATCCGTACGCTTCTCAGACTACACGCTGCACGAAAAACGCCATCCCTCCGGGTGTGGGGTCAAGTACCTCAAACTTGGGGAATTGAACCAACAACAACGTCAATCGTAAGCCAGACCCCGCGTGTGCGTCGTACATTCCCCTTGGAAATATCTTCTTGCTCAATTTAAGTTACTTGCGAATTATAGCGTGCCATTCAAGTTACATGTAGCATATAGGAGGCGCCCTCCACGCAGTATCCTTTTAGAGAAACGAAAACAAATTACAACACCTGCTCGAGGCAAGTGGAAACCAGAGGGATAAACGGCGACTGCATTCTAATCACATGCACGTTCTGAAGTCATCAACTAATGTGAAGACAGATCATTTGTATTCATTATTGCGAAAGTGTGTTTCAAAAGAGCTATCATGTGAAAAATACGTGCCGGCTAGCCTCCGGAGGAGAATAGTGGTAATGGTAATAGTGGTAATCAAAGAGAATCTGTGATTCTATCCGTTATAATTCCAAAGTAAAAGTACGGGAGAAATTCTCTCGGCTTGTGAGTGATGAGCTATGCCATAGATCATCATTACCAGCTGTAAATTCTATTTCTGAACAGAACCTTAATGATGGAGAAAGTGGTGGTGTGGCTGGTTGCCCAAGGGTCACTGTCATTGGTCACGTAGCACTGTCTCGAGATGCCCTCTCTGTCTTGAGTATGGGCCCCAGTTTTGCTCCTAATTGTTCTTTGAGTCCTATCACGTTCTCAGGATTTACCGGTTGTCACCTGGAGCCCATAACTCCTTCCTGTTGTGACATGGAGGGCAAACTAGCCTCCCGTTGTCACCTCGAAGCCAAATCTCGGTTCGTTTTGCACCTTCTGTTGTGACCTCGAGGTGACGCGGCTTATTTTGCAACATTTAACATGTTCTGATGTGGTGAGACCGCGGCAAACCAATCGTAGGCGTTACAGACGGCGAAAGGCAGGCAGAGTGTCGGAGGCCGCAGACAGTCAGACTTTTTAGCAAATTTGATAAATTTTTCTTGTTTTGTGCCTCTCCTTTCTTTTTTTTTCTGATGTGTGTCTTCGTCTCCTGTTTTGTTACAAAAGTAGTAGAGTTATTCACAGTAGTTGAGGAATTGATTTATTGGAGTGTTCTCCATCGTGATTTCACTCTGTATGCACTACACTTCGACTGAATTGAACTATTTGAAAAAATCATTCGACTGAAAAAGTCGACTTTGGATCATCCGAAATTTTCAATATTCGAGAAACGCAAATTCCGGAAAGACTCGAAAAATCGAACACTCAAAAATGCCAATTTTCGAGTCATTTAAAAATTCCCATCTTCCGATTTCTCCGAAAACCCGAATATTAGAAAATTTACATAAACAATCAAATAAATTCGAAAGTCGACTTCTTCTAATCAACAGATTTTCCAGAACATTCCATTGCTCCACCAGCAAATTATGCGTTAAGTTTAAGTGAAATTCATTTCGAATTTTCGACTTTTCGACTGTAGTCGGATATCGGACTTTTTCGAATATTCGACTTTTCAACTGTAGTCGGATATCGCCTTTTTTCGAATACTCGACTTTTCGGCTGTAGTCAGATATACCACTTTTTCGAATATTCGACTTTTCGATTGTAGTCGGATATCGGACTTTTTCGAATATTCGACTTTTCGACTATAGTTGGATATCACACTTCTTTGTATAACCGACTTTTCGAATAAAAAGTCGACTTTTTTATCCGAATGAAACAGTCGGATACTCATCCGACTATTCGATTCGGAACAAGTATAGTGCGTACTGACGCATATTGCCGATCTATTCCGAAATTTTGTAATATTTCGTAATTACTTGCAACTGGAATTGAATGATGAGAAGCAATTGTTTGCATTATTTGTCGCATATACGTACAGATTAGTGTATTTTCTCATATAGTTAATCTTCTCGTGATTACCTTGCTTGCTTTCCTATTCAACAGTTTGATTTAATCCGAAAACAGAGAAGGAAGGTTTTAGCTATAATTATTGTTTTTTTTTCAAAAGGTAAAGGAACTGACTCGAAAAGCCGAGTGACAAATTCGATTATTGATTCGACAGCCGATTGAAAAAGTTTATTTATTCGCGAATTCAAATGAAAAACTTCGACAATATTCAAAAAGTGCCAATTTCCGAATAATCCGGAAAACCGAATATTTGAAAAAGGCTTATTTCCGAATTATTCGGAAACCGAATTTATATAAAAATGACGACAGTCGGATATTTGACTCCGGCGTAGTCGATTCACTCTGTCTACAGACTTTCACCGTAATAGATAAGCGCCGAAGACCGCTACATAGATAGCGGAAAATGTAAAAAAAACTTCCAAGTCTACGTACATAATTTGGGGTTTCAAAACTGTAGTAACCTAAGTTCTAAAATAGAGACCCGAAAAAATCCTAGTTTTAAGAAACTACACTCCCTACCGTTTAAGACCTTTAGTACCCCTAGGAAATGCCGTTGAAGAGAAATTTCTTGGTGCGCGTATGCGACGATTTTCGCGTTTTCCCATTTCTTAGGTGTGGGCCCAGCTGTGGTTCCACAGTGAATTTCAGAGAAGAACCCTCATCTACAGAATTTTATTCAAACGCACTCTCCAGTGCGAGGGAAGTTTTAAACGATATGGGAGGCAGTTCCATGTTTTTCAAGTGCTGCTATACTTATTCGTTGCGCGAATTACAAGCTTTTCTCTATAACAAAGCGCGAAATGGGTAACTTCTCAGAGGATCGCGGGGTCGTAATGGAGCACAATAGGCTTTCACCTCGACGAGGATAGCGAGGGCAGCACGAGGGGAAGAGCTGCTGCTCGAGCAGCACGTGCTGCCTTTGTGCTGCTTTTAGCAGCACGTGCTGCCCTCGTCCTCCATTTGTCGCCTCAGCTGCTGCTCTTTTTTTTGTGGCAATTGTAGTGCGGTAACATTGCTCAAAGTGGTCCGTTTGGACAGCTACGAGCATATTTACAATCAGCATGGGGACTTCTTGGTTTTGAGCATGCACATATAGACATCTGATTAGCTATATGTCAATTCACCAATTCTCTTTTCTCCCCCAAGCAAGGTGTATGGAATCTAAACAATCGATTGGTCTTAATCTCAGACGATCGTGGGCTGTCAAGGAGCGCAACTATCTCTCACTTTTATTAGAATAGCGAGAGCAGCACAAGGGGACGAAATGCTGCTCGAGGAGCACGTGCTGCCCTCCTTCTCCAATTGTCGCCCCAGCTGCTGCTCTGTGTTGTAGCCAGCTTAGTGTGGTAACACTGCTCAAAGTGGTCCCGTAGGTAACTACGACCATACTCATGATTCACATGGAGAGTTCTTCCCTTCTAAGAACATGAACATGCCCACTTCCTGGGAAGTTGTATTTAGTTAACACAACCAATCGATCTCCAGCCCTATCACACGGAATACCTTGAAGGCAGTGCCCACGATTAAAAAACTTCGGGTTTCCAACGTAAATCGAAAGACCCGGGGCTCAATGCATCAATAGTGCCGAAAAAACGGCTAAGAACGATTACAAAATAGCCCTATACGGTCCCAAACTTGAATGTGCGCGCTCGCCACGCCCACTTCCTCAACGGCTACCGATAAAAGTGTCTGACTGAAGTGACCCGACTAGAAGAAGGCGACCGATTATCAAATGGGGTAAGTTTTATGGAGCGGAGTGGATTGTAACCTCCTGGATGTATGTTGTTACCCCTAAGGCCAGGTTTTCAGTAGTTTACGGATCGGAACCGGTTGAAAGGAGTGGGCGTGGCGTGAGCGGAACACTCAGGTTTAGGGCCGCACAGGTTTTTTCATGCTCGTTCGTAGCCGTTTTTCTCACATTGCTGGTGTTTTCATATTTCTGGATCAGTGATTGCATCGGAATGATTTTCGCATACCTTCCCCGCTGTACACATTTTCGACAGTCCTGTTATCAGGTCGACTGTACCAACATCTGTTGTTCGCAAAAAAAAACAATTGAGGGAGTTGAAGTCAAACGATATCTCCTCATGGATCTGCAGCAAAGGTTTGTCAATTCAATGCCAGTTTGTCGTCGAGTTAAAGACCAGGCGCCGCCCGGTTGCAGTCGACCAAGACACGCTGCCATCCAATCGCGAAATCGCCGCGACCTGACGCTATTAACTGCCAACAGCTCGAAGCCATTTTTCAACACTTTCATTTCATCTCCAACTGGTCGCCTTTCTATGACTCAATCTTAGGCTAAACGCGCGGTGGCGGCCAATGATTTGCGCGGGGATCTCACTTTTATCAGCGCGCGACCTCTCAGACGTGGTACTTTTATGCAAGATTCACATTTTCGTTACATCAAGTCTTCAAAAAAAACTTTTGGTATTTCACTGATTATCAAATTAAACGTCGTTTCACTCTGAAGAAAATGTCAAATTAAAATTTTAAATGGCACACTCGAGAAAAGAAGTTCCCTGCAAGCAATTTAAGCGGTTCAGCCCGGCTAAAGAACAGATGAATCGTTCTGGAAAAAGGGATGAGTCGTCCTTCCTATTGGATGGTGGTTGTGTAAAACCGGCCAAAAATTCGAGAGGCGTTCGGCTCGTCTAGAACGAATTTTTCAGCTGTTTTTTCAGATTTGCAACATATTGTTTTTTTTAAATCTCGAAGGTGTAAACGGAAAATTCTGAAAAATCACCTTCTCACTCTGAAATGCGTTTCCTTGAACTTAAACTTTACTCGCATTTTTGACAGAAAAACAATTGTTTCGGTTTAATGTCAGAAACTTGTATTTTTCAAATGCTGAGCGACGATGGTTTGCCAAAAATTAGGCGAAATGGGGAATGCATACATTTTCTTCACGAAAAGCACAATGCTCACAGAATTCAAAGCCGACAACGTTCAAAAACAACCTTTCAATGAAAATAATAATTCGAACTCTTCCGAAAAATGTCCACGGTAATAATTTAGAAATAAGAAAAAATGTTCAAGAAATTCTAAAATCGTTGTTTTTTGCAAGAGAAGAAATCACCATTCAATAAATGATGAATACTCTGATATTTGAATTCCGTTCAACCCTGAAAGTTCCCCTAAACAGTGCTAGTATCAGCGACTCAAAAATATTTTGAGGGGAACTTTATTCTTGGAATATGTGGATATAACTTTTTTTACAAAGAAAGTCATAATTCTACACGTGGAAACTCTGAGAAAATTGATATGGGGTTCTCAAAACTAATCTCAGATTGAACAGTTTCACATGTAGGGCTGGTTCAGCATTCGTCTCATTGAAATTAAATTTGGAGAATGTACCCCGTTCTTTTCCTGCTTTCAAACGCAAAGCTTCGAGTATTCTTCTTGCGTGGTATTTTTTCAATTTGTTTTCTGCTGTATCATACTCTACGCCCGTTTTTTCACGTCGACCTTATGTAGTGTATTGATAAAAATAAATAAATAAATCGTTTTCAAAATGAGAGAAACATATTATCACGCCTAATTCACATCTCTACAGTCGAAACCGGGTGAAAATCAATTATTGTCCAAGGTATAGAAATTTTGTGTCAAGAAATGTTTTGGAGACTCACAATCAGTACTGATGGAGGCGTGTGGTGAGCGGTCCTCGCAAGCTCGTGCCAGATACGAGGCCGCCTAGGGTGGGGATGAGACAGCCCGTAGTGGCAGCATCATTTCCATCAGCTGCAGCGAAGATCAAAGGATATAATCAAGGATAAATAAGCCGTTGTAGATATGAATGAGCCTCAATGAGGTCTCTATTTTTGATAGGTCGACCCAGCACTGATGCTGAGCTCGACATATCCCCTGCGGGAAAAGGATTATGAGAAAAAAAGGAGAGATCATACATGAAGAGCAGCAGTTGGGGCCACAATGAAGAGCAGCAGTTGGGGAGTGAAGAGCAGCAGTTGGGGAGAGATGAGCAGCAGTTGGGGCCACAATGAGGAGCAGCAGTTGGGGCCACAATGAAGAGCAGCCGTTGGGGCGACGACTGGAGCAGTTGGGGCGACTGTAGCAGCAGGTGGGGCAACTGTACGAGCAGCAGTTGGGGCAGTGAGCGTAGCAAGAGGACACAACGTGCTGCCCTGGGCAGCAGTTGGGGGAACGAAAGGGGCTTACACCTCGACGAGTAAATGCGTTAGTAATCCCCTCGTGCTGCCTTACTAAGCCGCGAGTATCTGAGTTCTGGTCATACCACTTGACCCATCGTTTTCGTCGTGGCAAAACATGTAAACTCTCTTCAATATCTAAAAACTACTTCCAACAAATGATACTCCTATTTTGAAGGTGTTGCTATGATTATGCATCGCAGTGTACTTGGGATGAGTGAAAAATCAATTTTCCAAGTTTTGCTATTGTAATGAATGTTCATGATATAATGATCGGGTTAAAAGCGGCATATTGTATAGTGTGAACGCAAAGATAGGGGGTGGGAATTAGTTTTTGTCACTTGAAGGTGACCAGCAGGTAGTGAGGTGAACGCTAAAATAAGGAGAGGAAATTGGTTGTTGTCATCTGGAGGTCACCAGCAGGTCGCGGCCCCACGACGCCCTCACGACCTCCAGGTGACATGCCAGAGAACTCGAGCTGACATGAACCCATGTCACTTCGAGTTCTCTGGCATGTCACCTGGAGGTCGTGAGGATGTGGTGGGGCATGACCTCGCCCCACGACCTGCTGGAGACCTCCAGGTGACAACCGGGATTTCCTGAGTTGCGAAAGATCGTGGGCAGCCTCCAAACGTTGCATGATCGGCTGTGCCATAGAGCGAAAATCGATGCGCTCGGCGCTACAGGTATGGGTGGTCAGTGTTGTGGTCCCGCCCCCGCCCTTCCCAGCAACTTATCTTAGGGTCCAGGAACCCAATAGTACAGTAGACGTCAAAATTTCGCATGTTTTCTACCTCTCTTCTCAACGAGCTGCGTAGTCATGCCACTAAGCGTGTGTCCTCAAACCTAACGATTTCACAAAAACAAGGTTTGCGGGAGATTCTAGATTCGGCCAGCGCTGGAATTATTAAAATCAGCGTAAGCGATAAGGGCGGCGAATTCGTGGTCTTATCACAACAGTTAGACATGGACATAACACGTTTGCACTTACAGGATTCCAGTGTTTATTGTTCTTCGAGCGAAAAAGAGTTCTCCAAGCAATATAGGCAGTTGAACAGAATATGGACGGAGACAGCGTTATCGGCGAGCCTGCCTAGGACCACGGCGATCAGACTGAGATGTGACCTACCCACCTGTCCCGTGCTGTATGTTCTTATCAAAACCCACAAACTACCACAAGAGGGTACTTCTACCGCTGACCCATCTTGCTTCAAGGTAAGGCCCATAATAAGTAACGTTGGTGGCCCAACAGATCGCATTTCTTGGTTTCTTAACTTGATCCTCGTTCAATTACTAAAATTTTTTCCTGCTCACCTCCCTAATACTAATTCTTTCCTTCAAAGATTACGGGATGCGAGGCTGGAGGAAGAATATGTTATCGAGTAGTTTGATGTCACATCACTGTACGCAAGCGTCTCAAACGCGGGGGCTTTGCAAGCTGTTTTCGAAATTCTAACTCAAAATAAAACTAACATAAACTTTTTCGGGCTCACCATATCACAAGTAATGCTTTTGTTGGATAGCTGCCTTAGATGCAATGTTTTCAGGTGGTCCGGGGAGTATTTCAAGCAGATCAGGGGTTTAGCCATGGGCCAAAGACTTGCTCCAGTTCTCGCGGTGGCATTCATGTCTAAAATTGAAACGCCACTGTTGGACCGTAGACCGCCTCTGTGCTGTCGGTACATAGATGATTGCTTTATAATGTGCTCCACTCAAATCGAGATGGACACTTGTTTTCAAATTCTCAATCAACAATCTGAAAACATAAACCTGACTCGAGAAGTACCGACGGACGGCTGGCTCTCTTTCCTAAACGTCCAAGTTCAACTTTCGCAGGGGTCATTCAAAACTAGGTGGTATAGGAAACCCACAAGCAAAAACATAATCTTTAACTTTTCCTCAGCCCATCCTTCCAAAAGTTAGCATACGGTGATGGGAAATATGTTCCGCACTGTTTCAGCGGTTTCCTCAGCGTTAATAGGGACTTTTCGATAAAATTGGCCCGCCGCATAGCCATCGAAAACGGTTATCCGTCGATCAATCGCTCCACAAGACTTCCACTGCGGACCGCCCTCTCAGCTGTTCGTGAAGGAGACCAGACAAAAGTGGCGTTTTGCGTTCCTTTCGTCTCGGACAATTTGAGTTCAGCAATAAGGGCATGTATTAGAAGGGCAGATCTCCAGGAGATGGTTTCCGTCATCGAAATCCCTCCCACAAACCTCAGAGGGAAATTAGCGCGAAACCGCCTATATGACCGACTTTGCGTTACACCAGCTTGTGTAGTCTGCCCATTTGGGAAGGAAGGTGATTGTATGGCCACTGGGGTTGTCTATCGCATCCATTGCCGCCAATGTGGAGAGGACTACATTGGAGAAACTGGCAGGCCGCTTCGCGTAAGAATCAAAGAACATTTGGACGGGCTAAATAAGTCTAAGGTTTCTACGCCATTGGGGTACCACCGCGTGCGCAGCCACGGAAACATATATTTCCCGGTAGAGGTCACGATCTTAGCCCGTGAATGTGAAATCTCTGCGCGCAGAACTCTCGAAGCCTTTTGGATCGCCGCCAAAACACCGAAAATTAATAGAAAAGACGAATGTGTTGCGGTGACCCAGAAGCTGGCGCCCTACTTCGACCTATGTGCATTCTGACCTATCGGTTGATCTGTGGGCGGGCCGGGTGTGTTGGTGGTCCCAAGGGTTCATACAAGTTAGTCGCCCTCCCGATTCCATCTGAGGCTGTTGGGCCAATCGGTCCCTCAAAAAGGTTGGTATTTACTATGGCATCATGTCGTTTGTTCACTTCCATTTGAGTATTAGCCCGTAGAATGAAATGGGGTTTGATGGGGTGGTATTTCAGACATGATTTCGGTTTTTCCAGGCTCTGAAGACGGCGAAACTCGCCGAAACGTAAGCTGAATAAAGGAGTGTATAACAATCTTGGTCGTTGCTGCAAGGAAATCGAAAGTCAACTACATATCAATGCCAAGATTCATTGAGAGTCGCACTTGGACAGTTCTTGAAAACAAATTACTTGTAACATATCTAAGCTGATGTTAGTTACTTGCGACTTATCTCAAGTCTACTAAGTTACATGCAACTTATCGACAGTCAACCGCGTGCAATGCGCCTCCAATACGTTACATGTAACATAGATGGCACAATAAACGTCGTCTACTTCCCATGGCAATACCTCTTGTCCGATTCAAGTTACTCGCGACTTATCCTGCGCCATCCAAGTTATATATATATATATATATATATATATATATATATATATATATATATATATATATATATATATATATATATATATATATATATATATATATATATATATATATATATATATATATATATATATATATATATATATATATATATATATATATATATATATATATATATATATATATATATATATATATATATATATATATATATATATATATATATATATATATGTATATATATATATATATACAACATATCGGAGGCGCACTGCACGCGGTGTACCGTCGTAATCGTCGTCTTCAATGTTGCATGTAACTTAAATTACATGAGATAAGTCGCAAGTAACATACATCGGCTTAGAAATGTCACAAGTAACTTGTTTTCGGCCTTTTATGTTAACAAGTTGTTTTTATTTTTCTGAGAATGACTTGAGATAAGTCACAAGTAAATCACATCGCCTTAGATATGTTACAAGTAACTTGTTTTTGGCTTTTCATGCTAGACGTAACTTGTTTCTATTATTCTGAGAAGTCGGGTGTTAGGAAAAAATGCTTGTTAGCCCAATAGAATGCATTGTACCTGCCCCGGTACTGGTGTTGAACTCTTGTCTTCGGGAGATACTCCGCCCACTTTCTCGGCGTTGGCCTATCGGGCCAATTTTGCCTCGCCCCCGCCGCGTGATAGACAACCCAGCAAGAGCCTTTACTTCATATGCATATTAGGATTTTTTGTGCACCTGTGTGCGCAATTATTGGACTTGCAATCCGTTGATCTACCTCAACCAGGCCACCCTGTCTGTCGATTTTCGTTCTATCCTACCCCTTTGTTTGCCGAGATAGCGGCCTCTTGGCTGTTTTTGCTATTGTTTCCAGACGAAATCGCCCGCAGCGTCTTCCATCGGTTCATTTTTGCTATTACCTTCCTCGTTTTGTTTATTTTCCTTCCATCGGATCGTCAAAACATACATTTGGGCCTTTTCCTGACGATTCTCGAGCATTCTTGAATTAAATTTTGATTGTTATAGATTTGACGCTATTCTCTGTGAAAATTTGATTTACTCGACAGTTAGCTTGGACAGATTGTAGTTTTCTCGGATGATTGATTGACTTTTTCGAATAAGTCCACACTTTTTGAAATAGTCGACTTTTCGATTTATCCGGAATTCAAGCTTTTTGAATAGTTGACTTGACCGCTTGAATCGAAGTCGGCTTTTTTAATCACGTTTTCAGTCGATCGATCATTCGATTCGGTATAACTAGCTTAGGTCGGATCTGCGGAAACGAATTGTATTGCTAGTATCTCTTGGGCATCTATAGTAAAACTGCTAAGTACCAGGTCCCGAGCAGCTGGTCTCAAGAAGTTATGAGCCCAAAACGATGTTTTTTTTGTGGTTTTTGTACCTTTCAAAACGCCCAGGGAACGTTCGAAAATCTGAAAGTGGATCCCATATTCGTGTTCAGGGCCCAAAACAACCCCAATGGGCAAAAATTGGGTGAAAGCACATTTTGTGAACTTTTTTGCAGACTGATGGAATTTTGGACTTGTACGGATTTCCGGTTGAGCGGTAACTTATATCAATTCGTGGTTTTGAAAGCGCTTCAGAAAAATGTTCCAGATTTGACTTAAAATGCTCCCAGGGAGGTTTACTGGGGCGCTGATCACGAAGTTGAGGTCTATTTATACGGTTTTTCGAAATTTTCCTAATAATTCGCTCATAGCATCCCAGCTGGGGAAAATGTTGAGGACAAAACGCCACTTTTGAGATTTCTGGATTTCTTCGAATAATGTGTCTCAAAATCTTTCTCTAGAGGTAATTCAATGTGCTTAACACGAATTCGAGGTCCAATTTCCGATTTTTTCCAGATTGCGGTGGGTATGCGATAGTTTGGTCAAAGTCTCAGATTTATTTCAAAGTTTCTATGTTGGGTTTATTTGGGGGTGCTGAATACGAATTTGATGTCCATTTGTCGATTCTCGAATTATTAAGGTCGGTTTTGCCTGCTGAATGGCATGTTACCTACCGTAACCTACAGTAAACCTAAAAATTTCGACAAGCGAACCCCAGATTCGTGTTCAGCACCCCAGATTACCCATACATTCCAGGTTGTTCAATAAATTGTGTAGTTCGATAAGAGAGATATTTGCTGCCAGCCCATTTTTTTTTGTTTTGTTGATGCACTCTTCATATGACCGTATGTGAAGTCTCATTTCAATCTGTCAATTCATTCTTTGTTAACAAGCCATTTAGTGTCGCTGTGTCGCAGCAATGGAAAAACTGAATATCGTGCAGTGATAAAATTCTTATTTTTGGAAGGTGTACCACCAAAAGAAATTCACGAACGAATGTTAAAGGTGTATAATGATTGTTCACCTACAATTATAACAGTAGAAAGATGGGTTGCTGAATTTAAACGTGGTCGTACACGCCTTGAAGACGATCCACGTGAAGGACGTCCAAAAAGTGCATCAACACAAGAAATCATAGCCAAAATACAGAATATGGTTTTGGAAGATCGCCGATTGACTGACAGAGATTTAGTAGAGGCTCTACACATCTCATTAGGCAGTGTAAGCCATATTTTGAGTCAAATTTTGGGTTTTAGAAAGCTGTGTGCACAATGGGTGCCGCATTCACTAACAATGGAACAAAAACTTATTCGAATACGACTTTCTCAGCAACATTTGGAGCGTTTCAAAAAGGATAAAGTGGATTTTGTGCGTCGTTTCATCACTGTGGTTGAGACTTGGATTTTTTTTCGGTTTTTTTTAGTGTATTAATGTTCAGGGAGATTATACTGAATAATAAAGTGTATTTCGAACCATAAAATTGTGTTTTTCTTATCGAACGACAAAACTTATTGAACAACCTGGTACATGTT
The DNA here is from genome assembly GCA_029168955.1 of Aplectana chamaeleonis. Lineage (NCBI taxonomy): Eukaryota > Metazoa > Nematoda > Chromadorea > Rhabditida > Cosmocercidae > Aplectana > Aplectana chamaeleonis. The sequence goes on along the minus strand of JAPDOI010000007.1, from coordinate 78,004 downwards.
TTTAGCAAAATCCAAAATTTTTCTTCAAAACACCTCAAGAAAATTCTGACGGGTACCCTTACCTCTTCCAGAAACTTTAAAAACGCTAACAACCTTTTGGAACCAGCTGCTCGGGACAAGGCACTGCGAATCCTAACTATAGATGCTTAAGAGAGAGATACTGACAAAACAATTCGTTTAAGCAGATCCGGCCTACGCTTCGTATACTTCCCTTGTAAGTAGAATCGGCAGGATTACGGCAATATTAGGTATCGCCCCAAAACTAGTGGTCCAACATTCAAAGTGGAACTTTGCTGACTAATTAGTGCAACAGCACGATGGGCAATTAATTTCTCGATGTGTTTTCCCAAGGCGATCATTTTGTTGCGCAGTGGACATTATAAGACATATTAAAGTGGAATTCTTATTAGCACCCTATTTGGATCAGAAAAAAATTGTGTAATGGGCCAAAGACGCCATTTGATGCTAGATTTTTGTTGATTTTTGTGATTTGAAGCAGTATTTTTGCGTTTTGTAGGTAAAATGAATGAAACTTATTTTGATTTTTGATTCTGAAGTCGCCAATTAGATTTTATTTTATTTAACTTTATTTTATTTATTTATTTATTGTCTAATTTTGTATTTGTTTTGGTTCGATGTGAATTTAAAAAACAATATTTGAAAAATCGAGAAAATGTTATTATATCATGGCGGAGAAGCTTTCGAATTTTTTTGAAGTCGAAATATTGAAATTCTAAAACTTATCAAGTATTTGGAAAGAGCGAGTGATTTACTTTAGGGTTCGCAAATGGATAATTTGTTTTCTGGTCATGCGTTTTTAGAAACCTTGGATGAATAAATTACTTGAATATGTCTTTTTTGAAGTTTTAGAGCAAACGGGTTTTTTTTCGAATAAAATTTCTGAAAATTTTTGAATGAATGTATTTTTTCGCTTTGCCTACTTGGAGTTTCCGCATTTGAAGTACTTTTCTGTGCTCGATTAAAACGAACATTCGATTGATTATCCGAATAACTTCGATTTTTTTTGAAATATTTGTCAAAGATAAATTAACGATTTTTGGACGAGTATTGGGGGGTAGTGCCACCAGAATATCGTCGAATATTCGAAAAATCGTATCAATTTTCTATATAAACAGGATGTTAGGCCTAGTGCATACTTCCCGTAGCGAACGACACAACATAATTTTTGTCATCTATGTCGACCGAAATTCGATATTGCTGATATGCGCTGTCTCGTTCGCGCGAAGTATGCACTAGGCCTTCCGAGGAACGAATATTCCAGATTTTCAAATTTTTTGTGTTTGTATTCTTCACTTTTTTAGAATTTTCAAATAAAGTAGTTAAATAAACGAGTAGTCCATTTTTTGAAAGAATCAACTACTCAAGACAGCGAATAATCCCGAGTCGCAAATAAATCATTTATCCGACAGCCCAAGTGACTTGAAATCTCCAATAAAGGAAATATTCGGATGAGGTTAGAATTCACGATTTCAATTTAGCCGAATATAAAATAACTGAATAATGGATTTATTCGACTCTTTTCTCAACTTCCGAAATTTGAGTTTTTTTACACCTCCGTTTCTGTATTTTTTCGGACTGATAAAGTAAATTCGAAAGAGTGGTCTCTCTATATTTTTTGAATAGCTAATCTGAGGGTTCAAAAAGGTTTTTTCGTCTTATGATTATTTTTTTGCGGTCGAGTCTGCGAATCTCAACCTGAAATTTGCCGAATATCCATTGAGTCAAACATTTTGCTCCTTTGACTTGAAGAGTCATTCGAAATTTCTATTGATTTTTTTTGAACTATGGCGAATATTATTCAATTCGTTTGTCGATTCCGGAGCGTATCTCTCTTTTTAGGCGCTATGCTTCAAATTATTGTAAGTTTCAAAAAAACCTGAATAATATTATTCTTCTAAACATACCTTAGAACCACTGGTTTCTTACCAAGTTCGAATTGCGCAGCTCTTTTGGAAGTTAAAGAATTTGTTCTATTCCCTAAAAGTCTCATTTTAGATCTTTGCAAACTTGCTCATTCTCCGAATCGAAACACGGAATTATCGATTTTTGAAATCTCCAAAATTCGAAAACTCTTTTTTTTTCGCATTTTATTCAAGTCGTGCAGTTCTATTTTTATAAGAAGACTTGTCTTGTATCAGATTTCCCGAGTCCGAAATCGCGAAAATTCGATTTATGGAAAGGCTAACCGCGAAAATGAAAGGTTAATGGCCTTGCATGCACTTTTTCCAATAAGGTGATGATCTTTGGCTTAAACCTTCGATTCGCCTCGCCGTTGAACGCCATACATGCAGAAGTTTTTATATGGACAGAGTCTGGCCCAAAGAACCGTCCATTCTGGAGATGAGTGGATTGCCACAATTTGCCTTGCGCCCGGGAACATAATGTGAAGACCAAATTCAATAAGGAAGGTGATCGGTTCGAGGAAAAGTAAGGAGAAACTCCAGCATTCCTGAAATCTTTACGTCGACACCTATTAGCCTTGAAACGTGCTGAAAACAAGAAGACCCAGAAATTTATTTTCACTTTAAGAGAAAACACTTGAAGAAAACTAAAAATTTTGTTGAAACCCAGAAAATCTCATTATCTAAACTTCATTTTTTCGGTCTTTCGAATTTTTTTTTGAAAATAGAAGCATCGCTAGGAAACTACCAGGTTGTCCAATAATTCTTGTCCGAAAATTTCACCATTTTTAATTTTTTTCAACTTTATTGAAAAACAAGTCTAATTAATCAACAATATAATCACCACAGTTATCCACAACAGTGGCCCATCGATTGGGCAGGTCGCCGATACCCTTCGCCCAAAACTCCGGGGGCTACGACTCGAAGAAGTCCGCGATGTCGGATTTGAGGTTGTCGTAGTTGGTGAATTTTCTTCCGGCCAAATGGTGCTTCAGCGGGCGGAACGAGTGGTAGTCGGAGGGGGCGAGGTCCGGGGAATACGTCGGATGGGCAACCGTCTCCCAGCCGAGCGTCGCCAACTTCTGCTGGGTCTGCTTCGCCACGTGGGGGCGCGCGTTGTCGTGCAGCAGGTGGACCGAGGCCCGTCGGGAACGCTTCTCTTGGATGGCGGCGGCTAGTTTCTTGAGCTGATCGGTGTTGATGGAGGCGGTGACCGTCCTGCCTTGCGGGAGCAGCTCGAAGTACAGCATGCCCTTGGTGTCCCACCAGCAGCAGAGCATGATCTTCAGCGGGTGCAGGTCGGCTTTCGGCGTCGTCGGCGACTCTTCTCCGCGCGGGATCCAGACGGCACGGCGGGCGACGTTGTCTTAGAGGACCCAGCTTTCATCCCCAGTGACCAGGTTCTCGAGAAACTCCTTGCGATGCGGACGAAGGAGGAGGGAGTGGCAGACGGCCACGCGGCTCTGCTTGTCGGCGTCCGTCAGACGGTGGGGGATCCAACGGGCCAGAACTTTGTGGTAGCCGAGTAAGTTGAGTCGATTGTGGATGGTGGACTTGCTGCAGCCGAGCGTCGTCGCCAGTTCACGGGTGGTGGCTTCCGGCTTCTCCTTGATACAGCGACTGACTTCGTCATCATCCACCGTAGAAGACTTCCCGCTGTGCTCCCTGTCCTCGAGGCTCGTGTCGCCGCTCTCGAAACGATTGAATCAGCGGCTGACTGTGAGTTGGGACACTGCATCCTCCTTGCACGCTCTGCAGATGTTGGCGACCGCGGTGCCCGTGTCGTTGCCCAGCAGCCACTCGTAGTACACAAACGTACGAATTCGACCTTGGTCCATTTTAGCTTGTACTGGTAGCTAGACGCGGCGACTGCGCCCTATATACCCCTAGCGTAGAACTTTGGAGAACCTTCTAGAAGGTTCTTACACTTGCCTGATATTATAACACTTCTAAGGACAATTATAGAGTTTTGAAAATTGTCGGACAGGAATTATTGGACGGCCTGGTATAAGCAATGCCAAAGAAACCCTGAAAAACTGATTTATATCAAATAGATAGGACATAGGAAAAAGTGTGAGGGCCGATTCTGTTGTCTCAGGCAATCTGCCTCGCCAGTGCCGGGTGGTCGCCGCAATCCTCGACTCTGCCGCGATAGCGTCATATCCTGTATAAGAGACGTTATTACTCCTAAACTGCCACGACATTGTAGAGGGAAAGTACCAGGGCTGTGCGTTATAACGTTAACGTCTTAACGCATTGACGGGTTAACGCGGTTTATTTTGGAAAATTAACGATTAACGGTTAACGAAAGAGTGCTAAAATCGCGTTAAATCGAGTTCGTTAATTGCAGTGGAATTATGGCTCTGATTGATCTGCTTCAATGGCAGATTAAAGAACTGGGGCCGTGCACGTCGCGTCGGCCTGCGGCGCGGTCAATTTTTGCTTGCTGTGAAATATATCGCTGACCTCAATGTTTCCCATTCCATTGTTTGTCTGTTTTAGTTATTTCTTCTCAATATCAAAGAATTCGAACTTCTCTTCCAAAAAGGGAATGTGTGGTCTGGTCCACCTCTGTACGGTTGAGTAAGCTATCAAATGAAGGTTGGGAGCGGGGATTGAAGGCCACTCACTGTCCAACAAGCGGCGCACGCTCTGTGTGGAGTGCACCACACGGCACACACTCCACATGAAGCGCTACTCATTTTCCACCACGCGTCGCACGCTCTTCAATACCCACCCTGAAATTTGGCAAAAAGCGCATTTTTTTGCGCCTTTTTGGAATAACTCTGTGAGAGATGAGGTTTGAAAGGTAGGAAAGATATTGCTGGAAGCGTTTCATCAATATCTACAGAATGGTGTTAGGAATTCATTGATACCTTAGGCCCCCGTCAGACTTCGTCGAAAAACCTGCTGAGTCCGACTGAGTCCGAATGAGTCCGGGGTGGAAAAAAACTGCTGAGTCCGACTGAGCCCGGTTGCCCCCAGCGCCAAACAGTTCCTCTGCGAAGCACGCAATCGATAGTCAACGGCAGCAGTACGTGAGGCAGAGCGCAGACGACGAGAGTCGGTATGTGGCGGGACTCGGCAGGTCGCAGTCGGCCGAAAAAAATGCACCCAAATCACGTGAGAAACACCTATATCGACCGGGTGGGGTGAGGATGATTTCGGTGGGACTCAGTGGGACTCAGTCGGTGCATTGGCCCCGCCCTTGTACGCATGAGAACCATCAGTATAGACCGGGGGGATTGCGGTGGGCATCAGACGGTCGCAGTCAGGCACAGTGGGTTGATTTTTTTGAACCCGTTTTCCACGAATTCGGTGCGTATCGACCGGGTGGGACTCAGTAGATCCACCGGCTATGACGGGGGCCTTAAATTATACCTTTTTATAGGTATGTTGCTCTTTCCATTACAAATTTTCCCTGGTCAGGACGATCGGCCGGCACTTTCTTTTTTTTCAATCAACATGCCTATAATTAAGGTATAGTTCAAGAAATAATGAAATTTCGACACCATCTTGTAGATTTTGATAAGACGATTCTAGCGATGTCTCCCTCAAACCCGAAAACCCAAATCTGACAGAGGTATATCAAAGGGGCGCAAAAAACGCGAACACGCGTTTTTCTCACTGATTTGCCGATTTCGAGGACGGGTATTGTACATAAAGCGCTACTGACCTTCTAGGACGCGACACACGCCCATTTCGCACAACGTTCTACTGACGCCCTCTGAGTGCTCACCCACGTTCCACGACGTCCTGACTTCGTCATCTGAAGCTCTGCCTACTCACGATGACATGCTGCTGACGTCATTCGAAGCTCTAGCCATTTTCCACAAAGTTTTCACCGCGTCATTTGAAGCCTCACCCACTCTTCACGACGCCATGATGGCGCCATATGGAGCCCCAACCACTTCTCACGGCGTCCTGACGACGCCATCTGGAGCCCTACCTACTTCCCACGAGGCTGTGCCTATGGCTTCTGGAACCCTGCGTGCTTTCCACGACGTCCTGCTGACTTCATTAGAAGTTCTATTTTTATTTTTTTCTGGGACCTCCGGTGATTTGTAGCTTTTCCTTGTGGTCAAGTAATGTTTTGAACATTTTTAACGGAGTGCGAAATTAGCGTTTTTTTTCACGAAAATTAACGATTAACGCTTAACGAAAAAAATAATTTTCATTAACCCACACCCCTGGTTCTTGGTAACTCCCTGATAGTGCAGTAGGGTTCCTGAGAGGTGCTAACGCGTAATATTTCGGTACAATAACATGAATATTAGGGCAAAGCACAGCGCTAGCTCCGAGACGTTGCTGGGTCTGAGCCGTGGTTGTGCCCACAGACGTGGACGAGCCGCCCCTAAGGTTCTGTCTTTGAGAGTTTTGGCCGAGAAATAGCCCACCAGGCACCGCAGCCGCTCCCGGTGGGCTAACTCTCGGCTATATCTCGGTCATTTTTCTGCTATTTCACGGCTAATGGTCGGGCAAGATCATGTTGCCTGCGAAGAAGGCAAGAAATAGTTCACCAGGAGCCGCTGCGTAGCTTGTTGGGCTATTCCTCGGCAATTGCACGTAAGCAGGGTGATCGCGGTCATTTTTCGGCAGAAAAAACACCCAGATACGGCGGCAGCGTCCAAGCATCTTACCGCGGCTGCTTTGCGTTTGTACCGACAATAAAACTAAGAAACTGTTGAACAAAACTTGGAGGGAGTACAAAGACGGAGAGAACCTATGCAATTTTAAACTGTATTCAGGACTTCTTCGAAGACGAAAATTTTCTGAGTACACTGAAAATTGCCTGAGGGGTAGGCTTACTTCCACTTCAAACCGGTCTTGGAATAAATCTGATACTATGGTGCGGCCGTTGTGTGTACCAACCCTGCCGAACGCGGGACCTCAACTCTTCAGAATAAGCGCTAGAAGCGAGCACCCATTCCCTACGCCCACTTCAGGGTTTTTGACCTCAATGGGTCGAGAAGCGCCATGTACTTTGGTCGAAGTCTACGTTCTTCCCTTCATTATAGGTCTAACTTCGTATTGTGATATGCAGAGACAACTCGTCCGCAATTTTCCCACTCAGAACTCTCTGGGAAAGCTTTCCACGGCTTTAGAGTATCTAGGTTGATTGCTTCAACCTAGTTTCATTGAAGGCGCAGCAACCTTTCCTCGAACGTACAATAAGCTTACTGCAGTGCTGCACCCATCCTACGTCAAGGCTTCGCAAAGGATACTGCAGAGCAGCACTGAGCTTACTTGAAACGTGCATCAACCTTACCTCAAGGCTGCAGTTATCCTACTTCAAGGCTGCGCAAAGGATACATTGAATCCGCACTAAGCTTACTTCAAAGCTGCATTGGCTCTACTTCAAGGCTGCGCTCACCCTAATTCAGCAGTGCTTCGAAGGCAGCATACACGCGAACAAACACTGTCGAATTAACAACATAAATAGTTGCGCACACCCCCTTCCATGTAGTCAACAGAGATTGAAGCACCACGCACTATTTAGGATGACAATATTTGAGCAATTCCGTCTCATGAGCCTGTATTTTCTCACTCCTAAGAAGAAGTGAAGTTTGAGAAATCATGCGATAATTCGGAGGGATAGTACTGTAAAATGGGACTCTACGAGTGAAACAGTTTGTGAAACAGGAGCACAGCATGTCGTCTGCCTACCTGAGAGATCCTCTATATCAAAAGCCAGTCGAAGTAGAGCGGCAATCTTGAAAGTGGATAATAATTATTCGGTATGTAGAAATACTGGTGTAAATCAAGCTGCTACTCTTTTAGACTTTGATTTGACCTTGTTATAGCTTAAATTTAGTGAATGTTTTATCAAGTTTCACATTTCGTTATGTTACTCGAATAGGGGGGGGGCAATGTTGGAACGTTTCTGCCTGCATCAAACCACTTTTGCTTAGAGGAGCCCTTTTTTGATAGCATCCTTCTTCTGTAAATGTGATCTCGTTGGGGTCAAACTTCGGCTCGACGACTGCGACAACGAAGATGAAAAAAGAGCTTCGTGTACCGACGATTTCGGTTCTCAGGCTGACATGGCTCGTCGGCCTGCTTCAGATCTCTTCGAAAATTTCCCTTGCTAGAATGACATAAAGGCCGCGTTCACGATGATTTTCGTTCCCGAGTTTTCTTCTCAAAACAATGCGTTAGCCACCGAGTGTTACCAAAATTACGATGAAACGGCGGAAAACGCACTAAAACGCCTTATTTCAGTGGTACTCTTTCCTGGTCCGGACTAGCTGTCCGGTCGTATAAACATGTTTCTGGTGGTCGTCACCGGTGAAAAACGAGGTTAATCGAAAATGGAAGAATATTTTAGGCAAAACAGTAATAGTTTGGGTTCGAAAGAAAAGACGGAGCAAACGAGAGTAAAGAATTTCGAAGGACGGGTCCGCAAAAGATTAAGGTGCGTCCGAATAAGAATGGCGGTCCATGCGGTCGGCGTGCTTGGCAGGCGGCCGTCGCGTTCGCCGCTCTCGGACGAGCATGCGAAAAGTCCCCACCGCCATCGACTACGAACGGGGCCGGCACCGTCTGGCAGCAAGCACTGCGCCGATCAATCAGCTCTGCAGACGGTGGGAGAGGGGACGGCCGTCGTTGAAATCCAACACTCGTCCGAGGGCGGCACATGCGACGGCCGCCTGCCAAGCACGCCGGCCGCGTGGGCCGCCATTCTTATTCGGGCACACTTTACATTCTTACAACAAACAGTTCCAGTGAGAGTGAAGAGGCGGGATGAGAGAACAGCTTTTCGGGTATTTCTGGCGCGTTTTTCTCAGTTTTTGCATTATTTCAGCTCTATCCGAGTGCCAAGCAATTGATCTAGCAAATAATCTTGGAATTGAAGATTATCGTAACACTGTCTTGAAGGGCAGTGTTCACGACGATTTCAGTTGCCGAGCTTCTCAGTTGAAAGAATGTGCTGCCCATCATGAATTGCTAAAATCACGAAGAAACTGCAGAAACGACCGACACGCCTCATTCCAGTGGCATCATGCTCTGATTAAGACTAGTTTTCCAACAAAGGGATTTTGACCGACGAATAATGGGTGAACCAAAAATGAATGTTTATGTCGTTAATCCCTGGAAGGGGAAGCAGCGACGGTCAGTATGATAGATCTATCACGAAGTCGAGCAGTTTTTTTTTGAAGAAAACAAGATGTTAGAAATGGATTAACAACTCCCAAGATAGCGAGATAATAGCGGCATCGCGGTTTCCTAGAGATGAGATACAAACCATATTATACAAAACAGTACTGACGGCCGGTGGCTGAAAGTTTTTATTGTTCCCACGAACAGTTACTCTAAAAGTAATGGGGCTGAATGAGAGAACCGGAATTTAAATTTTTCATCATTTTGAATCTACCTTATGATCGATTTGTTATATAAAATCGAAAACTATCGTGAACACAACCTTTGAATCGAGGATTTAAAGGCAGCGAAGGCGGAGAAAAAGGAGGAGAAAAGGAAGGAGAATGATGAACAACTTCATGGCCGGATGCTTGCACTCTTTCCTGTGAGTGGTAGCAGAGACACGTTAGACCCTTCGAAAGTCGATACGTAGGATTCTTGTTCACGCCGTTATCGCAAGCTTACCGCGTCTATAGTCCCCTTTGTTTGCTTTGCGCGACTATTCGGTATTCGGTTAGGCTTTCGACACCTAACCAACTCCAAGGTAAAGCTCAGTGCGAGCTTAGAAAACGACGCATTAACCATACATGGGCGGTGCATGCTCACGACGGGTTGTAAACTCGCAGGAAGCTTAAAACCGTAAAATTTCGGTGAATTAGACGGGCGAAGCCTACTTTCGGCCCGATTAGACGCAGTAAGGTTTCCCAGAGAGTTCTGAGCACCGTCCAATTCCAGAATCTTGGAAGGGCCACTACACCGTTCGCATTGGGTATTGACTGAGCGGTTGTGCAGAAACCTTTGTGATCAGCTCAAAATTCTCTCCAAAATGAGCAATAAAACTAGAAAATGGTCTTGAGGATGAACTGTACCTCTGAGAGCAGCATACACGCTCGCGAAGGCTGTTGAGGTAGCTACGTTAGTGGGTCGTGCGCCTCCTAGTAGAACGCTGCCGCCTTTGCAAGCTCCAAAAGCGGATTTAGGTCATAGAGTCTAGGCCGTATTGAATCATCAAGTCCTCCTCTATCCGCCCACGCAATACGGACTTCGCCCCTCAATGTTAAATCTCTTTCATTCCTTATACTCGAAGACGATGATTTTGGCTTGTGCTGGACGAAGGACGACATAAGCGCTCCAGTGAGGGCTGCACCAGTGTATCATGCGATCCGAAGCCGTGCAACTCGTTCTTTTTCAAACCAGTACAGACAGAACCGCTGATTCTTTCTTTCTCAGTACTAATAGCTCCAGGGCTTCCACTCATGCAAAAGGATCGGAATCATTTTTGAGCGTTTATGCAGCTTTCACGGTGTCGTGACTTTTGTCCGACTTATTAACTATTGACGTCATCCCTTATTAAAGGGCCGTCAGAGTGCACAGGCGCTGGGCCTGGCGGCGTGCTATTACGGTATGATTTCGAAAGTGGTAGAGACGCGGAGGGCGCAGACCACCGGAGCCACGCGCATCGATCAGCGCGATTCGTCGCGTCGTGTGGTTCATCGTGTGGCTGCCATCGCCATCTTCAGCGCAGTCAAGTCCGAGCTCTCCTGCCCATGCCGAGTCGTCACCTTCAGCGCAGTGAGCAGTAGCTCACTGCCCGAACAGTATGAGGGCCGCAGTCAACATCCGGCCAAAAAGTCCAAAGTCATCAGGTGGGCTTTACCCGTACTGCCTAAGAAGTAGACGTCCGATGGGAGCACAATGGCGCACGGGGTTGTTGCCTCTGCCCCGCAGTCCCAGTGCCGCGACGCAGGTCCCACCGAAGTGACGCGGAGGTACGCAGCAGTCCGGAAACACCCTTAGGTCCGACCCCTGGTGACTGGGGAGAGATCCGTCTCTTAAGGTAGTTTACATTGTGCTCTAAGATCGGTTAAACGCGTAATCCTAATCTGTGTTCTGTTATGTACGATTATACAGACAGTTGCAGCGGTGTGGATTCGCAGGCTACGAGCCTTATTGGAGCATGGTTGTTGTGAGGTCATTATTCGCACTGGTCCGTACACCCAGTTGCGATGAGGTCGATCGATATGTGTATGTGACGTCATACTCTGAGTATTGATTGGTGTGGAAGTGTGTAGCCCAAACAGGGCTAAGGGCCTAAATGTGTACGTAGTTTACCCGCAGTGGCAGTGTAGGTAGATAGCGAGCATAGCGTGCATAGCTCTGTCGTAGATGTCCCCAAGCGTGACGTGTGGTGTCTGTCACTCACACCGGCGATGCAAGGAGTTTGGCGGACCTATGCGTCGCGACACACGATAAATCCGTATGGATTGTTATCAGCTTTCTTATCACGCAGACAAAACTGCTTTTTTGATCCAACAACCCCATCAGAATTCATAATTTATTGTTCAGTACAGTAGTTTCGGAAATCACTCATTGTCGATACGAGGGAAAGTCGTCCGAAACAACACATCCAGCACTCGTATTATCCCTGTGTAGAAGTGCCGGAACCGTCTCCGAGAAGGGTTGATGAGATGGTTGGGTTCGATGTTGTCGCATCACCTCAATCCCAAATACATGTATTTCGAACAAATCAAATTTTCAAAGCAAAGTGCCTCACCTATAGGAACACACTCCGCTGGAGAACTATCGCACCGATTGCTGAAATAGCGCCCAGTAGCGTTGATCAAATCAGGGCATTTGGGCTTATCCTGTTTACAGCGTGTACCTTCTGGACATGATTTGTGCCCACATAAAATGGGAGCTGGGTTACCTGGAGCAACTCTTCTATCATTGAAGTGGTCTTTCATTTAAATGTCACTGAAGTTCTCTTACCACCGCCTTTCTGAGCAGGTATCCCTGAGGCCACAGTCGGAAGAACTGAAGTTGGAGTAGTGTCGGAATATTTCTGTGTAGAATTGCCAGGATATTCCTGTGTAGAATTCCTGTGAAGAGTTGCCGATATAAATCCGTTTAGAATTGCCGCGGCATTCCAGCTCAGAATTTTCAGGATATCCCTGTGTATAATGTCCGAAATATTTTTTTCAAAATACTTCTGTGTAGAATTTCCGAAATATTCCCATGTAGAATTGTCGGAATATTCCTGTATAGAGGTGCCGGAACCCTCTCCTGAAGATGTTGATGAGTTCGTTGGACTTGATGTTGTTGCGAGACCTCAATTGCACAAACATGTATTTCGATAAAATCAACTCTTAGAGCAAAGTGCCTTACCAATGGGAACACATTCCGCTGGAGAAGGGTCGCACAATTTGTAGCGTTCGCAGAGCGTGGAAGGACATCTCCAAACATCAGAGCAATTGAGTGTTCCCTGCTGGCAGCGTGTACCATCTGGACATGATTTTTTCCCACATAAGTTAGACGCAGCGGTATCTGAAGCAATTCTAGTTTTGTTCGCGAAGTTTTCAATTTCAGTGTCACTGAGGATTTCGTACCATCGCCTTTCAGTACCAGAAATCCTGATGTCACAGTTGGAAGAACTGAAATCGGAGTAGTTCCGGAATATTCCTGTGTAGAGTTGCCGGAATATTCCTGTGTAGAGTTGCCGGAATATTCCTGTGTAGAACTCTCAAAATTATCCTGTGAAGAATTCATGTGTAGAGCTTCCGGAATATTTCCATTAAGAATTGCCGCAGCATCCCAGCCCAGAATTTTCAGGACATTCCTGTGTATAATACCCGAAATATTTCTGTGAAAATACTTCTGTGTAGAATTTCCGAAATAATCCCATGTAGAATTGTCGGAATATTCCTGTGTAGAGGTGCCGGAACCCTCTCCTGGAGATGTTGATGAGTACGTTGGATTTGTTGTTGTGGGACCTCAATTGCACAAACATGTATTTCGAAAAAATCAACTTCTTAAAGCAAAGTGCCCTACCGATAGGAACACATTCCGCTAGAGAAGGATGGCACATCTTGACGGGATAGCGTCTAGTACTGATGATTAAATATTTTAGAGAGCATATGGGCTCTCTCTGTTTACAGTGCGTACCTTCTGGACATGATTTGTGCCCACATAAATTAGCAGCAGGGTTATCTGGAGCAACTCTTGTATCAATGAGAAGGCTTTTCATTTATTGATTCTTTTACAAACCAGTCAACTTTTCAAAGTAAAGTGCCCTACCGATGGAAACACATTCCGTTTCTGAAGGGTCGCACAATTTGTAGCGTTTGCAGAGTGTAGAAGGACATGTCCAAACATCGGTGCATTTGAGTCCACCCTGCTCGCAGCGTGTACCTTCTGGAAATATTTTTTGACCACATAAGTTAGACGCAGCGTTATCTGAAACAATTCGAGTTTTCGGGAAGTTTTTAATCTCAGTGTCACTGAGGTTTTCGTACCAACGCCTTTCAGTACCAGTAATCCTGATGTAACAGTCGAGAGAAATGAAATGTGGGTAGTAGAAGAGAAACCTTGTTCTGAACTTAGGTATCTATCAATTAGACAAAAAAGTATGCGTGTAGATGACATTTGGCGTGCGTTTCTCCCATCCTAACCTTTTATGTCTCACCAGGCTATGATTTCATAGGCGTACAGAATCCTATTGATGTAGCATTTTTCATAGAACAGCAGTCAGAAGAAGGAAGTGGTGCTCATTGATATCCCTTGAAAACACATTAGTCTGCCAGCTGATGTGTCTTTAGATCTACCATCAGAAAGATTTGGAATTGTTGTTAACCCTCCCTCTAAGTGCTGCAAGAGATCCCTGTTCTCTCATTAGTCTAGAGGAGCGACCCCATCTCTCATAATGCTGTTGATGCCACTGAATTTCTCAGGTTTTTCATGGACACTTCGACGTTGACTTTTTACCGTTCAGTCGTAGAATACATTCAGAGCTTAGATATGTATTATTGGTATTATACTGCTGTACTACAATACCGCTCGCAGAATCCGTTCTGAAACGCTCCAGAAACGTCGTTCGGAGTCGAAGATTTTGGAGTTTTGAATCACTATTTGATTTCTTTCTACCCCTTGTTCCAAAAATTTATTCAGGTCTGAAAGAAAAAGATAATTATGATTTAGTTATGACCTACTTTCTCAGAAAGAAGCCAAAATTTTCTAAAGTAGATATTTTTGGGAGTTCAAAACGTCAATAGATTCGTATTGTATTGATGATTTCAAAAATGTATGCATCGTCAAGATTAGTCCGATTCTTGACCTATTTTCAACTTTCAAAAATTGTAGCAAATTCGCTTGTCTCCAAAGGCATCGTACACGGTGAAAACCGTATTTGGGTTCATGCGTTCATTCGGACTATTGGGCCATGAGAATGTCACTCAGAAAGTTTTTAGTTCCGAGACCGTCTTTGAGTAAAGACCCGCTTACCTTAAAATGACTCCTATTCGGACCCGTATTCAGAAAATGGTAGTTTCGTTACCATTCCGCTACCATAACCAACCGTGATCTACCTAAATTCGGTAACGACGGAACGACCGGGATCGTGATCAGCACCCCTAAGGAACCCCTCATAAAAGTTTCAACGAAATTCGATGCTTTCACCAAACTGCCTCAGGTGCTAAGTGGCATGGGGACCACTGTGGAGTGATGCACTTGACCACGCCCATTTCACCGTGCCGAACTAAATTCGAGAGTCTAGTTCTCAGAGGTTTTAAATCGAGTTAAATGTCACTTTAAAGTCTTCAAGTAACTTACTTTTATGTCACAACTAACTTACTTATAGGAGGCAAGTAACTTAATTTTAGCATACAAGTAACTTACTTTTAGCATACAAGCAACTTACTTCTAGCATACAAGTATCTTACTTCTAGCGCACAAGTAACTTAGCTTTAAGATGCAAAAATGTTACCTCAAGGCAACATTTTACTTACTCTTGAGCTACATGTAGCTTGGTTTACCGTTTTCAACTCAGCTGTTGCCAACCATTGTCCCTACGTCACGGGTTACTTACATACAGGTTCGCAAAAGCTTCCAAGCAAACATGTGATAATGAGGACTGAAAGCGATTGCAGAACTGAACCGTATATCACTTCTTCACTTTTGAAAGCCCCATAGCACGACTAGCGTGCCAATTTCACGTTATGCACGTTATGGTATTCCCCTGCGTCATGCACATATCATTAGTTACGTTGAAACCCATTGTTCACTTGAACTCTAATCAGCCATGGTTGAGAGTCAAGTTCCTGGCAGAATTGCACTCTCACACAGGGTTGAGCAGGCCGTTGCGGCAAATCTCGGCGGAGCTACGACCCCCTCCCGTTGACCGAGATTTTTCTAAAGTTACCCAAATTTTAACGATTCTTTCCCGCGATAAACATTTCCTTAAGCTTCTTGAAAGTGAAAAAGTTGGAAAATATTCAAATCTGCGGTAAAAATCAGTGAAATCGTACAAGCCCCCCAATTTTGATTTTTTATAGAATTTCCAATTATTTTACGACCTCCCCGTTGCGCCGAGTCGCAACCCCGCTCAACCCTGCTCAGCTTTATTAACTTCATATAGAAACCCATGAAATGTGATAGGAATATTTGTACGGTCTTTGTACTTCGTATACCCTCTATAAAACGTCGTAATTCACATCATTCGAGGCGCGAGCGGCGCGTGCGACGCCCTGGGCCTCCGTCTGCCCTCCGCTCTCTCACTGTATCTAACCTCCGCCCCGCACCAGCACGCGTAGGAACCATGTGAACTTTGCCGTTCATAGCCCGTAGACTAATGATATGCATGTGCTTTTTTTACTTATGAAGTTTAGAGCGATACCAGCACACTTCTGAAGGTATAAACTTATTAACCACTTCGAACACAAGACTAAATATACTGTGCTTATCTGGGCCAATTTCGGGTCCGCAATTGCGTCTCGACACGCTTTGCGGCCACACGCTACCGAGTCGGAAGAGCTTCCAGCGCCGCAGCCGCCGATCTGTTGTCTCTGGGTGGGTTCTCGAAACTAGAATCTAAGAAAAATTAGAGAAAAGTGAATAAAAAAGCTACATTGAGTCTGTTTTGGCGCTGGGAACCCGGCTGACTCCAGCGCGTGCGGCCGCAAAACGTGTCAAGACGCAACTGCGGACCGGAATTTGGCCCAGAGAAGCACAGTATGTCCATTTAGGTTGTTGCAAGTTGAGGTAATTAATATACATTCTAAATGAAAAGGATATCCTAAGTGAAACAGGTGCTCAACAGAGAACGAGAAGCAAAGGTATGGGACTTCATATTCTCAAAGCAGCTCATGCTCGCATACTGATGCGTCTAGTTGGTACAAAACGGTTACTTTCAAAGTAGAGAATCACAGAAAAATATCACAGAAAAATTGATCAATCATAAGTCTTCGAAAGAGCAAAGTATGTGAGATTTCTTTGTTAGCAAAAGAATATCACTATGTTAGCAAATATGATCCTACATATTGAACCTTCTTTGAAATCGGTGTCAATGGCAAGTTCATATTAATGAGTGAATTCATTATCAACTGCAAATCAAGGCGAGGGGGTGTACGAAATCGAGAAAAAAACACAATCGATCATGCCAGGGCAGCTGTTGCTCGGCTTGGCTGCCTTCAATACGCAGCCAAATTGACCGTGGAGTTTATCGACAAAACTCATTTACATGCGAGGTTTCCCTCGGCGATTCAAGTTACTTGCGATATTCGGAAGTCGCAAGTATCATGTTTATGACCGTGTAAGTTACTTGCCGGTCGCAAACCCGCAAGTAACTTAAAAAACTGAGATAAGTGACAAGTAACTTGATTTTGGCCGGATATCTCGCAAGTAACTTGATTCGAAACTTCTGAGTTGGGGTTTCCCTCCCTGCCAAAATCAGGGGAGTCATTGCTACACGGAAAATAGGCGTGGCCAAGTGCGATAGAACTGTGCCCCCTCCACGCCATATAGCACCCTGCCGTATTACTTACTTGACATAATCTGTTGGCTCTCGCCTGACGCGGCCATTCCGCATCTTCACCGAGGTGTACCGTCCTGGTAGTGAGCCGTGTCCTTTTGTCACGGTCCCCAACCACAATTTGAATACAGTCCATCCATTGGTCGCTATTCCACTTTCTGCGAAGTAAAACATCGCGCCCGAAATGCCTTTCAATGCCGAGTGATTTCGAATCCTCCTCCACCACATCTGTCCAAAACTTTCGTCTACGTCCAGGCGGCCGTTTCCAGACAGGACTCGGAGGCATCCTTAGAGCGTGTTGAACAAGACGATCTGGTGGTCTTCTGGAAATATGCCCAAACAGACGAAGAAGGTCTTCCGTTGCCACTTGTGATGGCGTTGGGAGATGTTGGCACCTCACTCGTGTCAAACGATGATGTAAGGCGTCAACCTCGTTGTAGAGGTCTTCGTTGTGGCACATCCGCGGCCAGCGTACATCATGATAGGGCGAATAGCGGATAGGTAGATGCGCAACTTGACTTCCTTCGCGATGGTGGTAGACCAGAAACACTTGGTTAGCGAATTGAATGCAGAAGCAGCTTTAGCACATCGTTGTCGAATATCCGCTGCATAGCTACCATCGTTCTTCAGCAAACAGCCCAAATAACAGAAATCATCCACCAGTTTGATACGTAGTCCATCCACACAAACTCCCGTTGAAGGCCTCTGAGAGATCCACATCTGCTTGCATTTGTCGGGACGAAGACGAAGTCCATAGGCTGCGGCATACTTCGAAACGAGGTTCACAATCCTTTGCACATTTGCGTTGTTTTCAGCGAATAACACGATGTCGTCGGCGTGCTCCAGGTCGACAAGGGAGCGTCCTGATGGTGTTAGGATCACATCAGCAGGAAACTGTTCTGCAACTCTACGCATGATTTCATCAACGGCGAAGTTGAAAAGAAAAGGTCCTGCAACGGCTCCTTGCCTTACTCCTGTTTTCACCTCGAAAGCTGACGTAAATCCGACAGGTGTACGAACTGCTGCTGTTGTTCCTCTGTTCATCTCCTCGATTAACCGAACATACTTTTCCGGGACTCCATCTGCTCGCAGAGCATTGAGCAATCGATCACGATGAAGAGAGTCGAACGCGGCTCCAAAGTCTAAAAAAGCAACCTGTAATCGCTTCGAATACCGCTGCCACGATTCAATTACTCTTCTCACGACGAACACTTGGTCGATGGTCGATCTTCCAGGTCGAAAACCGGCTTGCTCATCTCTGGTCGTTCCTTAACGATGTTTGATGAATCGCTCGAGAATGATACGTTCCAAAACCTTTTACATGACACGAAGTAGAGAGATTCCTCTGTAGTTCTTAGGATCCGTGACGGATCGCTTCTTGTGAAGAGGTACGATGATCGCATGTCTCCACGAATCGGGTATCCTTTCACTCATCCTTATGGCACGGATGGTGTTGGTCATTTCACGAGTCTCAGACAGAGGAAGAGCTTTCAGCAGTTCAGCTGTGATGTTGTCATCTCCACCTGCCTTTCCATTCTTCATTTTCCGGACACAATCCAAAACTTCAGACTCAGTCGGCAGTTCCTCACTGACATCGTAATGTGCCCTCTGAACATGCGGGAGCTCAGGTACTGATGGCGTTGGACGATTCAGTAGTGAACTGAAGTAATCCTTCCATATTGGCAGCGTCGCATCACCAACTGCAACTCCGTTGGTAGTGTTCAAGACAGGAGAACATCTCTTCATCTTCCCGCTATACTGGCGCAGCAACGTGTAGGCTTTCTTCGGATTCTTCTCCTTCCAAGCCTTCTCGAACTCCTTAGCTCTACACGTCCACTCTCGATCGCGGTCACTTTGAAGCTGCAGACGCAACTTCCTCCTCAGACGCTTCTCCTCCACGAAGTTTCCTGCTGTTCGGAGAGCACATGCTCTGTTGTAGGTAGATGTTGTTTCTTCTGAGACGAAGGCGAACTTCTTCTTAGGCTGTACAACCGGGAGTGCCTCTTTCGAAGCGTCCTGGATGCACTTGACAAAAGAATCCGTGTCGCAAAGTTTCTTCTTAGTCCGTACTCCGATGTGAATAGAAACGCGTTGTCGAAAATTGTCCGATGTTTGCTCCACTGAGTAGAACCATTTACCGAGTACTTCGGATTCCTGATTAGGTCCCATCTTCGCGTTTGCATCGATTCCCACGGCAACAGCATGTTGACAAGGTAACCTGGCTAGCAACGTATTGAGTTCTTCATGGAAGGCATTCTTGGAATTGTCGTTGGCCGCTTCGGTGGGCGCATGAGCACTCACTATTCACAGACTGAATCTTCTGTGATCCCGCAGCCGCACAAAAGCTTTTCTATACGACGTTAAGCCAAATCCCTAGATCATACCATTGTAGTCCTTCTAGATGCATTCCTACACGACGTTGAGCCGAATCCCTAGATCATACCATTGTAGTACAGCTATCGCACAGCCTCCTACTCTCTTAACATCAGCGTCACGCAGTAGATGGCTTACCCTCCGACGTTGATGACGGGCCTATCCTTGAGGCGAGTTTTCTATAAAGCAGCAAACGGTACACGGAAATAGCTTAAAAGATTGGACAGCGCAGATTGTTGTATATCACTGGAAAATGACCGGCGATTCAGGGTGGCGAAATTGTGGCTTGTGGCCAAAGACTCCATGAGCTCCCTAGGTACGGATTCTAAGATGTTATGGACCAGAGGACGGACGGCGACACCTTTATGCAATGTATGGGATACTTTCGCGATATAGTTGTGCACGCTATGTCGCTGGAACGTTCCCTGTGTTCACTCAAACGTCTGCTGGGTTCAGTAGAAGCAGGGGCGCCAACGAGAAGATACCAACAGACTTGTAGACGTTCATTGGGTATCAGGAAAAAGTGAGAAAAATTGTTTCAGATTCAGCTAAACTTTTTTTGAGGCCCATTCTTTAATTTAACAAAAAAATTGACAGCTTAATTCGCAGTCTCCCACGGGGGCGATTTTCCAAGACAAAATGCGACTTTCGGTTATTCCTCAAGCGCTACGACAGGTTCGTCTCAAAACTTCTCCATAGAAGGTCCAGAACACTTAATTCTTGATTTCTCAATACTAACTACTCCAGGCCTTCCAAACATGTAACAGAAATACGTTGATTCTTGAGCGTGTATGCTGCCTTCAATGTACTTCTGGGTGGATTTCGATCAGCTCCCTTATCCCACAGACAAGATAAGCTTTTCATCCATCCAACAACTACACTAGAGCTTATAATGTATTGTTACTGAAATAACTCGAGAAATCACTCGTTGTCGTTTGGAGGGACAGTCGTCAGAAACAACACGTCCAACACTCGCACTATCCCTGTGAAGAAGTGCCGGAACCCCTTTCGAGTGGTGTTGCTGGGTTGGTTAGGTTGGATGTTATCGCACCACCTCAATTCCAAGTACATGTTTTTCAAACAAATCAACTTTTCAAAGCAAAGTGCCCCACCGATGGGAACACACTCCGATGGAAAAAGGTGGCACATTTTCCTGTGCTCGCACGTAATTGCATCGCAGGTTATTAGAACGAGGCATTCGTTTATTTCCTGTTCGCAGCGCGTCCCTTCTGGACATAATTCCCCCACACAAGTTTCGAGCACGGTTATCCGAAGTGATTCTTGGTCTTTTGAGAAAATTTTTCGTTTAAGTGTCCTTGAAGTTTTCTTACCGTTGGTTTTCCGTGCCAGTCTCCCTGATTTTACCGTCGGAAAAACTGAAATGGGAGTAGTGCCCGGATATTTACGTGTTGAATTGCTGGAACCCTCTCCAAGAAGTGTTGATGAGTTGGTTGGGTTTGATGTTGTCGCGTTACCTCAATCACAAATACAAGTATTTCAAACAAATCAGCTTTTTCAAGCAAAGTGCTCTACCGATGGGAACACATTTTGGTGGAGAAGAACTGCACTTTTCCATAACTTGACGCATTAGATAATAATACGTGCATTTGCGTCCACCCTGTTCACAGTACGTGCCTTCTGGACATGCCTTTTGCCCACATAAGTTAGAAGTAGCGTTACCTGAAGCAATTCTTGTAGTGTTGAAGAAGTTTTTTTTCATGTTGGTACCACAGAGGTTATCTTACCATCGCCTTTCCGTGCCAGTATCCCTGATTTTACTGTCGAAACAACTGAAATGGGATTAGTGCCGGGAAATTTCCGTGTAGATTTGCCGGAACCCTCTCCGAGAGGTGTTGATGAGTTGGTTGGGTTTGATGTTGTCGCGTTACCTCAATCACAAATACAAGTATTTCAAACAAATCAACTTTTTCAAGCAAAGTGCTCTACCGATGGGAACACATTTTGGTGGAGAAGAACTGCACTTTTCCATAACTTGACGCATTAGATAATAATACGTGCATTTGCGTCCACCCTGTTCACAGTATGTACCTTCTGGACATGACTTTTGCCCACACAAGTTAGAAGTAGCGTTATATGAACCAATTCTTGTTTTGTTGAAGAAGTTTTTTTTTCATTTTGGTACCACAGAGGTTTTCTTACCGCTGTTTTTCCGTGCCAATATCCCTGATGTTACCGTCGAAAGAACTGAAATGGGAGTAGTGTTGGAATATTTCTGTGTAGAGTTGTCGGAACCCTCTCCGAAAGGTGTTGATGAGGTGGTTGGGTTTGATGTTGTCGCATCACCTCAATCCCAAATACATGTATTTGAAACGAATCAACTTTTCAATACGAAGTGCCATACCGATAGGAACACATTCCGCTGGATAATTGTAGCACATTTTGGCGAATTCGCAGGAAGTCGCATCGCAGATATCGAAACCAAAGCATTGCTTCGTCTTCTGTACGCAGCGTGTACCTTTCGGACAGGATATTTGCCTACATGACTTAGACGCAGCGTTATCTAAAGCAATTCTAGTTTTGTTCGCAAAGTTTTTGATTTTAGTATCACTGAGGTTTCCTTACTATCGTCGTCGAATATCAGTAGTCCTGATGTCACAGTCGAGAGAACTGAAATGGGAGTAGTACAAGAGAAAGCTTATTCCAAACTTAGGCACCTACCAACAAGAGAGAGAAGTACGCGTGTAGATGACATTTAGCGTGCGTTTCTCCCACCCTAGCCTTTTATGTTTCACTAGGCTATGATTGCATAAGCCGACATAATCCTGTTGATGTGCCATTTTTCATAGAACAGTAGTCAGACTCAGGAAGTGGTGCTCATTGATATTCCATAAAAACACAGTAATCTCGCAGGTAATGTGTCCTTAGACCTATCAACAGAAAGATTTGGAATTGTTGTTGACCCTCCCTCTTACCACCATCAGATAGAGTTCGAGGGCGCAGTTTCAACATTATGCAAGGAAAGGACAGTGCTCCAATATTCCTAACTCAGAATCGGCTAAACGCCTAAGAGGCTTACAGGAGATTCCCAAGAGTGGGCATTTCCGTAGCATTGACAGAGAACAGGAGTACACGAATGACAATGTTTAGGGCGTTCAAAAAATTGAGCCTGAAACTTCTTTTTATGGGTTGGTATGGGTGCTGATTACAAATCTGATTGTGAGACGCATGTCAATGCTTGAAAAATTCCATTTGCATTGGTCCGAAGCTCCGATAATGGGGAAATTTTGCTGGCCAAACGCGACTTTTGGCGACTTCAAGAGTGCGAAGATCATTTCGCTTCGAAACTTCTACAGAAGGGGTTATTCCGGCTGCCCTAACAGGATTCTGAAACCCGTTCAGCGATTTCCGATAAGTTACGGTAGGTTATGGTTCACGGTAGGTTATGGTGGGCATACGGTAGTTCAGTCAAAGTCTCAGGTTTGACTCAAAATTTCACTGTGGGTATTTTTGGGACGCTGAACACGAATTTAAGGTCCATTTTTTTATTTTCGATTTTTCAGGGTGCGTAACGCCAATTAAAATTCATTATGTCTACCCTATTAACACTGAGTCTGGAAAGAAATAGACCCCAAATTCGGGTTCAGCTCCCTTATTACTCCCAGTTGAAACTTCTAAGCGAAATCTGAAAACCGTTTCTGAACGCCCTGAGAATTCCCTGATGGGTATGTACCCTTACCTTTTCGAGAAGCAAGTCATTTATGTACTGTCACAGGCCCTCCCTCGTAAGCGCTACACTTCAGTGACCCGTGCTTTCTCATTAATCTAGAGCGGGCCCACCTATTACACTGCTGTCCATGCCACTAAATTTTTCATTTTTTTCACGAATAATTTGACTTCGGCTCCAGTCATAAAACAGATTCAATCATAGGACACAGAGCTTTGGTATATAATATTGGTATTATACTGCTATTATACGATACCGCTCATAACGTGTGTCCTAAACCGCGTCGGAAACGTCGTTTTCGTTCCGGGTAAAAGATCATGGAATTTGAAATACCATTCGATTCGCGCTGAATCCAAAAACGGATTTAGGTTTGAAGGGGTCTGCAGAGCTACAGCGACCGACGACTGGTCGCCGAGCGTTAACCTTGACGCGGCGACAAAATTGTTTCCGAACATTATCGTCGCCGCGTCCGTTGCCGCTCGTTGGCAGTGACGGAGGGCTGTCGAGGCATCAAAACACTCTGCGGTGCCCCTCGTCGCCCTTCACGCCGTGTCGGTCGCCCTCGTCGCAGAATGTAATCGATAATGCATCACCCATCTCTGTTCGTCGCTGCGAGCAACGCAGCGACCTCAGGTCTGCAGACCCCTTGAGACGCAAGACTCGCAGGTTTTAAGTGGCAAGGTAGCGAAGTGCGCGAAATTCTCGCATTTCCACTCCGATTCAAACTTTTTTGAGTCCTCGCATTAGCATCCTTCTCATATGTATAGAATTTAAAACTTTTAAATCTTCTGTATTCTTTTGACTGAGTGAAAAAAAGGTCATTTGAAAAAGTGATCTCTACAAATTGGACTCTTATGAAAGTTTTTAAGAATCATTGACAATTTGGAGGCTCAAAATGTTCTTTCGCGAAATGCTTCACTTCTTTGCATTAGAGCCTGCACATTTTAACCTGAAATCTGCTGGATACTAAAGAGTCAAACATTTTGCTTTCATGACCCTTTCGAATAGTTCAAAATTACCATTGAATTGACTATTAGGCGCGCGAATATTATTCGATTGTTCGTGAATTTCTGAGCATCAGGGTAAGTCGTAGCGCTGTGATCGGCCCGTGAGAGTTTCGTCCCTCTCCCTTCCAGCTTTGGATTCGGTGCTTCCCCCCCCCCACCCTCCTTCCGTCGGGTTTGTGACTTAAACCCTTTTGTGTGAACCAATTGGAGTGGTCTCTTCCGAACAATGCTTCAAACGATTTTCAGAGAAAACGAACGTTATATCAGGTTTCTCAATAAGTTTTGTCGTTCGATAAGAATCACACAATTTTATGGTTCAAAATACACTTTATTATTCAGTATAATCTCCCTGAACATTAATACACTTGCTCCAACGATCATCCAATCTGTGGATCCCATCCCTGAAGTGAGAATCCGGAAGGTCTGTAAAATACGCTTCAACAGCCGTTATGACCTCTTCATTTGATGAAAATGCTTGCCATGCATAAATTTTTTTGAGCTCTGGAAACAAATGGAAGTCGCGGGGGGCCAAATATGGTGAATACGGTGGATGCTCCAACAATTCATGGATTTTAGCCATTGTCAAAATGCTCTTGTGACACGGTGCTTTGTCTTGATGAAAAAGGATTTTTTTCTTCTGCAAACGCGTTCTTTTTTTTCAAAATTTTTTTTTGCTTCAACTGGGTCGAAAGGTTGCAATGATATCCAGAATTAATTGTTTTACCAGTTTCCAAGTAATCCGCAAACGAAATTCCTTTCGCATCCCAAAAAACTGATGCCATAACTTTCTTGGCCCATTTCCGCACACGAACTCGTATCGAAGCGGATCAACCAGGTTCACACCACACTTTAGCCTCTTGTTTTGATTCAGGATCATGGTGATAGACCCAAGTCTCATCCACATTAATGAATCGACGCACGAAATCCACTTTATTCTTTCCAAAACGCTCCAAATGTTGCTGAGAAAGTCGCATTCGAATGTGTTTTCGTTCCATTGTTAGCGAATGCGGCACCCATTGTGCACACAGCTTTCTAAAACCCGAAAGTTCGCTTAAAATATGGCTCACACTGCCTAATGAGATGTGTAGAGCCTCTACTAAATCCTTCTCAGTCAATCGACGATCCTTCAAAACCATATCCTGTATTTTGGTTATGATTTCTGGTGTTGATGCACTTTTTGGACGTCATTCACGTGGATCGTCTTCAAGGCGTGTACGACCACGTTTAAATTCAGCAACACATATTTCTACTGTTATAATTGTAGGTGAACAATCATTATACATTATTAATTGATTCCTGAGCTTCATTTGATGACAATTGATGGTGTTGATGTTGAAACTCGAGACCCCCAACAACACTTCGTCAACTCCTCACATCGTCCAGACCTTACGAAGACCGTTGTGGAAGACCAGGCTGTATATACTGCACCACGGACGGACAAATATGCCAAATCTCGAATACCGTCTACAAGGTCACATGTCAAGTATATGGAGAGTTCTATATAGGCGAGACTGGTAGGCCTTTATACAAGAGATTGGATGAGCACATGCGAGCTCTTCGAACACCATCTTCGTATCCAAACAGTAAGTTTTCGAAGCACAGAACCCTGAAACACTGGGACGAAGCCGCACCCGAAATGAGAGCAAGTGACATGGAAGAACATTGCGGATACGGCCGAAAGGAAGATAAGAGAAGCATTGGAAATTAAGCTGAATGAACCACCGATGAATAATCGCGAGGAGATGAAAGACGCGATGATGATGCTGACCATCCGGCGAGACGATATTGACTGCTGACCATCAGCCGTTCTCTAGTCATTCGCTACCTCGGCGCTCCCTTAGCCGGCAAATCGTCTGGAGGACCCTAATACTCTCCTCCCTTCTACCTCCCTTGCCGCTGCCGCTAGGTTAGCTTTGATTTAATGTGTTAGACGGTAAATCTGTATCATTTTGTCTATGTATTTTTCCATTATAGCCGCCTGAAGAGGGGTCTACGACCCGAAACGTTGCGAATATAAAGCGGTTCGTCAAAATATCATCCACCGCATCTCGAGTTTCAACATCAACGCCATCAATAATCATTATACACCTTTAACATTCGTTCGTGAATTTCTTTTGGTGCTACACCTTCCAAAAATAAGAGTTTTATCACTGCAAGATATTCAATTTTTGCATTGCTGTGACACGGCGACACTAAATGGCTTGTAAACAAAGAATGAATTGACAGATTGAAATGAAACTTCACATACGCACATGGAGAGTGTACCAACAAAACAAAACAAAGTTGGATAGTAGCAACGCCCTCTCTTATCGAACGACAACACTTATTGAACAACATGGTATAATCACAAGATATAAAAAAAATTGCTGAGTTGAACACAAAACACGCGATTGACGTGAAAGGTTAATCGCCTTGCATACACCTTTTATATAGGGTGGAATTTTTTGGTCTAATGCTTTAACTCGCCTCGCCATTGATGGACTCCTATACATATACATAGAAGTTTTCTCTAGAACGATGTCTGGCCCGAAGAACCGTTCAATCTGGGGATGAGTGGATTGCCACAATTTGCCTCGCGCTCGTGAACATTATGTGAAGACCAAATCCAATAAGGAAGATACTCGGTTCGAGCAAAAAGAAGTAGAAAATTCAGCAGCACTGAGTTCGTCTCTACGAAACCTATTGGCCTAAAATGTACCGAAAAAAGAGAAAAAGGCCCAGAAATTTCATTTCACTCGAGGAGAATACAATCCCAGTGAACTGAAAAACTTTTTGAAACCCAGAAAATCTGGTATTCTCAACTTCAACTTCTACGATTTTCCCAGAGAATAGAAGCACTGCTAAGAAATTACAAGCAATCTCAACGACATTTCAAAAAGTTGTTTGATATCAAAGAGGTAGGACTTTGAAAAAAAGTATGAAGACCAATTCTGTACTCTCAGGCTATCTGCAGCCCTCGACTCTGCTGCCATATCATCATATTCTGTGTTCAAGGCTTTATTCCTCGTAAACTGCCACAGCATTGTCGAGGGGAGGCACCCTGGTAGCTCCGCGATAGTGCACTAGGGTTCCTGAGGAGTGCTAACGCCTACTGCTTCGGTACAATAGCGTGAATACTAGGGCAGACCACAGCGTCAGCTCCGGGATGGTGCCTGGTCTGAGCCGTGGTTGTGGCCACAGGCGTGGACGAGAGATCCTTCTGGTTTTGTCTCCGAGAGTTTTGGCCTCTGCTATATCCGGTCATTTCTCGGCTATTTCACAGCTAATTCTCGGCCGAGACCGTGTTGTACGCGAAATAACTGCAAAATAGTGTCCGCGAAATTGCCGACAAATAGCCCACTGGGAGACGCTGCTGATCTTGGTGGGCTATTTCGCGGCTATTTCTAGGAAAAAAACCTTCGAGCACGGCTACGAAGGCATTTTCACGCTGGTCCTAAGACATTTATCAGGGATCAGGCGAAAAGTGGAAATAAGGTTTTTGAGTTGACACACAACTTCTTTCTGTGGGTCATTTGGGATTTTGGATACGAATCTGGGTCCATCTGTCGATTTTCTAAAAACTTCGGCAGATTTAGTTCTGACCCCCCCCCCCGGGGGGGGGGCAAATCTTTATGGTGTAATGCTACTTTTGATTACTTTTCAAACTCTATGACGGATCCGTCTCAAAACTTCTTTATAGAGAGTATTCCAGAAGGAGAGTACAATTCTGAGACCCGTTGATAGATTTTCGATAGATTTTGGTTGGTCACGGTGGGTATACGGTAGTGGCATCAAAGTCTCACATCTAGCTGCGAACTTCTCTGGGAGTGTTTCTGGAGTTCTACACACGAATTTGAGGCCTATGTTTCTATGGAACTCTCGATACGAATCCATAAATCTGACAATCGAAGCTTCAGGACACGATAACTGCCTGCCATTCTTGAACACAAAAGTCCGAATAGCAGAAGGTGTTGCTCACACGAAGTGGTATAAGAAACCCGCGTCGAAGAAAATTCTCCTCCACTCGCGCAGTTGCCTTCCGGCATATATGAAGAGGAGTGTTGTCAAGAGTTTACTCAGCACAGGAAGGAAGCTAACGTCAGATGATCACGCAGATATAGAGAGCCACTTAGGGGAAATACTGCATCAAAACGGCTACATCGAGAACGACTTCGTTACCTGGCACCCATATCAATCTACATCTGGAACTTCTCTTGTTCTTCCTTTTGTAAATGAAAGTTTCGCGAAAGAAGTAAACAGAGCAGTGCGAAGGTCAGCTCTCCCTCTCCGACTTGTGTTCCGTCCTCCCGCCACACTCCGAGACCTCCTAACTTCATCTAGACCTTACAAAAACCGTTGCGGGCGTACCGGTTGCAGGTATTGTACTGCTGATCTGCAAATATGCCAAGCACGGAATGTGGTCTTCAAGGTCACCTGCCTGGGCTGTGAAGAATTTTATATTGGCGAGACTGGTAGGCCTCTTCACAAGAGGCTGGATGAACATATGCGGGCCCTGAGATCGCCGTCCTCGTATCTCAACAGTGCGTTCTCCAAGCATCGAACATCACGGCATGCGTATGAAGCCGCGCCAGAAATGAGAGCAAGCATACTGTGTAAAAACATTTCTGATACGGCTGAAAGAAAGATAAGGGAAGCTCTGGAGAAACGGTTGCATTCACCGCCGATGAACAACCGGGAAGAAATGAAGTACGCGCTGAAGATGCTTACACTCCGATTTGACCTCACTGATTAACGACATTTGACGGTCCTCCTACCATTTGTCGTCTGTGCTGTGGTTGAGCCTGCCGTTCCAAAAAGACCCTTCCCGCCACCACCCTATCATCCACACCTATCGCGCAGCCGTAGGTCAGATCTGTAATTATATATGTATGTTTCGCGGCCATATGATTGAATTTTAGCCGCCAGATGATGGGTATATGACCCGAAACGTTACGGATAAATTGGTGGATAATTAACTGTCGCCACATAACGAATAGTGCTTCAATTTATTCCTATGTTTCGATGTTCGAAAGACTAGGACAGGCATCGCTTGCTATGTGGCATTTTATTTGCCGTTACGTGTAGGAAGCTGCAGAATATTGAGGAATGAACCCCTCGCCCGTATTGAGTGGCCGTATTCATGAAACCGCGGGCGCAGAAAGGGTCGTAACCCTCCTGTGCCCGGCGTATTGCAACCAGTTTTGTGCCTCCTCCGTCGAAATTTCAACAGTGGCGGCTCTCTTCGCCACCTGAGAGAGCAAAGACAGGCATGAGTAGCCACCCGCAGAAACGGAGAGGAGACCGCCGGGTACGAGACCAGTGTGTCTCAGACCCGCAATCAATGGATTGCGGCTGGTATAGCATACCCGACTTCAATTGTGCGGGTGGACGGGAAGTGCGCGCGCTGCCTGTCAGGAAGGAAGTTATTGATCATTTCTAAAACGTGGAATAAACGAAGCAGTCAGCCGCAACTCTCTACGTCTAACCGCCAGGTAACACGGGGCCTTCTTGTCTTTCTGCAGGGTACCCAGGAAGGTGCAACATCGATAAGTTGTCGAACAGCGTGTGGACTTCAGTCCTTCCCGGGAAGCTCCCAAAATTTCATTATTACGGGCACAGAACTCCGAATTAACCCTGAAACAAAGTTGAGAACTAGGTTCGGAGAGAAGTTCCCTGAATACAGAAAAAATTGCTTGTTGGGTATGTTAACATTATTGGTGGGGACAATGGGGACGAGACTCGCCATTGATTTCAGTCAAAATCCACGTTCTTCCATTTGTTAACGGTCTAGTACTGTAATGCGATATGCTCCGGTGCGATGGCTGCGAACGACAAAGAAAAACAGGCCCGAGAAAACTCGTCCACGATTTTTCCACACTCCCATTTCAGAGTCTTGGAGGGGCCACTACACCGTTCGCATTGGGTATTGATTGAGCGGTTCTGCAGACACCTTTGTGATCAACTCAAAATTCTCTCCAGAATGAGCAAACAAAAAACTAGGAAATGGTCTTGAGCTTGAACTGTGCCTTTAAGAGCAGGATACACGCTAGCCAAGGTTGTTGAGATAGCTACGTTAGCAGGGTCGTGCGACTCCTAGTAGAACGCTGACGCCGTTGCAAGCGTCAAAAACGAGTATAGGTGACCGCATACAAGCCGTATTGCATTACCAAATCATCCTCTATTCGCCCAAGCAATACGGACTTCGCACCTCAACGCAAACACCATTCATTACTTAATGCTCGAGGACGATCTTCTTGGCTCAAGTTGGACGCTTCTAAGGTCGTAAGCGCTTCAGTGAAGGCCATACAAGTTTATTAGTGTCACTAATCAAATCAATTTGTTGCTAGCTTCTCCATTTCAACAGATGCCGTGCAACTCGTCTCGTTTCAAGCCAATACAAACAGAACCGTTAATTCTTCATTTTTCAATTTTAACAGCTCCAAGCCTTCCACTCATGCGATAAAATAGGTATCCTTTTTGAGCGTGTATGCTGCCTTCAGAATAACTTCGAATGGATTGTGATCAGCTTTCTTATTCTGCAGACAAGACTCTTTCTTTCGATCCAACAACCACATCATAATTCATACTTTATTGTTCAGGAAGATAGTTAAGGAAATCACTCATTGTTGATGGGAGGGATAATCGTCAGAACAACACATCCAACACTCGCATTATCCCCGTGAAGAAGTGCTGGAACTCTTTTCGAAAGGAGTTGATGGGTTGGTTGGGTTTTACGTTGTCGCAATACCTCAATCCCAAATACATGTATTACAAAAAATCAACTTTTCAAAGCAGTGTGCCCTACCGTTGGGAACACATTCCGGTGGAAAAGTATGACACTTTTGTATGCCAGAGGCCGATAAATAATGAGAGCATATGCGTTCACCCTGTATACAGTGTGTACCTTCTGGACATGACTTTTGCTCACATAAGTTAGAAGTAGCGTTATCTGAAGCAATTCTTGTAGTGTTGAAGAAGTTTATTTTCATGTTGGTACCACAGAGGTTAACTTACCATCGCCTTTCCGTGCCAGTATCTCTGATGTTACCGTCGAAAGAATTGAAATAGGACTAGTGATGGAAAATTTCTGTGTAGAAGTGCCGGAACCCTCTCCGAGAAGTGTTGATGAGTTGGTTGGGTTTGATGTTGTCGCGTTACCTCAATCACAAATACAGGAATTTCAAACAATTCAGCTTTTTAAAGCACAGTGCCCTACTGATGGGAACACATTCCGGTGGAAAAGTATGACACTTTTGTATGCCAGAGGCTGATAAATAATGAGAGCATATGGGTTCACCCTGTATACAGTGTGTACCTTCTGGACATGACTTTTGCTCACATAAGTTAGAAGTAGCGTTATCTGAAGCAATTCTTGCTTTGTTGGAGAAGTTTTTTTCATGTTGGTACCACAGAGGTTATCTTACCATCGCCATGCCGTGCCAGTATCTCTGATGTTACCGTTGAAAAAATTGAAATAGGACTAGTGATGGAAAATTTCTGTGTAGAAGTGCCGGAACCCTCTCCGAGAAGTGTTGATGAGTTGGTTGGGTTTGATGTTGTCGCGTTACCTCAATCACAAATACAGGAATTTCAAACAATTCAGCTTTTTAAAGCACAGTGCCCTACCGATGGCAACACATTCCGGTGGAAAAGTATGACACTTTTGTATGCCAGAGGCCGATAAATAATGAGAGCATATGCGTTCACCCTGTTTACAGTGTGTACCTTCTGGACATGATTTTTGCCCACATAAGTTAGAAGCAGCGTTATCTGAAGCAACTCTTGTATTATTAGAGGCAGCAAACTCGCTCGAAAAAGTTGTTTAGATATCTGCGTTACTGGGATTGCTTGGCCCCTAGTAGAAAGCTTGCGCCAATGGAAGCGTCAAAAACGAGTCAAAACTACTAAATTTGAGCAATGCGGATCGCAAAATTTCTGCAACCCAGCCCCTGAGCTTGGATAACCCCGCCTAAAATATTAACTCGTAAAGATTGATCGTTCGAATACGGTCGCTTTGGGTGGGTTTTAAAGGCTTCCAACGAGGTGAGCGGTTCAGTACAAGCTGTAAGAGTATATCGGCTTGGGCAACTCAAGCGTCTTGTCGCTAATATTCGCTGTTTACGCGGTAAAACTCGTCCAATTTCGCCCGATAACAAAAACAACCCTTATTCTTCTGATTGCATGCAGTTTTCGTTGGTTTTTTCGTTAGTTCCGCATACTACCTTTCAAACCTTTGATTTGAAGGCAGTGTTCACGATCATTCTCGTTTCCAAGTTTTCCACTCAAAACAATGCGTTGGCAACCAAGTGTTACCAAAATCACGAGGAAACGGCGAGAAACGCACTAATTCGTCTTATTTCAGTGACATTATTCTATGGCCTGGACTAGTTGCCTGGTCGGATGAACATGATCACGGTGATTGTCACGGGTTAAAAATGGGACTAATCGAAATCGGAAGAATATTTCGGGCAAAACAGTCTTAGTTAGGGCCCTAAGGAAAGAGTGGAGCAACACAGAATGGAGAATTGCAAAAGACGGGTCCACGAAAGATTTCATTGTCACAACGAACAATTCCATTGATACTTAAAGGCATCGTACGCGCTGAAAAGCGCCTACCGTTTTTTGGGTTTGAGTCAATGGTTGGGCCCTCCTGGGAACGTGGTTAGAGTTTGTCGGGTCACCGACGCTTTTTTGGGAAGATATGGGAGATCGAATGCCTCGAATTCCGCCAGAAGAGGCCGGACTTCCGACGGCCGTGTGACATAAAGTGAGAAAATAACGTGGCTTATCATCAAATGATAAGCTTAAATGAGTGGGAGTTGATGTATCATTTGTTGATGAGCTACCTTCTTTTCTCATTTGAAGCCAGACGGCTGCCGGAAGGCCGGCCTCTTTTGGCGGAATTCGAGGCATTCGATCTCCCATATCTTCCTAAAAAAGCATCGGTGACCCGACAAACTCTACCCACGTTTTCAGGCAGGCCCAACCATTGATTCAAACCCAAAAAAACGGTAGGCAGTTTTAAGCGCGTACGATGCCTTTAAGAGGCGGGCTGATACTTGAGGATTTCGTGCCCTTCTGGTGCGTTTTTCTCGGTTTATTCGTCATTTCAGTTCTACTCAGGGGCCAAACAGTCGATTTAGCGATTAATCTCGAAATCGAAGATTATCATGAACACTGCCTTCGAATCATAAAGTCGATATCATTTTTGAGCGTGTCTGCTGTCTTTGAGGAAGTTTTTCATTTCAAAGTCAGTGAGGTTTCCTTACCATCGCCTTTCCGTGCCAGTATCCCTGACTTCGCAGTCGAAAGAACTGAAGTGGGAGTAGTGTCATAATATTCCTTTGAAGAATTGCCGAAATTTCCATGTGTATACTTCCAGAGTAAAATTTCCTTCAAAATCTTGTATGGGATTGGCAGATTATATCCGGGAAAAGATTCGTCTGTAGAATTGCCGGAAAATTCCTGCGTAGATCTGCTGATATTTTCCTGTGTAGAACTGTCGGAAAATCCCTTTGTAGAATTGCCGGAAATTTCCTGCCTAGAATTACCGGGATATTCCAGTTTAGAATTGCCGGAATATTTTTGTGTAGAACTGTCAGAATATTCCTGTGTAAAATTTTTGGAATAGTCTTGTGTGGAAAGGTTGAAATATTCCTGTGTAGAACTGTCGGAATATTCCTGTGTCAAATCGCCAGAATATTTCTTTCTAGAACTGCCAGAAAATTCCTGCGTAGAATTACCGGGATATTCCAGTATAGAATTGCCAGAATATTTTTGTGTAGAACTGTCGGAATATTTCTGTGTAAAATCGCCGGAATCGGAATATTTCTGTGTAAAATCGCCGGAATATTTCTTTCTAGAACTGCCAGAAAAGTCCTGCGTAGAAGTACCGGGATATTCCAGTGAAGAATTGCCAGAATATTTTTGTGTAGAACTGTCGGAATATTCCTGTGTAGAACTACTGGAATATTCCTGTGTAGAACTGCTGGAATATTCCTGTGTAGAATTTCCGGAATATTCTTGTGTAGAATTGCTGGAATATTCCTGTGTAGAACTGCTGGAATATTCCTGTGTAGAACTGCTGGAATAGTCCTGTGTAGAACTGCTGGAATATTCCTGTGTAGAACTGCTAGAATATTCCTGTGAAGAACTGCTGGAATATTCCTGTGTAGAACTGCTGGAATATTCCTGTGTAGAACTGTCGGAATATTTCTGTGTAGAACTTCCGGAATAATCCTGTGTAGACTTCCTTTGTGGAATTTCCGGAGTGTGTATGTTTGGAATTGCCGGTGGAATCAAAGCTGGGATTGGAAGTTTGATCCGGTGAAAATATTTCTGTGAGGAATTGCTGGAGTTTTCCTGGCTAGAATCGCTGGAATATTCCTGTGTAGAAGCACCGGAACCTTCTTCGGGAGGTGTTGATTTGATGGTTGGGTTTGACGTTGTTGCATTACCTCAATTCGAAATACATGTATTTCAAACAAAGCAACTCACAAAGCAAAGTGTCGGTGAGGTTTTCTTACTACTGTCTTTCCTTGCCAGTTCCTTTGATGTCACAGTCGAAAGTACTGAAATGGGAGTTGTGCCGGAATATTTCTGTGTGGAATTGCTGGAGTTTTCCTGGTTAGGATTGCTGGAATATTCTTGTGTAGAAGCACCGGAACCTTCCTCGGGAGGTGTTGATGAGATGGTTGGGTTTGACGTTGTTGCATTACCTCAATTCGAAATACATGTATTTCAAACAAAGCAACTCACAAAGCCAAGTGTCGGTGAGGTTTTCTTACTACTGTCTTTCTTTGCCAGTTTCCTTGATGTTACAGTCGAAAGTACTGAAATGGGAGTTGTGCCGGAATATTTCTGTGTGGAAGTGCTGGAGTTTTCCTGGTTAGGATTGCTGGAATATTTCTGTGTAGAAGCACCGGAACCTTCTTCGGGAGGTGTTGATGAGATGGTTGGGTTTGACGTTGTTGCATTACCTCAATTCGAAATACATGTATTTCAAACAAAGCAACTTATCAAAGCAAAGTGCCCTACCGGTGGGAACACATTTCACGGGAGTGACTTTCCACCAATCTGGATTGTATTCGCACATATACCAACCGCAATTCCACATATCATATAATGTGATAATACCCTCCTCGCAGCGTGTACCTTCTGGACATGATATGCGCCAACAGGCCGTCGTAAAAAGGACATCTGAAGGAACTCTAGTATTATTGAGGAAGTTTTCTATTTCAGTGTCACTGAGAATTTCTTCCTACGTTTGGGTTTCCGTGACGGCCCCCCTGATGCCACAGTAGAAAATACTGAAATGGGAGTTGTGCCGGAATATTCCTGTGTAGAGTTGCTGGAATATTCCTGTGTAGAATTGCTGGAATAATCCAGAGTAGAAATGACGGAAATCTCGTTGGGAGGAGTTGATGGGTTGGTTGGGTTTGACGTTGTTGCATTACCTCAATTCGAAATACATGTATTTCAAACAAAGCAACTTATCAAAGCAAAGTGTCAGTGAGGTTTTCTTACTACTGTCTTTCCTTGCCGGTTTCCTTGATGTTACAGTCGAAAGTACTGAAATGGGAGTTGTGCCGGAGTATTTCTGTGTGGAAGTGCTGGAGCTTTCCTGGTTGGGATTGCTGGAATATTTCTGTGTAGAAGCACCGGAACCTTCTTCGGGAGGTGTTGATGAGATGGTTGGGTTTGACGTTGTTGCATTACCTCAATTCGATATACATGTATTTCAAACAAAGCAACTTTCCAAAGCAAAGTGCCCTACCGATGGGAACACATTTCGCAGGAGTGACATTCCACCAATATGGATTGTATGTGCAGATAAACCAACCGCAATCATACATACTAGATATTACGAGTCTACCCTCTTCGCAGCGTGTACCTTCTGGGCATGATTCGTACTCACATAACTTTATAGCAATGACATCTGAAGGAACTCTAGTATTATTGAGGAAGTTTTCTATTTCAGTGTCACTGAGAATTTCTTACTACTGTCTTTCCGTGACGGTCCACCTGATGTCACAGTCGAAAGCACTGAAATGGGAGTTGTGTCGTAATACTCCTGCGTAGAATCGCCGGAAATGTCCTGTGTAGAATTTCCAGAATATCCCTGTGTAGAATTTCTGTGTGGAGATGCCGGTACATTTCCTTTTAAAATTTCCGCAGCATTCCAGCTTAGAATTTTAAGGACATCCCTCTGCAGAATCTCCCAATTGTTCCTGTGAAAATACTTCTGTGTAGAATTTCCGGAATATTCCTGTGTAGAATTGCCAGAATAATCCAGTGTAAAATTGCCGAAATATTCCTGTTTAGAAATGCCGAAGCCCTCTTCGGGAGATGTAGATGAGTTGGTTGAGTTTGATGTTGTTGCATTACCTCAATCCCAAATACATGTATTTCAAACAAATCAACTTTTCAAAGCAAGACGCCCTACCGAAGGGAACACATTCCGCTGAGAAAGAAAGGCACACTATGGTGTACTCGCAGAAAATTCCATCGCAGACCATCAAAGAAAGGCATTTATCCTTCCCCTGTTCGCAGCGTGTACCTTTCGGGCAGGACTTCTGCTTACATGAGGTAGTAGCAGGATCTGTTAAAGAAATTCTAGCTTAATTGGCGAAGTTTTCCATTTCAGTGTCACGGAGGTTTTCTTACCATCGCCTTTCTGCGCCAGTATCCCTGATGTCACCGTCGAGAAAACTGAAATGGGAGTAGTATAAGAGGAAGCTTATTCCGAAATTACGTACCTACGTACCTACCCATGAGAAAGAGAGGTATGCCTGTAGATGACATTTAGCGTGCTTTTCTCCCATCCTAGCCTTTTATGTTTCACCAGGCTATGATTGCATAAGCCTACATAATCCTGTTGATGTAGCATTTTTCATAGAACTAGTAGTCAGAGGCAGGAAGTGCTGTTCATTGATATTCCATAAAAACAAATTAGTCTAGCAGTTAATGTTTCCTTAGACCTATCAACAGAAAGATTTGGAATTCTTGTTAACCCTCCCTCCAAGTGCTGCAAGTGATCCCTGTTCTCTCATTAGTCTAGGGGAGCGGGCGGCTCATCTCTTACACTGCTGTATATGCCACTGAATTTTTCAGGTTTTTCATGAATAATTCGATGTTGGCTTCATACGATTCAGTCATAGAACACAGTGATTTGGTACATATTATTGGTATTATACTGCTGTACTTCAATACCGCTCATAATTTGTGTCCTGAAACGCGTCGGAAACGTTGTTTTCGTTTGAAGTGAGGGATTTCGAAATTGGAAAACACCATTCAATCCGTCTCGTCGAGCTGATCCCAAAAATGTATTCAGGTTTGAGAGAAAAAAATAAAGCTTTGACTTAGGTATGACCTACTTTCTCAAAAAGAAGATAAAACCCTTCAAAATGGATAAGTTCGTAAATCTAAAACGTCAATTGTTTTCTATTGTATTGCCGATTTAAAAAATATATGCATAGTCAGTATTAGTTCAATTCTTGACCTAATTTCAACTTTTCAAAATTCCGGAAAATTCGGTTATCTCCAACAGAATTAGGCAGCGCCAGTTTAGTGGCTAGTCAGCTAGGTCATCTGAAAGATCAACCCTATTAAGCCAATGACAGGGCTTTAATTTCCATCAGAATGACGCTGCGAATCGAACGGTGCTGTTGTATTTTCAAATCAACCGCTCTGAAATGAGTTTGACTTCATGAAATTTAAAAAACTTGAGATTAGGTCAGAATTTAATAATCATGACTGCGCATAAATTTTCAAATTCAGCATGGCAATACGAATCCATTGACGTTTGAAATTTTCGAAAATATCTACTTTGAAAGATTGTGGCTTCTCTCTGATAAAGTATGTCATAACTGGGTCAAAACTTCACTGTTTTCGTAATCCGAATACAGTTTTGGGATCACCGCGACAAGGCGAATCGAATGGTGTTCTCAGATTCGGAGAACTTTCACTCTGAACAAGAACGGCGTTTTCAACGCCTCATCGCGTCGTCGACGCGTTTTAGGACACACGGTATGAGCGGTATTGTAAGTGTGCACGCATTTGGTAATACGAAATTTTTAGAGAGTGAAGAAGCGTCGATGCCTTCAACTTTTTCTTTGTTGAGAGTCTGCAACGCACAAAACACAAAGAATGAGCGTAATTAAATATTTTAGAGGATTTCTTGGGGGTGTGCATACAAGTCTGTCGGTACCTGCTCATTGGTGCCCCTGCTTCTACTGAACCCAGAAGACGTTTCAGTGTACACAGGGAACGTTCCAGCGATATAGCGTGACAACTATATCGCGAAACTATCCAATACATTGCATAAAGGTGTCGCCGTCCGGCACACTAAGTCCTCTGGTCCAAAACACTTTAGGATGCGTATCTAGGGAGTTCATGAAGTCTTTGGCCACAAGCCACAATTTCGGCACCCTGAATTGCCGCTCATTGTCGGGTGATAACCAACAATCTGCGCTGTCCAATCTTCTAAGGTATTTCCATACTCCGTTTGCTGCTTTGCAGGAAACTCGCCTCAAGGATAGACCCGTCATCAACGTCGGAGAGTACGCCATCTACTGCGGTAACGTTGATGATAGGAGAGTGGGAAGGGGAGGCTGTGCGATAGCTGTAAGGAAGGGCTACAATGGTATATTCAAGGAGTTTGGCTCAATGTCGTGTAGGGATGCATTACGAGCTGCATTACTATATCAGTGGGGAACCGCCGACTAAGGCCGAAGTTTTGAATTGTGTCCGGAAAAAGAAGAAAGGAAAGGCAGGTGGAGATTACAGCATCACTGCTGAAATGCTATAAACTCTCCCTCCGTCTGGAATTCGTGCAATGACCAGCACTATCCGTCCCATATGGATGAGCGAAAGGATACCCGATTCGTGGAGACATGCGATCATCGTACCTCTTCACAAGAAACTATTCGTCACGGAGCCCGAGAACTATAGGGGATCTCTCTACTGTGTGTCATGTACAAGGTTTTAGAACGTAGGATTCTCGAGCGACTCATCAAGCATCGTGCCGAAACTACCAGAGGGGAGCAAGCCGGTTTTCGACCTGGAAGATCGACCATCGATCAAGTGTACGTCGTGAGAAGAGTAA
This sequence comes from Aplectana chamaeleonis, assembly GCA_029168955.1. Lineage (NCBI taxonomy): Eukaryota > Metazoa > Nematoda > Chromadorea > Rhabditida > Cosmocercidae > Aplectana > Aplectana chamaeleonis. The sequence goes on along the minus strand of JAPDOI010000007.1, from coordinate 38,991 downwards.
TTGAATCGTGGCAGCGGTATTCGAAGCCAATACAGCTTGCTTTTTTGGACTTTGAAGCCGCATTCGACTCTCCTCATAGTGATCGATTGCTCAACGCTCTGCGAGCCGATGGAGTCCCGGAAAAGTATGTTCGTTCAATCGAGGACATGAACAAAGGAACGACAGCAGCAGTTTGTACGCCTGTCGGGTTTATGTCAGCTTACTAGGTGAAAATAGGTGTAAGGCAAGGAGCTGTAGCAGGTCCTTTTCTATTCAACTTCGCCGTTGATGACGTCATGCGTAGAGTTGCAGAACAGTTTCCTGCGGACGTGATCCTAACACCATCACGACGCTCCCTTGTCCACCTGGAGTACGCCGACGGGATTGTGTTATTCGCTGAAAACAACGCAAAACTGCAAGGGATCGTAAAGCTCATCTCGAAGTATGCCGCAGCCTATGGACTTCGTCTTCGTCCGGACAAATGCAAACAGATGCGGGTCTCTCAGAGGCCTTCAACGGGAGTTTGTGTGGACGGACAACGTATCGAACTGATGGACGATTTCTGTTATTTGGGCTGTTTGCTGACGGACGATGGTAGTTATGCAGCGGATACTCAACAACGATGTGCTAAAGCTGCTTCTGCATTCAATTCGCTAACCAAGTGTTTGAGGTCTACCCCCATTGCGAAGGAAGTTAAGTTGCGCGTCTACTTATCCGCTATTCGCCCTATCATGATGTACGGATTGGAGACGTGGGCAGCAACGAAGACGCAGATGGGACGGCTGGATCGCACGGATGGGAAGCTGTTTAGACGTTTGCTCGGATATTTCTGGCCGAGGATGTGAGATCTCTACAACGGTATTGACGCCTTATATCAACGTTTGACAAGAGAGAGGTGCCAACATTTCCCAACGCCATCTCAAGCGGCAACGGAAGGTTGTCTTCGTCTGTTCGTGCATATTTCAAGAAGACCGCCAGATCGTCTTGTTCAACACGCTCTAAAGATGCTTCCGAGTCCTGTCTGAAAAAGGAAGGCCGCCTGGACGTAGGGGAACGTTTTGGACAGATGTGGTGAAGGAGGATTTGAAATCACTCGGCATTGAAAGGCAATTTAGGCGCGACGTGTTACTTCGCAGGATGTAGAATAGCGACAAATGGATGGATTCTGTTCAATTAGTGGCTGAGGACCGTGACAAATGGACACGGCTGACTACTAGGACGGCCTACCTCGGAATGACCGCGCCAGGCGAAAGTCAACCGTTCAAGTAAAAAAGTAAGCATGAGGATTTCTAAACAGTTTTTCCGATTATATGGGAGTTTTAAGAAGATTTTGCTTTATTGTTTTAGACTGTTTGACGGTGCTGATGTTTAAGAAAGGCGCACGGGAGGATACTGCCAATTACGGACCCATCAGTCTTCTCTCAGTTGTATTCAAGACCTTCACCAAAATTCTCCTCAACCGTATGGAACGAATCTTGGACGACTATGAACCAGTGGAGCAGGCCGGTTCCCGCAAAAACTTCTCCTGTATGGACCATATCCAAGCTGTCACTCAACTCATCGAAAAGAGTCGTGAATATCATCTCCCTCTGGTTCTCGTTTTCGTGGACTACAAGAGGGCGTTCGCCTCTGTGGAGACCGATGCTGTCCTCAATGCTTTTGTCCACGCTGGGATCTCTTCCGCTTATGTTCACTTTCTCGAACAGTGCTTTATGGATACTTCTACAACTATTCAACTGTTCGAACGAAGGTTGAAGATTCCAATCAAGAAAGGAGTACGGCAAGGAGACACCATATCGCCCAAGTTATTCACGGCTGCGCTTCAAGACGCCATAGTAGACTTGCAGTAGGACGACAGAGGCTGCTTTATTAATGGTAAAAAGATCAATAATGTACGCTTCGCCGACGATATCGTTTTGATTCCTGACAGTACGGCTGAAACGGAGACGATGGTCAACGGACTCGATGCGGCTGTTAGGAGGATTGGTTTGGAGATGAATATGTCTAAAACGAAGGTGATGGTGAATCAGTGGTGCGACAGTGGGACAGTGAAGCTGAATGGAGTCGCTCTTCAGAAAGTGGATTCATACGTATATTTCTGAAAATTTAGCTTCGTGGCAAAAGTAACGACTTGGTAATGATAAAAAAAGTTTCAAAAATGTCTTGAAATATCTTAAAGAAAATGATTTGGCGTAAATTGGCCTGGAAATATAAAAAAGCTAGGAAATGAGGTGAAATAACCAAAAATGCGATTTGGTGGTCGATCATCTCAAAAGCTTCTCCGTTAAACTTATCAAAACGAAATCAAGCGCGCAACGGAAACATTAACCCATTTTTTGAAGCTGTAATAAGGAAATCAGAATAGGTCAAGCTGGGTGAACTCCATTCCATATCGTGCTTGATTTCGTTTTGATAACTTTAACGGAGAAGCTTTTGAGATGATCGACCACCAAATCGCATTTTTGGTTATTTCACCTCATTTCCTAGCTTTTTTATATTTCCAGGCCATTTTACGCCAAATTATTTTTTAAGATATTTCAAGACATTTTTGAAACTTTTTTTTTATCATTACCAAATCGTTACTTTTGCCACGAAGCTAAATTTTCAGAAATTTCACATATTTTTCCCGAAATTCCCTTTCTAACTTCAATTTGCTCAACGATTTCCATTTTGGAATGATGAAACACCTAACAGACGATATTGTCGTATGAATACAACTTTTAAAACTTATGACCCAAAACATTGAAAAATATTGAAAAATACCACTCATTGCCGCATTTTGTGCATTATGTGAGAACTCAATATTATCGATTATTGAAGAAAATCTAGTTTAATATTTCATCTTGCATGATGAGAAGAATTTCTCAAATAAGTGACTTAGAGCCATCAACAATCAAAAATCATTGCGGCATTTTGTGAAACAGGCGAACGAATTAATATTATTGATTGGCATTTATCGATTATGACTTATGAGCAAAATTCTCAAACCAAGAAAACCAATCCCATCAGCAATCGCCACTCCTAGCCGCATATTGTGCAAAAAGTGCGAAAATCGATAATATTGATTATCGATCGAGGACGTGTCATGAGTACGGATTCCGAAAAGTTCAGTACTTATCTTCGACGACCTGTGTTGATTGGCTGCAGATTCACCCACAGACCCCGGTCTCCACAGCCGTAGCAGAAAAAAGCAGTTTTCGTGCTCCACGGCTAATTTAGTATATAAACCCACGATTTTGAGGTACCCTTCAAAGTTAAGGTATCGAGTTCAAATTGGAATAGGAGCGACCTGCATCCATTTCCAGCCTCCTGGCCAGAAAAGAGCTCCCTAGCTCAATTTTAAGTGTACCCGCAAGATCGTGAACGCCGTCTGAAAGAAAAGGAGATTAACAACAAAAACGCGCGGTTCTTCAATTTTTACTCGAAAACCAGAGAACCGTTCTAAACCATTTTTGGGCACAAATACCAACTTTTTGCACTCTTTTCAAAGCAATTTAGCTCTAATTTCTACGTTCACTCTGAACTTAGATTTCGAAAAAGGGGTTGCGCGCGTGGCCAATTCAAAATCAAATCTGGTGCGCGCTTCGCGCGCACCACAATTTGGGAAGAGAGCTGAACATGCTGAACAACATCGCCCCCGGAATGTCACGAAGGAGACGCGGTGCGTGGGCAGCTTTCGGATCAATTCGGGAAGTGACCGACCAGATTGTGAATCCAGACTTGAGGGCTTCTATCTTCGACGCTTCTGTTTTGCCCGCAATGTGCTAGGCGACGGAAACCTGGCCTGACAACAAGACTATTTCCAATGCCATGCAAAGAACACACCGTACTCTGGAGAGGTGTCTTCTGAAGACGAGTTGACGCCAGCAGTGGCAACAAGGCATTCGAAGTACAGAAATGAGGCAGAAGTCGCGTTCGAAGGATCCGCTGCAGTATATGGCGAAGTCGAAGCATCGCTGGGCCGGCCATTTACTGTGAAGAACCGATGATAGATGGAGTCTCCGAGTTACAGAGTGGCTCCCAAGAGATAAAAAGAGGCCGCTGGGACGACCTCCATCAAGATGTTCTGACTCGATCTCGAAACATTTCAGGGATCGTGGTCAGCCCTGCTGGATGCAAGTGGCCAGAAATCGCAAAGAATGAAAGAGTTGTGGTCCACACTGAGAAGATCGCGAGCTGAATAGATCATCAAAGTATCAAAGGAAGTAAGTAAGTTTTATACTTCGTGACTTTGCCTACTCTGAATATCGAAAACTAGGTTTTTACGGCTTTTTTTGAAGGCAGTGTTCGTTCCCGCGAACTTCACGTATGTGCCGTCAGGGCATAAAGAATCCTATTCTTCAGGCGATATCACACCTTTGGAATTTTTAACAAGTCAATTTCGTGGAGGAAATTGTAGGATGTATCACAGTTAACAATGCTCTCCTGAAACAGTCAAGTATCTATCGCTTCTCAGACTTGCAAAGTTTTTGACCTTCGGCGGTATCGAACCTGTGAATCCTGATCCGTTTCAAAATGCATTTCGTTCCGACACTGGCAGCGGTCTCCTACGGTAGAAAACGATTATCAAGATCAACTACAGGAGCTGTTTTGTACCGTGTATGACCGAACTAGAGTGAAGCCGTCTCGCACAGGACAATGTGTCGCATCGCTTCCATTGGATCACCTACACCACAAAACAGCTCTGGTAGCTGACCAGAAACACGCACGTTGAACGGTTCATCAAGCTCGTGCTGCCTACGAACGCTTGGGCGTTGAGTGGAGAGCCGATTTGGCTGTGTCCAGGCTCACACAGACGCCCTCGTCATTGATGGATTAGGCTTCTTTGGAACAGGATTCCCTCCTTTATGATGGTGGAAGGATAAACGCTAGTTGGGCTTCATCCCCAATAGCAACTTTTGCTGCTGGCAAACTTGTCAGCGGGAAAGCGTGAAATTCATACTTTAAGTTTGAGCAAGACGAAAACAAGGAGGGTTCGGCTTGATTCTCGCAAACGTTATTTGAATATCCTCCGAAATCAGATTTCGTTAAACTGCAATGCAAAGTTCTGACTCGTACAGGAGAAAAGCGGACTCCTACAGGAGAAAAACAGGAGTCCTGTAGCTGATGGGGCTAGAACTCTCAGGAATCTCCCGTAGGGCACCGCTGCTAGTGTCGGAGTAGGTTACGAATTTCCAGAACATCTGTGTCATTCCGTTGACACAATAGTCCGCTTGTAATGACCCCGATGACAGCGAATACTCAACACCACTGCGGCTGACATATTCAGGAGCGCTTCGCGACACACCTTACCTGCCCACGTCTCCGCTTCTATATCAGAGTCATTGACGATTTCCATGCTACTGTCGTCTATTGCCTTGCATGCTTTCCCCACCAGGGAATTGTTACATTTTCTCGAAAGTTCCTGCCTCTTTTACATCTCCATTTCGTATCCTGCCTCATTTGCTCTGCGCTGTTGTTGCGGTCGCTCTACAGTTTCTCATTTATCTCCTGTCTCGTTTCGCCCCCCTAAGCTTGATCTCCACTAATATTTCGCCCACTGAGGCTCCGTCCATAGCAGACGTCCTAGCGTCAAGTGACCAGAAAAATCAAAACAAATTACTTGTAATATAAATGTAACATACTTGAATGTCAAGTAAGTTTCATTCATATTACATGTAACATACATTTATATTAGATGAAACTTCCTACTATATATATTTTGGTAAATTTGTGTGTGCGTGTGTGTGTTTATGTATGTGTGCGTTTCTCTGTGTGTTTTTTTGACCGTTTATTCGGCTTGACTTTCAAGACGGGCTACCTTACGGGTACGGGCTCAAGAGCGCGCAGAACGCCGTAGAAAGTGTGTGGGACCCAAGTGGAAGTGCGCAGGACGCCGTATAAAGTGTGCGTGACCCGAGTGAGAGTGCGCCGGACGCCGTAGAAAGTGTGCGGGACCCGAGTGAGAGTGCGCCGGACGCCGTAGAAAGTGTGCGGGACCCGAGTAAGAGTGCGCCGGACGCCGTAGAAATTGTGCGGGACCCGAGGAGAGTGAGTGCGCCGGACGCCGTAGAAAGTGTGCGGGACTCGAGTGAGAGTGCGCCGGACGCCGTAGAATGTGTGGGGGACCGGGGTGAGAGTGCGCCGGACGCCGTAGAAAGTGTGAGGGACCCGAGTGAGAGTGCGCCGGACGCCGTAGAAAGTGTGCGGGACCCGAGTGAGAGTGCGCCGGACGCCGTAGGAAGTGTGCGGGACCCGAGTTAGAGTGCGCCGGACGCCGTAGAAAGTGTGCAGGACCCGGTGAGAGTGCGCCGGACGCCGTAGAAAGTGTGCGGAACCCGAGTGAGAGTGCGCCGGCCGCCGTAGAAAGTGTGCGGGAACCAAGTGCGGAGAGCGCCGGTCGCCGTAGAAAGTGTGCGGGACCCAAGTGGGAGTGCTAGGGGCGCCACGCATAAAATGTGTGAGACCCGAGGGAGATCGCGCCGTAGGAAGTGTGCGAGACCCAAAGGAAGCGTTGGACGCCGCAGAAAACGTGTGAGACCCAAGAGAGAGAGAGCGCATTACTTCAAGAATCACTATGTGCGTCTAAAAGAGAGCGTACACCACTCCTTTCTTCAGGTCCCTACCCTTCACCACTCAATTCAACTGCTTAGCTGTTTATATGCACTAACTTTTTCTAAATCAGGTTTATATACGATGAAAATAAGAGTTAATCAAAATCTGCATCCATGAAACACAAACATCATTCTACTTCATTTGGCAAAAAAGTAGCAGGGGTCGGTTGATCATGAAAACGTTCAGTAAATTCCAAACAGCGGTTGTCCTTATCATGACAAAATTGAGATAGTCAGAGGCCAGTTCAGGATCTTATAAAACGGAAGAACGACCGGTGTGTCACGTTACAGATAAGGAAGTAAACGGGCGTAGCAAGGTTTGGAATGCTTTGTGATTTCCCATGGTTTAAGTGTTGCCGCCTAAACCAGCTTATGGGCCGGCGCAGGAAGAAAGAAAGCACCGAGTTATTTGCCTTATACCCAATATGCCGGTGAAGCCGGCCCCAGCAACAGAGGCCGGCGTCAGCCGGCCGACGCCGCTGGTAAATTTATATTGCGTGTAAGTTACACTTATGTTACATGTAACTTACATTAATATTTTCACTACGGGCGGCCATCACATGACGCAAACAACACGCGACGCAGAGAGCGCATCCCAGACCACACACTACGCAAAAATACGCTGTGTGGGCCTCCCCTGCTGGTTTGGGGTCAAGTACCTCAAACTTGGGTAATTGAACCAACAGCAACGCCAGTCATAAGCCTGACCCCGCGAGTGCGTCGTACATCCCCCTTGAAAATATCTTCTTGGCCGATTCAAGTTACTTGCAGCTTATATTGTTCCATTCAAGTTACACGTAACATATCGGAGGCGCACTGCACACAGTGTCCTCTCAGAAGTCGAAAACAAGTTACTTGTAACACATCTGAGACGATGTAAGTTACTTGAGACTTATCTCAAGTCATTTAAGATACTCAAGTCATTTAAAATTTCGGAGGCGTACCGCACGCAGTATCCGGCCGATATGTTACATGTAACTTAAATGACCCGAGATAAGTCGCAAGTAACTTACATCGGCTTAGATATGTTACAAGTAACTTGTTTTAGGCCTTTTATGTTACAAGTAACTTGTTTTCATTTTTCTGAGTTGACGCTTTGCCGCTGGTCGTCTGCTATGAACGGAGCCTAAGTTCGATCTCCAGTATTGTCTTGACCCCTTATTGTGATCTCATTTGGGTGTATAAGTTTGAACGTCAATTTTATGCTAACGGTATGGCTCTCACCCCCACCCCCCCCCCGCACTTGATAGAGACCCATCTTGGTTTTCGGTTGAATTGAGGTCCGACCCCTCCCCCATCGAACGACGACGAGCCCGACCCCCACCCCTCACATCTCACGCCGAACCCTGGATCCCTTACAGCAGAAGTGATCAAAGTCGCACTCCATGAGCCCGAATGGGTGGTTCTCTATCATCCTCCGTACTCTCCGGACCTCGCGCCAACCAAATATCACCTTTTACGCTCCATGTCAAATCAAATGAAGAGTGTGACCCTCGACGGCGAAGTGGGCCTCAGAAAGTGGATTACAAACTTCTTCGACACCAAACCGGGCGGAAAACGGCGGCACGGCATCAACGAATCGATTGACCGCCGGGTAGGAGGCCAGTGTCTCAGACAATAGCAGGCCCACCTCGACTCCACCCAGAGCCGCGTCCATGTCGCGCTTTGGTTGACGAATTTAGCGATTTTCGGGCTCCATGTGTTGCGAAGGAGGCCACATAAGTTGGGTTCAGGGTGCTAACGACAAAATTGTTTAACGTAGCGCTCTGGGGCCGGATGCATCAACGCGCCGGGTTGGAGCAGGAGCAGGGAAGTCGGCATCATTGAAGTTCGCAGTGCTAGGACAGTAGATCATCTTATCAATCGTGCCCCAGCTGTGTTTTTCGCTGCTCTAGTTGCCCCAGCCTCCGAGCTGGGGCTGCTGGGGCGCGATTGATTTTGTGATTCACAGAGATCTTCAAGGGCGCAGACTGCCCTGTTCTGCCCCAGCCCGGCCTGCTTATGCATTCGGCCCCTGAACGCAACTGATCAAGCAGAAGTACGTCAGCCGGCATGCACGGTTGCGTCCCAAACGCTTTATAAACCGACTTTAGCAACACCGCTGCAAAACATCGATAATCGACGTGTTTGAGATGCTTCGCCAATCGATTTTCATTTGGCATGCTCGCTAATCGACAACTATCAAAGAAGAATCCAGCAATTTCCACACATTCACTCGATTATCTCACCCTACGGAATTTCATTCAAATTGATTCGATCCTTAACTGTTCCTTTTCCAAGCTAGTACTGATTATGTAATAGTAAACTTGATAAACTTTCCTCTACATGAGATTTTGATTCCGTCCTTTTCTTCTCAACATTCCACCCGTAAATCTTCTGGCTTTGCTAGATCTTCCCCAACTACTCAGTGTATTTTCTTGAATTTATTAGGTAATCACAAAAACCTCCCACTGTTAAAGGCAGCATACACGCTCGTAAACATGATTGAGATAACTACGGATAAAGAATGGTATGCCTCAGATTACAACGCCTACTCATTTCAAAGCGTCAAAAACGGCCCACAACGCCGTTACAGGAGTAGCAAGTTTGGCTCCGCCAGTATTTTCACGCCCCTTGTATTTGCCCTTTTCCTGCAACGCAAGGTTGCTGGGTCATCTTAACCGTCTGTACTGTTGGTGGATTGCCTATCAAGTGAACCACACACGTCACTGACGGCGAGGATTATCTAGTTGGAGGAAAAAGGCAAATACAGGGGGCGTGAAAATGCGGGCGGAGCCAAACTTGCTACTTTTGTAATGTCACTGTGGGTCGTTTTTGACGCTTCAAAATGCGTAGGCATTATGTTGTAGGCCATACGGTTCGATTCACATTGTTATCCCAACCACATTTGCGAGCGTGTATGCTGCCTTTAAACGTCAACCACTAATAAAAACGACTAGAGCAAATATAGTAATAACTTCGAACGAAATAAAATTTACTGTCGTTTTTGATTTAATCGAGTTTCCAATAATATTCAGAGGCCTGTTTTTTGATTTATGCAAATTTCGAATTCTATCCGAAGCCGCTATTGTGGTGCGCGCGAAGCGCGCACCAGATTTGGTTTTGAATTGGCCATGCGCGCGACCCGTTTTTCGAAATCTCATATCAGAGCGAACGAAGAAATTAGCTCCAAATTGCATTGAAGAGAGCGCGAAAAGTTGGTATACTAACCCAAAAATGGTTTGGAATGGTTTACTGGTTTTCGAGTAAAAAGTGAAAGACCGCGCGTTTTGTTGTTAATCTCCTTTTTTTTCAGACGGCGTTCACGATCTTGCGGGTACACTGAAAATTGAGCTAGGGAGCTAATTTTTGGACAGGAGGCTGGAAATGGATGCAGGTCGCTCCTATTCCATTTTGAACTTGATACCTCAACTTTGAAGGGTACCTCAAAATCGTGGGTTTACATACTGAATTAGCCGTGGAGCACGAAAACTGCTTTCTGCTACGACTGTGAAGACCGTGGTGGGTGGGTGAATCTGCAGCCAATCAACACAGGTCGTCGGAGGTAAGTACTGAACTTGTCAGAATTCGTACTCATGACGCGTCATCGATCGATAATCAATATTATCGATTTTGGCGCTTTCTGCACTAAATGCGGCCAGTAGTAGTGATTGCTTAAAGACACAGTCCAACCTCAGAATCGATTTTTCGTTTTTCTGCCCGTCTTGAAGAAAATTCCACGCTGATCACAATGGTCTCTTCAAAATCGCTCAGAACTCACAACAAGCGGAGCTACGGCTCCTCAAAAATCTCGATTTTCAGCGGCTAGATGTTCGCGGACGAGTTGTCTCGAGCCTGTTTTCTCGTTACTCGCAGCCATCGTTCTGAAGCACGCCGCAATATAAAGTCAGACTGAAAACAAATCGAAAACATAGGTTTCGTATAAAATCATTCGCGCGTCTCTTACCTATTGAGGTCGGAAACCTGGCAGGGAGCGTTACCCATTTTTTCTTTCAAGGGGGCGTGGCCGACTTTTTCCTGGCTTTTTCTCGCTCATTTGAGCGATTTGAGATTTCGCGCTTGGCAGGGCTGCTATAGACGGCGACCGGACCAAAATATCAAAAATTACTTCTGAGGTTGGACTGTGCCTTTAAGGGATTGGTTTTCTTGGTTCGGGAATTTCGCTCATCAGTCATTATCGATAAATACCAATCCATAATATTGATTTTTTCGCCCGTTGCACAAAATGCCGCAATGATTTTTTATTGTTCACTTTTTTGAGAAATTTTCTCATCATGCAAGATCAAATATTGATGAAGTCACTTGTTTGGAAACTCTTCTCATCAGGCAAGATCAAATATTAATGATCAAATAATATCGAGCTCTCACATGTTGCACAAAATGCGGGATTGAGTGGTATTTTTTATGGTTTTGGGTCATAAGTTTTAAAAATTGTACACATACGGCAATATCGTCTGTTAGATGTTTCATCATTCTAAAATGGAAATTTCTGAGCAATATTGAAGTCAGAAAGGTAACCTTCGGGAAAAATATGTAAAAATTTCTGAAAATCTAGCTTCCTGTAAAAGTAACGATTTGGTAATGGTGAAAAAAAAGCTTCAAAAATATCTTGAAATATCTTAAAAAATGATTTGGCGTAAAATTGCCTGGAAAAATAAAAAAGCTAGGAAATGAGGTGAAATAACCAAAAATGCGATTTGGTCGTTGATCATTTCACAAGCTTCTCGTTAAACTTATCAAAACGAAATCAAGCACGATATGGAATGGAGTTCACATAGCTTGACCTATGCTGATTTCCTTATTACAGCTTCAAAAAATGGCTTAATGTTTCCGTTGCGCGCTTGATTTCGTTTTGATAAGTTTAACGAGAAGCTTGTGAAATGATCAACTACCAAATCGCATATTTCACCTCATTTCCTAGCTTTTTTATTTTTCCCAGGCAATTTTACGCCAAATCATTTTTTAAGATATCTCAAGATATTTTTGAAGCTTTTTTTTACCATTACCAAATCGTTACTTTTATAGGAAGCTAAATTTTCAGAAATTATTAAATGATTCGAAATTCGGGAAGCACCACTCGAATAATTTTCAAATATTGTAATTCGGTACAATGTATAACCTATAGCCCTCACTAGGCAAATGAGCAGAAAGAATGCGGAGAAGTTAAATAAACAGAAAAGACATAACCCAGCAGAAATTTAACCGCTGCTTCCTTTTTACTGATCTCCTGCCCTATTCTTGTTGATAAGTTTCAAACTTTTTTCCGAGTCAAGACTCTCCATAGAGGGGTTTGCTCAGAATCATCTTTCATCCAACTAAGTCAAAACTGCAATATATCAAACGATAATCTGTCCGTGACAGGAATGATATGTCGGCAAGGCTCAAGAATAAGAAAATGCATAACTTCACTCATGGAAAAGTTCCAACGAAGAGCCAATCAGAAGGAGGTAGGGCTATGTGTCGACATCGATCAAGCAGGGTAAGGCATAGCGGTGTGATCGACCTGTGAGAGGTGCGCCCCCCCCCCAGCTTTGGATCCGGTGCGCCCCCCCCATCGAGGTTGCGTCTTTACCCCTTGTGTGAGCCAATTTGAGTGGTCTCTTCCGGGCAATGCTTCCAAACGATTTTTCAGCAAAAACGGACGTTATAGGTCAAGTCACACCGGCCGTAATCGGCTCAAAATGCTTGGATCATGGTCCTCTTCAAAAGAAACGCTACTACAGCCCGATCCAGGAAATTTGTTTTTTCGACCTCTCCAGACATTCTTTCCAGACAGAGCACCCCATCGCCATAACTCACTTCGAAATTTACGAAATGAATTTCCATGTTCCTGTTAGTGAGACAAATGTAATGGTATGTGAAAAGTCTTTCTAACTCCGGTGTTTCATTGTAATATTTGTATTTATCCTTATACTTAAAGCAGTTATGTCCCGATGTGTGTGTGTGTGTGTGTGTGTGTTTGTGTGTGCATGTGACCCAGATATCTTTGGATTGGCCGATCAAAACTTGTATGAAATGGTACCAACATTTAGGTCGGTGCGCCATTTATCGACTACCAAAAAATCAGCCCGACTCACCTCTTACGTGCCTCGGGCCAACCGGGTTTGTCCGTGGAGCGCACTTTTGGCCGTCGGTCATGATAACTTCTGCGAGTCGTCTAGCGATGCAAAAATGCAGGGCGTCATAAAGGTGTGCAGGACCCCAGTGAGGGTGTGCAAGACGTCATAGTAAGTGTGCAGAACCCTAATCCCGGAGTGTGCAGGGACGTCATAAAAAGTGCGCAGGTCCTGGGCAGGGAATGTGCAGGACTCCAGAGGAAGTGTGCAGGACGTCATAGAATGCGTGCAGGACCCCGGTGGAAGTGTGCAGGGAGTCATAGAAAGTGTGCAGGACCCTAATCGGAGTGTGCGGGACGTCGAAGAAAGTGCGCAGTTCCTAAGAAGGAGTGTGCAGGATCCCAGTGGGAGTGCGCAGCACGTCACAGAAAGTGTGCAGGACCACAGTGGAAGTGTGCAGGACGTCATAGAAAGTGTGCAGGGACCATAATCGGGTGTGCAGGACGTCATAGAAAGTGCGCACGTCCTACGTAGGAATGTGCAGGACCCCAGTGGGAGTGTGCAGGGCGTCATAGAAAGTGTGCGGGACACTCAGTGGGAGTGTTCAGGGCGTCATAGAAAGTGTGCAGGACCCTAATCGAAGTGTGCGGGACGTCATAGAAAGTGCGCAGGTCCTAAGTAGGAGATGTGCAGGACCCCAGTGGGGTGTTCAGGCGTCATAGAAAGTGTGCGGGACCTAATCGAAGTGTGCAGGACGTCATAGAAAGTGCGCATGTCCTAAGTAGGAATGTGCAGGACCCCAGTGGAAGTGTGTGCGGGACGTCATAGAAAGTGTTGCAGGACCTCAGTGGGGGCGTGCAGGGCGTCATAGAAAGTGTGCAGGACCCTAATCGGAGTGTGCAGGACGTCATTGAAAGTGCGCAGGTCCTAAGTAGGAATGTGCAGGACCCCAGCGGAAGTGTTCAGGGCGTCATAGAAAGTGTGCAGGACCTCAGTGGGGTGGGCAGGGCGTCATAGAAAGTGTGCAGGGACCCTAATTGGAGTGTGCAGGACGTCATAGAAAGTGCGCAGGTCCTAAGTAGGAATGTGCAGGACCCCAGGTGGGAGTGTGCAGGACGTCATAGAAAGTGTGTGCAGGACCTCAGCGGGAGTGTGCAGGGCGTCATAGAAAGTGTGCAGGACCCTAATCGGAGTGTGTGCGGACGTCATAGAAAGTGCGCAGGTCCTAAGTAGGAATGTGCAGGACCCCAACGGAAGTGTGCAGCACGTCATAGGAAGTGTGCAGGACTCAAATGGTAGCGTGGAGGGCGTCATAGAAAATGTGAAGAACCCAACGGGAGTGCAGGACGTCATAGAGAGTGCGCAGGTCCCCAGTTGGAGTGTGCAGGGCGTCGCAGAAAATGCACAGGTCCCGAGTGGGAGTGTGCAGGTCATCGAGATTAGCAGGACCGCAGTGGGAGTGTGCAGGACGTCACCAAGAGTGTAGAATTTGAAAAAAAGGTTTTTCAATTTTTAATGCTAAATCTTAACCTTTTGTGGAGAGGAAATGGATAGGAAAATATGAATCTTAAGAGCGTGGGACGCGTTCTGAGATTGGCGCAGAACTCCTGCGACATTTTTTTCCAGTTTTAGGATACAAGCAGCAGCTTCACTTCCGCACCTTCTCTGTTCGCCACTCATTGCAACCGCTCAGTCATTTCGAATCCCTAACTTCCAAAAACCAGTTTTATATATGTTGCAAGGCTGAGCTTATCAAAATCTGCACCACAAACATAAACAACCACCTACTAATTTCATTCATTGAGAACAAGGGCATGATGTTGGTCAACTAGGGAAACATCATATAATATGAGAATGCGTTTTTCCTTATCATGATAGAGACGGTAAAGCGAGAAATCGCTTGTGAACTTTACAAATTGGAAGAAAGGGCAGTGGGTAGCGACGTAAGGGAAGGAAGTACAGAAGGAGTTCTGAATTTTGTGCCGGTAGCAACCGACGATTTACCGCTGGCTCCTTATGTTTTGCTTTATGATCCCACTTTTTGATATACCCACGGCCCGCTGTAAATGTACGGCACCTTGCTCTGGTCAGGAGAGTACTTTCGGGTAGGCGAAAGTCAGTCACCACCGTTCTAACAAACTAATCCGTCTCAGGTAGTTGGCTCATGCAAAGTTTCTGTGAGCGAAAACTTCGCTAGGTCTCGCTAGTTTCTGTTATTCCCAATGACCACAGGTCGAAACGTGTCAGATTTCTCTTATGGTAACCGTCTGTTCAGTTTACAATGAGGGATTATAATGTAGAAATATATTCTGATTGATTTCGGATATTGACTCAATTATATCGTATCACTATGGTATGGTACTCGTTTAAAGCTGTTCAAAAATGACATCAAAATTTGAGTCGTAGGACTCTGAAGCAAGTCACGGCTATGCGGCGCTTTGTGCACTCTAAATGGCCGCAGATCGCCGTTTTTGCGAGAAAAAATCTGCTTGGTACGGTGGGCGGGAAATTTTTGACATGATGACGGACCGGGAGCCTGCGGCTCTCCCCCCTACCCGGCGCCTAAGGCTGCGGCTCCTCTTCTGCGATCGTCACACCGTGCGCCTGAGCCTGCGATCAAGCTCAAGGTCGCTGGAGTTATGGTCTGGGCGTCGACCCTAAGTTTCGAAATGCGCGCATCAGTCAACGCATGTGGCCCTAAGAGCAACCTGAAAGCACTACACGTTCCAATCACAACCGGAACGCATCGCAAGTTTGAATATAAATCGCTCTGCGTTTCGGTTGCAGTGGGCGGGAAAGGGCGGAGCCGGTTGCGCTCGAGCCTGCTTTTGTATGACGTGTCTCAGCTCCGCTATCAAAGACTTCTGACGGGTGTAGCATACCCGACTTCAATTGTGAGGGTGGACGGGAAGTTTGCGCGCTGCCTGCCAGGAAGATATTGATCATTTCTGGTACTTGGGATCAACGTAGAAGTCAGCCGCAACTCTCTCCGTCCACCCGCTAGGTGGCTAGGAACCCTCCCGTCTACCCGCCAGGCAACAGAGAGCCTCATTGTCTTTCTGTCGGATACCCAGGACGGTGCACAACGATAACTCGTTGAACAGCGGGTGAACTTTGGACCTTCCCGGGAAGCTCCCAGAGTTTCCTGAATACCGGCACAAGACTTCGAATCAACCGTAGAACAAAGTTGGAAACCAGGTTCAAAGAGAAGTTCCCTGAATACACTAAGAATTCCCTGAAGGGTAGGCTTACTTTCTTACCAAACCGCTCGTGGGAAAATTTTGATAGTATGGTCCGACCGTTGTGTTTGGCAACCCTGTCAAAAGCGCAACTCACCAGAATGAGGGAGAAAAGCGAGGTCCCGTTCCCTCCGTCCACTTCAGAATTTTCGGCCTTAAAGGCAGTGTTCCCGATAAAAATCGTTTTTCTGTTTTGTCGGCTGGCCCACGAGATTTTCACCCACTTACCGGCCGTTTTTCGTCGCACTTCCGTTCTTAATCTTCTTATAGGGACCCAAAGCTTACGTTTTAGCCAAAAAAAGGGGAAACTTTTTCTTCGTGAACACTGCCTTTAATGGGGAAGCGACGCGCCATTAATTTCGATCAAAATCGACGTTCTTTCATTTGTTATCGTTCTAGCCTTATAGTGTGATGTGCACCGGTGCGACGGCTGCGAATGACAAGGAAAAAGAGGCCCGAGACAACTTGTCCATTTTCCCACCGTCCAATCTCAGACTCTTCGAGGGGCCACCACACCGTTCGCAATGGGCTCTAAGCAGCTTTGCAGACACCATTGTGATCAGCTTGAATTCTCCACAATATAAAGCAAGAAAAAACTGGGAAACGATTCTGAGCTTGAACTGTGCCTTCACGCTAGCCAAGCTTGCTGAGGTAGCCACGTTAGTGGGGTCTTGCAGTTCCTAATAGAACGCTGACACCGTTTCAGGCGTCAAAAATGAGTTAAAGTGACCGCATACGAGCCGTATCAAATCACTAAATCATCCTTTATCCACCCACGCGATACTGACTTCGCATCTCAATGCAGACACCTTCCATTACTTAATGCTCGAAGACGATCTTTCTGGCTCGTGTTGGACGCTCCTACGTGAAGGCTGTACGAGTGTATTAGCGTCGCTATCCAAATCAATATGTTACTAGCTTCTCTATTTCGTATTGGGTTTGATATTGTCGCACCACCTCAATCCCAAATACAGGTATTTCAAATATAGGATCGGAGCAGGGTCATCTCGAGCAATTCTTGTACTATTGAGAAAATTTTTCATTTCAGTGTCAAACAAGTTTTCTTACCATCGCCTTTCCGTGCCAGTATCCCTGATGTCACAGTCGAAAGATCTGAAATGGTAGTTGTGCCGGAGTATTCCTGTGTAGGAGTTCTGGAACCCTCTTCGGGAGGTGTTGTTGAGTTGGTTGAATTTGATGTTGTTGCGGGACCTCAATCACACAAACTTGTATTTCGCAAAAAAATAAACTTCTCAAAGCAAAGCACCCTACCGATGGGAACGCATTCTGTTGTAGGAACAAGGCACACACGCCGAGGAGGGCAGAATCCTTCGGAGCATACACGTTTGCATTTCAGTATCCCCTGTTCGCAGCGTGTGCCATTCGGACAGCCCTTTAGCTTACATGGGATCGGAGGAGGGTAACCTGTAGCATCTCTAGTTTTACTAAGGGAGTTTTTTCTATTCAATCTCGCTGAGGCTCCCTTACCATCGCCTTCTAATACCGTTATCCCTGATGTCACAGTCGAGAGAACTGAAATTGGAGTAGTATTAAAGAGAGCCTATTCTGAGATTAGGTACCTACCAGTTAGAGAGAGAAGAATGCGTGTAGATGACATTGAGCGTGCGTTTCTACTACCCTAGCCCTTTATATTTCACCACGCTACTATTTCATAAGCCTACGTAATCCTGTTGATGTAGAATTTCTCATAGAACAGTAGTCAGGAGCAGGAAGTGGTGCTCGTTGATATTCCATAAAAACACATTAGTCTAGCAGTTGATGTGTCCTTAGACCTATCAACATGAAGATTTGGAATTGTTGTTAACCCTCCCTCTAAGTGCTGCAAGTGATCCCTGTTCTCTCCTAGAGGAGCGGGCTCATCTCTTACACTGCTGTCTATGCCACTCACTTTTCAGGTTTTTCATGAATAATTCGATGTTGGCTTCATACGATTCAGTCATAGAACACAGAGCTTTGGTATATATTATTGGTATTATACTGCTGTACTACAATACCGCTCATAAAATGTGTCCTAAAACGCGTCGGCCACGCGAAAGTGCGTCGGAAACGTCGTTTTCGTTCCGTGTGAAAGATTTTGAAATTTGAAGTACCATTCGGCGAAAGGCGCGAGCCTGTCTTTACCTCACTTGGTAAGCACAGAGTTGAACACCGCCACAACGACGACTACGAGATCTTGTGCACCATTCTCCACCACGAAACTGACATCGCGGCCAGGAAAGCCCTTGAGGCGTTTTAAATACTGGAGCGAAATCCAAAACCAAGCAATCGCAGTGAGTGCATAACGATAACAAATGATTTTCTACCGTTCATCACGCTATGTGGATTGTAAAGTGGTTAATTCTGCCCATTATCACCGCTCATTTTGACATTAGGAGCTTCAGTGGTGTCTCACTTGCTCCCAGTCGTTCACGAAGTGTAGCGTAGCTTGGCTGCTGTGGAATCAAGGCGGGTTAGTATCGGTATTTGACCTGTTCAGTTTCTGAAGCTCTTGTGAAGCGGTGATACTCGCAATAGGCGAAGACGCGCATGACCGAATAACCTGTTTCGATGAAATTTCAGACCTCTGATAACGACGAGCTTGCCCAAACGTGAGGCCAATAAAAACGATTCCACCACACAAAACCTGGATTGGCATAGCAAAGAAAGAAACACCATTCGGTTCGCCTCGCTGCGCTGATTTTTCAAAAATGCATTGAGGTTTGATAAAAAAGTTGTGACCTAGTTATGGCCTACTTGCTCAGAAAGAAGTCAGAACCTTTTTAGAATTTTTCGAGAAAATTTTGAATTTTTTCTCGTTCGGATTACAAAAACAGGATTTCTCTGAAGATGTTCAATAAGAAAAGAATGAAGTTCGTGAATTTTTGCGCTGTTGGTATGAAATTTCATGGTTTCTTCATTCTTTGATCTCCCAAACAATTACGCTTCGTTTGTGTACGAACACCTTCTTTCTTCCTTTGTCTGTTTTTACCATTCACTGACAGGAACAATGTATTCCTCATTAAAATTCTTGTTCTCAGTCCCAGAACTCGATCTGCTAAATCCTCGTAGATATCAGCCGATACCGACGCCAAGGTACGGCGTGAGGGGTGAGGCCTCACAGTGAGTGGTCTGAGCTTCGGAGGTCCGTAGGGGGGGGGGATGTGTGGGGTAAAACTGGAAAATTGCACTGCCCAATCTTGGCCGTCACATCCCCCCCCCCGGTCGTCATCGTTCTTTTACTCATGATTGATGTAGTTCATATGAACTCTGACACTGGGACGGACTCACCCCCCTCAGAAACGGTTTCTACCACCAGCGCAAATCCAAGTAGAACTGATCGCGAGCCAGCTGCGGTTCCTCGATATCTTCTCGCGGTGTGTTCGACAGAAATGCGGACTTGTCTCGCGAAATCGCTTCTATCGCGCACAGCAATTTAATTGGGACTGATCACGAACGGCCTTCATTGTATTTCGGTTGATCCCGAGCGGCGGCATCTATCGTACTGACCGTAACAGACTCGCGTCGTATACGACGCGCTGTCCCAGTGCGGCAAAGCGAGATCGTCGACGATCCAATTACCCTAGTTTGAGGCACATCTCGTATCTCGTTGGCTGTACTAGCGGGCGTACACGCTGTCCCTACCAGATAGAGGAGGTAACACCACCCGGTGCTCAATTTTAGTCCTAGGATCTGCCTAGTTGTATTATAATTAATAACCAAGAAAAGTTGAATAGGTTTATTGCGGTTGGTTCTTTTTTAGTTCAGGCGTACTGATCGCGAGCCCATTTAGAGCTGACCGCGATCAAAAATAGCGGGCCGATGACCGTCGACTCCGCATTCGTTCCTATTAGGTGTCGCCATAGGTCCGCCCCATTGTCTAAAAAAATGGGAATATGAATTGTGAACGAACTCCACTTTTGAACTTTATATGTTTCTTACCCTGCGTTTTCGCTTAAAAATCTGATTTTGTGAGTCACTGACAGTTTCTATAACAGATTTTTCAGACAGGCTAGGAAATGATCCGATCAAGCGCGGGCTTGAAACAGATACGACTTTTCTTTTTTTTTCATCAACACTCACTCAATTTTTTCACACAAAATATATTTATAAAACAGTGACCCATTGGGTCCCTATCCCGTGGCAGTCACGTGGCTTAAGGCGAGAGCCGTCTGGCAGTAGTATAGTTGTGCTTTTTGAATGACGAGCAGGCAGACAAGCATAGCGTCGAAAGCCTCTCAGCTGCTAAATCTTTCAAATTCTTAAATCAATCTGCGTTCATAGGTGGTGAAACGCAATGACGATACGTAACATTTCCGCAGCTGTCCGCGGCTGCCTCCGGCAAATCTCGAAACTTCGATAAGCGGACACGTTAAACGCAACGCACCCTTTCTTCAAGGAACTGACGCAGAGCGAAAACTTGGTAGCTGCAGCTACGGCCCGGTGAAAATCCTGCTTGTTCTTCACTGCTGATCTGTTCTCGATGTCGCTGAAGTCTGCTCTGAATGATCCTCTTTGAAGACTGTTCCCATAATGGATAAAAGCTTTATACCGCGATAGCAGTGACAGCTCATCGCGTCACCTTTTTTGTAGATAGGCACGATGATACCACGCTTCCAAGTGACTGGTATGTTCTCAGACTGCCGAAGGAGCTTAATCAGCTTATGAAGTTGACCCAACAGAATGTCTCCACCAGCTTTGTTTGCCTCAGCAGTCACGTTGCCCACAGTGCTAATCTAGGGTGCTGAACACGAATTTGGGGTCCGCTTATCGAAGCTTAGAGATTTGCTGTGGGTTACGGCTTAGTAGTTGAAAAATTGACATACGGACAACTAATATGTGTTGTGGACCCCGAATTACCCCCCCATAGAAGTTTAGAGTCAAATCCGAGGCCTTGATCGAACTACCGTGTACCCACTCACCTAAAGCTGCGCTCTCTAATAAATTACATCTCGGAATGCTCGTTTCCTGATACCATTCGGTTGCATTACGAGATGGAATTTGCTATTGAACGCTATCAAGTTACCCGGACAAAAGAACACTCCGGTTAATCTTCTTGGCCGCAGTTCAATTTTTACTGCAAGAGTAATGAAGGTCGCAGCTATGTTGTAACACGATCTCTCTTTTCCTCCCAGAACCTATCATTTGGAGTGCAACTGGCATCCACGGAAATTCACCATTTGGTCGTAAAGTACCGGCATAAAAGAATGGAATGCCCGGTTTCTAGCAGACCATTGTCCCGGACCGCAATGAAGCTTCGTTCTTGGGAAATCGCCGCATTGAATAATATGCATTCGACTGGAGAACCACAGTCATCAAAAGACTTTACGGCATGGGTACGTGCTCTAAAACAGCAGCACGTTCTGCTTATTTTCTTCGCGGGATGCAATCAAATGCAATCGCATTAGCACTTGCTGCCAGATCGTCCAGCGATATCGTAGCAGCACACCGACGTGCGCCGCAATCGGCACACTGACATGAGGCCCGGCCACTTCGGCGAGCACTTTCTGGAGCCGCCAGCGGTTCGGCAACGCTGCCGACGCTTGAGTCCCGCCTCGCGAGTGCGTCGTATGCTTTCCTTTTTGGGGGTATCGTTTTTTTTATCGACTCCAATGCGTATATTGCACGCACTCAAAATTTATTTGTTGTGGCACGTGCTGCGATATGAAGCGCCATAGGAGCATGTGATCCCTTAGCAGCACGTTCCCTGACTATGTTCGAAACCGCCTTGTCTCTGAGCTGAATGCATATTTCACGCGAATAGAATTCGGCGATTGTCTGAGTTTGCCATGGATCGTACTGATACTTTTCGTACCCAGTGGCGCGTTGACGCACAACAAGGAACGTAAAGTATCAGTACGATCCGTGGCGATAGTACGTACTTTTTTTTTGTAAACGAAATTTTTCAAAGATGTTAAATTTTTCTACGTCACTCCCATGTGGAATTTTTCCCCGAAAATCGGGGTGAAGTTTTTCTTGCCGGAAAAAAATAAGTTTCTTGCATTTTTTATTTGATTTAAGAAAATCAATCCTTTACTTCATTTTCAGCCGTAAACGCTGAACAAGTGGCAAGGTTTGAGAAGCGTTTTTCATTTTTGGAGCAGAATTCTACGTGTCGCGAAAGCGCGATGCTATTGCTCTTTAAAGGCATCGTTAGCGCTGAAAACCACTCACCGTTTTTTTTTTGAGTTTGAATCATTGGCGGGCCCCCCTGAGAACGTGGGTAGAGTTTTTCGGGTCACCGACGCATCATTGGGAAGATATGGGTGATCGAATGCCTCGAATTCCACCAAAAGAGGCCGGCCTTCTGACAGCCATGTGGCATGAAATGAAAAAGAAAGAAGATTTTCAACAAGCGATATCGTGTAATTGAGTGGAAGTTGATGTATCATTTGTTGATAAGCTACCTTCTTTTCTCATTTGAGGCCACATGGCTGTCGAAAGGCTGGCCTATTTTGGTGGAATTCGAGGCACTCGATCTCCCATATCTTCCCAATGATGCATCGGTGACCCGACAAACTCTACCAACGTTCTAAGGCGGGCCCAGCCAATGATTCAAACTCAAAAAACGGTGAGTGGTTTTCAACGCGTACGATGCCTTTAATAAGGCCTGGGCACGGTCCGTCTTGCCACGAATGCCTAAGCACGGTAGAGACGGTGACGGACTGGTTAGGGCAGCACTGTCTAACTCAATAGTCTCCGCCCCTGCCGCGACCTAGCGTGGTCCTCTCTTCTGCAGCTCCGTGCTGCTTCTTTCTTTTTCTCCGTTGCTGTGCTTCGTTTTGAAGCCTCTGGCCTTTAGAACATTATTATTTCGCCTGTAGTACAGTTGGCTCGCGAAGAGCATCTTCAATGAACAGGTTTATGGCCATGGCCTGTATTATCGATCGTGATGCATAATTCAATGTTGCTTATCTTTGTTGTACTAGTGTTCCTTGTTATTATTCCTCCTCTCTTTCTCTCCAAGACATCTCCATACTCCTTTTCTAATAAGAACTAATCTAAATTAGATCGTGTTCTGTTGTGTATGCAAGAGGGTCGTATATTTCGCAACATCATTAATACAGTCGGGATATGAGTTGATTACACCAGGGAAGTTGAAGTTGGTGGCACCAGGTTGTCAATCCGCTGTTGTGGTATTATCGTTATTATCGCACTTATTACAGTATAGAGCTTGCCGGGGTAATTAGTACAAGCTGTTCTGTTATCTGTAAGAAGTCTGTAGGTTGGATCTCTCGAAACTGACACTCCGGTCGGGACTGGTGTCGCACTCGGGGGAGAAAACCATCGATTCGCAACACTACGTCCCCTTCGCAAACCACAATTTTTCCGAGGAAATTTCAAGCCATTCCCGTTGTCCAGCTGGACATCCCCGGCTTGACTCTTCTCAATTTGTTTCGAATCTTTTTTCAGCAACCTTTCCTAAATTTCCGCTTCAACGAGGGTCGCACCTAGGATTTCCTCCAAAAAGGAACTGAATAAAGGAGCCTTCTCTATCGCGGCCTTGAATTTGAACCGGATGAATGAAACATTCTTTCCGCTTTTCTTATACACAGAAGTAGAATTGTATTTTAGCCAGAACGGATTTAACCGAAGTTTCAGATCCAGTATATAGCATATCTGTGGGCGATATTCGGGGTTCTGGACACGAATTTGAGGTCTATTGCTTGATATTCAAATATATAAGATAGGTTACGCTTGCCAAACGGCATTTTATATGGCTCAACATATAAAAAGCATAAGAATAACGAGAAATGGATTTCACATCTGTATTCAGGACTTCAAATTACCCCTAGAACAAATTTGGGAACTAGGCTCGGAGAAGAAAACTTCCTAAATACACTGAAACTTGCCTGAAGGGTAGGCTTACTTTCACTCCAAACCGCTCTTGGAAAAAATCTGATAATATGGTCCGGCCGTTGTATGTAGCAACCCTGCTAAACGCGGGATCTCAACTCTTCAGAATAAGTGCCAGAAGCGAGCACCCATTCTTTCCGCTCACTTCAGGGTTTTTGACCTCAATGGGTCGAAAAGTGCCATGTACTTTGGTCAAAGTCTACGTTCTTCCCTTTATTATAGGTCTAACTTCGTATTGTGATATGCCGAGACAACTCGCCCACAATTTTCCCACCGTCCAATTTCAGAATATTGGAAGGGCCACTACACTGTTCGCATTGGGTATTGACTGAGCGGTTCTGCAGGCACCTTTGTGATCAGCTCGAAATTCTCTCCAAAATGGCAATAAAACTAGGAAATGGTCCAGAGGATGAACTGTACCTCTGAGAGCAGCATACACGCTCGCGAAGGCTGTTGAGGTAGCTACGTTAGTGGGTCGTGCGCCTCCTAGTAGAACGCTGCCGCCGTTGCAAGCTCCAAAAACGAATTTAAATCTTAGCGTTTAGGCCGTATTGAATCATCAAGTCATCCTCTATCCGCCCACGTAATACGGACTTCGCCCCTCAATGTCAAATCTCTTTCATTCCTTAATGCTCGAAGACGATGATTTTGGCTTGTGTTTGATTTGATTTGATTTGATTTATTACACGGTAGAACCGTGTGATAGACAAACAACAAAACGAAACATCTAAACGGCAACTGAAAAAGATTAAGGATAGAGGACAATAATAAAACAAATCGATAAACTGACTACGAGGCAACACCGGCACCATGAAGGGATGAGTTCTTACAAACATCGCTCCTGGGACAACAGATAACTCTCAAGCGCCTTTTTGAATTCAGTGAACTTCCCAACTACCAAGCCTGACCGAAGTAATTTGTTGAATTCAGACCCGCCCTATTGACAAAAAAGTGCTGTCTTACATTCCGCCTGGCCCCAACGAGGCCCAACTTCACCGGCGCTCCCCTGGTGATTTTGACGATCTCAGGTTGAACAGCCGGCTAGCCTTGATACCAACACTCCCATAAATGATTTTATACATCATTATCATATCAAACCTTCTTCTCCTGTGCTCTAGAGTGGTTAGGCCCAACTTGGCATTTCTGGTGACATGACACGTTGCGACTAGTCTGAAACCACCATGTCCTGAAGTAAACTCTGCGTGTGAAAGTATTCTGGACTTTCTCCAGCGCATAGATGGATCCTTCCTACTTTTGTATGGATTGAATACCACCGTGCCATACTCCATAAGTGGACGTATATGTTTTTATACACCTCAGTCAGGACATTTGCGTTAGTAGTTGAAAGTGCTCGAAACGCGCTGTGCATCATCCTGTTGGCCATGGACGCGACCTGGAGGCAGTGATCATCGAAACTAAGATCATCATTGATAAGAAAACCAAGGTCCTTAATCTCGCTGACCTCGCTCAACTGCATACCGTCAATAGTATAGAAGCCATCAACTCGCCTCTTACCAAGCTTTATCACCTTAGTTTTTTTCGCTGGAAAGCTGGCAGTCTCCATTCAGACGACCATTTGGCTACATCATTAAGGGCTTTTGCAAACACTCTGAATCTTCCCTGGTCGAATAGGATTATACAATTTAAAGTCGTCAGCGAAGGCCGAACAGCCAACGTTGTTCAAGGATATAATCGAGGGAAGCTCATACGTATAAATATTAAAGAGAATAGGTGAAAGCTTACTCCACCTGGGTAACACCACTAAGGACCGCAAAGGGGAGAGGAGAACGTGCTGTTAAGCCTGACTCTGAAATTTCTGCCCGTGAGAAAAGCATGAATCCAAGCCACTATACGCGGATGGATACCCACTATTTCTAGTTTGTTTACTAATTTTCGATGAAAACTCTGTCAAACGCCTTGGAAAAATCAGGTAAACAACATCACACCAACATCATTGTCCAGCGCATGAGTCAGTCTTCAAGTGATTGCAGCATCAGGTGTGATTACCCTTTTTGGAAACCATGTTGGTGCTCCGAGATGATCGAGTGCTCTTCAGATGAGTCATAATTCTTTTCTTCAACACTTTTTCAAAAGTCTTGCAAAAATAGATGTGATACTGATAGGCCGGTAATTGTTGGGATCAGAAAATGGCTTCTTCTTTGGTATAGGAGTAACAAAGGATGTACGCCATCTACTCGGAACATCTCCACGCATAAAACTCAGGTTGAAAATTTGTACAAGCGGGCTAACTATGATATCAATCACCTTTTTAATGAAACATAATGGTATGTGATCCGGCGTGTCAGAAAACGAATTAAGCCATTTGGCTAGTAGCTCCGACAATTCTCCGGGGTGAAACCATACAGAGTCAGGCATAACAGGAAAAAGAGAAGGACTAACACCCTCATCCAAGTCAGTATCTTCAAGGAATGATTTCTTAAACACATTTGCCAGAAGTTGAACTTTGTGGCCATCTTCCACTGCACTGGAACCATCCTCTCTCACAAGACATCCAACCTGAAATTTATTTTTGAGTTTCGAATTAAGTAATCTGTAGAATGAATTTTTATTTTTATACTCGATAACTTTCCTTTCCTTGTTACTATTATACTTCTTCAAACGTTTTTCAAATAGTGCCGCAATTCTTTTGTATTCGCACCAATCCTCAGCCCTGTTACTACTATTTGCCATGTTCCAGGCTTGAGATTTCCTGTGAGAGAGATTTTCCAAGTGCTCAGGGAGGTATGCCTTCTTCGTAGACACCAGACTAATCGGTACAAATAAATCAATGGTGTGGTCAAGGATGGAAAAAGAGAGTTCATATTTAGCTTCCACAGTATCCACGGTACTCAGCCGTACAAATCCACGTTACCTAGGTATTCATTTATACAAGCAAAATCCGCTTTACTGTATACTCTATTGTAAATTTTCGTATCAGAGGCCTCGGTATGAACGTTTAGCTTGAAAACTATAGAAGCATGGTCACTAGTGCCCAATGGAGCCATAGTATCCACTTCTGCAATCAACCCATCCTCATTGGACAGTAACAGATCCAAAAAATTGCTACCTCGTGTAGCCATAACTTTATTTTGTGTGAGAATATGCGAAGCGCACATATCTAGGAATAGCTTACTACTCAGGTTTATAGCCGTAGGAACTAGCTGCGCCCATGATATATCTGGTAAATTGAAATCGCCTGTGATAACACAAGACTGACTACAAGAAAGCAAATCACCTAAGGTTTTAATAAAAGTTTCAAAAGAGTCAGCAGAGCATGAGGGCGCCCTGTACGCAATAACTATTCTCAGCGTCCTATCACTAACAACAATGTCAGCACAAAGTAGTGCATAACCTTCAGAACAAGACTCCTCGTACCCTAACCTTGGACAAAGAGACTTACTCAACAAAAGAGCCACTTCCCCGCCCCTCTTGTGCGGTCGATCACATCTAAGCAGATCAAACTGAGAACATAAACCACCAAATAAAGAAGCATCAGTGACGTGAGGCGTCAACCACGTTTCAGACAGCGCTATAATGCCAAAATCAAATTGTTGAATATATCCTATGACTATTAATATTTTTAGGAAGGGAACGTATGTTCGAAGAGAGACATTTGAGATTGCTATCCGAGGTCCGGGGAGGATTTACAAGTTCAAATTAACACCCGAAAGACCGGAGGCAACGTTATCACTGACGTGCTGACCGGGAATACAATTCGAACTCGTACTAGGCTCTTGGGGAGAAGCGGGATTATTTACTGATATTGATACAATTCACTAACAAGAGCATTAACGTTTACACTAGGAGAAATGACATTAACAGGAGTGATTACACCATGATTGACAGCCGGAGAATTCACTATAACAGGGGTAGTATCACCAACGGGATAACTCACAATCGCACCCGCATGATTCACATTGACAATGGCAGGACTGCGACGAGCTCTTCGCTCAGTACCTCGCCGCTCACGTTCCTCCCGAGGGAGGGAGGCTCTGATGAACAGGCCATTGGTGATCGGGAAACGCTTAAGCTGAGGAGCGCGCCTCAGTACTGTCTTGGCAATGCTCGATGCAGGGAAGATCACTTTGAGCAACCTATTATGAGAAGAGTCATCGCGGCCCATACGATGTATCGATGCAGGCAAGCAATTAATAGACAGGAAATTCAATATATCAAAAACACATAAATGGTCATTAACAGCTCTATCACGCGGGCATTTGCTACGATTCTCTGGAACTCCTATGATCACGACTGAGCGACTACGCTTAATCTCTCTGAAGTCATTCGACTTCTCTAACCCTACAGAAGGAGATGACGGCACAACTGAATCAGGAACAGCACTAGCACAAGGAACATCACTGATATTATCGGAACATTCTCACTACTGAGGCTTCCCTCAATGTAGCATTCAACCTATCGTTCACCTGGCTTAGCTCCGTATTAGCTTTAACCATATCTCGGACCATCTCGGCTAACTCACAGTTTTTCTTACATAATGATTCAACCTGACTCCTTTCATTCAGGAGATAGGCGATAATTGTCCGAATAAGCATCGGCAGTGACTCGTCGTCCACCAGCGTCTTCGCGGCTTTACCAAAGTCCGTTGTCGGCGACAGCTCTTCCACCAGGTTTTTGCGGATCTTGCTGCCCTGAAGTGTTGGAGGGCAGACCGGAGTTTCGCTCGTCGTCGCGGCACAACCAATTAAAAAATAGACCTGATGTGGTGGCACAGGAGATGAAAAAAAAATTTCACACTCGGCCACAAGAGTGCTCGCCTGTTCTTGAAATGACGTCGGTGTCCAGATCGTACCAGTTACCACAGACGATATAATAACTCAACCAATGTAGACCATGCCAACAATACCAGACGCAGATTACCACCGACGCAGATTACACCAACGATGTCAGTTATCATATACCATATACCTGTGGCATCGTTTTGGCTCCTCAAACTTGGGTAATTAAACCCAACGAAGGACGACGCAAGCGCTCCAGTGAGGGCCGTACCAGTGTATCATGCGATCGGAAGCCGTGCAACTCGTTTTTTTTCTCCAAACCAGTACAGACAAAACCGTTGATTCTTTCTTTCCCAATACTAATAGCTCCAGAGCTTCCTTTAATGCAAAAGGATCGGAATCATTTTTTAACGCGTATGCAGCTTTCACGGTAATTCCGGATGGATTCTTATCAGCTTGCTTATACCGCAAACAAGACTGTTTTTTCGATCCAACAAACACATGAGAGTTCATAATTTATTGTTCAGGGCAGAAGTTTAGGAAATCTCGCATCGTCAATGCGAGGGAAAATTGTCAGAAACAACACATCAAGCATTCGCATTATCCCTTTGTAGAAGTGGCGGAACCCTCTCCGAGAGGTGTTGATGAGATGGTTGTGTTTGATGTTGTCGCATCACCTCAATCCCAAATACATGTATTTCATAGAAATCAAATTTTCAAAGCAAAGTGCTTCACCTATGGGAACACACTCCGCTGGAGAACTCTTGCACTTATTGCTGAAATAGCGCCTAGTACCGATGATCACATAAGGGCATTTGGGCTTCTCCTGTTTGCAGCGTGTACCTTCTGGACATGATTTGTGCCCACATAAGATGGGAGCTGGGGGACCTGGAGCATTTCTGGTATTATAGAAGAGGTTTTTAGTTTGAATGTCCCTGAAATTTTCTTACCACCGCCTTTGTGTGCAGGTATCATTGATGCTGCAGATGATTTGATTGGGCTCGATGTTGTCGAAATACCTTTATTTCAAATACATGTATTTCATAGAAATCAAATTTTCAAAGCAAAGTGCCTCACCTATGGGAACACACTCCGCTGGAGAACTCTTGCACTTATTGCTGAAATAGCGCCTAGTACCGATGATCACATAAGGGCATTTGGGCTTCTGCTGTTTGCAGCGTGTACCTTCTGGACATGATTTGTGCCCACATAAGATGGGAGCTGGGTTACCTGGAGCATTTCTGGTATTATTGAAGAGGTTTTTCGTCTGAGTGTCACTGAAGTTCATTTACCACCGCCTTTCTGAGCAGGTATCCCTGATGCCACAGTCGGAAGAACTGTAATGGGAGTAGTGTCGGAATATTTCAGTGTAGAATTGCCAGAATATTCCTGTCTAGAATTCCTGTGAAGAGTTGCCGGATCAAATTCGTTAAGAATTGCTGCAGTTTCCAGCTCAGAATTGTCAGGACATTCCTGTGTATAATATCCGAAATATTTCTGTGAAGATACTTCTGTGTAGAAATTTCGAAATATTCCAGTGTAGAATTGCCGGAATTTTCCTGTGTAAAATTGCCGAAATATTCCCATGTAGAATTGTCGGAATAGTTAGGTGTAGAGGTACCGGAACCCTTTCCTGAAGATGTTGATGAGTTTGTTGGACTAGATATTGTTGCGAGACCTCAATTGCACAAACACGTATTTCGAAAAAATCAACTTCTTAAAGCAAAGTGCCCTACCGATAGGAACACATTCCGCTAGAGAAGGATGGCACTTCTTGACGGGATAGCGCCTAGTACTGATGATCAAATATTTTAAAGAGCTTATGGGCTCTTTCTGTTTACAGTGTGTACCTTCTGGACATAATTTTTGCCCACACAAATTAGACGCAGCGTTATCTGAAGCAATTCTAGTTTTGTTCGCAAAGTTTTTAATTTCAGTTTCACTGAGGTTTTCGTACCATCGCCTTTCAGTAACAGTAATCCTGATGCCACAGTCGAGAGAATTGAAATGGGAGTAGTACAGGAGAAACCTTATTCCCAACTTAGGTACCTACCAATTAAAGAGAGAAGTATGCGTTTAGATGACATTTGGTGTGCGTTTCTCCCATCCTAGCCTTTTATGTTTCACCAGGCTATGATTTGATGAGCCTACATAATCCTATTGGTGTAGCATTTTTCATAGAACAGCAGTCAGAAGAAGGGAGTGGTGCTCATTGATATTCCATAAAAACACATTAGTCTGGCAGCTGATGTGTCTTTAGATCTACCATCAGAAAGATTTGAAATTGTTGTTAACCCTCCCTTTAAGTGCTACAAGTGATCCCTGTTTTCTCATTAGTCTAGAGGAGCGATCCCACCTCTCATAATGCTGTCGATGTCGCCGAATTTATCAGGTTTTTCATGAACACTTCGACGTTGACTTTCTACCGTTCAGTCATAGAATAAATTCAGAGCTTAGATATGTATTAATGGTACTATACTGCTGTACTACAATACCGCTCGCAGAATCCGATCAGAAACGCGCCAGAAACGTCGTTCGGTGTTGAAGATTTTGGAATTTGGAATCACTATCTGATTTCTTTCTACCCCTGGTTCGAAAAATTTATTCAGGTCTGAGAAGTAAAGTGAATTATGATTTACTTATGACCTACTCTCTCAGAAAGAAGCCGAAATTTCCCAAAGAAGATATTTTTGGAATTTCAAAACGTCAATAGATTCGTATTGTATTGATGATTTCAAAAATGTGTGCATCGTCAAGATTAGTCAGATTCTTGACTTATTTTCAACATTTAAAATTTGCAGCAAATTCGCTTGTCTCCAAAAGCATCGTACAAGATGAAAACCGTATTTGGGTTCATGCGTTCATTCAGACCATTGCGCCATGAGAATGTGACTCAGGAAGTTTGGAGTTCCAGGACCGTCTTTGAGTGAAGATCCGCTTACCTCAAAATGGCTCCTATTCGAACTCGTATTCAAAAACCGGTAGTTTCGTTGTCATTTCGCTACCATAACCAACCGTGATCTACCGAAATTCGGTAACAACGGAACGACCGGGATCGTGATCAGCACCCCAAAGGAACCCCTTATAAAAGTTTCAACGAAATTCGATGCTTTCACCAAACTGCCTCAGATGCTAAGTGGCATGGGGGCCACTGTGGCGCGATGCACTGGACCACACCCATTTCACCGTGCCGCACTAAATTCGAGAGCCTACTTGGGGTTTTCCT
Organism: Aplectana chamaeleonis; assembly: GCA_029168955.1. Classification (NCBI taxonomy): domain Eukaryota; kingdom Metazoa; phylum Nematoda; class Chromadorea; order Rhabditida; family Cosmocercidae; genus Aplectana; species Aplectana chamaeleonis. The sequence goes on along the minus strand of JAPDOI010000007.1, from coordinate 7,308 downwards.
CCCTGCCAAAATCAAGAGAGTCATTGCTACCCGGAAAAATGGGCGTGGCCAAGTGCGATACAAGTGTGCCCCCTCCACGCCACATAGCACCCTGCCGTATTACTTACTTGACTTTATCTGTTGGTTTTGGCCTGACGCGGTCATTCCGCATCTTTACCGAGGCGTACCGTCCTAGTAGTGAGCCGTGTGCTTTTGTCACGGTCCTCAGCCACAATTTGAACACAATCCATCCATTGGTCGCTATTCCACTTTCTGCGAAGTAAAACATCGCGCCCGAAATGCCTTTCAATGCCGAGTGATTTCGAATCCTCCTTCATCACATCTGTCCAAAACTTTCGTCTACGTCCAGGCGGCCGTTTCCAGACAGAACTCGGAAGCATCCTTAGAGCGTGTTGAACAAGACGATCTGGCGGTCTTCTTAAAATATGCCCGAACAGACGAAGAAGACCTTCCGTTGCTTCTTGAGATAGCGTTGGGAGATTTTGGCACCTCAATCGTGTCAGGCGTTGATGTAAGGCGTCGATTTCATTGTAGAGATCTTCGTTGTGGCACATCCGCGGCCAGAAATATCCGAACAAACGTCTAAACAGCTTCCTCTCCTTGCAATCCCGCCTTTCCATCTGCGTCTTAAGTGCTACCCACGTCTCCGATCCGTACATGATGATAGGGCGAAAAACGAATAAGTAGACGCGCAACTTAACTTCCTTCGCAATTGGGGTAGACCACAACCACTCGGTTAGAGAAATCAATGCAGACGTAGCTTCGCCACATCGTCGTTGAATATCCGCTGCATAACTACCATCGTTCTTCAGCAAACAGCCCAAATAACAGGAATCATCCACTAGTTCGATACGTTGTTCGTCTACACAAACTCCCATTGAAGGCCCCACATCTGCTTGCATTTGTCGGGACGAAGACGAAGTTCATAGTCTGCCACATACTTTGAAACGAGGTTCACATTCCTTTGCAGTTTTGCGTTACCGTCAGCGAATAACACAATGTCGTCGGCGTACTCCAGGTCGACAAGGGAGCGTCCTGTTGGTGTTAGGATCACATCCGCAGGAAACCGTTCTGCAAATCTACGCATGATTTCATCAACGGCGAAGTTGAAAAGAAAAGGTCCTGCTACGGCTCCTTGCGTTACTCCTGTTTTCACCTTGAAGCTGACGTAAACCCGACAGGCAAACGAAATGCTGCTGTTGTTTTTTTGTTCATGTCCTCGGTTAGTCGACCGTACTTTTCCGGGACTCCATCGGCTCGCAGGGCGTTGAGCAATCGATCTCGATGAAGAGAGTCGAACGCGGCGTCAAAGTCCAAAAAAGCAAGCTGTAATGGCTTCGAATACCGCTGCCACGATTCGATTACTCTTCTCACAACGAACACTTGGTCGAAGGTCGATCTTCCAGGTCGAAAGCCGGCTTGCTCCTCTCTGGTAATTCCCTCACGATGTCTGATGAGTCGCTCGAGAATGACACGTTCCAAAACCTTGTACATGTCACGCAGTAGAGAGATCCCCCTATAGTTCTTGGGCTCCTTGACGGATAACTTCTTGTGAAGAGGTACGATGATTGCATGTTCCCACGAATCAGGTATCCTTTCGCTCATCCATATGGCACGGATGGTGTTGGTCATTTCACGAATCCCAGACGGAGGGAGAGCTTTCAGCGTTCCAGCAGTGATGTTGTCATCTCCACCTGCCTTTACAGTCTTCATTTTCCGGACACAATTCAAAACTTCAGCCTCAGTCGGCGGTTCCTCACTGACACCGTAATGTGCTCCCTGAACATGCGGGAGCTCAGGTACTGATGGCGCCTGACGATTCCGTAGTGAACTCAAGTAATCCTTTAATATTGGTAGCGTCGCATCACCAACTGCAACTCCATTGGTAGTGTTGAGGACAGCAGAACATCTCTTCATCTTGCCGCTATACTGACGTGTAGGTTTTCCTCGGATTCTTCTCCTCCCAAGCCTTCTCAAACTCCTCAGCTCTACACGTCCATTCTCGTTCGCGGTCATTTTGAAGCTGCCGACGCAACTTCCTCCTCAAACGCTTCTCCTGCACAAAGTTTCCTGCAGTTCGGGGAGCACATACTCTGTTGTAGGTAGATGTTGTTTCCTCTGAGACGTAGGCGAGCTTCTTCTTGGGTTGTACAACTGGGAGTGCCTCTTTCGGAACGTCCTAGATGCGGTTGACAAAATAGTCCGCGTCGCAAAGTTTCTTCTTAGTCAGTTTTCCAATATGAATAGAAATGCGTCGTCGGAATTTCCTCTTGCATTCTTCATCCCTGAGACTTGTTATATCAATCCTCTGGAGAATCTTAGTCCCCTACTTCCTCTTACGAATCCTCGCAACAAAATTTTAAAGAATTGGACGCTGATCCGAATCGAATGCGACATTCCACACAGCTCTAGATCATCGAATGTCTGATACTGGAATGTTCCTCGTCAGAACATAGTCGAGCTGTTGTTTCATGGTAGTCATCTTCCGCTTCCACTGTTCTTCCAGAGATAGGTGGGTTGTTCCCTGCCACGTAAGCTGATGACGGCAATAATTCCTCTTGAATGTCGATGCAATAATCAGACCACTGCGCTCACACAAGTCGACAAGGCGGTAGCCATTGTCCGATGTTCGCTCCGCTGGGTAGAACCATTTACCAAGTGCTTCGGATTCCTGATCAAGTCCCATCTTCGCGTTTGCGTCGATTCCCACAACAACAGCGTGTTGACAAGGTAAGCTGTCTAGCAACTTATTGAGTTTCTCATAGAAGGCATCCTTGGAATTGTCTTCGGCGGTTTCGGTGGGAGCATCAGCACTCAATATCCACAGATTGAATCTTCTGTGATCCCGCAGTCGCACAAATGCATTACTAAATGACGTTGAGCCAAATTCTTCAATCACACCATTGTAGTCCTTGCTTACAGCTATCGCACAGCCTCCCACTCTCCTATCGTCAGCGTTACGCAGTAGATGGCGTACTCTCCGACGTTGTTGACGGGTCTATCCTTGAGGCAAATTTTCTGCAAAGCAGCAAACGGTACATGGAAATAGCTTAGAAGATTGGACAGCGCCGATTGTTGGATATCACTCGACAATGACTGCATGACTCCCTAGGTACAAGACCCAAGGTGTTCTGGACAGGAGGACTTAAAAATGCTGGACGGCGACACCTTTATGCAATATGTGGGATACTCGTGCGATATAGTTATGCACGCTATATCGCTGGAACATTCCCTGTGTACACTCAAACGTCTGCTGGGTTGAGTAGAAGGAGGGGCGCCAACGAGCAGGTACCAACAGACTTGTAGACGTTTATTGGGTATCAGACAAAAGCGAGAAAATTGTTTTAGATTCAGCTAAACTCATTTTCTGAGGCCCATTTTTTGATTTAACAGAAAATTGGCATCTCAATTCGCAGTCTCCCACGTGACAATTTTTGAAGCAAAATGCGACTTTCGATTATTTCCCAAGCGCTACGAAAGATTCGTCTCGAAACTTCTCCATAGAAGGTCCAGAACTGTTAAATCCTGATTTCTCAATACTAGCTGCTCCAGACCCTCCAAACATGTAACAGAAATGAGTTATTTTTGAGCGTGTATGCTGCCTTCAATGTATTTCTGTTTGGATTTCGATCAGCTCCCTTATCCCACAGACAGAAGCTTTTCTGCCATCCAACAACTACACTAGAACTTATAATGTATTGTTACTGAAATCACTCGAGAAATCACTCGTTGTCGTTTGGAGGGACAGTCGTCAGAAACAACACGTCCAACACACGCACTATTTCTGTGAAGTAGTGCCGGAACCCTTTTCGAGAGGTGTTGCTGAGTTGGTTAGGTTGGAAGTTGTCGCACCACCTCAATTCCAAGGACATGTTTTTCAAACAAATCAACTTTTCAAAGCAAAGTGCCCCACCGATGGGAACACACTCCGATGGAAAAAGGGTGGCACATTTTTCTGTGCTCGCACGTAATTGCATCGCAGATCATTGAAATGAAGCATTTGTTTATTTCCTGTTCGCAGCGCGTTCCTTCTGGACATAATTTTCGCCCACGTAAGTTTCGAGCACGGTTATCCTGAGTAATTCTTGGTCCTTCGAGAGAGTTTTTCATTTAATTGTCCTTGAGGTTTTCTTACCGTTGCTTTTCCGTGCCACTATCCCTGATTTCACCGTCGAAACAACTGAAATGGGAGTAGTGCCGGGATATTTCCGTGTAGAATCGCCGGAACCCTCTCCAAGAGGTGTTGATGAGTTGGTTGGGTTTGATGTTGTCGCGTTACCTTAATCACAAATTCAAGTATTTAAAACAAATCAGCTCCTCCAGGCAAAGTCCTCTGCCGATGGGAACACATTTGGGTGGAGAAAAACGGCACTGTTCCATGGCAAAGTGCATAGATAATAATGCGAGCATATGCGTCCACTCTGTTCACAGTATGTACCTTCTGGACATGACTTTTGCCCACATAAGTTAGAAGTGACGTTACATGAAGCAATTTTTGTTTTGTTAAAGAAGTTCTTTTTCCTTTTGGTACCACAGAGGTTATCTTACCATCGCCTTTCCGTGCCAGTATCCCTGATTTTACTGTCGAAACAACTGAAATGGGAGTAATGCCGGGATATTTCCGTGTAGAATCGCCGGAACCCTCTCCAAGAGGTGTTGATGAGGTGGTTGGGTTTGATGTTGTCGCATCACCTCAGTCCCAAACACATGTATTTGAAACGAATCCACTTTTTCAAGCAAAGTGCTCTACCGACGGGAACACATTTGGGTGGAGAAAAACGGCACTGTTCCATGGCAAAGCGCATAGATAATAATGCGAGCATATGCGTCCACTCTGTTCACAGTATGTACTTTCTGGACATGACTTTTGCCCACACAAGTTAGAAGTAGCGTTATATGAAGCAATTCTTGTTTTGTTGAAGTTGTTTTTTTCATTTTGGTACCACAGAGGTTTTCTTACCGTTGTTTTTCCGTGCCAATATCCCTGATGTTACCGTCGAAAGAACTGAAATGGGAGTAGTGTTGGAATATTTCTGTGTAGAGTTGTCGGAACCCTCTCCGGAAGGTGTTGATGAGGTGGTTGGGTTTGATGTTGTCGCATCACCTCAATCCCAAACACATGTATTTGAAACGAATCAACTTTTCAATACGAAGTGCCATACCGATAGGAACACATTCCGCTGGATAATTGTAGCACATTTTGGCGAATTCGCAGGAAGTCGCATCGCAGATATCGAAATTAAAGCATTCCTTCGTCTTCTGTACGCAGCGTGTACCTTTCGGACATGATATTTGCCTACATGACTTAGACGCAGCGTTATCTAAAGCAATTCTAGTTTTGTTCGCGAAGTTTTTGATTTTAGTATCACTGAGGTTTCCTTACTATCGTCGTCAAATATCAGTAGTCCTGATGTCACAGTCGAGAGAACTGAAATGGGAGTGGTACAAGAGAAAGCTTATTCCGAACTTAGGCACCTACCAACAAGAGAGAGAAGTACGCTTGTAGATGACATTTAGCGTGCGTTTCTCCCACCATAGCCTTTTATGTTTCACTAGGCTATGATTGCATAAGCCATCGACATAATCCTGTTGATGTGCCATTTTTCATAGAACAGTAGTCAGACTCAGGGAAGTGGTGCTCATTGATATTCCATAAAAACACAGTAATCTCGCAGGTAATGTGTCCTTAGACCTATCAACAGAAAGATTTGGAATTGTTATTGACCCTCCCTCTTACCACCATCAGATGGGAGTTCGAGGGCGCAGTTTCCAACATTATGCAGGGAAAGGACAGTGCTCCAATATTCCTAACTCAGAATCGGCTAAATGCACTCAAGAGGTTTACAGGAGATTCCCAAGAGTGGGCATTTCGTAGCATTGACCAAGAGAACAGGAGTACACGAATGACAATGTTTAGGGCGTTCAAAAGTTGAGCCTGAAACTTGTTTTTATGGGTTGGTATGGGTGCTGATTACAAATCTGATTGTGAGACTCATTCGTCAATGCTTGAAAAATTCCATTTGCATTGGTCCGAAGCCCCGATAATGGGGAAATTTTGCTGGCCAAACGCGACTTTTGGCGACTTCGAGAATGCGATGATCAAGTCGCCTCGAAACTTTCACAAAGAGGTTATTTCTGCTGCCTAACATAATTCTGCGACCCGTTCATCGATTTTCGATAAATTATGGTAGGTTATGGTGGGTATACAGTAGTTCAGTCGAAGTCTAAGTTTTGACTCAAAATTTCACTGTGGGTATTATTGGGGCGCTGAACACGAAATTAAGGTCCATTTTTTTAATTTTCGAATTTTCAAGGTGCGTAACGCCAATTAAAATTCATTATGTCTACCCTATTAACACTGAGTCTGGAAAGAAATAGACCCCAAATTCGGGTTCAGCTCCCTTATTACTCCCAGTTGAAACTTCTGAGCGAAATCTGAAAACCTTTTCTGAACGCCCTGAGAATTCCCTGATGGGTATGTACCCTTACCTTTTCGAGAAGCAAGTCATTTATGTACTGTCACAGGCCCTCCCTCGTAAGCGCTACACTTCAGTGACCCGTGCTTTCTCATTAATCTAGAGCGGGCCCACCTATTACACTGCTGTCCATGCCACTAAATTTTTCATTTTTTCACGAATAATTTGACTTTGGCTCCAGTCATAGAACAGATTCAGTCATAAGACACAGAGCTTTGGTATATAATATTGGTATTATACTGCTATTATACGATACCGCTCATAACGTGTGTCCTGAACCGCGTCGGAAACGTCGTTTTCGTTCCGGGTAAAAGATCATGGAATTTGAAATACCATTCGATTCGCCTCGTTGCGCTGAATCCAAAAATGGATTTAAGTTTGAAGGGGTCTGCAGAGTTGCACCGACCGGCGACTGGTCGCCGAGCGTCAGCCTTGACGCGGCGACAAAATTGTTTCCGAACATTATCGTCGCCGCGTCCGTTGCCGCTCGCTGGCAGTGACGGAGGGCTGTCGAGGCATCAAAACACTCTGCGGTGCCCCCTCGTCGCCCTTCACGCCGTGTCGGCCGCCCTCGTCGCCGAATGTAATCGATAATGCATCACCCATCTCTGTTCGTCGCTGCGAGCAACGCAGCGACCTCAACTCTACAGACCCCTTGAGACGCAAGACTCGCAGGTTTCAAGTGGCACGGTAGCGAAGTGCGCGAAATTCTCGCGTTTCCACTCCGATTCACACTTTTTTGAATCCTCGCATTAGCATCCTTCTCAGATGTATAGGATTTAAAACTTTTGAACCTTTTAGACTCTCGTTTCTGTATTCTTTTGACTGAGTA